>CAKJTW010000008.1:11200000-11800000 GCA_917880005.1 Nanger dama
ACATAGGTATGTTTGAACAATTATAATGCACATTGCATCTAAACACTATGAAAAAGCAAAATCATGGTGGAATCACACAGCTTTGTAGCAGGGGCTCCCGGTAGAGCCATTTAGAACAATATTGTATAAATACATATTTTTAATGTGATATTCATTGATGGGTTGAAAGCTATCTTGAAAATTCAACTGATTCATTCTCTGCCCTATTCAATATTTACAAAAAGACTTAACATTTAAAATCCCGCTCTTTATAAGAAAAGATATTTCAGGCCTTGTATGGTATTTTGCTTTTGTTCCCGAAGTTCTGCTCCCATTTATTTCATGTAGCTCACAAAGATGCTAAAAGCTTCTGTGCTTTAGCATGCTGCAAGAATGAGAGCTTCTTCCATTTATGGAAACTCTTAAAGCAGGCATATTTTCTCAAGTAAGTTTTGAACCAGCTCTTTTTGCTTTTCTCCTTCTCTCTTTCCTTTCTTGCTTCACCTGCACTCTGCATCTGTCTTCCTTTTCCTTCTCTACTTCTAAGGCTCTCAGCAGGGCAGAAGCTGATGTAGCCTGTATTGATTCCTCTTAGAAGTTTCTCTGTTGGTACCAACTGCAGCTGTCTTGGTTGTGAGAGGTTTATTCCTTTTGTATATGTGTAACTGAACCTAACTGAGCAAACAGTTGAGAATTTCTTTTTAGCCTACTCAAGAATGAAAAGGTTGGTGTCCACCAACCAACTAAGGGTCATCAGAGTCCTCTTCAAGAAGTTGTTAACATACTTTACTTTTTTCCCTCTGTAAACAATTTCTCTCAAGAAGTCACAACATCCACAGTGGAAATATTGACTCGTGTGTGGCACAGATGGAACACTGGCATATGCTTTTCTAATTTTGTTTTGCCAGAAGATGTCACATTTTAAAATGTGTCTGTGCGTATGTCTTCACTGTCCTACGTCAGCTTAGTTCTCACTCTTAGTCCCCATTCAGAGTGCCTGAGGTTCCCCCTTCTTTAAGTGTGACCGTCTTCGCCTTGGAGACCTTGTCAAATTTTCAAGGCAAGGAACCCATAGAACTCTGTGCCTCCCTTTATTGCAAATCCACTGTCACCACTCCACCAATGTCATATATCAATTAATTTCTTCACTGAGTTTAAATACAGGGGAAAGTCAAATAGGGTCATTTGTTTCAGGCAGCCCTAATCCAGCATAATGTACAAAGAGCAGGGGCTACTGCTTACTTTCTGATCGGTTATGTTGATACAAGTATGTCACTGGCAGTACATATACACAGGGGGAAGAAACTGGAACCTATTGTACAGAGTGAAGTAAGCCAGAAAGAAAAACACCAATACAGTATACTCAGTGGCAACCCACTCCAGTACTCTTGCCTGGAAAAATCCCATGGACGGAGGAGCCTGGTAGGCTGCAGTCCACGGGGTTGCACAGAGTCCGACATAACTGAAGGGATTTAGCAGCAGCAGCAGCACATATATATGGAATTTAGAAAGATGGTAACGATAAGCCTGTATGCGAGACAGCAAAGAGACACAGATGTATAGAACAGTCTTTTGGACTCTGTGGGAGAGGGAGAGGGTGGGATGATTTGGGAGAATGGCATTGAAACATGTATAATATCATATATGAAACAAATCGACAGTCCAGGTTCTTTGTATGATACTGGATGCTTGGGGCTGGTGCACTGAGATGACCCAGAGGGATGGTACGGGGCGGGAGGAGGGAGGAGGGTCCAGGATGGAGAACACGTGTATACCTGTGGCAGATACATGTTGATATATGGCAAAACCAATACAATATTGTAAAGTAATTAACCCCCAATTAAAATAAGTTTATATTTTAAATTTTTTTAAAGGAACAGAGTAAAGATGAGAGATCAGGGCACCTTCTTTGCCCAAGGGTATCACTCCAGTGTCCTTGCCTGGAGAATCCCAGGGATGGGGAAGCCTGATGGGCTGCCGTCTATGGGGTTGCACAGAGTCAAACACGACTGAAGTGACTTAGCAGCAACAACACTATAAAGTTGAAAGTGGTTTGGATGCAGTTATTTTCACAATTCCCTGAGTTCTCACTGCTCTACAAATAACCCAGCTGGGCACTTCACTTCTGACCTTGTTGTTCTGTCCCTTGCTCTGTGGTCTTTTCCTCCTAACTTTGATGATATTCTTGGCTCTTGCAATGCCTGGAAGGTGTTCATCAAACCAAATAAAGAGAAACAAAAGCACCTCTGTATGTCAAACATCTTGAACTCCTTGGAGGAAATGCGTTATAAAAATCTAACATAAATAATAAAATAAAAAGTATTCTGCTTGGTAAGAACTAATCAGTAGGAAGGAAAGCAAAAAAAAGTACTAATACCAAGAATTTTTTTACAGATAACTTGGGAGTGGTTGTATGGGTTGTGTATTATGAAAAGAATAAAGGAATATTTAGAAAAAATATGTCTAGTATATAATATTAATGAAAAATTTAGAAATTCTTAAAAATGGTAACACAAATATTATACTTGAGATGTTGAGAATTGCTTATAATTCCATATTTTATATGATAAAGCAGAACTTATCAAAATCATATTATTAAGGTTTAGGCAAAATAATGTATCATCTGCTTATGAAGAAATGTGTAGTGATTTTCCCATTATATCTTCTCAGTCTCAATTTATTTGCGTCAGGGATATTTCTCAGTTTATATGTACAAACTATTTTAACATTCAAAAGTGAATTCTTAAAATTTTTTTCCTTCAGTTTATTAAAGGGATATTGGTATTTTTAATTTGGTAATTCAGTGTTGCATAATTTACCTTATGAGTCAAGACTCCTTTATAGAGTCTATTAAAGTTCCAGGAATAAAACATTTCATTTATTGATTTACTTGGTAATTATTTAATGCTTTTATAAAGTTAAAGAAACCATTCATGATCTTGAGGGGATTACAGTTTAGTGGCATAGTGATCAAACTGGAAAAAAGATGAAAGTTCTGGGGTATAATTTGATCAGCTTTATCTTGTAGAAAATTCATGTGGGATGAGCAGAAATAGAAGACAGCAGGCAAGGGAAACAGTCAGAGGCTACCCCAGTTGCAGTTTTATGTATAACACTACCCTAAAGCTTAAAGACTGAAGACAGCATCAGCCATGTATTTTGTTCATCATTGCATACACTGGGCAGGGCTTGGTAAGATCAGGTTGTCTCTGCTCCATGCATATCACTTAGCTGAGGACTAGAGGACCTTCTTTCAAGATGGTTTATTCAAATATCTAGAAAGTTGGTGCTGGCCATTGACAAGAAGCTCAGCTGCAGCTATAGCCCCAGTTTTTTTCTCCATACGGGCGTCTGTATGGGGCACTTGCCCTTCTTGTGGTCTGATGACTGGATTCTAAGAGCAAGCCCAGGAGAGAACCAGATGGTCCCTTACCAGCTTTTGTGACCTGCTGTCAGAAGTCACATGGCATCACATCTGCTATAGTCACAGTCTTGCTCAAGGTCAAGGAATCTCTCATCACCTTCTGATGGGAGGCGTGTCAGTGACATTGTGAGAAAAGCATGTGTAAAGGAGATTTTTGTGTGTGCCTCTTTGGAAAATATAATCTTCTGTAATCTACCATGCACCTACAACTCACATCGTCTTCACGTGCCAAATATACTCTTCTTCCCCAAGACCCTCACATCTCAACACCCACTAGTTATTTGTCATTTAAGGTCCTGGTGAAGGTTAGACTGCTTTAGTGCCATTCTTTCAGCACAGCTCGTAAGTCTAAGGAAATGTGAACATAAAAGACAAGCTGTCTGCTCCACCTTTTTCCACTCTCTTCTCCTTTTTAAGCTTTATCGATGTGTGATTGACAAATAGAAATTATATGTATTTAATGGTGTACAATATGATATTTTGATGCATGTATACATTTAAAATGATATCACAATCAAACTAATTAACACATCAATCACCTCATATAGTTAACTTGTCTTGCATGTGGTGAGAACATTTAAGATTTACTTTTTAAGCAAATTTCAAATATACAGTATAGTATTAGAAACTATAGTTACTATGCTGTACACTAGATTCCCAGAACTTATTTATCTTGTACAAGTGAAACTTTGTGTGCTTTGACCAACATTTCCCCATTACCCCTACTCCCCACTATAGCCAGTTTTCAATGGCAAGACAGACATAGATAAACTGCTATAGACACATCTAAAGAGGAGAAAGCAAGAGGCATGTAGTGGTAACCACCCCATAGCAATTAAGAAACTTAGCTAGGCTTATGCTGCCAGGTTCTTCATTAAATTTTCTTCATTAAAGTATATTCCTACTGCTGGCAGCTGTCTTGTCCAGCTTTGTGTGTGTGTGTGTGTGTGTGTGTGTGTGTGTATGTGTGTGTTTGTCTGCTTTTGGAATCAGAGTAATGCTAGCTTTGTACAAGTATTCTTTCTTCTTCAATTTTTGCAATAGTTTGAGAAGGCTAGGTGTTAACACACACACCCACACACACACAAAAAAATGGTAGAACTCACCTGTGAAGCCATCTGTCCTGGATTCTTTTTGTTGGGAGTTCTTTTATTGCTGATTTAATTGATTCAATTTTATTACTGAAAATTGATCTCTTCATATTTCCTCTTTCTTTTGATTCAGTCTTGGGAGACTGTACATTTCTAGGAATTTATCCATTTCTTCTAGGTTTCCATTTTGGTGGTGTGCAATCATTTATAGGAGAAGGCAATGGCACCCCACTCCAGTACTCTTGCCTGGAAAATCTCATGGAGAGAGGAGCCTGGTGGGCTGCAGTCCATGGAGTCGCTAAGAGTCAGGCTCGACTGAGCGACTTCACTTTCTCTTTTCACCTTCATGCATTGGAGAAGGGAATGGCAACCCACTCCAGTGTTCTTGCCTGGAGAATCCCAGGGACGGGGGAGCCTGCTGGGCTGCTGTCTATGGGGTCGCACAGAGTAGGACACGACTGAAGCGACTTAGCAGCAGCAATCATTCATAGCAGTCTCTTATGATTCCTCTGTTTCTGTGATGCTAGTTGTAAATTTTCTTCTTTCATTTCTGATGTTATTTCTCTTTATCTGGATGAATTTGGCCTAAGATTTACCAATTTTGCTTATCTTTTCAAAGAACCAGTTCTTAGATTCATTGATCTTTTCTATGTTTTTACTCTATTTCTGCTCTTATCTTTATGATTTCTTTCCTTCTACTAACTTTGGCTTTTGTTCTTCTTTCTCTGGTTTATTTAAGTGTAAGTTTAGATTGTCATTTAATATTTTTTTTCTTTTCTCCTGAGGTAAGTTTATATCACTGTAAACGTCCCTGTTAGAACTGCTTTTGCTGCATTCCATAGATTTTGGACCATTGTGTTTCCATTTTCATTTGTCTCTAGATATTTTTTAATTTTCTCTTTGGTTTATTCAATGACCCTTTCATTGTTTAGTAGCATATTGTTTAGCCTTCAATTGTTTGTGTTATTTGCAGTTTTTTTTTCTTGTTCTAGTCTCTCTCATATTTTGTGATTGTAAAAGATGCTTGATATAATTTCAGTCTTCTTAAATTTATTGAAACTTGTTTCATGTCCTAGCATGTGACCTATCCTAGAGAATTTTCCATGTGCATTTGAAAACAGTGCATATTCTGCTGCTTTTGCAAGAAATGTAAATCTATTTCTATTAAGTCCATATGATTTGATGTGTTATTTAAGGTCAGTGTTTCCTTGCTGACTTTCTGTCTGGATGATGTATGACTTCCTGTCCATCGATACGAGATATTAAAGTTCCCTAATACTGTGTTACTGTCAGTTTCTCCCTTCATACCTGTCAATATTTGCTTTATGTATTGTGGTGCTCCTATGTGGGCCGCACATTCATTTACAGTTGTTACATCTTCTTCTTGGATTGATCCCTTGATCATAATGTAATGTCCTCCTTTGTCTTTTGTCGCAGTGTTTGTTTTAAAGTCTGTTTTGTCTGTTGTTGGTATTAATACCTCAGATTTCCTTTCATTCCCATTTGTGGGAGTTACTGTTTCATTCCCTCACTGTCAGTCTGTGTGTCTTTAGACTGGAAGTGAGTCTCGTGTCGCAGCGTGTACTTGGGTTTTGATTTTTACCCATTCAGCCACTTTATGTCTTTTGAATGGAGCACTATTGGACTACTATTTACATTTAAAGTATTTATTGATGGGTATATACTTATTGCCATTTATTATTTTCTGGGTGTTTTGTAGTTCTGTTTTTATTCTTTTGTTCTTCTTTTGCTTTGTGCACTTGTCATTTAATAACTATCTTCAATGTTATATTTGAATTCCTTTATATTTGTATGTGTGTGTCTCTTCTAGATTTTTAGACTGTAGTTACCATTAAGTTCATATATAGCAGTCTCTATATATAAATGATTGCTTAAGTTGATCTCTTAAGCTCAAACCCATTCAAACAACCTGCATTTTTACTCATCACCCCCATATTTAATGTTTTTGACATCATATTTTGCATCTTTTGTTCTGTGTATTCCTTAATTACTAATTGTGGATATAGATGATTTTAGTTTTGTTTTTTAACCAGTTAGTCAACTACCTGTACTGCATGTTTGCTTTTACCAATAATGTTTTACCTTTTGTGATTTTCATATTTATAGTTGTGATCTTTTCTGCTTAGAGAAGTCCCCTTAACATTTCTTGCATACCTGATTTACTGGTGCTGAACTCTTTTAGCTTTTGCTTGTCTACGAAACTCTTTATATCTCCTCCAGGTCTGAATGATAACCTTGCCAGGTGGTGTATCCTTTGTTGTAGATTGTTTCCCTTTCATCACTTTGATACAGTCACTTCCTCTGGCCTGGAAAGTTCCTGCTAAAAAGTCAGCCGAATGTCTTAGGGAAATTCTCTTGCATGTAACTAGTTGCTTTCCTTTTCCAGTTTTGAGAGTCTCTCTTTGTCTTTAATTTTTGCCATTAATATTGTAAGTTTTCTTGGTGTGAACTTCCTTGGGTTCATCTTCTTTGGGACCCCATGCTTCCTAGAGCTGTGTTTCCCTTTCCCTAGTTAGGAAGGTTCTCAGCTGTTATTTCTTCAAGTAAGTTCTTTGCTCCTTTCCTTCTCTCTCTACTCCTTCTGAGAATATATTGTAAACCTTAGTATACTTGATGTTGGGCCAGTGGTATTGCAAAGTATCTGCATTAAAAAAATTTTTTTTTCTGTTTGTTGTTTCTCAGTCACTCTGTTGTGTCTGACTCTGAGAATCCATGGACTGCAGCATGCCAGGATTCCCTGTCCTTTACCGTCTTCCAAAGTTTTCTCAAACTCAAACTCATGGTGATGCCATCCAACCATCTTGTCCTCTGTTCCCTTCTTCTCCTGCCCTCAATCAGCTTTAGGGTCTTTTCTAATGAGTTGGCTCTTCGCATCAGGTGGCCAAAGTATTGGAGCGTCAGCTTCAGCATCAGTCCTTCCAATGAATATCCAGGACTGATCTCCTTTAGGATGGACCACTTTGATCTCCTTGCTTCCAAGTCACTATTCAAGAGTCTTCTCAAGCATCACAGTTCAAAAGCATCAATTCTTCAGGACTCAGCCTTCTTTATGGCCCAACTTTTACATCCATACATGACTACTGGAAAAACCATAGCTTTGACTAGACAGACTGTTTTTGGCAAAGTAATATCTCTGCTTATAATATGCTGTCCAGGTTTGTCATAGCTTTTCTTCCAAGAAGCAAGTGTCTTTTACTTTTATGGCTGCAGTCATCATCTGCAGTGATTTTGGAGCCCCCAAAATAAAGTCTCTCACTGTTTCCACTGTTTCCCCATCTATTTGCTATGAAGTGATGGGACCAGATGCCATGATCTTTGTTTTTGAATGTTGAATTCTAAGCCAGCTTTTTCACTCTCCTCTTTCACTTTCATCAAGAAGCTCTTTAGCTCCTCTTCACTTTCTGCTCTAAGGGTGGTGTCATCTGCATATCTGAGGTTATTGATATTTCTCCCAGCAGTCTTGATTCCGGCTTGTGCTTCATCCAGCCCAGTGTTTCTCATGATGTACTCTGCATATAAGTTTAAAAAGCAGGGTAACAACATACAGCCTTGATGTATTCCTTTCCCAGTTTGGAGCTAGTCTGTTCTAACTGTTACTTCTTGACCTACATACAGGCTTCTCAGGATGCAGGTAAAGTGGTCTGGTATTCTCATCTCTTGAAGAATTTTGCACAGTTTGTTGTGATCCACATCATCAAAGGCTTTGCCACAGTCAATAAAGCAGAAATAGATGTTTTTCTGGAACTCTTTTGCTTTTTCTATGATCCAACAGATGTTGGAATTTGATCTCTGGTTCCTCTGCCTCTTCTAAATCCAGATTGAACATCTGGAAGTTCTCAGTTCATGTACTCTTGAAGCCTAGATTGGAGAATTTTGAGTATTACTTTGCTAGCGTGTGAAACAAGTGCAATTGTATGATAGTTTCAACATTCTTTGCCATTGCCTTTCTTTGGGATTGGAATGAAAACTGACCTTTTCCAGTCTTGTTGCCACTGCTGAGTTTTTCAAATTTGTTGGCATATTGAGTGTAGCACTTTCACAGCATCATCTTTTAGAATTTGAAATAGCTCAATTGGAATTCTGTCACTTCCACTAGCTTTGTTCATAGTGATGCTTCCTAAGGCTAACTTAACTTCTCACTCCAGGATGTCTGGCTCTAGGTGAGTGATCACAGCATCATGGTTATCTGGGTCATGAAGATCTTTTCTGTAAAGTTCTTCTGTGTATTCTTGCCACCTCTTCTTAATATCTTCTACTTCTGTTAGGTCCATACCATTTCTGTCCTTAATTGTGCCCATCTTTGCATGACATATTCCTTTGGTACTCTAATTTTCTTGAAGAGATTTCTAGTCTTTCCCATTCTTTTGTTTTCCTCTATCTCTTTGCATTGATCACTGAGGAAGGCTTTTTTTTATCTCTCTTTACTATTCTTTGGAACTCTTCATTCAGATGGATATATCTTTCCTTTTCTCCTTTGCCTGTTGCTTGTGTTTAACTTGGGTGATTTTCTCTACCTGGTCTTCCACTTCACTGATCCATTGCTTTCTATCATCTAACCTACTGTTGATTCCTTGTAGTGTATTTTTAATTTGTTACTGTATTCCTCATCTGTTCAGACCTTCTTTATACTTTTTAACTTTATGTTAAACTTCTCATATCTTCTAGTTTATTGAGAATCTCTATTATTATTACCTGGAACTCTTCATGAAATAAGTGGCTTAGCTCCACCTTAGTTTCTTTTTCCTCATAAAGTTTTGTTTTGGTACTTCCTTTGGAACATATTCCTCTGTCATCATTTTGATTGATTCTCTGGTTTATCCTCCCACTTGTCTCTATGTATTAAATAGGTCATTTATATTTCCTGATCCTGGAGAAGTGGCCTTACGTAGGAGATGTAGTCTGGTTACACATTCCCCTCTCACCAGATCTATATGTGTTAGGGGTACTGCCTATATGGGCTGCGTGGGCCCTTCTGTTTTGTCAAGGATGACTGCTGTTGGTGTGCAAGCAGGCAGGGCTGGCCCTCAGCCTGGTTGGCTGTGAAAGCTGCTGCATGCAGCAGCTGCTTACCTGCTGGTAAACAGGGCCAGATCCCAGTGCACCCGGCTCTGCAGCCCTGGGCTGGCTCTGACTTGCTGGTGGGAAGGGCTGGGTCCTTGGCTGGCTAGCTGTGGAAGCTGGGGAATTCCTTGGTGCTGTCCTGATAGAGTACTCAGATTTTTAAAACCTGCTCTTTGAACAACCATGGAATCTTGCCTCAAAAATTACCTTGAAATTTCTAAAATTGTTTTATCAAATGGAGACAGTGCAAGGAAGAAAGGCAGTAGAAACAGAATGAAAGAGAAATATGAAGGGGCCCCAGGTGAGGGGCCTGAGTGTGGGGTGTGTAAGAATTCCGAGGCATAAACCTAGCCAAGCAGTAACATTAGGGGAGTAAGCTGTGCTTTAACGACCAGACTACGTGAACTGTGTAAGTTAAGATGGAGTGTTGCAGAGAGTAGAGAACTGAGATAAAGAAAGCTTTGTAGGGACTGTTTCTTTTTGTTGAGTGCCAGTTTTATGAGCTGGTTCAGAAGAATGCTGTGTCTCTCAAGATGACAGGTTCTGAAATGAGTTTATTAACTTAATCAAACAGTAAAGACCATAGGGGAATGAAACAGGTCTCACACTTAAGCAGATCTTCTGAATTCAGGATTGAATTAACATTTTAGACTCTGCCTAAGAGAGTCTAAATTGGACTGTTTTAGTGGTATAGGAACCAATGAAGCCCTTTTCACACTACTTAAATAAAAGAGTTTCCTTCACATTTACTGCATGAGTCAGAAGGTGTTATTTTTATCAAATCAATTCTGAAGTATTATTTTTAATAAAAGTTGGCAATTTATGAATTTGAAACTTCCATTATAAGTTTAACAGAAAGTTTGGTTTCAAGTAGGATGTATCCACATCAATTTCCTTATATTCAATGCACTTTTATTCTGAAATTAAGCTTGTTCAATATCTAAGGGAAAAAATGACCTTTAAATTAAACTCTGGAATATTTGCTCATCTAAGATTTCTCAAAGGTATTCCTATCTTTACTTCCCAGGATTTATAAATGCAGAAATAAAAGTATTCCTTTAATTTCTTCTGCATAGTGAGGGGGGAAAAGTGTAGAATTAAATTTGTCACCCTCCTTGGATATGTCTCTTAAGAATAATTGTATCTAGGCCTGTAGTATTTTATGGTGGTTACTTGCTTCATAATTCTCAGATATAGAAGAATTATAGTTTTTCTAATTGGTATATAATAAAGAGAAATGATATGGCATAAATTTTTTTAACCTTATTTTTATACCTATCCTGAAAAATTGCGCTTACAGTAGTATAGAAATTAACATTTGAAATTGAAATCTTCATCATTTCTTCCAAGGGAACATTATAAAAGTACCACAGACTGAAAGCATGGACTCTGAAGCGAGACTGCCTGTGTTTGAATCCTGGTTATACAGCCACCTACTAGCTGTATAATCCTGGGCAGCTTACTTAACTTCTCTTTGCCTCAGTGTCAGTATCAGAACAGGAATATTTTCATGCCCACTTCACACTGTTATTTTCAGAAAGTAATTAGTTAGTACTGGTAAAGTACTTAGAATGGTGCCCAGCATATAAGTACATAGTTCATGTTTGGCGTGAAAAACAATGAAGTGAAATAAAGGATGCAGGCAACAGAGTGCAGTGTTTAAGGGTGTGGATTCTAATCCCGACTCCACTACTTGTCACCTGTGTAAATGTGGTCAGAATGCTTAACTTCCTTAAGCCTCTGTCCTCCATTGTAAGATAATTGCTGAAGATAGTATTAGCTTCTCAGAGTTTCTGAGAATTAAATGGGATGGTCTTTAGCAAGCACATAGTGCAATATCTGTCTCCTGCTGCTGCTGCTGCTAAGTCGCTTCAGTCGTGTCCAACTCTGTGCGACCCCATAGGTGGCAGCCCACCAGGCTCTCCCATCCCTGGGATTCTCCAGGCAAGAACACTGGAGTGGGTTGCCATGTCCTTCTCCAATGCATGAAAGTGAAAAGTGAAAGTAAAGTCGCTCAGTCGTGCCCGACTTAGTGACCCCATGGACAGCAGCCTACCAGGCTCTTTCGTCCATGAGATTTTCCAGGCAAGACTACTGGAGTGGGTTGCCATTGCCTTCTCCATCTGTCTCCTAGCACCGATGATTACAAATAAGTGTTATCATTTCTGTGCATATTCTGTCTGTGTTCTTGGGTTTTTTTCTCTTCGATTCTCCTCTTCTCACTCCTAAGTCATTTCTGGACCTTCATAGGACCAGATAGGGATTCTCTGAAAGGTGTGGCGATGGGGGCAGAATGAGGGTAAGGGTGGTTGTAAGATATATACCTAAGCTCCCATGAGGCCTTGCAGGGTGGACTTGTGTTAGGGCATTTGTCACTCTCCGTGGTCTGGCCCAAGACCTTATGGGCCCAGAAACCAGAGCTGTCAGCAGTTCCAGAGCCCATCTGTCCCCTAGAGCTGGGCTTCTATTAACAAAGCTCATATGATTGCTGTACAGAACCAGAATGACAATGCTTCCCTTTACAACGAGAAGTGAAACCGCTGGGGTGTGGTGGCTCGTGTTCCCACCCAAGTGCTTTATGTGCCTGGAGACAGGCCACCTCTCTAACCAGGCTGCCAACGTACTAACTTTTGTATTGGGAGACATAGCTGCTGCGTAGATCCTCAGGTCCCTCAGCTTTCCAGTAAGTTCTCCCTGAAGCCATGTAAACAGGATACCAAATTCTAATCAGAAAGTAACGTGATGCAAAGTAGCACATGGAGTCAAAAGACAGTTGGTTCTCAGACTCATAGGTTTAATGGAATTAAAGGCAGATTTATAATAAAAAGGGGCATGCCACTAGCCCAGAGCACCCTATCCCAGCATTCGAGTGATCATGGACTTTGCTTGCTTCTGAGGTTGCTTTGTACCTCTTTCTTGGTCTGGACTGTCTTCCTATTGGCAGAATAGGTTTAGAGCATGGTCATATCTGAGAATCCGAGACTGGAACATCTGGCCTTCAAAAGCTTTAGTTTGTCTCATACTATATAAAGGTGAAGATTTAAAATTCAGGAGTATTCACGTAACTTTAAAAATTGGAAAAATTATTTGACAAATCCAGAGATCTGTCCTTCCTGGACCCTTCCTCTATCTTTCTTGGACCCTTCCCACGTGAGGTCAGTTCTCTGGAGCCTAGAGGAGACTGTCCCCTGTGGGTGAGGCTTCGGTGCTGCCTTTCAGTCCCTTCTGCCAGATCCCGACCAGGTCCGTGACATTGACTCACATTCCCTACTGGTAATGTGCAGACCTTGAAGCATTTGAATTTGTATGTTCTGACAGTTAAACTTGCCTTTCTTACTTATGTGCTCTGACCTTCTGTATTTTTATTTCAAAGGTTTATTCTCAAATGGTAGTCTTATTTTCTCATTTACAGATTCATTTTAATGTCGGCCCCCCAGATAGCTAATTGCAAACATGTTTGAGTTTGTAAGTCCTAGAGGTTACAGTGATAGAAGACTCAAGTGTAAAGCTCATAGCTTCAAGAAGGTGGATACCCTTAATCTTGCCACAGGAAATAGGTGACGCTGCCTGCCCCCTTCTCTGTTTCTAGATCAAGAGTCCTTTCTTCCTCCTGAATGAAGAAATTAACTACTCTCATATTGTATACTTTTAAAATGCTCTAGTTATTATGTGCACTGAAAGAAAACTAATAGTGTATTTACAAAAGTGATAAATATGGATGCTTGGTTTACAGATGTATTTATGATGGAATTTCTTTAAGAAATAAGAGATTATTTTTAGCTTCAATATTACAAATTATTAATAATCAGATATAGGGAGCTTTGCCCTTTGTTATGATTCTTAACTGCAGGCTTTTGGTAACTGTCTCGGATGAATTCAGGAAAATGTCATTATATAATTGGATTATTGATTGTGAAAAGAAATTAGCTTTCCCAAGGAAGCATATTTCTTTTCCCAATGAATAACCTGCCCCTTAATTCCTATTAATCTTCTAAATAGAATTAATTTATGAGTGCTCTATTTGGGAAAATAGATTTGCTTGAGAAAAGAGAAATGTCAGTTGTAGATCTTCCTATATCTCACAGGTCTATACTACTACAAATTTAACTACTTGGTGTTTTGAATAATCCTTAGGGTGCAAGATAATAACATATTCTCTTCTCTCTGCTTCATAGCATCTTGTATAGATCTCTTATAATAACATTTACTCCATCTTAATTAAACTGCTCCTAAATTAAATAATGAATTACCACAATCTCTAGCACATGGTTATTTCTCCATTTCATCATCATCTACTAATAAGTTTTTTTCCTCAATTAGACTTTCTATTTCTTGATTATAAGAATTACTTCGAGTGTGTTCTCTCTTAAAGATTGCTTCAAGTATGTTCTCTCTAACCAGTGTGGGGCACATAGCAGATACTTAGTAATTGATGAGCTGAACTCATTGGAAATAGGAGTTCTTCTCAGATTCCTTTTAGATGTGCATTCTGACATTATTGTTGGGAAAGCTTCAGGAACAATGGCTCAATTTTCACCATTCTTTTGACTCAAGAAATATAGATAAGTAACTAAAAAAATAAAGTTTTAAATTTTAAAAAACATGAAAATTTAAAATAATAAACCACTAAATGTATTATAAACAATGATAAAACAAGTTACAGCCTGAAAAGTGATTTCTGTAGTTCATATAATTGACAAAGGAGTTGAACTGTAGTATATGAAGACCACCCAAAAGTAAGTAAAGAAAAACAACCTATTAGGGAAGAGGCCAATAATAATTAGATCAGATGCTCGACTTCAGCAGTAATTAGAGAAACCAAAATTAAAACGCTGAGATTCTATACCCGTCACAAACAAATGACAAAAATGTCAGAGTCTGGACTATCAGTACTGTGGAGATAGTAGGAATCTAGAGTAAGAAAGACTCTTGTGCACTGCTGGCTGAATTGTAAATTGTCTGATTATGTTGGGATCCAGGTTGAGAGTTTCCCGGAAAGGTGCAGCTGTGCATATCCAATGACTCTACAGTTCTGTCCCCCCTTATTACAATCCTGTTCACCTCTAGAGAAGTTCCTGCACATGTACAAGAATTAGAGTAGCTTAATAGTAGCAGTAGGGATTTCCTTGGTCCCTGTAGTTGGGACCAGTGGTTGGGACTCTGTGCCTCCAATGCAGGGTGTGCAGGTAATGACCTCTGGTTGAGGAACTAAGATCCCAAATGAAATCATTTTAAAAATTAAGAAAAATAGTAGCAATAAATTAGAGATAACCTAAGTCTACCAATAGGGGAAATGGTTGTATGAACTGGAATGCTATAGAGCAATTAAAAAGATTACACTGTGTAGAACTATTAATACATGTAACTTTAAGCAAAAAAATAAAACTAAAAATTAAAGCATCTACATGTCATGCTACAATTGATGAAGCTTAAAATATGCAAACAAGTATCTTATTTATGGATAAACATATGTTTAATGGAAATATAAAAAGATGCATGGGAATGATAAAAGATAATCCTATAGAGTATTTACCTAAGGAGGAAATGGCGTAGGCAGGAGCATATGGTGGCTTTAATTGTATCTGAAATGTTTTATTTCTTCCAGGAAATCTGAAGCAAATTTTGCATTATGTTAGGGTTTTCAAGAGAGTCAACAGACTCTGTAGGAGGTTTAAGTTATCAGGATAAGCAGGCTTTGAGAATAAAATAGAGCAGTATACTCACTGCCTGGCAAGCACGTCAGTGTGTCAGCACCATGTAAATTCCAATCCTGGTTAGCTTTAATAAACCTGAAAAGGGCCTGACTCCTGTCTCAGACGGAGTACCATTAGCTTTGTGATTTTTAAGGAAGGAATACTGTGGAAACCCAGCGGAATACAAAAGCATGGGTGGTACCTAAGATAACGTGAAGATTTTTGAGGACTTGATTGAGCCAGAAAAAAACAAACCAAAGTTTAGATTTTATACCGGAGTGGGTAGCCATTTCCCTTCTCAGGGGATCTCTTTCCAACCCACGGATGAAAACTGGGTCTTCCACATTGCAGCCAGATTCTTTACCATCTCAGCGGCCAGAGAAACCCCAGTTAGGAAAGCAATTCTGCCCAATTCAGAGACCAGAAGCCTTTCACTGAGCAAATAGTAGGCCAGTTTATTTACAGTGATCCAAGACTAACTACATTAATGTAAGACATCTTATTATGAATATTTGGCTGTCAATATGTTGACAGTTGAATAAATTGAAGCTATATTTTTATGAAGTCAATAAGAGAACTTTCAGGAGGCCAAGAAAAAAAAAAATCAAAGACCTTAGCTGATCTTAGAAGGTGCACTGGAGGGCCTCCTGTAGCTTGCTGTGGGTTCCTGTCTCTCTCTGCCCTCTCATTGTCTCTCTCGACATATCTTCTAGCCACACTGAAAAGTTAGATAATGCATAAGTTTGGACTGATGAAGAATGGAGAGAGTGGTTGAGAAAAGCACTCTGATTTCTATTACTTTGCTTTAAGAAAAATAAGTAAGAGTAGTCCATTTAGAGTAAGAATAATGTAGTACACAGAGAAATATAAAATATCAAACTTATTTCATTTTAAAGAGAAGCGTGTTCTTTTCAGTTTACCTAAGGGATATACAAATCCACTTTCATTTTATGAGATTCATGCAATAGATAATACACTAAGTGAAATCACTGGCTTTCTCCTTGTCTTCCCCCAGTCACTCTTTTATTTCAAATCTCTTTTCCTAGACATAACCATTTGTCCACAGTTGGTGTGCAGTCGACTATCCTGTCCTTTTCTATGACTTTGTATATAAAAATTTATGTACCCATAACTGGGATAATGTATTTTTCTGAAACATGTTATTTCCGTTGAATGTCTTTTAGAGAGCTTAGCATAAGTCAGTGCATCTAGATAGCATTTTATTTAAAAATTAGCTATTTTAAGCTGAGAGGAAGTTAAGTTTTGACACATTCTAAACATTAAAAACATTTTTAGTTCTCCCACCCTCATTTTATAGTTTTGATGTTATATACTGTTTTTGTTTCCCTTAATTATTGTAGTTATTGTTTTTTTTCACTTTAAAAAAAAATTTTAATACTTTATTCTACATTACAATACTGTATTTGTTTTGCCATACATTGACATGAATCAGCCACAGGTGTACACGATCTCCCAATGCCGAAGCCCCCTCCCACCTCCCACCCCATATCATCTCCCTGGATCATCCCGTGCACCAGCCCCAAGCATCCTGTATCCTGTATTGAACATAGACTGGTGCTTCGTTTCTTACATGATAGTATACATGTTTCAATGCCATTCTCCCAAATCATCCCACCCTCTCCCTCTCCCTCAGAGGCCAAAAGTCCGTTCTATACCTCTGTGTCTCCTTTGTTGTCTCACATAGAGGGTCATCATTACCATCTTTCTAAATTCCATATATATGTGTCAGTATACTGTATTGGTGTTTTTCTTTCTGGCTTACTTCACTCTGTATAATTGGCTCCAGTTTCATCCATCTCATTAGAACTGAGTCAAATGTATTCTTTTAAGGGCTGAGTAATACTCCATAGTGTATATGTACCACAGCTTTCTTATCCATTCATCTGCTGATGGACATCTAGGTTGTTTCCATGTCCTGGCTCAGCTTAAAACAGATTACTATACACACATACATACACACACATGTTCTTTATTTATGAATTCCATAGAATCCACAAACCAAAAACCTATTGTACATACACTAAAGATAATATATACACATAATGTGAAAAAAGTCATCAAATCCCAGGAAAGAGAACCAGTGAAGAAAGGAACAGAGAGAAACTATAAAAACAACTAGAAAACAAGTCACAAAATGACAGGAAGCATTAATACATATTTGTTAATAACACTTTAAATTTAAATGGATAAAACTTTCTGATCAAACGCAGAGCGGCTAAACCTATTTTAAAGAAGACACAATCATATAGTGCCTACAAGGGACTCAATTTAGATCTGAGGACACAAACAGACTGAAAGTGAAGAAATGAAAAAAGATAATTCTTTCAAACAGAAGCAAAAGGAAAGCTGGTGTAGCTATATTTACATTAGACAAAATAGAAGTTAGAACACACAAAAAAATAAATAAAAATAAAAAATTAGCTATATAATGTTTCTTAGTATAGTTAACTCATTATTTAACACTCAACTCTTCATGGCCTATTGCAAAGTTTCTGGTTTTTTACTACTACAAAAAATTCTGCAGTGAATATTCCAGTATATCCATCATTACCATAAAGGGCAAATGTGATTTAATGAGTGGCAAGATCTAGGAACTACAGTAACACTGTCCAGAATTTTCTCTTCTCATCTTTTTTTTTTTCCCTTGGGTGGCCTCATTTTCAGACAACCTTACTTTGTGTGGTAGCCAGTGTGTCAACCAGCAGTTCCACACTTACGTTTTATTGGCTTTATAGCCTCTCTGTCGATATCAGCAGAAGTGCAGGGGTTGGCTCTTGCTTCACCAGCTTGGGTCCTGTGTCCATTCTTGACCCTGTCACTGTAGTTTTTTGGATAATTTATACTGATCATTCAAGCCTGCATCACCTGCCCACTTGTGAGGCTGGGTCAACATAGTATAAACCACACGGTTTGAGAGGGAGGGTGGAATGGGTGGTTTGCTAGATAAAAATCAGGATTATGATAATAGAAGGAGGAGGTATGTGTGCTGCTCAGGCAAATATATAATTGTCACTACAAATGTCTCATAGATAGTGTTTTGTTTTTTTATGTTTTTGTGAGTAGAAGATAGACTTACTAATGGTATCCAGATTTATGTCATAGGACCAGAGGATTCTTATAAGTATCATTCCAAATCTTTGCCAGAGTAATGAAATAAGTCTATTATTTATAATTTAATATTGTATGTGAAAAGAAAACACATTATAGATTAAGGATCATTAACACTATGAAAGAGAGATTGTTTTTGGTTCAGGAAAGTGTTACTGAATGTGTTTGCTAAATATTCAGTGATAATGATATTTGTATCAATGACATGATAGGTACCTAGTCTTAAAACACATTTGTTAATATTCTATTATTTGCCAACCCTTAGTACAGGTTGTATATTTTATTTATTCATTTATTAGACAATGTTTATTAAATTCTGCTATGGACTGGTCACCATGCCAGGGGCTGAGAATAAAATACTGACTACAGCAAGGTCCCTGCTCTCGGGGTTTCTTTCATTCTTGTTAGGGGCCACAGAGTATCAATCAGTAAATAAACAAAGAAGAAAATTCCAGGTTGTGATGTACCAGGAAGGAAATATAAAGAACATGAGATGAAAAGTAACTGGGGAAGGTCATTTCAGGTAAGGTGGTAAAGGAAGGAAGCCTTCCCCGAAGAGACAACATTTGAACTGCAACCTGAGGACTAAGAATGAACCACAAATTCTGGACCTGTGTTATGCAATATGGTAGCCACTAGCCATGTGTTCAGAGAAGGCGATGGCACCCCACTCCAGTACTGTTTCCTGGAAAATCCCATGGACAGAGGAGCCTGCTGCCCTGCAGTCCATGGGCTTGCGAGGTTGGACATGACTGAGCAACTTCACTTTGACTTTTTCACTTTCATGCATTGGAGAAGGAAATGGCAACCCACTCCAGTGTTCTTGCCTGGAGAATCCCAGGGACGGGGGAGCCTGGTGGGCTGCCGTGTATGGGGTCACACAGAGTCGGACACAACTGAAGTGACTTAGCAGGAGCAGCAGCAGCCATGTGTTAGCTACTGAGTACGCAAATAGAGCTAACTGAGATTAAAATGTACTCTAAATGTAAAATATACACTAGTTCCCCAAGGCTAGTACAGAAATTGTAAAGTAACTAATTTTAATTGATTATAGATTAAAATTATAATATTTTAGATATATTAAAATTAAGTTTACATGTTGTTTTTCCCTTTTATGAAATGTTTAAAATTGCATATGTGACTCAGTTTATCTTTCTATTGAACAGTCCCGGCCTACTTGCTATTATTGATTTGCATGTTTTCATCTTTTTGTTCTTGCTGATGGCAGTTGAATTTATGTAGTAGACTCTCTTCTAAGGATCTAAGTCTATAATATTTATTGACTGAAACGTCCAAATATAATAATTCAACATGTGATCAAATTTAATACAGCTGAGAGTTAAGACGTGTTGGATGGTGGGGAAAGCAGAGAACATTGCCGCAGTTGCTAGAGCAGTTCTCTCATTAGTCATGTTCTTGTGGAAATGTTTGAAATAAAGATAAAGGAAGGCTCTAAGTTGGAGAGGTAGGCAGAGCTCGCAGTACAAGGTGATGACAGCGTAGGACAGGATTTCTGTGGGAATCAGAGATAGCAAGCCACACAGATCTATTTCCATTCTCTACTTGCTGAAGAAGAGTCTATTGTGTTCTGTGGAATTGCTACTTCTTGAATATTAAAGTAAGAGTTTGATCCTATACTGTTTGCACTGATGAAATGTTAGTGAAACTCTTTTTATATCTCTGTCAGATCGATGTTGGCGAGTTCACACACATTTAATAACATTACATGAATTCATTGCTGAGAGTAAGCAGGGTCGTTTTTCTCTGAGCCATGCTGTTATTCAAATTTCCATTTGTGGTTTGTGCCATAGGGAAGAAGTTGATGATTTTGAAAATGCACATCTGCTTTAGCAGGTGAAAATTTTCAATTTTCGTTTGTAAACATTTGAGACCCCCAAATGTGACGTTTGTTACGTAATCTAACAGTTTTTGGGGGGAAACTCTATCCCTACTGGTTTGAGAGAGAGTTGAGTCATATCCTGTGAATGTGAAACAACGGTATTTAAACATCACGGGTTCCTCTTACTTTCATTCTAAGTCGCTGCTGTTCAGAGCAGCAAGTGTTCTCTGCAAAGAGGCTGCTACTAGCCCTGAGAGGAGTACAGCCTCTCTTGCTGGGATTCAGTAACGAAAGCCAAGTCTGAAGATGCAGTTCTGTCACTGGAGTGAAAGATGTTTAGTTTATTTCTAATCAACTATGCTGTATAGCTGCAAGCTGAAAGGTGCCTGTAATTTGCCGGTTATTTATAATAAGGTAAGTGTTATATTTTGATTTACTCACTGTATTGTGGCAGCCTTGAGTTAACGTGGCTGTTATAGTATGTGATCATGCCTCAGAAAACGCCTTCTCACAGGATCTTAAAGGTGGCTTGAAGATTCTTGTGCTAATAATTTTGAATTTATGGTACAGCCCACTTATGAGGTACTTAATAGACTGATATTGCTTGCATGATGGTTTTTAATGATCAGTATAGTGCCTGAGATGTGAAAACATTGTAGTGGCTTTATATTGTTTTTAAGGATTAAGTAGTAACAGAATCACTGTTTTTCTTCTTGCTACCCTGTCATCTTGATTAAAGGTAAAATCTAAATGCATAAAATTCCTATGATTATATTTGGATTTTATTTAAAATAATGGTAGCTCAATAACTGTATTTCTGCATTACAAAAAAGTGGTCTTAGTGATTTTTAGAAAGTTGAAAAGTAGTGTCTCTTGCTTTGACTTTTTATTTAAGTGAAAGGCCATAATTTTTTAAACTTCTCATCTGTTTGTTTCAAATTGTATATGAGTTTATTATCATAAGTCTGTTTCCTGAGCTGTTATTGGAGACACTCATATATACATTGTATGGATGGAGAAATCTGTGGATTAGAGAAGTGGACAAGAGGTTTGCTTTTGAAATTCTTAAAGATAGCTGTGGAAAGGTGGGAGTGGAAAACAGGAATGTTGTCTTGGTTTTTTATTGATTAAAGAAATGGGATCAAATCAGAACTAAAGATGTATTTGGTATCATATCACTCTGGACAGTCATATTTAAGGCATTTGAATTCTTCTGAAGTAGAAAAGGTTAATTTGATTGTGAGAGCTACAGCTGTGAATTTGTGAGATGTTGATGAATTGAAGGGATTTTCTGTCTTTAGTGACAGTTGGCATTAGAATACTTTTTCTTAATTGACCCACTGTCATGCTTAGAGATTATTTCATTTCTCTTCAAAATTATGCCCACTACAAAATTGCTAGACTCTAACTACAACTTGGAGGCTATTTTCCATTAGATATATACATTTAATAACTCATGTTTTGCAAAGGCTGAAGTGAAGGCATGAAATTTTCCTCTTATGTGAAGGGGAAATTAAAATTAGTTTAGCTTCCAAATATTTAAAGGCAGTATTCTGAATTAGAAAAGGAAAACTTCAAACAAAATGACTTAGCACTCTGAGCTTTGTAGACCTTGCATAGTGAAAAGGCACACATCCCAAAAGATGAGAATGCAAGAGGTTATAAATAGAACAATCTGATGTTTGATATATAGAAAACTCTGCTTTTATGCCTGGACAAGGGTGGGGCTATTCTGTTAAGTATTCCCCTTGAGACTTTTTCCTTATGCTATATGTGAATTAGGAAATGTCAATAAAGCGATATAATGTAATAATCTACATCAAGACAAAAGCGTATCTTATTACAATTGACACTGTTTCCGATTCTTGAATCTGGATTATGATGGCCATCCAAACTGTTATTGTGAATGAAAACTCAGGCTGATAAAATGCTGTAAAACTCAAGTTTTGATAAGATGCTCTGTTAACAGATGTAGACTTCATTTTAATGACATTGTACAGCCAACTGGTAATTACCTGATTACATTGCTTCTCCCCTTTCCTTTCTGTTTTCCTCATCCTTTGGCTGTTTTCCTGCTTCTTTGCACATCCAAGAGGAGGGTAATGGGCAGAGAGAGAGGGGAAGAGTGAATATACCAAACAGGGTACCGTCTCTATTTCTCACCTCTCATAATGGTTCTGGTGGGGAGTGAGGTCAGAGAGAGGTTAGATATAATGGCAAAAATCAGTCTTTTAGATTTCAATTATTTAGGAAATTCCTTAACCTTTGAGACAAAGAATAATTGGGAGCATGGTTGGGACAAATTTACCTACCTTACAGAATTATTTCAAAGAGGTAGTATCATATCTGTTGTATAATTTTATTTGACTGTAATGTTTTATATATGTTTCTGTGGATTTGTTTTTGTGTCTTCTTGAAGGAAAAGCGCCGACAAGATATCAGAGATACTCAGAATTCCACTCTGGATTCAGACCATTTATTTTCAGAAGTGAGGGTCTCCTTTTTCTCTTATTTTGTAAACGATTTTACTTGTGAATTTCTAGCTTATATAAAACATAGTATGCAAAAGTAAGCTCCAAAAATAAAAATAAAAACCTAATTTTACCTAAGCCTCAGTGCCGTTTGAAAATTTCAAACAGCTAGAGAAAACTCATCCTCACTCAAAAGATACTTACCAAGTGGCAGTTACATCTTATCTTTAACCTAAAATCAACACCCACTTAGGTGCTACATTAGCAGAAGCACATAACATACAATTTTAAAATATTTTTCTTTTAAGTAAAGCTTTGTCTGAAGGGTTCAGGGTGAGGAACTAGAGTAGGAAGAAATTATTTTATGGAGTACTTTTTCTGACTCCTGAAAATGAAATCTTCCTGGGTTATGCTTTACATCTTAGAGTCTCTAGTGAATCCTACTGGATAGCAAAAGCAGCACATTCACTGGGAAAAATAAACAGTGATCGCTCTCCTGCCTGCTTCTGAAAATCTGTTATGAGGGTCACATCTCCTTCTGAAAAATCACATGAAACTTTGTGAGAAAGCACTTGTGAACTCGACAGAGCTTGTAAATATCACTATCACCAAATAAGATATACAGAATTATACAGATATTTGGAAGTGAACTTAGATGTGTTTATCTTCTTACTTCAGAAAGAAGGGAATTAAGCTGCAGAATGCTTAAGGAAAGGCTCTAACTTCACTCAACTGGTACCTAAACCTGGATCTTTTTGTCTCCTCAGTTAGCTAGCAATTGATCACAAGATTAGCTGTTTCCTGCTGTTGAGAGTTTCTCTGGGTTTCTATAAAGATAAATACTATTTGCAGCGTTGATGCACATCCTTATAAGAAACTATATCCTTGCAGAATGTTTCACAGAAGACATATTGCCCTGTCTACAAGTTTTGTGGGCTGAGAATTCTCATTGGATCTAGTTTAACGGAGCACAAATTTGTGGAGTGAAAATCAAACTATAGCATCTGACTCTTGCAATCTCTTAGCTATTGCCACAGTAGATGTGTCCAAGCTCTTCTCTGGAGAGTTGAATCATAAAAGTAAACATGTAAAATGAATGGGGGTTGATTTTGTAGCTTTTAAAACTTCAGATAGTATGGTAGATTGTTTTGATGCTTGTTGAAAGTGGCTAGAGAAAAAGAGATTCTTCCAAAGGTTACCCTTAAAAAGAGATTAGGAAAATTAAAAAAACAAATGAACTTCCATTCATTTCTGTTAGAACTGATCTGGCTATTTTATATTTATGGAACACTATTTTTCAGACAGATGAGATGGGAGAACAATGACTTTTCATAATTATAAAAGTTAATGACATATATCTTATGCTAATGAACAAATTAGCATAAAGAAAATTTTTCTTTAAAGCTTCTTAATACTAAAATTGGAAGATAGGTTAATTAAAAGGTGTCTTGTATTGGTGGTATTAATAAGGTTTACATCTAATTCCTAAGAATTCAAAATAGGGTCACCATTTCCTTTAATAAAAAATGTGCCTCTCATGAAAAGTATATACTGTAATCTTCATTTCCTGTCTTCTAATTTATACCTTCAATAAATAAGTGGAATTTAACATCATGCAATCTTATGAACAGATCCTAGCTCTGCTTTGTAATAAAATTCAGGTGTATCTTGATTCCAAGAACTGCATGAATATATAACTCGTAGAAGAAGGAAAACTGATTTGAAAAGACCCTGATGCTGGGAAAGATTGAAGGAAGGAGGAGAAGGGGACGACAGAGGATGAGATGGTTGCATGGCATCACCGACTCAATGGACATGAGTTTGGGTAAATTCCAGGAGTTGGTGATGGACAAGGAGGCCTGGCGTATTGCACTCCATGGGGTTGCAAAGAGTCAGACACGACTGAGCAACTGAACTGAACTGAACTCATGAAATGAATAGTTTAAAAACCTCACTAAACTTAAGTGCGGTGAGATTGTGAGTGATCTGAGGGACAGAGCTCTGGGCTGTAGGGTGGGTAGTGGGAGAAGCAGTTTTTTGTACCCTTGATACCTCCTGTGGTTTTGGAACTGACCAGGAAGCCCGTGTCTTTTTTTGATTTTGTTTTCTTATCTACAAAGTTGACAAAACATGTCCATGCTAGATGACAGTCCCACACGCCCTATAGGTACTTTGTAAATACTGGTTGCTCACCCTATGAACATCAAGGTGGGTGAAGCACTTTCAGGTCAGAGAGTCCATAGAGGTACCAGTGTAGTTAAGTACCAAGTGCTGTGCTTAGTTGCTCGGTCATGTCCGATTCTTTTTGACCCAGTGGAGAGTGCCAGGCTCCTCTGTCCTTGGGGCTTCTCCAGGTAAGAATTCTGGAGTGGGTTTCCATGTCCTCTTTCAGGGGGTCTTCCCAACCCAGGGATCAAATCCAGGTCTCCCGCATTGCAGGCAGATTCTTTACCATCTGAGCCACCAGGGAAGCCCATGAATACTAGAGTGGGTAGCCTATCCTTTCTCCAGGGGATCCTCTTGACCCAGGAATTGAACCAGGATCTCCTGCATCTCAGGTAGATTCTTTACCAGCTGCGCTACCAGGGAAAACTGTAAGTGCCAGGGTTGGTAATGAACACCCCCTTGAGAGATACCCAAGTAGAAAAGCTTCAGAGATGATCTATTGAGTTTTAATTCCATCTCAATTCATTGAGGTACTCAAATTAGTCACTTGGTCTCCCTTTACTTGAGTCATTTCACTAGTGGGATGGATTAGTAATATTCCCTCATGGCAATTTACTGTATACCCAAATGTAGCAAAACAAATTCCAAATTCTGCTCTCCACAAGTGTTTCTAAGGTGAAAGTAGCAATAATGGCTAACATGTAAGTCAGTCTCTATAATATATTTTAATGAACTGTCTTAATTTATTTCTTAAAAGTACCCTATGGGATTTGGGCACTATTATTATTTTTCCCTTTCACAGGTGAAGAAACTGAAATATAAATTAGGTGACTTATCCCAACAGTCACCCAAATGGTATTATAACGATCAGAGTTGAACCTAGGTAGTCAGGCTTCAGAGCCAAGATTTTTATGTTCTATGTTGCCTCCAGTTAGATTACCTTGATCCCAGTAATATGAAGTGACTGCTATAAAGTACTACAGAAAGGAAAAGAAATCTTTTAAATGTTACTACATTTAATTATTTTGATAACTCCAGTATTCTCACTTGTGGTGAAACCCAGGCCTTTATGAACCAGAAACAAGTTGAAGTTATTTGGGAATTCATAGAGAATGAGGCTAGTAATAATGCAAAATGTGTCGGGAATGAACAGACATAGTCAGTCCTTCTAGAGAGAGAGAGAAACAACTTTCAATGCACACATTGTCAGCAGTCCTAGGAAAGCTTCTGGAAATGTGTGTGTTTTGAGGGAGACTTAATGTCATGTCCCCTTTTCTTTGTCAACTCTAAGAATTCCTGATAAAAGTCATTTGTGGGAAGGAGCATATTGAATGAATAGTAGAAGGATTTTAGGTCCATTATGTGACTACATCCATTTTGATCTACCTTCTCCAAAGATTCCACAAATTATGCTTGAAATTCTTGGGTAATTTTCTTTTTAAGAAATTTATTTTTAATTGAAGTATAATTACAGTATTGCATTGGTTTCTGCCATCATCACTGTGAATCAGTCATAGGTACACAGGTGGCCTCTCCCTTTTGAACCTCCTTCCCACCTCCGGCCCCTTCCCACCCATCTAGGTTGTCACAGAGCCCTGGTTTGGGTTCCCTGAGTCATACAGCAAATTCCCACTGGCATCTGTTTTACATATGGTAGTGTGTATGTCTCCATGCTACTCTCTCCATTCATCCCTTTCCTCTCCCAACCCCGTGTCCATAAGACTCTTCTCTATGTCTGTGTCTCCGTTGCTTCCCTGCAACAGTTCATCAGTACCATATTTCTAGATTCCAGTATCTAGATTAGATACTTTAATATATGGTATGTTTTTCTCTTTCTGACTTTCTTCATCTGTATAACCATCCACCTCCTGAGAACTGACTCATATGTGCTCCATTTTACGGCTGAGTAATAGTCCATTGTCTGTATATACCGCAGCTTCTTTATCCATTCATCTGTCAATGGGCATCGCATTGCTTCCATGTCCTAGCTATTGTAAATAGTGCTGCACTGAACATTAGGGTACCTGTGTCTTTTCCAACTTTGGTTTCCTCGGGGTACATGCCTAGTAGTGGGATTGCTGGGTTGTATGGTAGTTTTATTTCTAGTTTTTAAAGGACTCTCCATACTGTCTTCCATAATGGCTCTATCACTTTACGTTCTCTTGGGCAATTTTCAGACCCTCGTGTTTCCTTAAGTTTCAAAGACAAGAACTTGCTTCAGGATGTTTTGTACCCTCAGTGCTAGCACAGTGCTTAGCACACTGCGAACCCTCAGGAAGGGTGCCTAGCAAGCTGGCTGGCCAGCTGGATGGATGGATGGATGGATGGATGGACAGTGGGAATGAATGAGCACATCCACATCTGCTCGGATCATGACTCATGTACCTAGACTGAACTGGGATCAGTCTATGACTGAACTTGTGAGAGCAAGGGAATGAAATGTTAAATGTAAAAGCATTTAGTTCAGTTCATCTCATACTTCATCATCTGATGGTTTTCAATATAAAACTGACATATCTATAAATTATTTCTTGCCACAAGCTTTTCCCACTGCATTATGTTAGAGATTCTTTAATCACACTGTGGAACCATATTGGTTTACTTCTTTAATTCAAAAGCTAAATTGATACAGATATATACATACATAATTGGCAAGTGTTATACATGTGCATAGACAGAAATAATAAAATTAAAAGGTCAAAATAAATGTGAACAGCCAAATTAATGGGAATTGTCAGAATTTGACTATTTTAAAATTTATTGTGGAAGACAATAAAAATTCAGAAAAAACAATTCAAGCAGCATATCAAAGGAAAGAAAGGTATCAAAAAAATTTTTTAAATATAGACTTCTTTCAGTCTTAGAACTGAAACTTTGTTTTTCCACAAAATTTCATTAGAGAGCTCAAATAAGAGGTCTGGGAACCAAAGTTTGTTTGGCATAATCAGTCAATTTTAAGGGATGGTTTCCAAACTGAGAATGGTGACTAAGGGCTTGCGTTAAGAAATGCTGCAGATTTTGAGAAAAGGTATTAAGGTCATTATTGTTTCAAGTTTTCAGGTGGGAAAAACATAGAGAAAACATTACTGTAAAAACATCTGTTAAAAATAAAATATATACAAGTTTTAGACAATGGGAGCAACTCTATTGCAAAAATTACACATTTATCCTTGACCCAAAGCAGTCATTAAAAACAAAACATTAAAAAAAAGAAAATCCCAATCAGCAAAATATTATTGGATAAATATTCTTTTCCCTGGTCCTAAACACCATAGCACATGTTCACTATTCAAAGATGTTCTAATTTTTTGTGCCCAGGTGTCTTGTGTTATTTGAATTTCATCTGAGTCCTGTGGCTCACTGTTTTCCTCAAGAACCATCTTGGTTATAAATAGTATGTTCCATGTCAGCAATCAGTGGCAAGGGTTACCCTGCTCAACGGTGGACCTGCCTTCTATATCACAGAGTCTGGCCCTCGGTTTCAACATCCCTCAAATGAAGGATTCACCTTGTAGTCTCGCTCACATTGTCCAAAGACTAGGAACTTTTAAAAAATTTTTTCCATTTTTTTAATATAAATTTATTTATTTTAATTGGAGGTTAATTACTTTACAATATGGTATGGTTTTGCCATACATCAACATGAATCCGCCACAGGTATACACGTGTTCCCCATCCTGAACCCCCTCCCTCCTCCCTCCCCATATCATCCCTCTGGGTCGTCCCAGTGCACCAGCCCCCAAGCATCCAGTGTCATGCACCCAACCTGGACTGGCGATTCATTTCATATATGATATTATACCAGCACTGTTTGTAATAGCCAGGACATGGAAGCAACCATCAGATGGACATCTGCAGATGAATGGATAAGAAAGCTGTGGTACATATACACAATGGACTAGGAACTTTTTAAAGACAGAATTCTTGTTTTTTTTTCTTGTCAATTCAGTGGTTGCTATGAATATTGAAATCAATTCTGAAACAATTACTTCCAAGTTTATCTGGCTATACTGTCTGGAAAGCTTTTGCTAAGCCCATGCCTGGAGTTTGAGAAATGTTTATGTTAGAGACAGAGAGACAACACACACACACACTGAGGTTAATCAGTTAGATAATTAATGAATGATGAATTAATTAATGACTATCCCATGGTAAATGTGTATTTTAAATGTGTAAACAGCTATAAGGAATCATTAATACACCAGACAAAGAACACTCTAGCCTTATTATCTGTTTTAAATCATTGATAAATGGCACAGAATATTAACATTCAAGAGTTTTCAAAAAGGATATTGCAGTTCCAAAGATATCTAGATTACTACCAGGAAGTCAGTAATATCAACAGGGAATATGACTTCTTAGATCACTTTCAAGAGACAGTATTAAGGTGGTTATTGTTTCAACTTTTCCAAGGGAGTAAAAATACAAAAATTTTCCTGTAAAAATATTTGAACAAGTGAAACTAAATAGGGTAAAAAATATATGGAAATTTGAGATGAGAGAAGCAAATGTCTTAGAAAAATAGTTTTGTTCATGGGTCCTGGTGGGACTCATGAGTGATGGGTGATGCAGAGAGTAGAGGTCCCATATGGGTGATTTTTATATAACAGACACTAATATGGCTTTTTAAGAAATCAACTAATGTCTTAAAGGGCTTTCCGTGTGGCTCAGCTGGTAAAGAATCTCCCTGCAATGTGGGAGACCTGGTTTCCATCCCTGGGTTGGGAAGATCCCCTGGAGAAAGGGAAGGCTACCCACTCAGTATTCTGGCCTGTAGAATTCCATCACAAAGAGTCAGACATGACTGAATGACTTTGTCTTAAAACTATTATTTGCTACATTAAAATACGTATCTAATTGTACTCTGAGATCTTCCTCATCATGTCTATTATTTTTGTATGTTTTCATGAAAAACTGCTATTGCATTTTACTATTTCAATTGAAGTGTTTTTAACAAAAATTAAGGTCAAAGTTAATGAAAAGCTGAATAGCAGTTTTATCTAAAAGTACAATATTATTTTATTTAATAAATCAAATAAGTTCAACATAGTGTGCCAGCAGTAAAATTTCTGGTTTCTTCCTTTACATGAGCAGCATGTAATTCATATTGACACCTTCTGGAATTAGAAGGTGCCTTAAGATAGACTGGGCTTCCCTGGTGGCTCAGAGGTTAAAGCGTCTGCCTCCAATGCAGGAGACTTGGGTTCGATCCCTGGGTCAGGAAGATCCCCTGGAGAAGGGAATGGCAACCCACTCCAGTATTCTTGCCTGGAGAATCCCATGGACGGAGGAGCCTGAAGGGCTACAGTCCACGGGGTCGCAAAGAGTTGGACACGACTGAGCTACTTCACTTTCACTTAAGATAGACAAGCTCAACTCCTTATATTTTCGAATGAAGAATATTCTCGCATGAGTAAATTAAATGACTTTTCCAAGATTATATATACCCAGCTCATAACAGTCAAGCTGAACCTGGGTTTCTCACATGCAATAATGTAGTCTTTTTACTCTGTTAGTCACCAAGAGCATCATTTTCTGATCTTCGTATTGAAATACTGCATTGGATTTTCACTTCATTTTTAAGTCGCTCAGTCATGTCCAACTCTTTGCAACCCCATGGACTATACAGTCCATGGAATTGTCCAGGCCAGAATACTGGAGTGGGTAGTCTTTCCTTTCTCCAGGGGATCTTCCCCAACCCAGGGATCAAACCCAGGTCTCCTGCATTGCAGGCAGATTCTTTACCAGCTGAGCCACAAAGGGAAGCCCAAGAATACTGGACTGTGTAGCGTATCCCTTTCCAGTGGATCTTCCTGACCCAGGAATCGAACCAGGTCTCCTGGATTGCAGGCGGATTCTTTACCAGCTGAGCTATAAGGGAAGCCCTTTCACTTCGTACTAAAACTTTAATTGTGCACAGCATAAATCAACTTAAGTTTGCCCCAGTTTCCTTTTGGCCACACACATTTTTTACCATATTTTTGGAAGGGCATTTTTTTTAAACCCACAGTTTCTCCATAGAAACTTTTCCTAACACCTGTACACTTACTTTTGTTCTATGCACTTGGCCATAAAGATGCACTTGTAATTACAGAAGTGGGCCCACATTTAACCACTCTTGCACATCTAAAACTGGTTAGATTTTCCACCCCCTCCAACTTTCCAGAGCCTCAATACAAACTCTTACATCAAACTGACAGAAAGCTCCATAAATGGGAATTATTGTATTAGGAAAAAACATACACATCACTTCAAATCATTCAACCAAATAAATGGGAACAATTATTGAACAATGCTCCTTACTAATAACTGTACTTTTGTCATCAAAGTAATGATGAGCTACAAGTTCCCAGCCCCACTGCCTCTCTGCGTGGCTCCTGCGAAGCTGGGCGGCCACACCCAGGCAGGGGTGGTCAAGGCACAGGGTGCTGTACCTCTCCAGGTGGAAGATTCTCTTAGGAGATGGCCCAGGTACAGACAGCACCAGATAATCTGGACCACTCTCTTTCTTTTAGATATGAACCAGCAAAGTCTATGCTTGATTTGGCTTCTTATTTGCAGCTGCATTGGTGAGTGAGGAAGAGAGACTTTTTCCAGAGTATTCTTCAAAATGCTAGTTCTATGAAATCAGCATTCCGTAATCAAGTAACTTTGGGAAAAACGGCAGATTGTTTTCCGCCTCTGAATATTCACACTAGAGGCAAAAAAATAAAAAAGCATCAAAAGCTTGAAAATTGGGGATGGTGGTTGTTTAATATTCTTTAACCCAATATTTCCCAAATAAATCCGTTTTCAAAATATAACCTATTAACATTATGAAACACACTTGGGAAACACAAAATAGACATTTTTCTCACTGACTGTATCTCCTGGAAAGGGTGGTTTGGGAAATGTCAATTTGCTGTTCTGTCGGGGGTCTCTGTCCCTGTTTTTGTTTGTCAGTTGCAAAGTCTTGTCTGAGTCTTTGCAACCCCATGGACTGCAGCACACCAGGCTTGCCTGTCCATCACCAACTCCAGGAGCTTGCTCAAACTCATGTCCATTGAGTCGGTGATACCATACAACCATCTCATCCTCTGTTGTCCCCTTCTCCTGCCTTCAATCTTTCCCAGCATCAGGGTCTTTTCCAATGAGTTGGTTCTTCTCATCAAGTGGCATCAGTCCTTCCAATGAATATTCAGGGTTGATTTCCCTTGGGATTGACTGGTTTGATCTCCTTAGTGTCCAAGGGACTCTCAAGAGTCTTCTCTAGCACCACAGTTTGAAGGCATCAGTTCTTTCGTGCTCAGCCTTCATTGTGGTCCAATTCTCACATCTGGACATGATTATTGAAAAAGCCATAGCTTTGACTATACAGACCTTTGTCAGCAAAGTAATTTCTCTGCTTTTTAATATGCTGTCTAGATTTGTCATAATTTTTCTTCCAGGGAACAAGTTTCTTCTAATTTTATGGCTGCAGTCACTATCTGCAGTGATTTCAGAGCCCAGGAAAATAAAATCTGTCACTGTTTCCACTTTTTCCCCATCTATTTGCCATGAAGTGAAGGAATTGGATGACAGCCTCTCATAACATGAGCTCAAGATGGAACGTAAGAATAATTTTGACTTTGAGATTTTTAACTTCGTTCAGTAATACTGTTCAATAACACCCAAGGTGCTGTTTCTCTGAGCAGGTTTGATGACGAAAGGACAGAGGCTCAGGGCAGAGAGTAATAAACCGCTGAAGTGGGAGATGATGGAGAAAATTTCACAGAAATGCGCCTTTAGGCTGCATTGGGCAGGGTGTATTGGTGTTTTCCAGGTGGATAAGAGCACAGGTGTAGAGGCACCACTCAACGTAAGAGTTCAGGAAACTGTTGTTGCTGTTTTAAAAGTGTCTTTGGAGTCCAAGGTGGAAAGGGGTGTGGCTGACGAGGCAACCAAGCCTCAGCAGCAGAGAGCAGTTGAACCAGGAGGCCGGATGAAGAGAGAACGAATGCAGTGAGGAAACTTGAGAGTCTCTTGCCTCTCGGTCAAAGAATACCTTCGGCAAGTTTCACCGTATGGGCTTGACCCCTCCTCTGCCCAAGCATAAGAGAGAATTAAGAGGCTCCCTGGTGTGGGGCGTGGTGGGCTTCCTGAGAAGCTCAGCTGTATAGGATAGCTGGGCCGATGAGCTGTGATGTGACCTGAGGGTATTATGATGAACTATAACAAGGAGCAGAAAGGGCAGGTGGCACCAGGCTTGAGAGAGGCTTCCTGATACATCCCATGGAAACAGCTGCAGAGTGGACAGGCTTGGAGCTGGAAGACCTGGGTTCAAATCTATTCCTCCCCATGTGGTAGGTGTCTTTGAGAACACTGTTTGACATCTCTGGGCTTGAGTTTCCTCCTCCAAAAATGAGAATGAAAATACGTTCTTTGGAGCAAGCTAGTGTAGGTCAGATATTGAGTGTAAGGTGGGCCCCCTCGTGCTGCTGGTCGTCCCACAATGCCCAAGGCTTTTCACATTATCATAATTCAAGCATACAACCCAGTCTAACCATCTGTGGAGTAATCAATTCATGTGAGACCGTCTCGGGCAAAAATTGAAAAAAGCTTGTACTGTGCAGGGTGAATCTGGCGGGAGAGTGATTGATTGCAATCTTGTTTACAAGCTCCTGTTTATATTTCCTCAGCCTTATGGAACTTGTTTTGTTCAGGATTTAACCAAACTAGGGTTAGGAGGATAGTCCTGTACTGCAGGACTAACAGGATGCTTCTTCGTACTGATTTTACTGGAACAGAAGAGGAACTAGTCCCACTGTTTCTAGATGGGGGCGGAGAATGGGGTCCACTGGTGCCTCCAGAGCCAAAGCCAAAATGTGCTTCGCACCAACACACACACATACACACACACAGAGGGAGAGGGGAAGGGGAATTGTAACAAACAGTCTCATATTAGAGTCCTGAGAAATCCAGTCATTAAGAAATGCATATACCCGTTAAACTTTTTTACACTAAAGGAAGACTTGTTTTTCTCATGAACCTATTAAAATGTCGCTAGCAGTTTTCTGTATAAAAATACCAGGAGAGAGTACAAATAACATGAACTTTCACAAGTACATATTTCTTCTACCCATCTTGTTTTCTCAGAAGTTCAGCAGAGAAGCAAAATATAAAGTTGACCTTTCATAGGATTGCCAGAGTTCAGTAAAAATCTAGTAAGTGTTTTATTTAAGATGGCCTCAGTTATGTGATTATAGGTCATTCTGATTTTAGGCCATTGACCTGTGCAGTGACCACGATCCCATAAGATGAAACTTGCAACCTGAGGGGGGCCTCAGTAGTCATGTGCAGTTCACTGGTTACCTCAGTGCATTCCTCTCCATTCATTCAAGAGGGGGAAATTGTTTTTTGAGAGCCTTTGTGCCAGGTACTGCAGGGACACATTTAGCAGATAAAAATGAACACAGTGTATGCCAACAAGAGGTTTTAATCACTCTTGTGAGTATCAAATTATCGGCAGTACTGAGCGACATTAGATAAAGCAGATGATGATAGAGTGTCATAGGGGAAGTTAATTTAGATTATGGGCTCGGAGAAGTTGGCTCTGAGAAAACGACTTTTAAGCTGAGTCCAGAGATGTGTAGATTTAATTTCGGTTTCCCATAATCTTTTTAAAATTTTCATTTTATATTGGAGTATGTGTTAGTTTCAGGTATACAGCAAAGTGATTCAGTTATATGCATACATATATCTATTCTTTTTCACATTCTTTTCCCATTTACGTTGTTGCAGAATATTGAGCAGAGTTCCCAGGGCTAAAAAGTAGGTCTTTGTTGGTTATCTATGTTAAATATAAAAGGGTATATATGTCAACCCCAAACTCCAAATTTATCCCTTCCACCTTTTTCCTCTGGTGGCCATCAGTTTTTCTCAGTCTGGGAGTCTGTTTCCATTTTATAAATAATTTCATTTGTATGATTTTCTTTAGATTCTACATATAAGCAATAGCATGTGATATTTGTCTAACTTCACTTAGTATGAAAGTCCCCAGGTCCAACCATGTTGCTGCAAATGGCATTATTTGATTCTTTTTAGTGGCTGAGTGATATTCCATTATATATATGTGCCACATCTTCTTTATCCGTTCATGTGTCAGTGAACATTTTGGTTGCTTCTGTGTCTTGGCTATTGTAAACAGTGCTACAATGAACACTGGAATGCATGTATCCTTTTGAACCCTGGTTTTCTCTGGATATATGCCCAGGTATGGGATTGCTGGATCATATGGTAGCTCTATTTTTAGTTTTTTTTTAAGGAATTTACATACCCCATACTGTTCTCCATTTTACAGTGTGCCAGTGTACATTGCCACCAACAGTGGAGGAGGGGTCCCTTTTTTCTCACACCCTCTCCAGCATTTATTGTTTGTAGACTTTCTGATGTGGGCGTCCTGGTTGGTATGATTTTTAAGTTTGTGAGGTTTAGAGAAAACTACGTAAGGTACCCAGCACTGTATTAGTTACAAAAGCTGCCTGGGAGATTCGGATCTTCTCTATCTCCTCATCAGTGAGGAGGTATCTCCTATCAAACCACCCTGTCCTTCAGAGCCCAGCTGGTGGGCCACAACATACTACCATCAGTTCTGGCTTTGGAGAGTTGTAGCGAAACCCAGGGGTATCTGTGGCCCAGCTTGTCCCCACCACCTTTCCAACTAGCCTTCACTGGGCATGTTCTCTGTGTGAGTTTCTGCACAAATCTTTGTTCAGTATTTCTCTGCACATGAGCACCCTGCCCTCTCTCTTCCCCTGCATTCCTGTCCATTCAGTTTGCCGGTAGTTCTCTGTCTCCTCTCCTTGAGAATAATTTCCTGGAGCCCCTGGCACCCCACAGGACTTCCCCTGAACCCAAGACATTGCATGTTCCCAATGAGGAATGTCAACCTGTTGTCCCTCCATCCCTCAAACCACCTCACCAGATTATTCCCCTCCGATTAAGTCCATATTTGCGTGGTTACCATGAGAATGAGCTCTATCGTCCCTCCCTAGACTTTGTGGTTCTACTTCTACATTCACTCCAGACCTGCCATTCTTCTCTCTCTTAGCCAGCCCTCCATTGATGACCCAGCTACACACATGGCCAAAACCCTGTGCGTAATTGGTGAGGTCCTGGTGGTATGAGAGGACAGTAGCAGTGCTTAGATTGGGATCAGACCACAGTGGATTCGCCCAAAGAGAAAGATACCGTCATCCGCTAGAGTGGGCTTGAAAGGAGTGGATTTGAATTAGCTGTCCAAGCATCCAAGAGTAGTAGTGAAAGAACTCGAGTTACTGGGGATGCTGGGAGGTTTGGCATTCCCTAAAGATATTCCCTGATCTGCACTGCGAGGTTGGAGTCCTTGTAGCAGGAGAAAGGACCTAGAGGAGGCTGGAGCAGGCCTTGCTGCCCAGAGTCTCAAGGGCTGGGTGCTACAGCAGCAGAGAGCCGGCGCGTCTGCAGCATCTTTCCAGCACCTGTCCTCTTCTCAGGAGAGCCACGTGGCTGGGATTCAGAATATCACGAGAGCAGCTGGCTGTGACTATAGACCCCAGTGGGCCTCATGGCTGAGGTGTTGGTAGATGTGTGAGAAGATAGCTTAGATGCGATCAGAGCATGCTTGGACGTGGGTGTGGAAAAGGACAGACTCTGCCGCAGAGAACAAGAAGACACTTCCTTCCTGGCTGTGTGGTGTCTGACGTCTGCGGTTTTAAGGCTCCTGGGACCACTTATAGGAACCGTTAGTCTTCTGTTTTTCTGTCCGAGACAGCCTCGATAGGGAGGAACCCAGAGGCAGGGGTGCCAAGCTGAGCACACTTGCAGAAAGGCTGCCTTTGCTCTTCTTGCTTGGGCTTCCTACTTCCAGATGCAGACAAAGGCACGCACACCAGATTCTGCCCTGGCAGGTAAAGCACCTGGCTATGTGGTCAAAATGTAGCATATTTCCTTGTATTTTATTCTGTTTATAAAAAAAAAATAAGTCTATACCTTCAAGCTTGAGTTGACTAAGGAAGGTCCCTGTTAGCCAGTCCTTTATTGTTTAATGTGATCAATTTGGCTTCCGTCATGGAAGACCTCACAAAGTCAGTGAATACCAATCTGCAGAGTGAGGAATGCATAAAAATGCTTATGCTATGTGGACTTTTAAATGATTTTCATGGTCAGTTTCTGTTATATCTGTTTCTATTCAGTGACCTACCAAGAACATGCAGAGCTCTCGCTGCTGCATTCATAGGTTCTACCCCACCACCCCTTTCTGAGCAATCAGAGTGGGCGATGAGAAAAATAGGACACATTTGAGAGAAAATGGGTGACTATACAAAAGACAAGTGCATTTCTTTGGCTGTCAAAATTAGCTATGAAAATTAAGATTGAGAACATCTGTCTTAATTATGTATGTAGCACAGACTGTTCTGTTGTTTCACAGTCTTTCTGAGAAGGGAAAAAAAAAAAAAAGGAAAAGAAAGGAAAGTTACCTGCTAGTCTCTCATGATCTCCTAAGTCTAATTCGCTTTTGGCTATAAAATTTATTATTGATATTAAAAAATGTTCTTATGTGCAAGTATTATAATGTTTGCAGTTATATATTAAAATGCTTGCAGTTCATTAGCAGACCATATATTATAAAATTGGAAAGGTCATCTAAATACAGTCATCATAAATTTCAACATAGAAATAACTGCCAGTGTTTGTTAGCTCAGTGTTTAATTAGGCATCAGTTCAGTGGCTCAGTCATGTCCAACTCTTTGCGACCCCATGAACTGCAGCATGCCAGGCCTCCCTGTCCATCACCAACTCCCGGAGTTTACCCAAACTCATGTCCGTCGAGTTGGTGATGCCATGCAGCCATTTCATCCTTTGTCATCCCCTGCTCCTCCTGCCCCCAATCCCTCCCAGCATCAGGGTCTTTTCCAATGAGTTGACTCTTCGCATGAGGTGGCCAAAGTATTGGAGTTTTAGCTTTAACGTCAGTCCTTCCAGTGAACACCCATGACTGATCTCTTTTAGGATGGACTGGTTGGATCTCCTTGCAGATCGAAGGGACTCTCAAGAGTCTTCTCCAACACCACAGTTCAAAAGCATCAATTCTTTGGCGCTCAGCCTTCTTCACAGTCCAACTCTCACATCCATACATCACCACTGGAAAAACCATAGCCTTGACTAGATGGACCTTTGTTGGCAAAATAATATCTCTGGTTTTGAATATGCTGTCTAGGTTGGTCATAACTTTCCTTCCAAGGAGTAAGTGCCTTTTAATTTCATGGCTGCAATAACCACCTGCAGTGATTTTGGAGCCCCCAAAATAAAGTCTGACACTGTTTCCCCATCTATTTGCCATGAAGTGATGGGACCAGATGCCATGATCTTAGTTTTCTGAATGTTGAGCTTTAAGCTAACTCTTTCACTCTCCTCTTTCACTCTCATCAGGAGGCTTTTTAGTTCCTCTTCACTTTCTGCCATAAGAGTGGTGTCATCTGCATATCTGAGGTTATTGATATATCTCCCAGCAATCTTGATTCCAGCTTGTGCTTCCTCCAGTCCTGCATTTCTCATGATGTACTCTGCATATAAGTTAAATAAGCAGGGTGACAATATACAGTAATTAGGCATAGAAACTTTATTTTTTTACCCAGTTGTGAAAACCATACTTATGTAAACTGACATCAAGAAAGCTGCTGGGAACAGCAAAGGAAATGAAAGTGAATGAAACAGAAAGACCTTGACCCACCAGGCAGTTGAAGACCTGATGTATTTGCCAGTCACTGCATGTCCTCAGAGTATGAGACGCCGCGGAAAACCCAGCCATAGAGTTGCCAGAGCCTCCGCACCTGCCATCAGCCACTGAGGCTGTTGACGTGTTGAACTAGACCTTCCCGGTTCTGTGTTTTCTTTCATTTTCCTTTCTAAAAGTAACTGTGGCCAGATTCCTATGCTTACTGTCCCTTAGAATTAGATGCTTATTGTCCTTGTCTTTCAACAGTCTCTCTCTCCCCTCTCCTCACCTAGACCCCTTGCTGTGAATTAAATCTGTTTTCTCTGGTTGAGTATTTTTTAGGGGGAACCTACCCAAGACGTTGTCTCTGTCTTTGCGCAACTTAAAGTCATATGTGGCTCAGTTTGCTTTCTAGTCTTGCCGAATTTATTATTCATTGTAACTTGATTTGAATAGGATAATAAATTTACTAGAATAATTACTTCTTTTTTTCCATATCAAAAGGAAAGATCTTAATGAAAGACTGAATTAATTTAAGGATTTATGTTTTAAACTGAGGTTAAGAAATAAATTGTCTAGCTTATTATAATAATGAATATTTGAAATATTTAAAAATATGTGAATATATTTCATAGGTTAATAGTAAAATATACAAAATTTGTTTTCAGCAAGTTACTAATTTTTATATATTTTGTAGTTCTTTTTGAATTTTTTATAAAGAAAAATCTATGAATAATATCAATTTTATTTCTTCCTTTCCAAACCATTTGTTTTATGTTTTGTTTTCATCTTTACTGCTCTGGTCAGGACTTCTGGTAAAACACTGAACTGAAGTGATGGAAGTGGGCGCTGTGTTTCTTTCACAATCTGAAAGGGAAAGATTTAATGTTTTACTGTAAATAACAATAATATGTGTTATCATTTTTTCATATTAGATTTCCATTGCTGACTTCTAGGATTTTTGAAATTAATAGATATTAAATTTTATCACATGCTTTTCCTATATCTTCTGAGATGATCGTATGAATTTTGTCTTTAATTTGCTAATTGTTAAATTATGCAAATTGATTTTCTGATAGTACCCTACTTTTGAATTCATAGAAAAAGCCCATCTTGGTCATAATGTTTTATCATTAATATACATTGCTGGATTTAGTTTGATAATATGTTATTTGGAATTTTTACATATACTTTTGTGAGTGAAGTTGACTTTGTTTTTTTCTTTCTGGCAATTGCCTTGTCATGTTTTGCTATTACATTATTGACATCAAAAAGTTGATCATTTTTTCCATGCTGGTATAATCTGTATAACACAAAAACTGTTTTTAGATAGAAGAAGATTTTAATTATTTACAATATTTCTTAAATAGTTTTAGTTATAGTCAAGTTTTCTAGTTCTTGAATTTTTAAAATATTTCAGGTATATGAAGGCCATTTTATATAAATTTCCATTGAATTGGCCAATTTTATGTGTCTTCTTATTTTGCTGGAAAATGCAAAAGCACTAAAAATTTTTGAGTATAGAAAAATGACTCAGTATTCATAGATGTATGCTGCTGCTGCTGCTGTTGCTGCTGCTGCTGCTGCTGCGTTGCTTCGGTCTAGATGAGCTGGATCAGGATTGAAAAACTGTTAACTCTTTATTGGACAGCAATTTAATTGGCAGCTCTCAAAATCCTTTTGAGATAGTCATACTCAACTTCATAAACATCTAAACCATTAACAAAGTGATTGAATGTTTTACTCAACTCTTTTAACTCTGTAAAATTTCTTATGAGATGGTTGTTGGTTTATTAAGTGTCCAGTCATTCTTTAAAGAAAAATTCTGTGGGTGGTTTCATATTCCATTCTTATACATCTTACTAGTATGCTTATGGGCCTTTGTAAATGTCTCTAAGTCAAAGTTTCTCTGAATAGAATTCATTGAATCCATGGTGGGCCTCAAACATTCTCCTCATGGACTGAGAACTTGTCTAAAATGCCGAGTTACTGTATTTGTTCTTAGGGTCACATGGTGTTCAGTTTTATGTTCCATATGGGGTATTTACTAGTAACCCACTGAGTGGTTTATCGATTACTAGAAATTAGTGTCGAAGAACTGATGCTTTTGAACTGTGGTGTTGGAGAAGACTCTTGAGAGTCCCTTGGACTGCAAGGAGATCCAACCAGTCCATTCTGAAGGAGATCAGCCCTGAGATTTCTTTGGAAGGAATGATGCTGAAGCTGAAACTCCAGGACTTTGGCCACCTCATGTGAAGAGTTGACTCACTGGAAAAGACTCTGATGCTGGGAGGGATTGGGGGCAGGAGGAGAAGGGGACGACAGAGGATGAGATGTATGGATGGCATCACGGACTCGATGGACGTGAGTCTGAGTGAACTCTGGGAGTTGGTGATGGACAGGGAGGCCTGGCGTGCCGCAGTTCATGGGGTCGCAAAGAGTCAGACACAACTGAGCGACTGAACTGAACTGAGTGTTTGTTAGTAAAAGTAACATGGTAAAGATTCTGAGGATGCTGTATCAGTAGAGTCCTAGGAAGTCCAGTTGTCACACCACAACTGGCAACATTTTGTAGCTCCTATTGTGTACACACATAGTCAGATCTTCAGATTCCTGTATTAAGAATTGTTTAGCATTAGTGCCATTTTTAGTTGATTGTGTCTGTCAGTTGCAGTTTTTTAAATTTATTTATTTTTTATTGAAGAATAGTTGCTTTACAGAATTTTGCTATTTTCTGTCAAACCTCAATATGTGAATCAGCCATAGGTATACATATATCCCCTCCCTTTTGAACCTCCCTCCCCTCTCCCTCCACATCCCACCCCTCTAGGTTGATGCAGAGCCCCTGTTTGAGTTTCCTGAGACATACAGCAAATTCCTGTTGACTATCTATTTTACATTTGATAAAGTAAGTTTCCACATTACTCTTTCCATACACTCACCCTCTCCTCCCCTCTCCCCATGTCCACAAGTCTATTCTCTATGTCTATTTCTCCATTGTTGCCCTGTAAATAAATTCTTCAGTACCATTTTTCTAGATTCCATATATATGCGTTAGAATACAGTATTTATCTTTCTCTTTCTCACTCGCTTCACTCTGTATAATAGGTTCTAGACTCAAATGTGTTCCTTTCTATGGCTGAGTAGTATTCCATTGTGTATATGTACTACAACTTCTTTATCCATTAATCTGTCAGTGGACATCTAGGTTGCCTCCATGTTCTAGCTACTGTAAATAGTACTGCAGTGAACAATGGGATACACATGTCTCTCTCAATTTTGGTTTCCTTGGTGTATCTGCCTAGGAGTGGGATTGCTGGGTCATATGGTGGTTTTATTCCTAGTTTTTTAAACAATCTCCATACCGTCTTCCATGTGGGAACATATCAACTTACATTCCCACCAACAGCGCAAGAGTGTTCCCTTTTCTCCACGCCCTTTCCAGCATTTATTGTTTGTAGACTTTTTGATGAGGGCCATTCTGACTGGTGTGAGGTGATATCTCATTTTAGTTTTGATTTGAGTTGCAGTTATTTTTATATAAAAGCTATCATCAGTTTTGGTTCACTATTGATTCATTTGTTGTGAATAATTTGGTCAGCCTCATAATATGTAGATTACATATAAATAATTGCATATGATAAAGAATTGTTTGGGAGTCCATATTTCTAATGATCAAACCTTAAGGCATGAGTTGTATGAATTGTCCATATTCAAAGTACATTTGGTACTAAAGCTGATGTTTACACAGTTTGATTAGTTGTGATGTTTCATTGCTATCAGTCTTTCCTGCACCTCCATCTCCCTAATTCCCACTGGAAAATGGAGCTTGCTGGGGTAGGTTGGCTGTGTGGTTATTTACCTTGTTATAATTGGTCTGAGATAACAACCTTTTGTAGATTACCCATTAGAGGATTCCAGGGGTAAACATTCTATGATCAAACATGAAACAGTCAGGAGTGAACATCCTGCATCAAAAATTCTTTCCTTGTGGCCTATTTTCAAAAGTGAGGCTTCTTCTGGAATTTATTTCTTTGCTAGTATAATCTTTTTACTTTGGGAGAGAGGTGAGAATCTTGCAGCTTAGTCTTTAAAAGAATGAACAGCCACATCAGCGCCACTGACATGTTTGCTGTAATAGAAAGAGTTCACAGGAGGGATGGTACAGGGAAAGGGGAAGAAAAACAGAAATGGAAATTGGAAGATCCCTGAGCTGGTGTTGGAGGTTGGATGCTTGCTGTCCCAATGAAGTGGTCTTGCACGAGGTCACCCACACACACACCCTCTTTATTCATCTGTGAATGTCGTATCCGTTTCTCTGTGGGCATACATGGGTGCCTAGTCACTCAGTCATGTCCAGGTCTTTGCCACCCCATGGACTGTAGCCTTCCAGGCTCCTCCATCCATGGGATTATCCTGGCAAGAATACTGGAGTGGGTTGCCTGTTCCTTCTCCAGGGGATCTTCCCAAACCTGTGACTGAAGCCACATCTACTCGCATCTCCTGCTTGGCAGGCAGATTCTTTTCCACTGAGCCACCGGGGAAACCTATTTCTCTATGTGTATTGGGGGGAAATTGTCTTGAAAATTATGCAAGGAAAAAGTTTTTCCAAAGATTAATTCTTAGACTCAGAAATAATAATAAATACATTGTCTTGACAATCACCATCATTTGCAGTGCATATTAGAATATATTTGTGCATGTCTATTTGAATTTGGATGGATTTTTCTGGCTTAGAAAGAATTGTAGATACTGAAATTAAATAATGCAAATGCCAGAAAAATCTGTGGGGACTGTTCACGTTTTTTCTGACCCATCTTATGCTGAGGGAATTCTTGGGTGGGTTCAAAATACCAGCCTCTTGGTCTTGCTCTTGGTGCTTATCTGATTCCTCATTAATAAAGGAAGCTGAATTTTAGTATGAAGAAGGAACTCTGAAGCTCTTTTCTTGTAGCTTCCACTGGAGTGCACACTGCACTGAACCTGAAGATATACTACCAACCAAGAGCTGAAAGTCAAGATAAATTATGGACCCAAATAAGCCACATTACATCAAGGCATTAACTGTGATGGGTTTTCCCAGCATCTGGTTTTTGTCACCAGCATATGTACTCTTCAATGAAAAACATAAAGTTCACTCATGAATAATCTAAAATCCTGCTTGAGTAAAGGTTTCACTGCTATAAATATGTCAGAGACAGAAAAAAACCAGTTATTGTAATACTTTGTAAATACTGTGACCAGATCCCACTCACTGATCAAGTTGGTGGAAAGGGTCATTCTTGAATCACAATCTCTTGTCTGTTGATTGCTTTGCTTCCCATATGAAGTTCTTAACTACTAGCTGGGAAAATAACATAACCTCTCTGAACCTCAGGTTCTTTATTAGAAAACAAAAAGTGAGTAGAGTGAGGAAGTACACAGGCTCTGGAGTTCACCTGCAATTATAGCCCAACTTACAGCCCCTTAGTTGCAAATGCTTGATCATATCCAGATAGCGCTAGTTGTAAAGAACCTGCCTGCCAGTGCAGGAGATGACGCAAGAGATGCAGGTTTGATCTCTGGGTTGGAAAGTTCCCTGGAGAGGAGTACGGCAACCCACTCCAGTACTCTTGCCTGGGAAATCCCATGGACAGAGGAGGCTGGTAGGCTACAGTCCATAGAGTCTCAAAGAGTTGGACACGACTGAAGCTACTTAGTACAAATAACCATGTTCGCCTCTGTATAATTCAGTGTCCTTATGTGTCAAACAATGATTGCCATAAGACAGCCTCCTGGTGCTGTCGTGAGTTTCAAATAAGACAGTGAATGCCAAGAATCTAGCACAGAGCTTTCCACAAAGAAAGTTCTCAGTAAACATTAGTTATTAAAAACAACCTTGAAGAGGATTTGTGAAGACTGATATGGAAATACATTGGAAATACATTGAGATCAGAAAGGCCATGCATAAAGTCAGACCAAGGCTATCTTTTACCTACTTCCATTTGTAAGAATTCTTATGAGTCTGATGTTTTTTCCCTTATTTATGTGTTTCATCAGTAGTTATTCTCCCTTTGGTACATCAGCACACACTTTTTAGTCTTTTCTTTTTCTATATTTGGCATAAAAGGGTAAAAGAATGATGTCATAGAATCAATGTGGCTGTACTTACATCAACCCATCTTGTATGACTGACATGGTCTGTCATTTCCCAATGGAGTTGCCACGTGATCAGTGTCCTTCATGACCTTTTCCTGGAATTAAAAGTACAGAAATGAGAATTGGTTAAGGATAGTCTGCATAGAAAAGTAGTCATTTTGGATAGACCCGTAAACTACCAACAGAGGGCAATTACCTTTACAATTGTTGCAAAAAGGAAGAAAGACTCCTGTTAGTTCTTTCTTTATTGCTAAGCTTTAACACACCTGCAGATGTGATGGTTTTGTTGTGGTTTGTGTTTCCTTTTTCATCTTTCTGAGTTCAGCAGTTAATTGTTTTGCAAGACTCTTTATTGCAATTGGGGTGCATTTTCCAACAAAAATAATTTTGTAAATAAAGACCAACTTCCTAGAAACTGGAAACCCAGAGATCTGCTTAACCCATCGACTTTTAAAAGTGAACTACTGAGTCTCACAGGTCTGCAGAAGCTGCTCACCCAGGATGCTGGAGGTGCCCTACTGCGTGGGACAGGTCCTTGCCTCCTTCACTTCCCTTTGGTAGCAGGCAGATTAGGCACCCGTCCAGCTTCAGGAACCTGGAATAGATGTTCCAAAGAGACAGATGTGAGAGATGGGAGAAGAGTGTGGCTGATGCTTTAGAGATGGAGGAGCTAAAGAGCTGGTTAAGTGTAAGCAGAGAATAGCCAAATGTGACCTGAAAGGCGCACTTCTTATTTCCAAACTGACGTCTCTTTTCTGTCTCAACAAAGATCTGAGGGTTGAGCTACATACTTCCTTTTCCACCATCCTCAATTTGTTGCCTTTGACTAGGATTTCTGTGTATCTTGGGTTCACACAATAGAAAAAGCTCTAAATTTCCTTCTCCCTTGCCTTTTAAGAAAGGGTGAGGGATCTTATTCCAAGTGATAAAAGAAAGCCGATGAGGAATAGTGTTCTTCTTATGTTCACCTGTCTCGCACCCCATCCCTTGACTACTTATCACCACCCTCCACATCTGCGCTTTCTCACCTCTGTTTTGCACTTTGATCTGCTGCAGACAGTTCCAATAACAAAACTTCACACTGAGAATGGGCTCCGTGGAGATATCTGCAACTTTTCAGAGAATAATCTTAGCTCTTAAATGCATATGGTGGCAACCATGTTTCTGAGCACTTGGAAAATGGTGATGCTGAACCCAAGGGCCTGGGATGGGAGCTGACCAGACCAGACTGGGGTCAAAGAACTACACATTTTGAAAGAAAAGAGCATCAGAGAAACTCTAGTGTTTGGACTCGTCCCTGGTGTGATGTAAAAGGGCTACTTTGTCTGTAGTGGCAGAAATTTCTGCAACCACAACAGGCATGAGGAGAGAAGGGAGCATTCCCACAGTGTTATCTGCATGGAAATCTTTTATGTCCACACTTCCTTTTATTTTTATTGAAATCTATGTATAATTAAAAAGCAGAGATATCACTTTGCTGACAAAGGTCCATATAATCAAAGCTATGGTTTTTCCAGTAGTTTTGTACGGATATGAGAGTTGGACCATAAAGAAGGTTGAATGCTGAAAATTGATGCTTTAGAACTGTGGTACTGGAGAAGACTCTTGAGAGTCCCTTGGTCAGCAAAGAGATCAAACCAATTAAAACTAAAGGAAATCAGTCCTGAATATTCACTGGAAGGACTGATGCTGAATCTCTGATACTTTGGCCACCTGATGCAAAGAGCCGACTCACTGGAAAAGCCCCTGATGCTGGGAAAGATTGAGGCAGGAGGAGAAGGAGGCAGCAGAGGACGAGATGGTTGGATGGCATCATTGACTCAATGGACCTGCGTTTGAGCAAACTCTGGAGGATAGTGAAGGACAGAGAAGCCTGGCGTGCTGCAGTCCATGGAGTCTCAAAGAGTTGGACATGACTGGAGCGACTGAACAACAACAGCATTCCAAGTTTGTTGTCGTTTGGTCTCTCAGTTGTGACCGACTCTTTGTGAGCTAAGATTATTCTCTGAAAAGTTGCAGATATCTCCTGTGGTCTGTAGTCTGCCAGGCTCCTCTGTCCATTGGATTTCCAAGGCAAGAATACTGGAGCTGGTTGCCATGTCTTTCTGCAAAGGATCTTCCTAACCCAGAGATCGAGCCCACATCTTCTGCAAGTCTCCTGCATTTCAGGCAGATTCTTTACCACTGAGCCATTGGGGAAGCTGTATTTTAAGTTTGCATAAGGCTTGGGTCAGGAAGATCCCCTGGAGAAGGAAATGGCAACTCACTCCAGTACTCTTGCCTGGAGAATCCCATGGACAGAGAAGCCTGGTAGGCTACAGTCCACGGCGTCGCAAAGAGTTGGACACGACTGGGCGACTTCACTTCACTTCTTCACTAATAGTTTCCAAAGTACTTTCACAAACTACATATCATTTGAACTTCATAACAGCTGTAAGGTGGTCAAAGGAAGTCTTGAGAGTCCTATTCTATTGAAGAAAATAAAAAGGTCCAGAAAGATTGAGTTACCAAATGTCAGGCACAGAGTGTGCAGTACAGATCTAGGCCTGGAATTCAATTATTCATTCACTGTTTTCCCTTCACATTAGAATTCTTCCTTGAAGTACTGATCTTGACTCATGGGATTAGCAAAAATTCAATAATGTGAGAATACAGAAAATGTTTAAATGTTTTGTATTTCATGAAAATCTTTAAAAGTAAAATCTGAACCATGCAACAGATTAGACTATAGCAAGAATGTATTTTCCTTCAGCAATTTTTCTTTAACATTGTAATATATTTAATTCTATTATTTTCTAAGAATTGACCATAAATAATTTATATATTTGAATTATTCAGAAGATATTTCACAGAATAAGAGAAAAGAGCTAAAGCTAATTCATTCTGTTAGAATACAGACAGCAAACTAAAAGCTGTAAAAATTGCTTAGGTCCCTGTTGACTATCTCTTTTATATATAGGAATGTCTATATGTTAATCCCAAATTCCTAATTTATCTCTCCCTCTCCTTTCTTCCTGGGTAACCATAAATTCTTTCTTTGTGGTTTTATTTCTGTTTTGTAATTAAGTTCATTTGTATCGTTTTAGATTGCATATATAAGCAATATGTGATATCATGTGATATCATATGTGATATTTATGATATAACATAGTATTTTTCTTTGCCTGCTTCAGTTAGTATGGTAATGTCTAGGTCCATGTTGCTGCAAATAGCATTATTTCACTCTTAACAGCTGAATAATATCCCACGGTATGTATATCCCACATATTTTGTATCCATTCATTTGTTGATGGACACTTAGGTTGCTTCCATGCCTCTATTGTAAATGTTGGGGTTCAGTGAACCCTTTCAGTGAGCATTGGGGTTCATATATCTTGTTCAATTAGAGTTTTCTCCAGATATATGCCCAGCAGTGGGATTGCAGGATTGTATGGTAGCTCTATTTTTCATTTTTTAAGGAACCTCCATACTGTTCTCCATAGTGGCTATACCAATTTACATCCCCACCAACAGTGTAGGAGAGTGTTTTTCTCCATACCCTCTCTAGCACTTATTATTTATAGGCTCTTTGATGATGGCCATTCTGACTGGACTTAATTACTTACTATTAAGGAATAAATAGACTAAATGCTAAGAAAAAAATTATACCCACAATATGAATTAATACTTGATAATTCACTTAAGTAGGAAAATTATGTCCATTTTTATATTTTGAAATGTCATTTTGATAACTCACATTTTAGCTAGATTATATACTTCAAAATCTTAAGTAAGAAACCCTGAAATATAGCTATAAATCACGGCTAACTTACCAACCATGATCTGATTTTCCCCAGAGCCTTTTCCTTAAATATTTCTACCTGTACATCTATAAAAAATTTCATCCTACAATGAGAGAATATGAAAATACATTAGTGAGATTTTTAAAAATACTTTATTCTATGTTACAATACTGTATTTGTTTTGCCATACATTGACATGAATCAGCCACAGGTGTCCACGATCTCCCAATGTCGAAGCCCCCTCCCACCTCCCACCCCATATCATCTCCCTGGATCATCCCGTGCACCAGCCCCAAGCATCCTGTATCCTGTATTGAACATAGATGAGATTTTAAGTATAAGTATTCTTCAGGTATATGTATTAAGAATAATTTCCTTCAGCTGAAACACTGAATATGTGAAAACTTAAGTTATCAAAAAATTCATTCATAATTTCATAAAATATCCCAAGTCATGTACAGTTTACGTCCACTCTTTTGTTGTATAACACTGACTTTTGATTGACGTCAAATATACACCATGAAATATGTAGTGTGTTTAATATATGAACAAATACTCACATAGACATTTATTTTTGTTTCCATCACACATAATTTGTATTGCATTAAAAATTCGTAACATATTAACCTTGTCATCAATATATTAATTTTTTTTATAGACAGTGATAATAGCTACTGCTTATTCATTGTTTATATGCCAGGCACTGTCCTGGCATACATTGCTTCTAATTATCTCCCAAACCCTGCCCAGTAGATACTATTGATCCTGCCTTACCAGTGAGGAAACTGAAGTCTAGTGATTTTAAGTAACTTGCCTAAGGGGACACAACTAGCATATAGCAGAGACAAGATTTAAACCCACAGCCATCAGACTCCAAGACCAGTTCCTTTTGCATCACGCCACAGTGCTTCTTAGAAATATGCAAAAGGCATGCTCCTAAGGCATGACCAATACTGCCTGTGATATGTGCTTTCAATCAAGCTGTCTGAGCTCAGGTACCAACTTGCAGTTATATGACTTGGGTGTGTTTTCTGAACTCTTTATCTGTTTCTTTACAAGGTCATTTATAAAGATTAAATAGGTCAGTATTTACAAAATGATTATAAAAGTGCATGGTACATAGTAAGTGTGTATTATTATTACTATCAAATATTTCCCTTGAACTTCAATCCTCCTGGGTTGTTGAAAACTTTATTTTATTGAATGTAGGAATGTACAAATAAATGCCTGTACACATGCTATAGAAAGTAAGTATTAATAATCTTGATTAGCCCAGAAGAGGAACTATTATAAAAGAAGGGAGGATCCAGTAAATAAAAATATCCACAAAATAGGAGACAGTTCATTAGAAAACTTAATTTTCCAAATCAGCAGGAAAGAAACCACCCTGAGTACCCATGGATTGCTTTCTCTGTAGTGAACAACCCATTAAGATGCACCAAAACAAATACATATGGATCCATGGTGTGTATCAAGTACATGGCAATAAAAATACACTGTAAATTTATGTTTTCCCTCTTATCTTTCAACTGTGAGAGTGTCTATCTCCCCTTATTTGCCTCCATTAATAATTTTTTAATTAATTTATTTTTTTAATTACAATACTGTATTTGTTTTGCCATACATTGACACGAATCAGCCATAGGTGAACACAATCTCCCAATGCCGAATCCCCTCCCACCTCCCACCCCCCATCCTCTACTTGAATCATCCTGTGCATCAGCCCCATGCATCCTGCATCCTACATTGAACATAGATTAGCGTTTCGTTTCTTACAGGAAAGTATACATGTTTCATTGCCATTCTCCCATACCATCCCACCCTTTCCCTCTCCCTCAGAGTCCAAAAGTCCACTCTATACCTCTGTGTCTCTTGTTGTCTCACATATAGGGTCATCATCACTGTCTTCTAAATTCCATATATATGTGTCAGTATACTGTATTGGTGTTTTTCCTTCTGGCTTACTTCACTCTGTATAATCGGTTCCAATTCCATCCATCTCATTAGAACTGAGTCAAATTTATTCTTTTTAAGGGCTGAGTAGTATTCCATAGTGTATATGAACCACAGCTTTCTTATCCATTCATCTGCTGATGGACATCTAGGTTGCTTCCATGTCCTGGCTATTATAAACAGCGCTGCAATGAACATTGGGGTACATGTGTCTCTTTCACTTCTGGTTTCCTCGGTGTGTATGCCCAGCAGTGGGATTGCTGGGTCATAAGGCAGTTCTATTTGCAATATTTTAAGGAATCTCCACACTGTTTTCCATAATGGCTGTACTAGTTTGCATTCCCACCAGCAGTGTAAGAGGGTTCCCTTTTCTCCACATCCTCTCCAGCATTTATTGCTTGTAGACTTTTGGATCGCAGCCATTCTGACTGGTGTGAAATGGTACCTCATTGTGGTCTTGATTTGCATTTCTCTGATAATAAGTGATGTTGAGCATCTTTTCATGTGTTTGTTAGCCATCCGTATGTCTTCTTTGGAGAAATGCCTATTTAGTTCTTTGGCCCATTTTTTTATTGGATCATTTATTTTTCTGGAGTTGAGCTGCATAAGTTGCTTATATATCTTTGAGATTAGTTGTTTGTCAGTTGTTTCATTTGCTATTGTTTTCTCCCATTCAGAAGGCTGTCTTTTCACCTTGCTTATAGTTTCCTTTGTTGTGCAGAAGCTTTTAATTTTAATTAGATCCCATTTGTTTATCTTTGCTTTTATTTCCAGTATACTGGGAGTTGGATCATAGAGGATCCTGCTGTGATTTATGTCGGAGAGTGTTTTGCCTATGTTCTCCTCTAGGAGTTTTATACTTTCTGGTCTTACATTTAGATCTTTAATCCATTTTGAGTTTATTTTTGTGTATGGTGTTAGAGAGGGGTCTAGTTTCATTCTTTTACAAGTGTTTGACCAGTGTTCCCAGCACCACCTGTTAAAGAGACTATCTTTACTCCATTGTATATTCTTGCCTCCTTTGTCGAAGATAAGGTGTCCATAGGTATGTGGGTTAATCTCAGGGCTTTCTATTTTGTTCCATTGATCTATATTTCTGTCTTTGTGCCAGTACCATACTGTCTTAATGACTGTGGCTTTGTAGTAGAGCCTGAAGTCAGGCAAGTTGATTCCTCCAGTTCCATTTTTCTTTCTCAAGATTGCTTTGGCTATTCGAGGTTTTTTGTATTTCCATACAAATCTTGAGATTATTTGATCTAGTTCTGAGAAAAATACTGCTGGTAGCTTGATGGGAATTGCATTGAATCTGTAGATTGCTTTGGGTAGTATACTCATTTTCACTATATTGATTCTTCCAAGCCATGAGCATGGTATATTCCTCCATCTATTAGTGTCCTCTTTGATTTCTTTCATCAGTGTTTTATAGTTTTTGATATATAGGTCTTTAGTTTCTTTAGGTAGGAATATTCCTAAGTATTTTATTCTTTTCGTTGCAATGGTGAATGGAATTGTTTCCTTGACTTCTTTTTCTACTTTCTCGTTATTAGTGTATAGGAATGCAAGGGATTTCTGAGTGTTGATTTTATATCCTGCAACTTTACTATATTCATTGATTAGCTCTAGTAGTTTTCTGGTCGAGTCTTTAGGATTTTCTATGTAGAGGAGCATGTCATCTGCAAACAGTGAGAGTTTTACTTCTTCTTTTCCAATTTGGATTCCTTGTATTTCTTATTCTGCTCTGATTGCTGTGGCCAAAACTTCCAGTACGATGTTGAAGAGTAGTGGTGAAAGTGGACACCCTTGTCTTGTTCCTGACTTTAGGGGAAATGGTTTCAATTTTTCGCCATTGAGGATAATGTGAGCTGTGGGTTTGTCATATATAGCTTTTATTATGTTGAGGTATGTTCCTTCCAGTCCTGCTTTCTGGAGAGTTTTTATCATAAATGGATGCTGAATTTTGTCAAAGGCTTTTTCTGCATCTATTGAGATAATCATATGATTTTTATTTCTCAGTTTGTTAATGTGATGAATTACATTGATTGACTTGTGGATATTGAAGAATCCTTGCATCCCTGGGATAAAGCCCACTTGGTCATGGTGTATGATCTTTTTAATGTGTTGCTGAATTCTGATTGCTAGGATTTTGTTGAGGATTTTTGCATCTATGTTCATCAGTGATATTGGCCTGTAGTTTTTTTTTTTGTGGTGTCTTTGTCAGGTTTTGGTATTAGGGTGATGGAGGCCTCATAGAATGAGTTTGGAATACAGTGGAGATTTGGTGGTCAGCAACCGGGCTGGTATGGGGGCCTTCCCTTTGATAAAGCATGGTGCATCAAAATTAGTCTGATCCAGGCATCATCCTCTAAAGTGGGAGGGAGTGAACACTGGGCAGGGGCCAGGGGCTTTGTGGGTACCACAATCTTGACTACATCTCTCACAAATCTAAGAACTGGAGAGATTTTTGTTTTATCCATTTTTAGATTTTCTGCAGGATTTAACACTGTGTTCTGCACAGAATAACGGTTGCTAAATTGAATCATTTGTTCTTTTAAAAAAATTTCAAGAAGATAATCTTCCTAATTATTGTTCTGTTTTTAAATTACTTTATTTAATTTTATGGTTATGATGTTCTTAGTTTGGCTTCTGGAGACAAGAAAGCAAGTCTTGGTTCCTCTACAAGGAATTGAGTGGTGTTGGACAGGCCCCTGGAGCTGTGGGAGCCTCACTGTTCTCCTTTATTCTATTCTGGCCTATCTTATTCCTCCGCCACACTGCAGAAGAATAAGACCACTTTGAGGTTTAAATATTCAGAATTCCTAAGAACAAAACAAAATAAAAACCCAGTATTTCCTGATCTCATAGACTAGAAAAATGATCAGAATCAACCTGGACTGATTTAGCAGTTCGGTATGAAGACTGAGGGCTTCACTTTACCAAATGTACTGGATGATTCTTTTTTAAGATTTTTTCTTTAATTGAAGTATGGTTGACTTGAAATATCATGTTAGTTTCAGATGAACAGCACAGCGATTCAGTTATATATATATGTGTGTGTGTGTGATGGGGAGGCAAGTTTGGAACGTTTAATCACGGAAAAAGACAACTGATTTTTATTAACTGCCTAGACCACCTAACTTGCCTCTTGAGAAATCTGTATGCAGGCCAGGAAGCAACACTTAGAACTGGACATAGAACAACAGACTGGTTCCAAATAGGAAAAGGAGTACGTCAAGGCTGTATATTATCACCCTCCTTATTTAACTTATATGCGGAGTACATCATGAGAAATGCTGGACTGAAGAAACACAAGCTGGAATCAAGATTGCCAGGAAAAATATCAATAACCTCAGATATGCAGATGACACCACCCTTATGGCAGAAAGTGAAGAGGAACTAAAAAGCCTCTTGATGAAAGTAAAAGAGGAGAGTGAAAAAGTTGGCTTAAAGCTCAACATTCAGAAAACAAAGATCATGTCATCCAGTTCCATCACTCCATGGGAAATAGATGGAGAAACAGTGGAAACAGTGTCAGACTTTATTTTTGAGGACTCGAAAATCACTGCAGATGGTGATTTCAGCCATGAAATTAAAAGATGCTTACTCCTTGGAAGAAAAGTTATGACCAGCCTAGATAGCATATTCAAAAGCAGAGACATTACTTGCCGACTAAGGTCTGTCTAGTCAAGGCTATGGTTTTTCCAGTAGTCATGTATGGATGTGAGAGTTGGACTGTGAAGAAAGCTGAGCACCAAAGAATTGATGCTTTTGAACTGTGGTGTTGGAGAAGACTCTTGAGAGTCCCTTGGACTGCAAGGAGATCCAACCAGTCCATTCTGAACGAGATCAGCCCTGGGATTTCTTTGGAAGGAATGATGCTAAAGCTGAAACTCCAGTACTTTGGCCACCTCATGCAAAGAGTTGACTCATTGGAAAAGACTCTGATGCTGGAGGGATTGGGGGCAGGAGAAGAAGGGGATGACTGAGGATGAGATGGCTGGATGGCATTACTGACTCAATGGACATGAGTCTGAGTGAACTCCAGGTGTTGGTGATGGACCGGGAGGTCTGGTGTGCTGCGATACATGGGGTCGCAAAGAGTCGGACGTGACTGAGAGACTGAACAGAACTGAACTGAGTATCGTTTTAGTCTTAAATTCAATTTTCTTCTTCATACATTCCTTCTATCTTCCCTTCAAGATTCTGCTTTTCAGCTTCAAACTTTTTGTGAATGATTGTCTCCATGAATTTTTCTCTGTCTTTTGACTTGTGGAGGCTGCACTTGGGCATGACATCAGTCAGAAAGGATTGTGTTGGAATTTGTGAATCAAAGTCCATCTCCCTCTACTCAGCACTTACTAGGTAACTCAGTAAACGCTTCCCTTCCTTCTGTGTTTCCTCAGATTTCTCTGCTTCTCCTTTTCTTTCTGACACATAGAGCATAGATTAGCATCTTGCTTCTCACAGTGTGGTCTGTGAACAACCTGGGAACCTAGACCTCACCTCAGAGTATGAATCCCAGCCTGCACTTGAGTTGATCATGAGGTGATTCCTGAGCACCAGAGAGGGAGATCAGAGAAGCAGGAAACAGAGACGATGAATGGCAGTGATTGCACTCCTCACTACTACTCTAAAGAGCCCAGAAGCTCATGATGCATGTTTAATTACAGCTTTATATTTGTATGTGACACCTGGAGAAGGAAATGGCAAGCCACTTCAATATTCTTGAATCCCCTGGACAGAGGAGCCTGGGGTGGGGTCGCAAGAGTTGGACATGACTTAGCACTATCTTTGTTTTCTTTCTTTCTTCTTTATGTTTGTATGTGAGTCACACAATCATAAATACAATAAAGCCTTGAATTAATGTCTGTCCTAGAGTGTACGATTTTATAGGGACTGAGTGGCTTTTCATTCTCATTTAAGGAGGGTGGAGATGTGCTTATGTAAACTCATGAAAAGAGCTTATGCTTCATGGGTTTCTAAAATCTGGAAATAATTCCGTTGCTTCAAACTTTGCTCTGCACTTTTCCAAAGTGTTGTGTTACTTCCCTGATTTACATGTGAAAATATAGAATATTTATGAAAATATTGTTTTGTGCTAAAGATAGATCCATTGCTTTTTCAAGAATGAGTAGAATCATTTTAGTATGGTACATAATTCTTTGTCCTGTTTACTTGCTGTAGTAAATTTTTGAGGTAAAGAAAACTATAAAATGCTTTTCATAGTTGAGATATTTCTTTCTTTTCATTTAGATGTTGCATGGGAAGATTGAGTTAAAATCCCAGCATTTTTTCCTAATATTAAAAATTGAGTTTAGCTGGACAGCCACTTCTGTCTTCTTTGGTAAAACAAGCTTATTGAAATTTTCTGTTTAGAATTGCACATTAAAACACTTATCGCTCAGTATCATAAATGTAACCTGGAGCCCTAAGCAAAAATTTCATATAGTGCTTCCTTTGTTCATTGCTCATTTAATTCCTGGCTACCCCTTTCATAAGAGCCACAGTCCTCTCTTCTGGGGCCCCTCCCAGCCCCTGATGCAGCTAGAAGCAGTGGGTTCTTAGAAATGCTATAGGATGGCAGCTTTCAGTCTTAAGATGGTACCTTTTTGACTGGGGACTGGAAAATAAGAATCCAGTTTATACAAATATAGGAAAGAGTAGCAGGAGAATGTCTGGTTTTAGCTAACCACCAAAACACTGTAAAAACTATTTCAAATCTCAGAATTTTAGTATGTATAGAAATCTCTCTGGGCAAATTCTTAGGTCCCATTTCCCAAGAGTCCAAATGACTCAGTAACCCTAAGGTGGAACCCGTGCTCTTGGGTGGAAATCTAAGGTAGAACCCTTGCTGTGGTAACAAGCTGAGGAAGGTTTAGTAGACTGCATTTTGAGAAATATCTGTTTACAATCTTCAGTTCAGTTCAGTCGCTCAGTCGTGTCCGACTCTTTGCAACCCCATGAACTGCAGCACGCCAGGCCTCCCTGTCCATCACCAACTCCCGGAGTTCACTCAGACTCACGTCCATTGAGTCAGTGATGCCATCCAGCCATCTCATCCTCTGTCATCCCCTTCTCCTCCTGCCCCCAATCCTTCCCAGCATCAGAGTCTTTTCCAATGAGTCAACTCTTCACATGAGGTGGCCAAAGTACTGGAGTTTCAGCTTCAGCATCATTCCTTCCAAAGAAATCCCAGGGCTGACCTCCTTCAGAATGGACTGGTTGGATCTCCTTGTAGTCCAAGGGACTCTCAAGAGTCTTCTCCAACACCACAGTCCAAAAGCATCAATTCTTCGGCACTCAGCTTTCTTTGCAATCCAACTCTCACATCCATACATCACCACTGGAAAAACCATAGCCTTGACTAGATAGACCTTTGTTGGCAAAGTGATGCCTCTGCTTTTTAATATGCTCTCTAGGTTCGTCATAACTTTCCTTCCAAGGAGTAAGCGTCTTTTATAGCTAAGTTATTTAGTTATATAGTATGTGTGTGTGTGTGTATGTATATATACATATATATGTTCTTTTTCAGATTCTTTTCCAGTATAGCTTATTATAGGATATTAAATATAGTTCCCTGTGCTATACAGTAGATCCTGGTTATTTACCTATTTTATACATAGTAGTGTACATCTGTTAATGCCAAATTCCTAATTTATCCCTTACCCACCTTTCCCCTTTGGTAATCATAAGTTCGTTTTTGAAGTCTGTGAGTCTGTTTCTGTTTTGTAGATAAGTTCATTGATATCATTTTTTTAGATTCCATATGTAGGTAATATCATATGGTATTTGTCTTTTTCTGCCTTAGTATGATGATCTCTAGATTCATTAATGTTGCAGTAATTGGCATTATTTCATTCCTTTTATGGCTAAGTAATATTCTATTGCATATATGTACCACATGTTCTTTATCCATTCCCCTGTTTATAGACATTTAGGTTGCTTCTATGTCTTGGCTATTGTAAACAGTGCTAAGTGAATATTGGGGTGCATGTATCTTTTAAAATTATGATTTTTCTCTGCATGTGTGTCCAGGAGTGGGTTTACAGGATCATGTTGTTTTGTTCAGTTGCTAAGTTGTATCCTACTCTTTGTGACCCCATGGACTGCAATACATCAGACTTCCCTGTCCTTCACTATCTCCTGGAGTTTGCTCAAACTCATGTCCACTGAGTTGATGGTGCCATTCAACCATCTCATCCTCTGTCATCTCCTCCTCCTGCCCTCAGTCTTTTCCAGCATCAGGGTCTTTTCCAGTGAGTCGGCTCTTTGTTATGAGGTGGCCAAAGTATTGGAGCTTCAGCTTCAGCATCAGTCCTTCCAATGAATATTGAGGGATGACTTCCTTTAGGATTGACTGGTTTGATCTCCTTGCAGTCCAAGGGACTCTCAAGAGTGTTCTCGAACACTACAGTTCAAAGCATCAATTCTCTGGCACTCAGCCTTCCTTATGATCCAACTCTCACATCCGTGCATTACTACTGGAAAAATCATAGCTGCTGTTCTCCATAGTGCTGCACCAGTTAACATCCCCGTCAACATTTTCTCCATGCCCTCTCTAGCACTTATGATTTGTAGACTTTTTAATGACAGCCATTCTGACCAGTGTGAGGTGATACCTCATCATAGTTTTGATTTCTATTTCTCTGTCAGTTAGTGATGTTGAGCATCTTTTCTTATGCCTTTTGAACATCTGTATGTCTTCTTTGGAGAAAGTCTATTTAGGTCTTCTACCTTTTTTTTTTTTAACTGAGCTGTGTGAGATCCTTGTATTGTATTTTAGAAATTAACCCTTGCTGGCTATATTCTTTGCAAATATTTTCTTTCATTCTGTAGGTTGACTTTTTATGGTTTCTTTTGCTATGCAAAAGCTTTTAAGTTTAATTAGATCTTATTTGCTTACCTTAGCTTTTATTTTCACTATTCTAGGAGACAGATCCAAAAATATTGCTGCAATTTATCTCAGAGAGTGTTCTGGCTATGCTTCTGAGAGTTTTATGGGATGCAGCCTTACATTTATGTCTTTAACCCATTTAGAGTTTATTTTTATATATTGCATTAGAGAATGTTCTAATTTCATTCTTTTATGTGTGCTGTCCAGTTTTCTCAGCACTACTTATTGAAGAGACTATATTATCTCCATTATATTCTTGCCTCCTTTGTCATAGATTAATTGACTATAGATGCATTAGTTTATTTCTGGGCTCTCTACCCTGTTCCATTAATCTGTGTATCTCTTTTGTGCCATTGCCAGACTATTTTGATTACTGTAGCTTTGTAGTATAGTCTGACATTGGGAGTTTGATTCCTCCAGCTCCAATCTTCTTTCTCGACAAGGGTCTCTTGTATGTCCATACAAATTTTAAATATTTTTGTTCTAATTCTATGGAAAATGCCATTGATGATTTGATAGGAATTGCACTGAATGTGTAGATTGTCTTGGTAATATGGTCATTTTAATAATATTGATACTTCTATCAAGAACAGGGTATATCTTTCCTTCTGTTTTTGTTGACTTCAGTTTCTTTCATTGGTGACTTATAGCCTTCAGGGTGTGAGTGAGTGAAGTTGCTCAGTCATGCCCAATTCTGCAACCCCATGGGCTGTAGCCTACCAGGTTTCTCTGTCTATGGGATTTTCCAGGAAGAATACTAGAGTGGGTTGCCATTTCCTTCTCCAGGAGATCTTCCTGACCCAGGGATTGAACCTGGGTCTCCTGCATTGTAGGCAGACGCTTTACTGTCTGAGCCACCAGGGAAGATCATAGTCTTCAGAGTATGGATAGATCTTTTACCTCCTCAGGTAGGTTTAGTCCTAGATATTTTGTTATTTTTGATATAATTGCAAATGGGTTTGTTTCCTTAATTTCTCTTTTTATATTTTCTTGTTAATGTACAGAAATGCAGCCAGTTTCTGTATATTAAGTTTGTACCCTACAACTTTACCGAATTCATTCATGAGCTCTAGTTTTCTGGTAGCATCTTTAGGGTTTTATATGTATTGTATTTGTCATCTGAAAACAGTGACAGTTCTACTTCATCCTCTCCAGTTTGAATACCTTTTATTTATTAATATATTTCTCCTCTGATTGCTGTGGCTAGGACTTCCCAAACTGTGTTGAATCAAAGTGGTGAGAGTTGGCATCATTTCATTGTCTTGTTCCTGATGTTAGAGGGAATGCTTTCAGCTTTTCACCACTGAGTATGTCATCTGTGAGTTTGTCATATATGGCTTTTACGGTGGATATATTCCCTCTGTAGCCTCTTTTCTGATGATTAAAGGAAGGCTGGCAGAGAAATTCTGAGCTAGGCAATGAGTGGTCATCTGCATTTTAGTCTTTTTAGTTTTTGTGCCTCTGGCTGCAATTTTATCCTTCTTTCTCTTCCTCGTGTGGTTTTATTTCATTTATTTAAATGATTTTATGGTAAGTTTTTAGTTTTCATGATAATTCCAAATTTTTATTTGTTCATCTGAGGTATCTGCTTCAATAAACTTTTCTCTTATTAGTGGGCAATAATTCAATCCTCAAAAGAGTTTTGGCACCAACTATGAAGCTGTTTTCCTTGGGTGAGAGTGTTGTTCCTTAGGAAACAAGTGTTAGGAAACTTAACGGGAAGTGCTAACCCCAGAAGTGCCTTGTTGGCATTTACTTATTTTTCCAAGAAATGAGCTAATGTTTAGATCAACACTGGGAGCTCCTCACACTTAAGTTTGGCATGGAAAGTAAGATTATGAGGATTCAGATATATCATTGTTTTATTAAAGATGACACCATTAAAGAAATTAGAGGTGCGAGAAGAGAATAGTTAAGGCCCAGACTTGTACTTTGCCACTACTGCCTTTTATTTATGTTTTTCTTAATATTTATATTTTATTGATGTATAGTTGATTTACAATGTTTCAGGTACACAACAAGATGATTCAGTTATACATATACACATATTATTTTTCAGATTATTTTCTGTTATAGGCTTTACAAGATATTGGCTATATTTCACTATGCTATCCAGTACACTTTTGTTGCTAACCAGTGCCTTTTAGAACTCATATGTCCCTGTACACACACAGATTTTCCATTAATACAACTTGATGGTTATGCATATCTCTTTACCAGTGTCTAGAATAAAGTTCTTTGAAAATAGACCCAAGCAACCACCCATTAAGAGTTCTCTGCTCTAAAATTTGACTTCCTCTTTCCTGCAAGGAGGAAAATGACAGCCTAGATCCGTTATCGCTCTTCCTCTCTCAAATCTCCTTCTCTTTGCTGATAGTGAAGAACATTGCAGAACTCTATCAGTTGATGTAATTTGTTACCACAAATACTCTCCTCAGCTGAGGAAACTCTGAATTGGGCCCTTCAGGCCTTCAGCGAGCAGCCATGCAGCACTCATGAGCTTCATCTTGAAACCAGAAAGTCTAGTACGTAAGCATCTTCTTCCCAGCTATTTCTTTGCTGTTACCTTAGTTGCTTAGTAAACGGGAAATTAATATGTTGTTGGGCAATGGAGAACTCTAATTTCTGACAATGATTTATCTATTTTAGTAGCTTCTTATCTTCCCTCAGGGAGGTAAGTGACATTTTGACTCCAGTTTGTAACAACATCTATCATGATTATTTGGTATTCTCAGCACAACAGCGGACATAAATTCTTTATGAAATTAATCCCAGCGACAGAGGATTTGTTATTATAATGATGTGTCTTTTCTTCAGTGGGATGTAGATTCTAGTAAACATTAAGCCAGTCAAAATAATATTTTTCTTCTAAAAATTTCATATAAACCATATGTTATGCTTTTTCTTTGCCATCTTGGTTTATGGGAGCAATTAAAACTAATGGCTGACAAAGATTAAAAGCACATCAGTAAATTACTCACATTCTGGCTTCTAAATAATCCATTTTTTTCAATGCAACAAATTCTGTTCCTTTGTCTGATGTACTGGGAAGAGAGGAAAAGCAATTATGCTGCAGTTATGATAACTGGTTTGTGTTACTCAAGCACAAAGTGATAAGCTCTTTGTACTTAACATATTTTAAATGTATTCATTATCAAAAAAACTTCTTTTGAATATATTTTGATTTAGTAGCTTTTCTGCTAAGTATCTCATTATGTTACATGTAACACAAAATTTGTGAGTTTCCTAATAACTAGGAGCCATGTCTTAATCCATGTTTGTGAATCCATTCCCTGGTGGGTGGATGGATGCATGGATGGATGGATGGATGGATGGATGGAAGAGAGAAGCAGGGGATGGGATAAAGAAAAGTAGAAAGAGGGTGAGCAAGATTTCTGGTAATCAGAATTCAGTTTCTCAGAAATATTAGCCATAAATTTCTTGACAACAAAAATGCCACTATTGTTCATTTCGTAGGTTCAGTGTTTTTATATGAGGAGAGGAGAACACAATGGTGATAGCCTTTTATTTTCTTTATTCTTTAAAACCCACAGTAAATTATTATTGAGTCAAAAAGAACAACTATTTTTTTTATTAAAAGGACAATATTACTGAAGTTTTTCATTTTATTAATGCAGCTGACATAAAATTTGAGTAGTGGCAAGCAGTCATGCCACACCATATGCTAGCAGTTAGGAGCCTGGAGAACCAGCACCTCCTCCCAAACCTTGACTTTCCCAGGATAAATTGGCCATGCCAAGGAGAAGTATTCACTGCTCCCAGGGAGCCATGTGAGTTTGTCCCATGGTGCCCATGTGGTGCCCTATGCGTCATTTAACCAGGCTTGCTTGAGGCCCTTGAAGGAACAGATGTCACAGAGGCCCATGGTGGGACAGGCTCAGGGGTCACTTTGCAGCCACAGAGATATCTTTTCTGAAGAATGAAAATCTCTCTTGTGGGTGCCAATCGATACTGCTTTTTAATGTTCTCTTCACTTCGATTAATATAAAACCAAAAACATCAACAAGATCTCCAACAGAAGGGACATAGTGCACAAATTAGTTTACTTTCAACAAGCAAATCCTAAGTTTTCAGCAAGGAGAACTTCATGTCTCCTGTGTCAGTCACCTCTACAGCTGCAAAGACAATGTCATGGAGCCCTGGTTCCAAGCTGGTGCTTAAGGATTTTTAAGGCCTAGGAACCCCATCCAGTCTTTGGAGCTTAAATAAACTAAACACTGTTTTAAGTAACCTTCAACAAGAGTATTAAATGAAAACACCTGGTAAATTTGAATTCTCATAGCTTTTGCCCGTCTTGGGGTGAGACTTTTTATGGGTGATCTACAAAATAGAGTGGAGGCTAGAACATGGGAAAAATAAATGCGTTCATCATCTTTTTCTGTATTGTTGTTGCAAAGTCTGGCTAATTCTCAGTCCTATTCTGATACAGGAACCATAAAGAGCACTTAAGCTCTAGGCATCTCCTCTGTTCCCTCCCCTTAATGTTTATTGAGTCAGACACTGTTCTCCATGCATACTGGAGTGAATCACGTAGCTCCAAATTACGGCTCTCAAAGAACTTATCTTCTAGCAGGGATGCTATTTGAAATACTGTCTTAGTGTCAAATACTTAAACATGGATGTGGTCTTTCAGGAACTTCAAATCAATTTGCTAAGCCCTCATTAGGGTACCTGCAAAGTTGAGTCAGTCCTGGGTCTGGTGTTTAGGAATTCACGGTCCAGAAGGGTAAATAGGAATGTGTTGTGGTCACGAGTTAAAATACAGTGAGATGATAACAGAAGTGGGACATAAGAAACACAGGTGGAGGTAACTGACTGCACAGAGAGGAGACAGTGGGAGAGAGATGGTTATAGTCGGGATGGGTGGGACGGTTTCTCCTAGGAGATCGCATCTCCTAGGATGTGATCCTGTCTGTGAACTCCTAATTATCCCTTAGAACACTCATAATTGACTTTTAATTTGAAAGTGGTGAAATAGTATTTAGCTGCTGCTCAAATTCATTTATTCTTTAGTCCTTGCATATTTTAGCATTTCTTCCTGAGGCTTGGGAAGAATGAAGAATAGAGTTGATCAATAGGGAGCCTATTAGCATAATGAAGTAACATTCAAGATAAAAGTTAAGTAATAGGAACATTTCTTTGTAAGAGCTCTATCTCTAGAGGAATTGAAAGGCCATCAGATCATGAAATTGGCTGTCAGAACTGATATAGATTTCACATTCATTTAGTTGACCACAACTTTGTTCCAGGTGTCTATGCATCTTTGAAATAATTGCATGCACGGCTAATGAGCCTTTCAAACAAATTCTTCTCGAAGTAATAATAGCACATGAATTATAGCACCTCTATGTGTCTGCATATTTTCATGAATTGCTTCGCCTCATGTGGCTGGATCCATGGAATATCGAACTATAACACTAGTGTCTAACATTTATATAGCATTTCCTATGTCCCTGACACTATTATAAGCACTGAACAATTATTAACTCATCAAAATCTTACACTTAATGAGGCATGATCTCCATTTCACAGGAAGGAAACAGATATGAAAAGGTCAAGCCACTTGCCCAGGATCCCACAGCTGGAGAATGTCAGAGCCAGAGTTTAAACTCAAGGAGTCAGGTCACTCACAGAGCTGTATTCTTATCCACTATATTATACTGTTTCAAAAATACAGAATGAGCACTCTTATCTTGAGATATTTTAAGAACATTGCTGCTGCTGCTGCTGCTAAGTCACGTCAATCGTGTCCGACTCTGTGCGACCCCATAGAGGGCAGCCCACCAGGCTTCCTTGTTCCTGGGATTCTCCAGGCAAGAACACTGGAGTGGGTTGCCATTTCCTTCTCCAAGTATCTAAAATTGCCATGTAACCATGTATCAGATGTCAGATATGTGTTTGCATATTAAATACAAACTCCATATTCAATGATGAGGCCACTATAGCCTTTGAATCTCATTTGTATCACAACCAACCATTGTCCACAGACCCCTCCCATTGATGATGTCGACTGACATATGACACAGGCTTCACTTCATTAACTCCTGAGACATTCCACCAAACTCTGAGTCCTGTCCCCTCCTAAAATTATGTTTTCTCCTCTTACTGAGGGCTAACCCCTAGCGTAACTGACTCTAGGAACTATTCTTCATTCAAACAGCAGCTGTTTATAGAGCGCCTTTGTGCCAAATACTGTGCTAAAAGCAGGAGTTATGAGGGAATATCACACAGACAAAAAATCCACTAAAATTGAGTCAACTCACAAAGTATTTCCAAGTTCAGTTCAGTCAGTCAGTCATGTCCAACTCTTTGCAACCCCATAGACTGCTGCATGCCAGGCTTCCCCGTCCATCATCAACCCCCGCAGCTTGCTCAAACTCAAGTGCATTGAGTCGGTGATGCCATCCAACCATCTTATCCTCTGTTGTCCCCTTCTCCTGCCTTCAATCTTTCCCAGCATCAGGGTCTTTTCAAATGTCAGTCCTTCACATCAGATGGCCAGAGTATTGGATTTTCAGCTTCAGCATCAGTCCTTCCAATGAATATTCAGGACTGATTTCCTTTAGGATGGACTGGTTGAATCTCCTTGCTGTCCAAGGAACCCTCAAGGGTCTTCTCCAGCACCACTGCATGTGTCACATTTGGATGCCAAGCAACCAAACAGATGGAGAATGTTTAGCCTGAGTTGAAGGATGGGGGCAGGTCAAAGTGAGACAGTTGAAAGATCAGTTTTAGAGATGATAAGTTTGAGTTGCCTATGAGGCATCCAAGTAGAAATGTCAATGTTATATTTTTAAAAAAAAACACACACACACAGCAGTTTACGGTGGTAAAGAGCAACAGATGGAAATTTTTTTCAATGAGTAGTCAAGGAAGGCTTCTCTGAGGAGGTGACATGAGCTGACACCTCCAGGATGAGAAGGAGCATGTCATGCAAGTGAGCAACCTGGAGAAGAATGTTATAAGCAGAAGTGGCAGCTTGTGTAACACCTCGTGGACAAGAGTTTAGCACTTTCAAGAAAGGCATGCGTGCAGGGCTAGTATGGCTAGCATGTAATAAAGGGGGTGGGGCTGGATCATGGTGGCCGGAGATGAAATTGGAGAGGTTGGTAGTGAGGACTATAAAGCCTGGTAAGCCAGGATGAGTCAGTCTTCAGTGCATGAGAATCCACTGAAAAGCCTAAGGCAGAAGAGTGATATGGTCATTTCTATGTTTGATGATCACTTTAATGGGAAACTAAATTGTAGAGAGGCATGAATGGAAAGAGGAATCTCACTAGAAGGCTGCTGGACTGTTTCATGTTAGAGATAGAGGAGTTGTGATGGGGACAGGTCAACATGGGACAGTCTAGAGATGAGTTTTGGAGATGTGAAGCCTGAGTTGCCTCTGAGGCATCCAAATAGAAATGTCGAGTAAGTGGTCGGCTACATGGGCCTGAAACTCAGGAGAGTCCGAAACCCTAAAGCTTTCGGAATTGGCATACTCAACTGGGAACAGGGTGATATAAACATGAAGAAGGCTGAAGATGCTTGGATCTATATGTTGGTGGGACAACATATATAGAGAACAACATATAGAGAAAAGACAGTGCTCTGTGTTCTCGTGAGAACTGCCTTTTCTCTGAGGCCTGCTGGAAAGGCAGAAGTAGCCAGGCCATCAGTCCTGACTTTTCTCCTGGGGCAGCACATAGTAGCGTGCCTGCTGGATTCTATGAGTGGAAAGAAATTGATTTCATCGCTTTTTCTCCATCACCTGGACTTCAGTTCTGAGCCTGAACCTCATTCAGTAATTTGGTTTTATACCATTCCAGGGCCTTCCCAGGTGGCACTAGGTGGCACTAGTGTTAAAGAACCTGCATGCCAATGCAGGAGACGTGGAGATGCGAGCTTGATCCCTGCATCAGGAAGATCCCCTGGAAGAGGGCATGGTGATCCACCCCGGTTTTCTTGCCTGGAGAATCCCATGGACAGAGGAGCCTGGTGGGCTACAGCCCATGGGGTTGCAATGAGTCAGACATGACTGAAGTGACTTAGCACACACATTGGTAACAACAAAGAATTGATACTTGGATGGAAATAGCCCTCCATGACTCATTCCATTTATGTGTGGAGGAGAACAGGAAAGCCATGCCTCTCCACCACATTTTTCTCCCTAAGAATGCTAAAGCCCATGAGTGCATGGTGTGTAGCAGGAAGAGCTAGAATGACGGAGAGTACCTCTGAGGGGATGCTCCCTGGTTCCTGGCTCCATCCACTTAAGCCGTGTCCTTTAACAGGTAGCCCTTACTCATCTCCTTAAATTACAAAGAGCACATACTAACCAATTAAAAAATAAAATGAGTCGAGGCTATGCACAGGCAAGTCTCAAAAATACAAATGGCTAGTAGACGTGAGAGACCGTCTCTCTAGTAATTAAAGGCATGGAAACAAAACAAGGAGGTGCATATTTTAATCTCAGTGGCAAATGGTTTAAAATATGTATGACAGTCAATGTGGAAGGTACAAGTATTCATGATTCCTACCCCAAATCTGCAGCATGTTCATGCTTAATTTGCTCCTCTTCTCCACAACGGGAGAAAAAAAAAGAAGGAAGAGGGCTTGTTGGGAGCAGCTTCTGGTTGCAACAAATCACGGGCTTGTGAATCAAAGTAGGGATGGGAAATGAGACACATGGGCTTCAAGAAAGCAGAGACCTTGCTGGCTGGGCTGGGCCAGGAGAGCAGTGAGCTTAAGAGCTGACTTGTGAGCGGATCCAGGGTGTGCAGAGTTGTGCACAGTGTTTTTGGAGGAGGGAAGAAGGCATCCCTTTGTATGGGGCATACCTGACACAGTGAGTTAATGCAATTATTAGTTAGCCCAGTAAATGGGCTTAATGCCTCTTTGATTTGGTTGTGTCAACAAAGTCTTTCTGAATGGCTTTGGAACAACAGGCTGCAGGCTGTGAAGATATATGTGGATATACTAATTATTGATAACTGGGGACTGCTCAAAGTATTGCACCGAATCGACAGTTAGCTGGGCTGATATCTTAGTTGATGAGGCAGTGAGATTCAGAACCCAAGAAAGGAGCTTTGGTCTTCATACTTTGGCAATTTGAACTAGAATTCCTGTGGAAAGTGAGATGGTGAGTTCACAAGTGGAGAACTCTATTTCCACAAAGAGCTAGAAGCAGGGGACACATTTAGCCAAAGGTGTGAAGATGTAAAAGAGCTTTAAACTATGAACAACAGTTTTCTGTACACTGTAAAATGAGGAGTATATTTTAATCATTAGCATAAATATTTTATAATTTAAATATTTGACTTCCTTGGGAAAGTTTTTTCTGTACTTCTGGATGCAGATAGTTATATATTATTTCTGTACTACATGAAGTGATTTAAAGGCGGTATGTGTGATTGCATTCCATTTGCTAGTTCTAAACTCTTGATTTTTATGTACATCGAATAAGCCCTTTGTCCTCAGATAGGGTAGGCTGCTGTCTATGGGGTCGCACAGAGTCGGACACGACTGATGCAACATAGTAGCAGCAGCAGCATTTAATTAATGACACAAAGAGATTTAATCAGAAGCACTTCAAATTGACTTATAAATGCTTAAGTAATAGGAGGGAGAAAAAATATCTTTTCCATGAGAAAGATTCTGAATCTGTGCTTTAGAAATCCTTGCTCTTAGAAATTTACTTTTTCCTTAACCACATCCAATCTTTTCCTTTTGATGTGAACTTTTAGCTATGTAATTAGAGCCTGAGAAGTTAAAATTGACTTGGAGTTTCAGATGCCTAGTTCGCTTTCTGATTTTTTTTAAATCTTGGAGCAAAGCATGAGCGGCGTAGTGGTTAAGAGTATGAACTTTTATGCTAGAAAGATAGTTTGAATCTACTACTTTTTCGTAGCTGAAGCAACTCATTCAACCTCTCTGATCTCAGTCTCCACATTTGTATACTAGGATTAAAAGACTAATTATTTCTTAGATTTTGTGCAAAATAAATGAAACAATGCTTGTGCTCCATCCATCAATGTTAGCTATTTCATCAGTTGTGATGCTTTTCTTGCAATTAATAAACAACACAATTCAACTGACTAAAACACTAAAGGGAATTTATTGACTCACATATCTGGAAAATCTGGAGGCCATCTCAGTGGTCAAATCAAGTCATAAGAATCTGCTGTGTTTCTGTGTCTCCATCTACCCTTCCCCATTATTAGCTTTATCTCAGTTTAATTCCCCTCATGATCCCAAGATGGCTGCCAGTGCTCCCACAGCTGGCTACATGTTTCCTTATTCTCATCCCGGAGGAATAGCTTTTCCAGTATTCTCAAACTAAGCCAAAGATTTACCTTGATTGGAAGAGCTTAGGTCACATTTCCAGTCACTGCAGTCTGGAGGTTGAACTGGCTGGACATTCTTCACCCCTGAACCGAGAAGCAAGTCAGCTTCCCACAGTCCACTGGTTATCAAGAGGAAATTGAGAGCGATTAGGAAGGGGAAAGCTAGAAACCCCTACTTGAAAGGTGATCAGTATATTTCACCATTGTGATCACTGTTATCCAGACACCGTGGAGATGGCGCTCCCTGACTAGACAGGAAGTTATCTGTGTCCCTGAGTGGGTTCAGAGAACACTTCATGTCTGTGCTTGCGTTCAGCCATGTCTGACTCTTTGGGACCCCACAGACTGTAGCCCACCAGGCTCCTCTGTCCATGGGATTTTCCGGGCAAGAATACTGGAGTGGGTTGCCATTTCCTTCTCCAGGGGGATATTCCCAACCCAAGGATCAAACCCAAATCTCCTGTGTCTCCTGCACTGGCAGGTGGATTCTTTACTGCTACTGAGCCACCAGGGAAGCCCAGGTCCCATGGAGAGGGCTATCACTGCCCAGCAGGAAGTTACCTGTGTCCCTGGGTGGGCTCAGGGCACACTTACAGCCCCCAAGCTTGTTCAAATTGCTGTGAGGAGCAGTGTAATTTCAGGAAAACAAAACAAAGCAAAAACACATAAGTCTCTTGCCAACTTGAATAGTATATAATTCTATGATAAGTCAAAGATTCCCTATGCTGAATACTACTGAGAAACTTCTGGCAATTTTAGATTATTGGCTTAATGCTAAGCTGTAAGGAAGTTTTTAAAAAAATTAGAAATAATACCTAACATCATTATTGTCCACTCATATGATAGACATCATGCTTTTGGCAGTTTACTACTTTTTTGAAAATAATACTGAAAAAGTAAGCTGTTGTACGCTTTGCTCTAACATTCAGAATGCTTGAAGAGTATCAATTAATTGAATAATTTAAGCTTATAATATATTTTCGTTATGTTTAGCTATTATATTCAACTCTGGATGATTTCTAGGATCTACAATTTATCCATAGCAGATCCTATTCTAATATGTATTAATCCAATAGATTTTATTTATATATGGAAAACCCTTATAAAGTTATCTTTCTCTATGACAGACTTGTGTACTTAGTAAATAAAATTAACAGTCCTCCTGTGGTGTGACATTTTAGAATTGTAAATCTCACAAGCAAATGTAAAAGCACATTTCAAAAGGAAACAGAAGTGTGTTTTGATTCCTCATCTTTATTATTCAGGCCTCGGCCCACAGCCCTCTCACCCACTGTTGGTAAGAATAACTGAGAATGACATGCTTTCCTCACCAAACTGTACTCAAGGGAGAGCATTTCAATTCATGGGCAAAGGATTCTGAAGATCTGTGAAAACAGAGCAACCTCAGTATTTATCCCTGACACATGACTTCCTACAAGTGCTCAGACTTTTCTCCTGTAAAGCACTTCCTTTGTGCGTGCAGCTTAAAGCCTCAGCTATTTTAGGTACGAATCTATTTTTTATGTTATCTAGTTTATGTCCTTATCTGTAATCAGGCTCTCATTTTAAGCACACAAAGGCAGGCTTGAAATATTACATGTTCAGCTAAGGGTTTTGTACATATTATTAATTTTTATTTAAATAATCTCCACAACAACTCTACTGCTGCTGCTGCTGCTAAGTCACTTCAATCGTGTCCGACTCTGTGCGACCCCATAGACGGCAGCCCACCAGGCTCCCCCGTCCCTGGGATTCTCCAGGCAAGAACACTGGAGTGGGTTGCCATTTCCTTCTCCAATGCATGAAAGGAAAAGTGAAAGTGAAGTCGCTCAGCCATGTCTGACTCTTAGCGACCCCATGGACTGCAGCCTACCAGGCTCCTTCATCCATGGGATTTTCCAGGCAAGAGTACTGGAGTGGGGTGCCATTGCCTTCTCCAACAACTCTGTCAGGAAGGAATCATTTTAATCCCCACTTTTAAGGTGAGAACCTAAGCTATTGAGTGACAGAGCCATATTTTTTTTTTAATTGACTGGAGTCTGCTGTCTTCTGAAAGCAAGAAGAAAATTTGGGAGTAATATAGATCAGTCTCCTCTTTCTACAGATGAGGGCTTGATCGGTCAAAGAGAATAGGTTATTTGCTGGAAGTAAAGTTAGCTTTATGGAGGAGAAGGAAGAAAAACTCGTCTGGTGACTTAGAGCCCAATGTGTGGTGATTGGGAACATCCTTCTCAGTTACCTGTGGTTAAAATATTTGCAGTGGCTCTACTCTGAAATTATTTTTATTGAACATAATGAATGTGTAACAGTATCCCTTAAATACATCACCCCCAGTTACCTGTGAAATGAGAGAAGGGCAAGGCGCTGCTGCTGAGGTGGGTTAGGTGAATCAGTCACTGACATGCCTTCTTTGAAATGTATCATTATACTTAATAACTAAGCAAAGACCAAATTAGAATGGTTGCCCCCATCAAATACTAGGTTATCTACACAAAAGAATTAGCTGTATGGAAGCTTTTATAAAATTAAGCTTATTGTTTTAGAATAGTTTTAGATTTGCAAAAAAAAATTATGAAGCTTTTTAGGTTTACAAAAAAATTATGAAGCTAGAAAGAATTTTCATATACCTCATGCCTAACTTTCCTGTTGTTAACGTCTGACATTGTTATGATACCTTTGTCACAAATAATGAATCAATATTGGTCCATTAATATGAGCTAAAGGCCATCCTTTATTCAGACCTTTATTTTCACGTAAAATCTTTTATATTCCTGGATCACATCCAGGATGCCACATTTTGTTTAGCTTTCATGTCTCCTGAGCCTTCTCATGACTGTGTCAGTTTTTCAGGCTTTTTGGTTGTTGATGACCTTGACAGTTTTGAGTTCTTTGGGTCAGATATTTTATAGAATTGTCCTTCAGCTTAAATTTTTCTGATGTTTTTCTTGTGGTCAGACAGAGGTTATGTGCTTTGAAAGAAGACCGCAGAGGTAAAGTACCATTCTCATTGCAAGCCATTAAAGGAGCATACTGTTCATATGGTTTATCAGCAGTGATTTTAACCTTGATCCCCTGGTTGAGATAGTATTGGCTAGGTTTCTCTAAACTGTACTCTTTGGAAGGAGGTCACTGTGAATGTCCCACACTTAAGAGGTGGTGATTGACGTCCTCAGGAGCAGTACTTACATGAATTATTTTGAATTCTTCTGTACTGTAGACTTAGCCATTCTTCCTCATTGATTTATCTATTTATTTATACAAATCATTTACTTACATCAGTATGGAATCATGTATATTCATTGTATACCTTGAATCCAATATAATATACCTTGAATCCAATATATATAACCCACCATATTATAATCCAATATGGTGTTATTTATTTTGTAGCTTGAAAACTCTTTTTCTGCAGGGTTTTCAAAGATGGTAAATAAATAAAGGAAATCACAGTTTTCACGGAAAGCTACATTGTGCCACGTTCTGAGGCAGTTCCATGTTTGTGCTTTGGTTATACCTGTGAGGAATAACATGCTATTTGCACAAATGAGTGCACAAAATCCTGTTTCAGCCACAGCTGTGCACCTGTGGCCATGAAATTAAGTGGAAAAATTATGCATGAGTTTCATATTGAACTCATATGTAAATGAGAGTGGTCCATTGATGTGTTTTGCCCAGTGTGAAGATGTTTATCAAAGCAAATTTATAAAACTCCATTCCATAGAATCCTTAACCCTGTTTTCAAAGAGTGAAAGCAGCAGAGAATAATATTATTTTTCTTTGATTCTTAATTATTAGAACAGTACGTACCATCCACTTGTACAAAGTTTGAAAATGTCTGAAAAAAATAGGAGGAAACCAAAATTACCTTTCATCTCATCCACAGACTAGCCCACTTTTGTGTTGTTATATTTCCTTCCTTTTTCCCCACTATATAGGTATATTTAGCCTAGTTAATTTCATTCTGTACGTAGTTTTGCATTATATTTTTCATGTCACTGTTTTTTCCTAAGCATTTGCTCACGTGGTTAAACACAGTCCACAGGGACCATCTTAAGTGAATCAGTGAGCAGAAGAGATCATCAGAGTCTGAGAGCAGGCAGGAGGTGATTTCAGTCGGCTATTCAAAAGATAATTATGGTGTAGACTAGAGCAGTAGAAGAAATTGACCAAAGAAACATGTTCAAAATATAATTGTTAGGATTTCACCATCGCCTGCTTGGGTCCAAGTATCATTGGTGCTAGATTTATACCTCAAACCCACATGTAGAGCAGAAAGGAGCAGTAGCAGGTCGAAGAAATAGAGGGCTGCTGCTCATGTTTCTGCCATGAAACACCTCTTATCTTGCTTTCCTATGTTAGCATTTAAACTTTAAGTGCAACACTGTCTCCATGAGAGTCTTTGAAGGGAAAGAATATGTTCAAACATCTTTCTTTGTTCTCTATAACATTCACTTGGTGCTGGGGATCCAGAAGGGGATGAAAAAAATACTGAGAGTGAATAAATTAAATCCTGAATGAAGATGAGGTAAACTTTGGGTATTTGGGGTATTGTGGGGAGGTGGAGATTAATTACTAAACTTTGCCAATTTTTTTTTTTTCAGAAAAGTTACTATCACCATGGTTTTCTTTCAGGAAAATCAAATGTTAGAATAAAAGAAGTAGTAGAGTTCATGCTATCTAGAGCTTTTTCAAGATACCTATGTAACTTTACCAGAAGGAACAATAGGGCATTCAAACAAAGTTGATATCTGATAGAAACACTAAAACCTTACTTTGATTCATTGGTTTAATAGAGTTCTGATAAAGGAACTCAAAAGTACTTGTAATTCACAGAAAAAAGTAAAAGTTGTGAAATTATTCCAAAGGAAGGAGGTATATGCATTTAAGTCTGATAAGGAGACATTTTTGTTTAATCATAAAAGCCAGTGAGGCTATGGATCTGTGTGTTGCAAGATTTATAGATGGGAGTACATGTAAATACTCAAAGTATTTTTAAGCAAAATCCCAAACATTTAGCATCAATGTAACATCTGTTACACTAGCTTCTCTCTCTGAGATCATTAGAATCTCAAAAGTTCAAATCCTCTAAAAGGAAATGTTTTCCCCTGCATATGCCCCAAGTTTGGAAATAATAGAACTTGCCTAATCTATTTTAATACTTATTGGCACAAGAACTCATAGCAAGCTGGTATATTATGCCTTTTTGTGACAAGTCTTTTCTTTTTGACTTGTTTTTTTTTAAACAACAACAGGTAGTCCTACACTTTTTAATGCAATTTGGTTTTTTAAGGGGGAAGAAAGAGCATGCTTGGGAATTCACCAAAAGACAAAAGGTCAGAAGAGTTAGTACAAATAAAATCTGTCTTGCTCTCAGGTCTCACAAATATTATTTTGCTGAAATAGTAACGATAACAGTCATTAATTAGTATCATAGTACTGAAAGCGGAAGAGGCAACCCAAGCAGAACCTACTTTCTGATCTCTGTGCTGTGTGTGATCAGCCACTTCAGTCACATCTGATTCTTCGTGACCCCAGGGACTGCAGCCCACCAGACTTCTCTGTCCATGGGATTGCCAGGCAAGAGGACTGGAGTGGGTTGCCATGCCCTCCTCCAGGAGATCTCCCCAACCCAGGGATCGACCTCCTCTCTTCCATCTCCTACTTTGGCAGGCATGTTCTTTACCACTAGTGCCACTGGGAAGCTCGATACATACATAATATATATCATTATTTAAAAAAATCAAGAAAAATCCTCTTTGCATTAAGTTACGTGATTTTTTAAAAATTTTCACAGAGTCTCTTTTTATTTTATTTTTTTAGGAAGAAGAAAATTAGGGTCATAGACCTCAACAAATTTTCCCTCTGCCTCAGAGCACCTTAATAATATAACTAGATCTTATATACAGGACTTTGTGTTCTGATTCCTGTCATCTTTCCTCTATTTTATGATCACTCTTTTCATCACCTGCCCCTAATAGCTACATATATTCAAATAATTTGCAAAGTGTTTTTATATACTTTATCTCATAATCAAAACAGTCCTTTGCATGAAATTTTATCCCATTTTAAAGATTAAAGGGGAAAAAAGATGCAAATGAATAAGTATCTTTGGCTGAAATTAAATAGTTGATATCAAGCCTGCCCTTTCATCATCAGAATTTGCCTCTTGTAACACAAAAGTTGGTTACAGGGTCGAATTACAAAAGGAGTGGCCTATACAAGAGGGTTGGAAAAAGGAATTTGATATGCTTTCCTTTGGTTCCGATTATTTTATATACTGTATGTGTAGGTGGAAAAGCCATCTGTGGTAATGCAGCAATGCTGCAGAGAAACAATTAGCAGACGAGTCAAGGATAAGTAACCAGTGTTGTGGGAGTCCCAGCAAAGATGCTTGGGAAGGACTGATTTCATACTTTTTCAGGAGAGTGAAATACTGCTATTTAGAGGGCCCTGAAAATTTATAAGTTCAATGGGTTTGATTTGGGCTATTATGAAGTCAAAATCCCAGAATTAAACCCAAGGTTGTAGTTCAATTCAAAAACAAACCAGAGAGGTACCATTTCACGCCAGTCAGAATGGCTGCGATCCAAAAGTCTACAAGCAATAAATGCTGGAGAGGGTGTGGAGAAAAGGGAACCCTCTTACACTGTTGGTGGGAATGCAAACTAGTACAGCCACTATGGAGAACAGTGTGGAGACTCCTTAAAAAACTGGAAATAGAACTACCTTATGACCCAGCAATCCCACTGCTGGGCATACACACCAAAGAAACCAGAATTGAAAGAGGCATGTGAACTCCAATGTTCATCACAGCACTGCTTATAATAGCCAGGACATGGAAGCAACCTAGATGTCCATCAGCAGATGAATGGATAAGAAAGCTGTGGTTCATATACACAATAGAGTATTACTCAACCATTAAAAAGAATACATTTGACTCAGTTCTAATGAGGTGGATGAAACTGGAGCTTATTTTATACAGAGTGAAGTAAGCCAGAAAGAAAAACACCAATACAGTATACTAACACATATATATGGAATTTAGAAAGATGATAACGATAACCCTGTATGCGAGACAGCAAAAGAGACACAGATGTATAGAACAGGCTTTTGGACTCTGTGGGAGAGGGAGAGGGTGGGATGATTTGGGGGAATGGCACTGAAACATGTATATATCACATGTGAAATGAATCACCAGTCCAGGTTCCATGCATGATACTGGATGCTCAGGGCTGGTGCACTGGAATGACCCAGAAGGATGGTATGGGGAGGGAGGTGGGAGGGGGGGTTCAGGATGGGGAACACGTGTACACCCATAGCAGATTCATGTTGATGTATGGCAGAACCAATACAATATTGTAAAGTAATTAGCCTCCAATGAAAATAAATAAATTTAAATTTTAAAAAAAGCCAAAACAAAAAACAAACCAGAGGAACAGCCTTTTCTGCTTAGTTTATCTTTCTGGTCGCCTGAACGCTGACTTTTAAGCACTGTTGGCACATATTGCAGTTTACCTGGGACGGCTTTGTTCATGCCTCTTTATGCCCTACAGTTGGTAGGGAGTGCCTTACAGCACTCCCTTTTGCTCTTTTAAAGTGTCCCAGTTGGAATGATAGATTATATGGTTACCTTTACCGTAAGCCTTTCCCCCAGTTCTTGTTGAAAATGTTCATGGAAACACTGTTTTTCTCACTTGGTAACTGCAGGGCGATGCCCTTGTTGGAGCCCTGTCTGGGGGAGCCGGCATCACCGGGGCGTCTATATGTGAACATCCATGATCACTGCAGGGTCCCGGGGAGGGGAGAATTGGAAGGCACGGGGCCATTTCTGCCTCTCTGCAGCCTCTCTGCCATCCACTGTCTCCCACAGCATGCTCTCTGGCAGTGCGTGGATTTCCCGTGTTACTTGCTGCTTTCTTGTTTCTCTGCTTCTTTTGCTCATTCTGGTTGCTCTTTTCTTTTCCCACTCTATTCTATTGTCAGAGCCAAGGGCTCACTTCAGCTGTCTCTCCCCAGGGGAGTTGAGAAGGGTGACTGGGGGTCAGAGAGAGATAGAAGAGTCCAGAGCAGCCTGCCCTGGCCTCCCAATTGCTCTGGGCCTTCGGCAGTGGAAGTTCATGGATCTTTTACTCTCCTGCCCAGCTGCTGGCATACTGTGCTTTGGTTAGTTGATCTGTCTGAATGTCCTCCTATGAAGTTATATTCTACCCTCTATTTTTTCTAGCCCATACTTCATCATAGTTATAACACCTGTTTTCTAATTTGGGGTCATCTGTAGGCCTTCATGACCTCTCTAGTCTCTTGATTATCTCCTAAGTAACTTTAGCAGGCACTTTCAACTTCTCTCTGAGCCTGGCCCAAACAACCTTTGCCTAATATCAATTTTGCTGACTAACCACCTATCACTGACCAGTGTATTCATTGTCTGCCTCTAATTTAGGTCTGCAGCTCTAATCAGCTGTGAACAAGGGGCAAGGAAGTTCTGTGTACATAGACTCAAGCATAAGCTGTCCCATTAGGTGGGGCTGTGGATAGACAGGCCCTCTGACCAACATCTTTAGTGGAGGATGCCCACTGGTTGGCACAAATTTTCCTCATTCTTCATGGTTTCACTTTCTGAAGTTGCTGAGTTGAACTCTAACTAATTATAATGTCCCCTTGACAAGCGAATACTTGAGCTTCACTGAACTTTGAATATTCCAGTGATTTCTGAATTCTGTTTTTGACAAATTAAATTTTAAAAATCTTTTATTTCCATTTAATGGTGATTTCACTGTGCAAATTTTGCTAATGTCATAGAAACTAGGAGAGATGACTAAGTAGTGTTGAACAAGATTCATCACAGCAGAGCTGCAAAGAAATAAAGGCTTTATTGGGGGTCTTAGAATTGTAATTTGGAAGACACAGGTTCGAGTAGGAGTCAAAAATGTGTTCCATGGAGGAGAGGAAAGGCAGAGTTTTATAAAGGCCAAGTTTAGGTGTGTGAAAGTTGCAAAGGTTGCAGAAGTTGTTTTGAAAGAATTAGGATTGGTGCTGGCAAGCTGAAGCTGTTCTTATCTATACATATTTGGTTGCTAAAGACTATCACAAGAGGGAGGTGGAAGTCTGGTTTTATGACAAGTTGCAGGTTTTCTCGCAATGCCCCTGGAAAATTTATGGTTTGGAGCAGTTCAAAAGTTTATCCTTCCATCCAGTGAGGGCAGGCTTAAACCCTGCTTCCTTAATGGCTCCATTTTAAATAGCTCTTTGGCAATACCAACGCCATTTTGAAGTCCCTTTTTCCACAGTAGAAACTGGTAATAACTAAGTAGAAGTCTTCGAGGATACCTCTTGATATCCTTAATAAGGTTTAAATTTTAGAAGTCAAAATGGCAAAGCTTTCATAAACTTTCCTACTTTCATGAAGTGGATTTTGTGGATTGACAAAGGTGGCTTAGACGGTAAAGCGTCTGTCTACAATGCAGGAGACCTGGGTTTGATCCCTGGGTTGGGAAGATCCCCTGGAGAAGGAAATGGCAATCCACTCCAGCACTATTGCTTGGAAAATCCCATGGACAGAGGAACCTGGTAGGCTACAGTCCATGGTGTCACAAAGAGTTGATCACGACTGAGTGACTTCACTCACTTTCACAAAGAGCTACATTAAGCCTGAAACAGCTTAACCAAGCTACAGTCCAGTGGGCATGGCGGTCCTAGGAACACCCAAGAAAATCTCCCCAAATGCAGACATACTTATCCTTTTCTTCTCACTGCTGCAATAACTATTTCCTCTTGATAATAAGGATGAACTACCCCCAGCTAACACAGTAACCCCACTTTGAATTCATCAGTACCATTATATCTTAGCTTTCTTCCGTTAGGGAAAAGGTCTTCTAAGCAGCAGAAGTCAAAGTCACAGCGACCCTTTGTGGACTCCTACATATATTCTGCAAGTGTTTCATGATACAAATTGCAAAAGTCTGGAAAGTCTTTGTATATAAACTTGTATATAAACTTCCTCAAAGATATGCTTTTAGAACCGGCACAATGGCACAACGCTTCAAGCTAGGGTGCAAATTGAAATCATCAGAGGATCTGTAAGAAAAATATTGATGCCTAAGTCCCACCCCCTCAAAGTTTCTGGGTGCGGACTCAAAGCCCCTTGAGGTTGAGAACCACTAGTTCATATAAAATAAGGGAAAGAATGGTTTGGTGTGAGGAGATTTGACATCACATGCGTGGTAACTGTTCTAGTTCAAGCATGCAGGGAACATTAGAGGGAGAGTTTCTTTAGAAACGGTGCCTTGATGGAGTTGAAGATGCGGGTGCTTCCTTTCACATTCTCAGGGCCCCTCTCTTCCACAGTCTCATTTTGACTCTCCTACAAGTGACCTGACAAGGCTACACATTTTTACTTATGTTGTAGTTTTCAGTTTCAGATATTGCATCTGTTTTTTGGCTTCAACTGGCCCAAAACTTAAATTGAAGATTATTGTAGAAACCTCCTAAACCTCCAAGTGTGCCTAGAACTCCAGATTTAAAAATTGAAGCTTACTTCTTTTACATTCTCACCAAAAGTATACAAGGGTTATTTCTTCTTTCTGTCTTCACTAGCATTTATCTTTTTTTTTTTCATAGTAGCCTTTCTAACAGGCATAGTTTTGTTTTTCAGGTCCCTGATAATTAGCAATGTTGAACAACTTTTCATGTTCTTGTTGGAGAAATATCTATTCAGATCCTTCAATTCAGTTCAGTCGCTCAGTCGTATCTGACTCTTTGAGACCCCATGAACCGCAGCACGCCAGACCTCCCTGTCCATCACCAACTCTAAGACTTTACCCAAACTGCCCATTAAGTCAGTGATGCCATTCAACCATCTCATCCTCTGTCGTCCCCTTCTCCTCCTGCCCTCAATCTTTCTCAGCATCAGGGTCTTTCCAATGAGTCAGCTCTTTGCATCAGGTGGCCAAAGTATTGGAGTTTCAGCTTCAGCATCAGTCCTTCCAATGAATACCCAGGACTCATCTCCTTTAAGATGGACTGGTTGGATCTCCTTGCAGTTCAAGGGACTCTCAAGAGTCTTCTCCAACACCACAGTTCAAAAGCATCAATTCTTTGGCTCTCAGTTTTCTTTATAGTCTAACTCTCACATCCATACATGACCACTGGGAAAACCATAGCCTTGACCAGACGACTTTGCTCGTTTTTAATTTTTTTTTTGCTATTGAGTTGTATGAGTTCCTTATATTTTATGTATTAACTCCTTACCAGATGCATGGTTTACAGATATTTTTTCTCACTCCATAGGCTGTCTTTTCATTTTGTTGTTTCCTTTGCTAGGCAGAAGCTTTTTAAGTTGATATTGTCCCACTTGTATATTCCTGCTTTTATTGCCTGAGTTTTTCATGTCATATCCAAAATTATTACCAAGACCATTGTCAAGGAGCTTTTTCCCTATATTTTCTTTTTGAAAATTTATAACTTCAGATCTTGCACTGTTATTAATCCATTTTGAGTTGATTTTTGCATTTGGTATAAGATAAGGGCTTTATCACATTCTTCTGTATGTGGATATATAGACTTACCAGCATCTTTTATTTAAGATGCTGTCCTTTCCCTACTTTATATTTTTGATGCCCTTATAGAGGGTTAGTTGACTGTATGTGTGTGGGTTTATTTCTGGGTTTTTATTCTGTTCCATAGATCCATTTGTCTGGTATTTTGGTGGTGTCATCCTGCTTCAGTCACTACAGCTATGGAGTATAGTTTGAAATCAGAAAGTGTGATGCCTCCAGCTCTGTTCTTCTTTCTTAAGGTTGCTTTGGCTATTTGAGGTCTTTTATGGTTTCATATGCTTCAACAGCCCCACTTCTAGATACTTACACAAAGGAATTTAAATCAGAACCTTAAAGAGATGTTTATTGCAGCATTATTCACAATATCCAAGATATGAAAACAGCCGAAGTGTCCATTGTTGGATAAATGGATAAAAAAACTTTGGTATATATGTACAATGGAATATTATCCAACCTTATGAAAGGAGGAAAATCTGCCATTTGCGACAACGTGAATGGACTTGGAGAACATTGTGTGTGTGCTCAGTCATGTCCAACTCTTTGCGACCCCATGGACTGTAGCCCACCAGCCTCCTCAGTGGGTTTTTCTAGGCAAGAATACTGAAGTGAGTCGCCATTTGCTCCTCCAAAGGATATTCCCAACCCAGATAGTGAACTCACATCTCATGCATCACCTGCATTGGCTGGTGGATTCTTTACCACGAGGGCCACTTGGGAAACCCAGAAAGCATTAAGCCCAGTGAAAAAAGTCAGTTGTGGAAAGACAAATACTGTATGACTTCCCTTGTCGGGGTCCAGCCCCGGTGGATCCAGGGAATTCGAAAGGGGGGATGGAGTTGGCATCTTAGAAAGGACTATTTAATTAGAAAAGAGAGATTAGGAAAGAATAGTGTAGTAGGAAAATTAGTGGAGAAAAGATTCTGAATAACTTGGTTTACATGGAAAGGTAATAAAGTCTCAAGACAAGAAAGTTGCACCACCTACGTAGGCCACTGGCACCCGCTTGAATACCTCCAGCAACAGGGAACTCACTACTCTCCAAGGTTCTAAACTCTCCCTTACCTTTTCCTCTACAGCGCCCCCATCCTGCATACCACTTTCTCTAATCCCACCAACTCATTTTCAGTAGTATGTGTGGCCCAGAAGCTGGACCAGTCTTTCCCAGCAATGTACGAGGCGTCTGCACTAGTTTCTAACAGCCCTGACATTTTATTTCCTTGAGTTAAAAAAATCTTTTAAAGGCCTAGAAGCTGTAATTTCCTGCACCCCAAAAGCTAGATAACTAGATCCAAATCCTCTGGGGCCTCTAGCTTGAGAAGTCAAGGTTTTTCTTGTCTGATAATAAGGTAAAAGTAAAAGCTGTGTTATATTAATTTACACAGTTTTAGTAGGTGGTGAGATCAAAACTTTAATTTCCTCAGTATAATCAGAATCTATTACACCAGGCACCACCAAAATTCCTTGAAAAGAAAGCAAGCTAGGCCCTAGCACAAGTCCTACAATGCCCTCAGGCAGGGGGCCAGCCATTCCCATTGGAATTGGAGTAACCAGCATATCAGGGGTTGATACTGTTGCAGAGGTGGAGCTGAGGTCTAGTCCTGAGCTACCTGGGATTGATTGTCGTGGCTTGTTGTCTCTGTTTAGCAGGACTTTGCCGGCAATAATGCCCTATCTGGCTGTAAGAGAAACATTTTTTATTTGTAGAATCCTTTTATTACGATTATTTTTCTTTCTTTCCTTTTTTTTTTTCCCCTTGGGTGAGGCCCCCTGAGCAGGTTTTCTGCAAGTAGCAGGCTCTGTTTTAAAAGCTCCTTTGTTTAAAAAATTCTGTCTTTTTCAACCTTAGGCAATGTTCTGGGAGGCTTTGGAGGCAAGCGGAGGTGGTGGTGGTTGTCTTAAATCAGAAAATGGTGGATAAATTTTTTAAAGGTTTGTGTAGAGGTTGGAGGGGGCTCACCAGGGCTCCTGGCCGCAGCGTCCTGTAAGCCCTTTCCTTCCTCGGGAGGCAGAGCACAGTCTCCCCTCTTTTTGTTTTGTCAATTGCAGAAAATGTGATCTAAGTAGAAAATGGAGGCCCACTACCATCCACCGCTATAGCCTCTCCCATAGGCTATCTAACAGCCTTATGACAGGGGTCCAGAACATTTCTAATCATACTCCACAGAGCAAAAGCATCTACAGGAACTTTTTGTGACTCATGCAAAGTATAATAAGTTTTTACGTTTCCCTACCTTTATCAAAGTATCAAAATTAACAGTGTCCTTTTCTGGAAACCAAGGACATTGCTCTTGTATGAATTTTAAAAAGGAATTGAACACTAGCCTTTTTAACTTTAATTTCTCTTTTGTTTAACAATTGCAAAATTATTTCTATAAAGAATTGTCGTTCTTTTGATTCATTGTTACCCGTGTCAGAAAATTAAGTCTTATAGAGAAGTCTGCCTTGTCAAGGTTTTTATCTTCGCCAAGGGGGGTTTTATTTACAACCTGTAAAAGTATGCCTTGTCAAGGTTTTTACCTTTGGCAAGGGGGTTTCTTTCAATCCATCTACCCTTCACTAAGGGTGGGGGGTGCTTTCAACCTGTCGGTTTCTTTCAGCCCTTAAAACACTTCCTACTCCTTCTCACCCTACCTATCTTATGCAGGGGGTCCACGACACCCTGAGTGGCGTCCTATCCATCCCGAATTACTGAGCACTTCTGAGACCTACCTTCGAATAGCCTGTTCTGGGCACCTTCCTTATATATAAAATCTAAAATAGAAAAACTCAGAAGCAGAGAGTAGAATGGTGGTTGGGAGGGACTAGGCGAGGAAAAGAGAATGGGGAGGTAATGGTCAAACTGAACAGAATTTCACTGCAGGATGAATAAGGTCTGAGCGCTACTCTCTATCGTATTATCCATAAGTAACAGTACTGTTTTGCACACTTAAAACATTCTAAGGCGGTAGACTCCATGTTAAGTGTTCTTACCACATACATAGATATACACTCACATATACATACAAATCATAATCAGAACAATAAAAAGGTGGGAGGAACCTTTGGAAGGGAGTGGATGTGGTTTTTTGGCCTTGATAGTGGTGATGGTTTCACAGGTGTCTACCTATTCCCAAACTCATGGATCTGTGTAAATGACATACGTACAGCTTTGACATGTCAATCACACCTCGATAAAGTGGTTAAAAAATAGCAACATCCATCTAAATGTGGGACATGGCAGTTTAGTGAGAGGGAGGGAATATTTGAATTTCCTGTAATAGATAAATGTTAAATCTTAAAAATATTTTATAGCTGTGTATGTGCCTGGTACTTCAGACACGTCTTTCCTAATATGTCCTTATATTTGAGAACTTATATATTTGAAAAAGATGCTTTATACCCATAAACACTGTATTTCTAATATCCCTCCATAACCCAGTTTTCTTCCTGGTACCATTTCAGTGAGCCTGAGGGGAGACATCTCTCTAGATCTGTCAAGATCTTGACTTTCTTTTTCCAGGAATGGGAGTTTCCTCACAGGCTGAACCAGAGGTGGCCTGGAGCCTGCTACTCTCTTTTCTGCTCTCTCTTCCTGGTACTACCAGTCTCCCAGCAGCTCAGCTCAAACGTCTGTGTGACTCATCTGCCCTTTTCCCGCATCTCCTCCATCTTGTCAGGTGACCATTCAGTTGACTGACCCTCTTCTATATCTCTCAAAGTCATCTTTTATTTCCATTACCACTGACTAGATCAAGCCCTTCTGACTTAAACTGTCGTAAAACCTTTAAAAGAATTCTGGTATCCACAGGGTTTCTCTACTCTCATCCAACTCACATAGAGGAAAGGCTGAGTTTTGTTCCTCTCTGAAATCTAGTGACGTTATCCAGAGCAGGAAACGTGAAAGACAGGCAGTAAACGTTTGTTCAGTGAGTCCTGGCTGCGTTGCTTCTCTCTTAAGAGCCCGTGAGAGTTTCCTGTGGCCCACAGTTGGAAACTCCGCTCAGGCCGGCATGACTGAACATCAGTCTTCCTTTCTACTGTATTTCTCACACAGTCCGTTGATGCACCCTCTTGTGACTACTCAGTGGTGGGCTTGTGTTGATATTCCCATCCTCCCTTCTCCTAGCTCTTTCTTTGTCAAGTCTTACTCCTGTTTTCAAACTGCTCTATTGTCATTGCTATGAAGCTGCCTCAGATTCTTTTCCCATAAGAATTGGTCTTTCTTCCTTGCTCTCCCAGTGACTTAATGACTCGATTGTATTATAGTCTGTCTTTAATCTGACCTCTTGAGTGGACGTGGTTTAACTGTGATAGTAATCAATTGTTAGTTTTGGCTTAGAGCAGTGTATTGAGAAGGAGCCTCTTGACTAAAGGTGCTGAAGCAGATTAGATGCCGTCCATGGTCACAGGGGAGGAGAGAGGCCCAAGTACCCATGGAGCAGCCAGACTTGTGCCAGATCTCCATGTGTGTGTCTACTCAGCTGGCTCTCGCAACCTTAAGGCATCTATCCTCATAGTCTCCATCCCACTTTGTGCTCAGATCCTTAAACTTTTAACAACAGAGAACAGAGTGTTTATATGATAATGGATAAAGTGTTAATGAAATGATCATTGGAGGGACTGATGTTCAAGCTGAAACTCCAATACTTTGGCCACCTGATATGGAGAGCTGACTCATTTGAAAAGACCCTGATGCTGGGAAAGATTGAGGGCAGGAGAAGGGGATGACAGAGGATGAGATGGCTGGATGGCATCACCGACTCAATGGATGTGAGTTTGTGTGGACTCTGGGAGTTGGTGATGGAAGGGAGGCCAGGAGTGCTGCGGTTCACGGGGTCACAAAGAGTCGGACACAACTGAGTGACTGAACTGAACTGCATGAAATGGTCCTTGAAGACTGGGCAGGAGTACATGGAGAACAAGATGGGGAAGGTGGATCCATCTGAAGGAAATGAAATCAATTTCTTGGAGAGATATCTGCACTACCACCTTTATTACAACATTATTCACAGTAGCCAAAATAATGGAAATAACCTAAATGTCTGTCATAAGAGAAAGGGATAGAGAAAAAATGTGAGTTGTAAATACACACACAGAATTGAATATTATTCAGGCTTTTAAAGGCCAATAAATATAAATCCAGTGAAGTTGTCTCTTAACTAGGTGTTGAATTTTCATCAGCAAAACTGGAGAACCTAGTGTAATTAAAATTACCTTTCAGTTCAATTCAGTGGCTCAGTCGTGTCCGACTCTTTGTGACCCCATGGACCACAGCACACCAGGCCTCCCTGTCCATCACCAACTCCCAGAGCTTACCCAAACTCATGTCCACTGAGTCGGTGATGCCATCCAACCATCTCATCCTCTGTCGTCCCCTTCTCCTCTCACCTTCAATCCCTCCCAGCATCAAGGTCTTTTCAAATAAGTCAGTTCTTCACATCAGGTGACCAAAATATTGGAGTTTCAGCTTCAACATGAGTTCTTCCAATGAACATTCAGGACTGATTTACTTTAGGATGGACTGGTTGGATCTCCTTGCAGTCCAAGGGACTTTCAAGAGTTTTCTCCAACACCACAGGTCAGAAGCATCAATTCTTCAGTACTCAGGTTTCTTTGTAGTCCAACTCTCACATCCATACATGACGACTAGAAAAACCATAGCCTTGACTAGACAAATCTTTGTTGGCAAAGTAATGTCTCTGCTTTTGAATATCCTGTCTCAGTTAATTAGTCAATTCAGTCACTCAGTCGTGTCCGACTCTCTGTGACCCCATGAATCACAGCATGCCAGGCTTCCCTGTCCATCACCAACTCCCGGAGTACACTCAGACTCACGTCCATCATGTCAGTGGTGCCATCCAGCCATCTCATCCTCTGTTGTCCCCTTCTTCTCCTGCCCCCAATTGCTCCCAGCATCAGAGTCTTTTCCAATGAGTCAACTCTTTGCATGAGGTGGCCAAAGTACTGGGGTTTCAGCGTTAGCGTCATTCCTTCCAAAGAAATCCGAAGACTGATCTCCTTCAGAATGGACTGGTTGGATCTCCTTGCAGTCCAAGGGACTCTCAAGAGTCTTCTTCAACACCACAGGTCAAAAGCATCAGTTCTTTGGTGCTCAGCTATTTTCACAGTCCAACTCTCACATCCATACATGACTACTGGAAAAAACATAGCCTTGACTAGACGGACCTTTGTTGGCAATGTCTCTGCTTTTGAATATGCTATCTAGGTTGGTCATAACTTTTCTTCCAAGGAATAAGTGTCTTTTAATTTAATGGCTGCAATCACCGTCTCCAGTGATTTTGGAGCCCCCAGAAATAAAGTCTGACGCTGTTTCCACTGTTTCCCCATCTATTTGCCATGAAGTGATGGGACCAGATGCCATGATCTTTGTTTTCTGAATATTGAGCTTTAAGCCAACTTTTTCACTCTCCTCTTTCATTTTCATCAAGAGGCTTTTTAGTTCCTCTTCACTTTCTGCCATAAAGGTGGTATCATCCGCATATCTGAAGTTATTGATATTTCTCCCAGCAATCTTGATTCCAGCTTGTGCTTCTTCCAGTCCAGCATTTCTCATGATGTACTCTGCATATAAGTTAAATAAGCAAGGTAACAATATACAGCCTTGACGTACTCCTTTTCCTATTTGGAACCAGTCTATTGTTCCATGTCCACTTCTAACTGTTTCTTCCTGACCTGCATATAGGTTTCTCAAGAGGCAGGTCAGGTGGTCTGGTATTCCCATCTCTTTCAGAATTTTCCACAGTTTATTGTGATCCACACAAAGGCTTTGGCATAGTCAATAAAGCAGAAATAGATGTTTTTCTGGAACTCTCTTGCTTTTTCCATGATCCAGCGGATGTTGGCAATTTGATCCCTGGTTCCTCTGCCTTTTCTAAAACCAGCTTGAACATCTGGAAGTTGACAGTTCATATATTGCTGAAGCCAGGCTTGGAGAATTTTGAGTATTACTTTACTAGTGTGTGAGATGAGTGCAATTGTGCAGTAGTTTGAGCATTCTTTGGCATTGCTTTTCTTTGCTGTCTAGGTTGGTCATAACTTTTCTTCCAAGGAGTAAGCGTCTTTTTATTTCATGGCTGCATAACGTCCTTAATTTTCCCATGTAGTGTAATAAGCATTTTAAAATGTTAAACCAAGCACTCTATAAGTTATTCACTCTAAAGTCCAAGAAACACTGAATAGAGCAATGAAATCTACAAAAATACACAGATATCTGAGCATTCAAACTTTTCTGCCTCTAAAGTAAAAACACTAGAAGAGGATGCAGGGTGGGTAGAAAGTTTCTACTTTCCTATAGATTTTATCCCTTTTTTTAGAAAGTAACTACATTTAATATTTGTTAGTGCATTTATTTTAAAACAGTTTATATAATAGAGCCTCAAGAAAGACTCAGAACATAATACTTTACATGTTTGCTGGGTTTTAATTTAAATCTTGTGTATTAATTAAGCCCACGTACAAACTGTTCTTTGAAAAGGCAGTCAGAGGCATTGGTTGGTTTCCTCTTTCCACGTGGGCATCTTCTGTGTGGTCCAACGAGAGCTATCATTCTTGCCATTTATGCTAGATTCAAGACACTTTACCATAGTGCTGGAAATGTGTTTTGAAGAAAGATAATATTTTTACCCACAAAACTTGAAAGTTGGTAATGTTTAGTGCTGACTATGGTATAGGAAATAAGCCCTTTTTGGAAAAATGCATCCTATAAGAAAAATAAAAGCACAAGTTCTTGTAGTGGCAAATACTGAAGCCAACTCATATGTTCATTAGGAAAATAATTGAAATTATAGCTTTTGTGCACTGTGGAAAATTAGGTATCTCAAAAAAAAAAACCTAGATAGATCTCAATATACTGATTTTAAAAGTGCCCATGATATTTCTAAAGTTCAATAAATTATGAAATAATTAGCAAAATATAATACTTTGTTCATACAAAAACTGAAATCTAAAAGCCAGAATGGTATGTAATATTTTACCTTATCCATGTATATCATTTGATGATTCTGATGTTAAAGAATCTTCCTGCAGTGCAGAAGACCCGGGTTCGATCCCTGGGTTGGGAAGATACCCTGTTGAGAAGGGAATGGCAACCCACTCCAGTATTCTTGCTTGGAGGATTCCAAGGACAGAGGAGCCTGGTGGTTTATATAGTCCATGGGGTCTCAAAGAGTCGGACACAACTGACTGACTGACATTTTCACTTTCATCACTCCAGAAGTCAAAGTGTTAGTCACTTTACTTAATTAGTATATATATACACATAGACTTCTGTAGACTTATGTGTACAGAAGTATATTTATATATATTAAGTTTTTTATTTGGGGTTATAAAAGCAATATTTAAAAGGAATATACTGTTGAACCTTGAGGACTCCTATTGGATATAAAAGTACTTTTAAATATTCTTATATTATAGGACATTTGATTTCCTTAAGTGAGTTAACTTGTTGTTCTCAGTGGAATTGGGAATTAATACTCTAAGACTTAACTTTATATCCCATTTTTAATTGAAGTTTATTAATAATTTATTTCATTTGTGTGAGCATATTATTTCCTCAGGTCAGATATCAACCCTATCCTAATTTCTTGATAGTTAGAAACCAATAAAGATTTAATCAGAGATTTCTGTGACTGAGCATGCATGCATGGGACAAAGTGTGCATTTGAATCAGGTGGTGATATTTTAATATTTTAACAACTTTTATAAATGTGACAATAAAATTCAAGTTCAAAAGTTTTATAAAAGTATGTTTATTTTTGAATTGGAAAAAAATAAGAATTTTCAATCATCTCAAACATGTAAAGAAAAGTAAGTTTTCCTACTGTCCTCAACATGTCAGAAAGTATAAAATGTGATCTCTAAAGTTTTTACTATATGCTTCTCTTGTGTTGTTTTAATGTCTTATGTTATTCCTCTTGCAAGTGCATTTGTTACTCAGTGCCTAATATATTGTTGCTAAAGAAATTCTATAGAGGTAGACTTGCAGAGATTTTTTTGTTCTAAAAATAGCTTATACACTTTTATTCCATAGAAAGCAGCATTAGGCACTTAGCCCTATTGAGAATTTATTTCTTGCAAGTACTGTCAAAATGCTGGGTGAATTTATTTCTATATAATTATATTTTATGTTGGGGCTAAAATAGACATGTGTAATCCATCAGTATGAGTTCCTTTGCATGGATAAATGAATCAACAAAGTCACCTGAATGAATCATTTTCATTTTCAACTTAGTTTTGTGGAAGTCAGCTGCTCTCACACACCTTTATTCTCCATTCATCACTGACTGTATCTTTACTTCAGACACTATTTCTGTGTTAGTCTTCCTTAGTTGAATTATGTGGGGCTTTCCATGAGAAATGTTTTTACATTATATCTGTTGTTCTAATCAGAGTCAAAACAAGAATTCCTGTAACTACTGTGTCTTAATTTTGAGTCTAAAGAATTTCATGAATTTTGAAACCTTCAGAGAACTGAGTGCTGATGCTACTGGGTGAATTCACAAGATGACTTATTATATTGACTGTTTTTTAAAGTTTGCACTTAGCTATACATGATCCCTCACAGGAGAAAATAGACATAATTTAATTTTTTTATATCTTTCTTGCTTTTCAGAAAATAAATACTGCTGGAACCAGTAATGCAGATGTCCCTTTGGCTGAGCCCGGAATGTACCAATTGGACATCACATTAAGAAGGGGTCAAAGTTTAGCTGCCCGAGATCGAGGAGGTAAGAACAGTATCACCTGGAAGCTTATCCTCTGTATTTTTGACAAACTTTGTTTTCCTTGTGGTTTCTTAAGTTAAAAAGGATCAACTGTAATATGAATTTTAGAAGTCTGGGTTCAGTGATGTGGCTCAAAATGCCTGACGCCTGTGACCGTGGAGGAAGAGGTTTGAAAACAAGTTTGAATACAAGTTTGAAAACTCTGGACTCAGACAGTGAGGTCCCTGTCACATTGCTGACAAGTTAGACCCTGAATTATGTATAATTAGTGACAGATTCAGTGAGTAGATGAGGCATACATTTGAAGCCATATTGGAATTCACCTTTCCAGATCAGAAATTCTTTTGCTGCATAGATTTGCTCCACTGAATCTCATAGAACTGCACAATCTAGGGCTAACATCTCACCAAAACTCTGGAGATTCCCAACATGGGATTTTCTTAAATTTGGCTGGACCTGGCAATAATCCCATGGTGGATTAATAGAATTTTGTAGGCCATGATGAAAAGGAAGACAAGGCAGACACTCTTGAGCTCCTGGACTGCATATCCCAAGACCATCTCCTGATGAACTAGCTGGGGTACATTAATGATTCCTTGAACCTTGGTTAGGGACAAGACAAAAGGTAGACCTTAGACTTTCCAGCATCTTTTGCATGTTTTAAGCTTCCAGATGTGGAGATCTGAAGGCCCTGAGGGCCTAAAGGAAGCTGAGTTTGAATTGAACTCCTCCCACAGAGAAGGATGAGAGTCCCTTAGCCTCTGACTCCTTGTCAGATAACCCTGAGTGCTCCTGGAATCACAGGATCTTGTTCTTTCTTCTCCTACCCTAACTGACATTACCAGTTAGGAAGTGAAAGGAAGCAAACGATCACAGCCGGTCAGTCGTGTCTGACTCCCTGCGACCCCATGGACTGCAGCCTGCTAGCCTCCTCTGTCCATGGGGATTCTCCAGGCAAGAATACTGCAGTGGGTTGCCATGCCCTCCTCCAGGGGATCTTCCCAACCAAGGGATTGAGCCCAGGTCTCCTGCCTTTGCAGGCAGGCTCTTTACCACCTGAGTCATCAAGGAAACCCCTCCTATCAATACAAACGTAAAATAGAGAAAATGATGAATGTAGCAGTGGGGTTTATAAGATTAGAAATGAATTTTGAAACCTTTTACTTAATAGATTTAAGTAAAAACTAGTAAATGTCAGAATATTATTAATGAATGAAGGTATGATTAGAAAAGTTAGAATTTAAACACGGGGGAGTTTTCATAAGTAACCATCTGGTTGGCAGGCTATGGTCCATTGGGTTGCAAAGGGTTGGACATGACTGAGCAACGATCACTTTTAGTTTTTTCTCTCTTTAGTAGCTGAAGACAAATATTTATGGAATTGAAATGATGGTCTCAAAAGAAGTTACAGTTAGCTTGGAAGAAAAAAATAATGCTATTAACATAGTATTTCACTATGTATATATAAGGGCTTTCCTGGTGGCTCAGAGGTTAAAGCATCTGCCCGCAATGCGGGAGACCCGGGTTCGATCCCTGGGTTGGGAAGATCCCCTGGAGAAGGAAATGGCAACCCAACCCACTCCAGTACTCTTGCCTAGAGATTCCCATGGAGGGAGGAGCCTGATAGGCTACAGTCCATGGGGTCACAAAGAGTCGGACACGACTGAGCGACTTCACTTCACTTCATGTATATATAAATCATTTTTTAATCTTCAGAGCAATTTTAATTACATTACATAATTTGACCTAAAATGCAATTGAACCAGGCATCAGGTGATCAAAATTTTAGACCTTGATATGTCCTCCCCATAATATTAAATACATAAGCACATAATTATTTATTGCAAATTTTTTGTAGTTACAAAATCCCCATGAATAGACGAGATGGTTAAATAACCCTTAGTACATTTGCAGGATGAAATAATATGCAACTATAAAATAAATAAGAAAAATCTCTAGAAACTGATATGGAGTTACTGGATTTATTATTAAGTGAAAAGTCAAAGTGCTAAGAATAGCAACAGTATGAAATTTAGGTAAGAATGGAGTATAAGTGATTATGCATTAGCTGTTCATTTCTTCAAAAAGAAATATCAGAAGTAAAATCCAGAAATGAATGAGACTGATAACATACACAATATCTGTAAGAATAGGTGTTTAGAATGTAGGATAGGAATGGGGTAAAAAAGGATAAGGAAGAAGTTGACTGACATTTTCTTCAATGAACTTTCTTATATGATTCTAACTCTTTAACAACAGCACTATCACAGAAAGAAATGAATGAGTAGATGGGTGGATGGATGGATGGATGGATGATAGATTTCCACATCTTGGTTGATATTTAACCATAACTGCACCTCAGGGGGATGGGAAATAAAACAACTAATCTAAGAGCTTGAGTAAAACCATGTTTGGCTTATACACTGTAAAACTCAAGACAAAAAGAACTAGATATAACTAATGTACTTCAAAGCATGATTATCAATTCTAAAACTACTTACTGAATATACTAGGAATGAACAACTAAGTAAATATATTGTAGATGAAAGAGCCAGATTTCTTACCGTTGGAGAAAGACGTTACATACATGGAATGGGAGAGAGCTAGAATGTACCTTGCTGTGTTAGAAAGGCAGCAGTAGGAACTTGTGGCTTTTTATATATAGATAGGAATTAAGATGGATAGGGGTGTGTATAATCTATCTGCTGAGAGGACCTAGAAGCCATCACAAAGGTGTAATTACAAAGTGGAAATCTGTACACTTTTGGCCCAGATATTGGTTTCTAAATACAATTCCCCCATAAAAGTAAGCAGGGCTCCTGGTGAAATGGGTGATTGCAGATCTAGGGCAGGGAAAATACAAGACAAGCCTAGGACATTTTGCAGTGCCAAAAATAAAGTACTCAAAAATGGATGGCAGAAAGTCAAAACGAAATAGGAGCCAACTTAAAGGCGTTCCTGATGATCAGAGCTGGTACATTTCAGCAACAAAATAAATAGTGGTAATAATAAATTATAACACATAGATTAATATAGATGTTTATGAGCTCATAGACAACTGTGTATCATGATAAATACATAATTGAATAAATAAATAAGTGTAGGATAAGGTAAAGCTTTTCCTTATGGTGGAATTCTAGTGAACAAATGTAGATGTGAAAATAGGAATAGGAGATCACCTTTGACAAGTGTCACTGTAAAGATTATTATAGGCAATAATGATCCACTGATGCTGAAATTGTTATTTAGACTCTTAGTTATGTCTGACTCTTCATGACCCCATGGGCTGTAGCCTGCCAGGTTCCTCTGTCCATGGGATTTCCCAGGCAAGAATACTGGAGTGGGTTGCCATTTCCTTCTCCAGAGGATCTTTGTGACCCAGGGATTGAGCCCGTGCCTCCTACATTGGCAGGTGGATTCTTTACAACTGAGCTACCAAGTATATATGCAAGATTATGATGGAAACTGGCTATTTGCATCATTTCAGAGTATTTCTCCCACAAGATATGCATGAATTACAAAGGAGAAAAGTCACTTTACAGTAGAAAACTTGGAAGACATCCTTTTAACCAAGTGCAAAGTTAACATCAGCAGTAATGAGACCAACAGACATAATGGACCTCCTTTTATGATGCGTTGAGAAAGACACATCCTGTCTGTGGCATTCTTGTCAGCAATGTATAAAGTCATTGTCATCCTGAGAAAACATCAGGCAAACTCTGCCAACATATGATTCCAATAATCTGAGCTACTTAGCAGCTGTCCTTTGGGCAAGGCATGCACCATCTTGTTCCACCATTCACGTGTTCACAGTTGTGAGTCTGGATGGCATCATGTGTGTACCACTGTCTTTCTTGTAGTAGCAAATTATTCTCTATAGACATCTCTGTCAAAAATAGGAACTTCTTAAAGATAAAATGAGATGACCATGTTCCTAAGAAATAAGGGAGAGAAAATACTACTTTACAGAAATGAAGACTATCCCAAAGTGTTTAAAATGCAAACTTTATCCCAGCTTCACTGTCTTACTCACTTGCCTGACATTTATGAAGTTCTTATTTGGTAGATATGAGAGGAGATATATAAACAGAGGAAACAACCTGAGTTAAGTTTGGGATTGATTAAAACATCATAGATTCACCTGTAAGTAACAGATGATGTTAAACATATGATTGCATAGATAGCATTGGGACATGTATATGTGATATGTATATGTATATATGATATGTATATATGATAATTAGATGGAGATGGGTAGTTTACAGTGAGAAAACAAGCAGGTAAACACTACGGTCTTGTGGGAGTATAGTTTGGGGATTATGAATATGGAACTGGAGAAGGAAAGGAAAATGGGAGAGCTTCTGGTTCAGTTCAGTTCAGTCACTCAGTTGTGTCCGACTCTGCGACCCCATGAATTGCAGCATGCCAGGCCTTCCTGTCCATCACCAACTCCTGGAGTTCACTCAAACTCATATCCATCGAGTTGGTCATGCCATCCAGCCATCTCATCCTCTGTCGTCCCCTTCTCCTCCTGCTCCCAATCCCTCCCAGCATCAGGGTCTTTTCCAATGAGTCAACTCTTTGCATGAGGTGCCCAAAGTATTGGAGTTTCAGCTTTAGCATCAGTCCTTCCAAAGAACACCCAGGGCTGATCTCCTTCAGAATGGACTGGTTGGATCTTCTTGCAGTCCAAGGGACTCTCAAGAGTCTTCTCCACAGGTATCATTAACCTCCAATTAAAATAAATAAATTTATATAAAAAAATTTAAAAAGAACCTGAAAAAAAAAGTCTTCTTCAACACCACAGTTCAAAAGCATCAATTCTTTGGCACTCAGCTTTCTTCACAGTCCAACTCTCACATCCATACATGACCACTGGAAAAACCATAGCCTTGACTAGACAGACCTTTGTTGGCAAAGTAATGTCTCTGCTTTTCAATATGCTATCTAGGTTCACGGAATGTCAAATAGCATCTGAGATAAATTGGGTGAGGGAGTTCAAAAATTATTGCAATTTTAAGACTAATTGATGGCTGGGCACTTTGTGGATTTTGGGGAAATGTGACTATAAGCAAAAATATTTGTGTAAATGTTAGAATCAGCAGAAATTGCACTCTCTTGTTATTTGTTACGTTGATGCCCTCACCTACTGCCCAGCAAAACCCAAATGCCTGTGTCTTCCATGTCCCCTGTCACCCTTGCACTAAATACTGGAAGGAAAACTCATTTCAACCATCCCCGTGGTCACTAGAAGATTGTTTGAACTTTGTATCAGAATTTTTATACATAGTGGGCACTGAGCAGTCATAACTGGCCGTCCTTCTTCCACTTTTATAACCTGTTTTACAGAACAACCAGATAGCTCTGGGGAGTGCTACTACTTTTTCATATGTTTTATTATACCAGCTTTAACAGCCTCATGGACCAGAAAGCACATGACCTTGAAGAGTCTGTGATACATAATTTCAAAGCCAATCTCCACATTTTATTAGCTTTGTGACTGAGTTAAATGTGCAGTCTCTCTTTGCAACTGCAGGGTTCTAGATTTTGCAAACAAAAATACATGATGCCTTGGGGGTTTTTTGTTTTTTTCTGGTTGGCTGTACAGTGCGGTATGTGAGACCTTAGTTCCTAGAACGTGAACGTGAAAGTCGCTCAGTCGTGTCCAACTCTTTGTGACCCCATGGACTGTATAGTCCATGGAATTCTCCAGGCCAGAATACTGGAGTGGGTAACCTTTCCTTTCTCCAGGGGATCTTCCCAACCCAGGAATCGAACCCAGGTCTCCTGTATTGCAGGTGTATTCTTTACCAGCTAAGCCACAAGGATAATCCCCAGACCAGGGATCAAACCCATACCTCCTGCATTGAAAGCATGGAGTCTTAGCCACTGGACCACAGGGAAGTCCCAACATGATGCTTAAATTTGAATTTCAAATAATCCATTATCTTTTAATGTAAATAAATCTCATGAATCTAATCCACAGTATAATAAATATAGACAATAACACTGTACTATAATTATGTAATATGATAAATATCATCATCATCATAAACATACAATATGTAAATATATCAAAATAACATGCTGTACATCGTAAGCTTATACAATTTTGCATGTCAAATTTATTCAATGAAAAAGAAATGATACACTACTTGGAGTATTCTTATACTAAAAAAATTATTTATTCTTTATTTGAAGTTCCAGTTTAACAAGTTCCTTGTTTTCCCTAGCAGCCCTCTGGCAATTGTCATGCCTAGTTATTTTTCAAAATGCCATTTATATTTTAATTAGGTTTGGCTTTTCAGGACTGTATTATCATCTATCACATTTTGAAAGGCTTGTCTTGACAAGATTGTTTATGTTGTTAGAAAAGTAAGAGCAATCTGTGTAGACATGCCTGGTGAAAGCACATTCTCTATAATTTAAGTCCTTGAAATTCGTATTGTGGAGGCTGCATTCATGTCCCAGGGCTGCCTTAACATGTTACCCAAAACTTGGTGGTTTAAAACAACAGAAGTTTCTTCTCTCAGTTTTGGAGTCTGAGAATCAAATCAAAGTTGTGGTAGGAAATAGTCCTTCGAAAGACTCTTGCAAAGAATTCTTCCTCGCCTCTTCTAGCTTCCGGTGGCTCCAGGCATTCCTTGACTTGGGGCAGCATCACTCCAATCTTTGCTTCCATCTCTACATGGCATCCTCCTCTGTTTTCCTGCCTCAAACTTCCCTCCTCTTTCTCTCATAAGGATAGCAGTCATTGGGTTTTAGGGCGCACCCTAAATCCAGGATGACCTCATCTCATATTCCTTAAGTTAATTTTATCTGCAGAAACCTCATTTCTTTTTTTGGAAATAAATTATTTGGGGATCAAAATCAGTATGGTAATACAAGATAAGGTAGACAGTTTTTGCAAGAACAACTGTGAAAAGTTTAGCAACTTTGAGCGTTCATAAATCATTTCAGTTCCCTGAGGCTTTGAGAAGTTTTGATTGTTCAAAGGTTAGAAAGATCTGGCTGAACTCTAGAGACATTTGATGAAAAAGCCCATTTCTGAATAAGGTTCATAGGTACAAGGAGTTAGGACTTGGACACATTCTTTTGGGAGGACCCAGGCCAATTCCCTGGAGGAGGGCATGGCAACCCACTCCAGTATTCTTGCCTGGAGAAGCCCATAGACAGAGAAGCCTGGTGCACTACAGTCCATGGGGTCACAAAGCATCAGACACAACTGGAGTGGCTGAGCGCACACACATACATACAAGTCAGCTCCCTACAGAGGAGAATTCTCTTCAAATACCAGGAACAAATTTTTAAAAAAAAAAAAATGATCCACATGAACTCGTTTACTGTAATTCTGTTTATAACAGTGTTCAGAATCCTTGCATTGAGTTAGAGAATTTCATTCACTCCACACTGAAACCCCTGCAGTCTGCACTGTGACTCTGATGTGTCAGTGTGAAAGGAAAGGTTCCATGTGTTCTGAGAACAGTTTTCAGATTGGAGTAAGAACTTTAGAAACCTGATAGATGGGAAAGGATTGAAAGCTCATCCCCTGACAAGCTTCAGTTTTCTCACTATTTGGGAAAGCCTCACTAATTGAAAACTTAATACCAGTTTTAAGAAAGCCAGATTAGAAAGTTTTTTTTTCCTGTGTCAAAAATTGTCTTGATAAAAATGAAACATATTCTAAGTGTAAAAATAGCCCTTTTCAGGTTGGAGAATCTGCCAGCAATTTTATTATTAGAGTATGACTTATGAAAACTTTTAGAGATTTATTCACTGAGTGGATAGGCATAGTAATGTTTCTAATATGTATTGTGTATCAGGAGTAATGTTTAATATGTACATATATGTATAATCTGAATAGGACTAGCCGTTAGAGCAGCTTCCACCCCACACATTCGTTCACTGCTTGGTGTTTAGGGTCCTCTTTGGTTTGGACCCTTGCGAATTTCTTTTATGGTCAGATTGCCATATCCGGGCTTGCCTGGGGGCAGTTCTGTTTTCCCTCCTTTGACTTGCATAATTGCTAATATCATCTCATTTAACTGTCACAAGGGTCCTGATTTTAGAGACATAATAGGTACTCATGTGTCTTAGAAAAAATCTTAATCCCATTAAAGTTGATCATAAATTTAAGCATCATGAGTGTTCCTGTTTTTTTCCCAGAAGGAAATTGCGGTTTGTATCATCAGAGAAAGGTGTGTATCTCAGCAACTCTGTGATACTTTTCTTGGCAGCCCCTTCTTTAGGTTTACACAGTCTTTAAACAAGCTATTTTGATCAAGAAAAGGTCTGTCATGTTGCACTTCTTTGCTGAAGTTATGAACTGTATGTGTTGCTAGTCAATCGATTTTTGCATTTCTTACAAATGGTGGAATCAGCTATAGGCTTTTTTACTCAATATAGGCACAAGCTTAAGCAAAGATGTTAATGTTACAGCTTCCACCAGTTTCCTACCATTGGGAATTATTTGTAATGATCGTGACTCAGTTTTATAGATAGCTTTTTCACTATGCTCTTAAGCCTCTAATTTATATATATACACATATTATATATCCACTGTGTGCTTCTGCGGAACACGTATGTTCTATTGTGTTTGTCTTGTTTTCATAGGTGCAAAAACCACTTATTGACACACACAGATTCCCTTGTTTCATGTTAATATAACTAGAGCTATATATATTCACTAAAACTTCAGAATGAACTTCTACCTTGAGATTTTGTAAACGACTCCTAGACTATATCTTTTGCTAGAAAGCTTTTATACTGGTCTTTTTATTTTTATTTTTTTTATTATTTTTTTTCCAATATAAATACTTTAGTTTTATTTTCAACATTTTGCAGAAAGGGAGGGAAAGAGCATGTAACCTGTTTTTAATTTTAGGGAACAAGAGTTTTAGGTTTGTTGTTCTGTTCCTGATAAAGATCTTTGAATGTTATTGCAAAGACTAGGTAGAGAAGCTTGATTAGGTGACAGAGATCATATCATTGCAGCATATCTTTGGTGTCAGGATAAATATACAAAATAATATCATCTAAAAAAACAAATTTTAGATTTATACAAAGAATTTAAAGAGTGGGCAGAGTGAAAGCAGCAGCTCTTCTGTACATCATATTATTCATTGTCAGTAAATGCTACTGTCACAAATCATACTGGATGCTGAAAATTTAGTAGTGTTTGTAGATATTAGATTCCAAGAACCAAAAAAATACATACAAATAAATTAGTTGTGTCATGGATAGGGTTCATTATCTCTTCAAACACGTGTGTTATTGACATTTATAATAGTAAGTACACCCAGACAGTTCCTTGGAGATTTTGATTAGTATGTCTGTGTGTGCTAAGTCACTCAGTTGTGTCCAATTCTTTGCAATACTATGGACTATATACTGGTCTTTTTAAAACTAAATGTCTTATCTGGGGCTGCTCGTGGGCTTTCTCTGATTGTGCAGGCCCCTCTTGTTGCAGAACACGGGCTCTAGGCCTGTGCTCAGTAGTTGTAGCGCAGAAGCTTTTTGCCCTGAGGCATGTGGAATCTTCCCAGGCTAGGGACCGAAACCGTGGCCCCCGCCTTGGCAGATGAATTCTTAACACTGGATCAGCAGGGCAGTCCTGTGTTAGTCTTGGGCTTCCCTGGTGGCTCAGCGGTTAAAGCGTCTGCCTGCAATGCGGGAGACCCGGGTTCGACCCCTGGGTCGGGAAGATCCCCTGGAGAAGGAAATGGCAACCCACTCCAGTATTCTTGCCTGGGAAATCCCATGGACGCAGGAGCCTGGTGGCGTACATTAGCACTTCCTTTATTCTCTTCAGTTCAGTTAGTTTAGTCGCTCAGTCGTGTCCGACTCTTTGCGACCCCATGAATCGCAGCACACCAGGCCTCCCTGCCCACCACCATCTCCCGGAGTTCACTCAGACTCACGTCCATTGAGTCCGTGATGCCATCCAGCCATCTCATCCTCGGTCGTCCCCTTCTCCTCCTGCCCCCAGTCCCTCCCAGCATCAGAGTCCTTTCCAATGAGTCGATGAGTCCTTAATTCTGAGCCAGAGGCAAAGAACCTGGTGGCTGTTCCCTAGCCTCTCAGTGGCACTGCATACGTGGAGGTATTCCTTTCTTCAAAATTCCCACGGTTTGCCAAAAGATGCCACCTTTTAGTGAATGTAAATCCAGAACTCCTTAAGCCATAGAGCAAACCCTACGCCAATTTCCTGAAGAAACTCCAAAGATGTTTCCACATATGAAATGCTTTCGTATCACACCTGGCAACGTTGGGTTCACTTTTAAAGGTGCAATCTCTCCTGCTATTATGATTAAAATTTTGCTTTCCCTAATTATGTCTAGATTGGAAGAAAAACCCATTTTTATTTAATCTTTACAAAATATCACATTGCCATGAAAAGTAAAAAGGCCCACGAAAGGAATTGTGTACAATGCCTGACACTGTTCTCAGGAGTTGATAGACAAGGCCAATCGATACATATCCTATTTTCTTCAGAATCTGCATAGACTTTGCCACTGGTAGGTTTTTATTTGAAATATGATTTTATTATTTATAGATGAAGTCAATTTATAATAAGTATAATTTAATTCAGCATCTGTAACAAAGGATGATTTTAAGCTTAACTCATTTTAAAAGTGCATCTCTGAGTTCCAGTATTAGAAACAGTATCCTTAAATTCACTTGAGGTTAATTAACTTGTGTACATTGTGTTCCATATTTAGATTTCTTAAAGGATATTCTCCTTGATGTAAGGATAAGGGAGAATTTATGGGTTCATGGGTTTCTGTGTATTGTGCCTATAGACAGAACATAAGTTCAGGAACTTAATTATGTGTTCTCTAAAATTAGATCATATGAAGTATGCAAAATTACCTTTTTCCTAAATTTGGAAAGGTTGTTGGCACCATTTAGCAAGTAAGAATGGGTATACATTTTTGGTACAATAAAGAATTGATGTTTTTGAACTGTGGTGTTGGAGAAAACTCTTGAGAGTCCCTCGGACTGCAAGGAGGTCCAACCAGTCCATTCTGAAGGAGATCAGCCCTGGGATTTCTTTGGAAGGAATGATGCTGAAGCTGAAATTCCAGTACTTTGGCCACCTCATGCGAAGAGTTGACTCATTGGAAAAGACTCTGATGCTGGGAGGGATTGAGGGCAGGAGGAGAAGGGGACGACAGAGGATGAGATGGCTGGATGGCATCACTAACTCAATGGATGTGAGTCTGAGTGAACTCTGGGAGTTGGTGATGGACAGGGAGGTCTGGTGTGCTGCGATTCATGGGGTCGCAAAGAGTCGGACACGACTGAGCGACTGAACTGAACTGATTTGATATAGTCAAACCTATATAAAGTTATAGGCTTATTAATTAAGATTATCATAAGAGCAAGCATTCATTCTAGTCAGCACTAAATTAGTCCTCTAAATTTGGAATTAGAGACAGTAAAAAGTTCTACTGGGCTTTATTAGTGCTTATCATAAAATAAATCATTAAAAATAATGACAACAATATTCTAAAGCAAATAACTACAATTGGATGTTTCTTTTTGCTTTTACAAGGTACTATTTCTTTTTCTGTTGATCTTGGGTTAGCAGTCTACTTTTACGAAGTTATCTGGTTTTGGATCAAAATAGTCTTGGAAATCTTAACTTTCAAAGTGCCCTGGATCAGTTAGTCAAGTATTTCTTTGTAGTCCAGCTCTCACATCCGTACATGACTACAGGAAAAGCCATAGCTTTGACTAGACAGACCTTGTTGGCAAAGTAATGTCTTTGCTTTTTAATATGCTGCTTAGGTTGGTCATAGCTTTTCTTCCAAGGAGAAATTGTCTTTTAATTTCACAGAAAGAATGAAATTTAATTCAATTTCACAGACACTGCAGTCACTATCTGCAGTGATTTTGGAGTCCCAAAAATAAAGTCTGTCACTGTTTCCATTGTTTCCCCATCTATTTGCCATGAAGTGATGAGACCAGATGCCATGATCTTAGTTTTCTGAATCTTGACTTTTAAAGCCAGCTTTTCACTCTCTTCTTTCACTTTAATCAAGAGGCTCTTTAGTTCTTCTTCGCTTTCTACCATAAGGGTGGTGTCATCTGTGTATCTGAGGTTATTGCTATTTCTCCCGGCAATCTTGATTCCAGCTTGTGCTTCATCCAGCCTAGCATTTCTCATGATGTACTCAGCATGTAAGTTAAATAAGCAAGGTGACAATATACAGCCTTGAGGTACTCCTTTCCCAATTTGGAACCAGTCTGTTGTTCTAAATTGTCCAGTTCTAACTGTTGCTTCTTGATCTGTGTACAGATTTCTCAGGAGGCAGGTAAGTTGGCCTGGTATTCCCATCTCTTTAAGAACTTTCCAAAGTTTGTGGTGATCTACATAGTCAAAGACTTTGGCATAATGAATAAATCAGAAGTAGATGTTTTACTGATATTTTCTTGCTTTTTGATGATCCATCAGATATTGACAATTTGATCTCTGGTTCCTCTGCCTTTGCCTTTTCCTTTTTTCTAATTTTTCCAAAACACATGTCTAATCTTTAGCTTAAGCGGAAATCTGTAGGCTAGCAAGAGGGGAAACAAAGGCCATTTGTTGATGGTAGACAGAATGCTTGTGGTTAATTTATTATAGAAACCAATCATACCAGAATGAAAGAGAGTAAAATCTCCAATTGGAAATGATCACATAAGCTTTGGGCAACTGGTAATCAGGTGACGATTACCCAAAGGGAAAATATATTATGGACAGTGAAGGCTTTGGTGCCTTCATGGTATCCAGTGCTGTGCAGTCAATACTATAGAGTGTACACCAAAATCACATACAATTGATAAAAGCATTTTAAAACTGCAAATAAAATTCTTCCTCAAAGTCAATTTATTGACAGCCATTGTGTCATCCCGAGTGTATGAGTGTGAACTTGCTTCCCCTCACCCCAACAGTCTATAGTATCATGTCAAAACTAATACTTTATTTGTACAAAACGGACCTTGGGTAAGTCAAGTTTTTCTTTTTGGTTTGAAGAGTTTTTCCCCCAAAAGAATTATGTTGTGTGTAGTTTCTAAGTCGTGTCCAACTCTTTGCAACCGAATGGACTGTCACCCACCAGGCTCCTCTGTCCAAAAAGAATATTCTGTGCTTATTTTGGGAGAAGCCAATGGCACCCCCACTCTAGTACTCTTGCCTGGAAAACCCCATGGATAGAGGAGCCTGGTGGGCTGCAGTCCATGGGGTTGCAAAGAGTCGTATATGACTGCGCAACTTCACTTTCACTTTTCACTTTCATGTACTGGAGAAGGAAATGGCAACCCACTCCAGTGTTCTTGCCTGGAGAATCCCAGGGATGGCAGAGCCTGGTGGGCTGCCATCTATGGGGTTGCACAGAGTTGGACATGACTGAAGTGACTTAGCAGCAGCAGCATGCCCCTTTTGACCCCCTACATTCAGCTGAACATCAGACCCACAAGACCATCCAGGCCACACTTGACAGCGCTTCAGGAGTATACAGGGCAGGAGCCACAGCTCAGCAGCAGGAGTCTCAGCTGTCCCTTCCTGCTGTACCTGGAGCAGCCCCCTGCAGTCACTCAGGAGTTATTGACCTTAGCTACTAGGTGACACTATGCAGATGGGAAAAGATAAGATGACACTGAACAAATGTGGAGCCTCTATGATATCAGAGCCTCTTTCTCTTAGGAACTAGAGCCTCTTATAACTGCTTCATAAGCATAGTTTCCAGGGACCTGCTCAGTTACAAGAATTATTACATTTGGAAATCCCAAAGATATGGCTTCCTAACACATGCTTCTACTTCTCCCAGGCCAGATGAAATTTACCAACCAGGGCATCTTTTTTACCTTATGTTGCTTAGCAACATAGTTGACATACTATCTACTGAGGGTTATAAACACATAGTTAACCAAAGGTCATATTCTCAGGAAGACGGGGCAAAAGCTTTCCCCACCTGGGGGCAGTATTGAGAACACTAATAAAATACAGGGCATTCAGTTCAGTTCAGTTCAGTTGCTCAGTCATGTCCGACTCTTTGCGACCCCATGAATCGCAGCACGCCAGGCCTCCCTGTCCATCACCAACTCCTGGAGTTCACTCAGACTCCTGTCCATCGAGTCGAGAATGCCATCCAGCCATCTCATCCTCTGTCGTCCCTTTCTCCTCCTGCCCCCAATCCCTCCCAACATCAGAGTCTTTTCCAATGAGTCAACTCTTCACATGAGGTGGCCAAAGTACTGGAATTTCAGCTTCAGCATCATTCCTTCCAAAGAAATCCCAGGTCTGATCTCCTTCAGAATGGACTGGTTGGACCTCCTTGCAGTCCAAGGGACTCGCAAGAGTCTTCTCCAGCACCACAGTTCAAAAGCATCAATTCTTCAGTGCTCAGCCTTCTTCACAGTCCAACTCTCACATCCATACATGACTGCAGGAAAAACCATAGCCTTGACCAGACGGACCTTAGTCGGCAAAGTAATGTCTCTGCTTTTGAATATGCTAACTAGGTTGGTCATAACATTTCTTCCAAGGAGTATGTGTCTTTTAATTTCATGGTGGCAGTCACCATCTGCAGTGATTCATGTTGTATCTAATTGTATCAGTTGGCCCCTCCTTACTCTAGTACCACAAAAGAGTTTCAAGGTGAGATGACTTCAAGCCTTTGGTGGTACCTGCTGCTGCTGCTAAGTCACTTCAGTCGTGTCCAGCTCTGTGCAACCCCATAGATGGCAGCCCACCAGGCTCTCTCATCCCTGGGATTCTTTAGGCAAGAATACTGGAGTGGGTTGCCATTTCCTTCTCCAGTGCATGAAAGTGAAAAGTCAAAGTGAAGTTGCTCAGTCATGTCCGACTCTTTGCGACCCCATGGACTGCAGCCCACCAGGCTCCTCTGTCCATGGGATTTTCCAGGCAAGAGTACTGGAGTGGGGTGCCATTGCCTAACAGCTGTTAAATCAGCATAAACATTGCTTTGGATATAAAATACCCTTTCAGATTTGTTAGTCCAAATTTAGGGCCTGACCTTGGAAGAAAAGCAAAACCAGAGCACACAAGTGCTCATGGATGAGAAGTAGCTGCAACCTTTTCTGTTTCCAGTCAAAGTAACAACACTTTATAGCAGCCATAACAGAGAAAAACCAATAAGCAGTTTAGTGATTTTAGATTGTCTAGACATGACAGTATTCTTGCCTTGGAAATTCCATAGACAGAGGAGCCTGGCGGGAGTCCGTGGAGTCAAAAAGAATTGGACACGACTGAGCGACTAAGCAACAGCAACACGACAGATATGACAGACCCTTATTATTCTTTCTGCTTGCTTATTTTTTAAAATAAATGATTGTGGTCATAAAATACACAACATCACAGTAAAAGCAGACTCTTTTGAAAGTATGCATTCAGTTTGGATGGGGCAAAACCTTTCTTCTATGCACAAAGCATTAAATTTTTATTACCTTGTATGAGAACAGTCCTGGTACTTAATGACCATTGTTCTTTCTAAGTTACAAGTTCTCTATTATACCTAAACCTCTTAAAAAATGATTTTATATAATTTTTCACCCTAATTTTACTGTGGTATAATTAGAGTAAATTTCAGTTCAGTTCAGTCACTCAGTTGTGTCCAACTCTTCTTGAGCCCATGGACTGCAGCACGCCAGGCCTCCCTGTCCATCAACTCCCAGAATTTACACAAACTCATGCCCACTGAGTCAGTGATGCCATCCAACCATCTCATTCTCTGTTGTCCCCTTCTCCTCCTGCCTTCTTTCCCAGCATCAGGGTCTTTTCAAATGAGTCAGCTCTTTGCATCAGGTGGCCAAAGTATTGGAGTTTCAGCTTCAACATCAATCCTTCCAATGAAGATTCAGGACTGATTTCCTTTAGGATGGACTGATTGGATCTCCTTGCAGTCCAAGGGACTCTCAAGAGTCTTCTCCAACACCACAGTTCAAAAGCATCGATTCTTTGGTGCTCAACTTTGTTTATAGTCCAACTCTCACATCCATACATGACTCCTGGAAAAAAACCATAGCCTCGACTAGATGGGCCTCTGTTGGCAAAGTAATGTCTCTGCTTTTTAATATGCTGCCTAGGTTGATCATAACTTTCTTTCCAAGGAGTAAGCTGTTTTTTTAATTTCATAGCTGCAATTGCCATCTGCAGTGATTTTGGAGCCCAGAAAAGTAAAGTCAGCCACTGTTTCCACTATTTCCCCATCTATCTGCCATGAAGTGATGGGATCGTATGCCATGATCTTTGTTTTCTGAATGTTGAGCTTTAAGCCAACTTTTTCACTCTCCTCTTTCACCTTTATCGAGAAGCTCTTTAGTTCCTCTTCACTTTCTGCCATAAGGGTGGTGTCATGTGCATATCTGAGGTTATTTATATTTCTCCCAGCAATCTTGATTCCAGCTTGTGCTTCATCCAGCCCAGCATTTCTCATGATGTACTCTGCATATAAGTTAAATAAGCAGGGTGACATATACAGCCTTGACATGATCCTTTTCCTATTTGGAACCAGTCTGTTGTTCCATGTCCAGTTCTAACTGTTGCTTCCTGACAGATTTCTCAAGAGGCAGGACAAGTGGTCTGGTATTCCCATCTCTTGCAGAATTTTCTGCAGTTTGTTGTGATCCACAGAGTCAAAACCTTTGACTGTCCTTCCCTTAATCATAGAGCTCAGTCATAACTTCCTACCTGCTTGCCCACAACATCCCCACCCTCCCCCAGCCCCAGCTAGCGATTGTGCTAATCTTCAGATCTGAAGGGCTCCACTGTGATAGTTTATCAAAGGGTCACTGAGGGGTGTGCACCTCTGCTGGTTTCCCTGGTAACTGATGAATTGATGAGCTGACGTAACATCAAATCCCTCTTTAACTTGGTACCCTCCCTCTCCCTCCCATCTCACTGTAAAAACTGTACGTGCTGGTGTGTTGCTCCAGGATCTTGCTTTCAGGCTTGCAACACGCCCTATCCATGAAACCACTAATGTGTCTTTTTAACAAAATGTTTGAGGATAATTGCTTTATAATGTTGTGTTAGTTTCTGTCATATGTCAACATGAATCAGCCATAGGTATACATATGTCCTCTCCTCCTTGAATTTCCTTCCTACCCCATCCCAACCCTCTAGGTTCTCACAGAGCATCACACAGCAAACTCCCACTGTCTCATCTGTTTACACGTGGTAATATCTATGCTTCAGTGCTACTCTCTCAATTCAACCCACTCTCTCCTTCCCTGTAATGTCTCTTTCATGGACTCCTGGCTCCTTTTCAGTCTCAAGGCTGGGGAGATGTAGGGCACCTTTGGGGTGCAGCCTGACACCCGTCAACCTTAGAATGAAAAGAGGGGTGCTTGACAGTCCAGTGGCTAAGGCTTGACAATTCCAATGCTAGGGCATAGGTTCAATCACTGGTCAGGGAAGTAAGATCCCACAAGCCATGTGGCACAACTAGAAAAGAAATGAAAGACAATGGTTCTGGGGAAAAGGAGATACTCATCTGTATAGCCTATAGTCCATCATTTCTTAGGCCCTAGTTATTTGTTTTACCTTTCTGTTAAGCATGGATGGATGCTGTCCACTGTGAATGTGCGTAGATGTTTTACAATTATAGTCGAAAGTGAAATTTTCTTCTCTGTTAAAGAATGACCAATTTGTCATTCACAAACATCTTTCAGATGTGGGAAAATGGGTTGTTTCAGATTTTGAAAGAGTGCAGTTTTGTAGCAAAAGGCACTGAGAGCCAATGACTGCAAAGTTGTATAACTGTGCTTTTCTAAATTTTCTCGAGTTTTGAGAATATATTATCTCTTGACAAAATTATCGAGGAACAGTTCCTCATTAAATTTAGAAAAGAATGAACAAAGCTTTGTTTTGTACTAAAGAAGACTCTGAATATAAATTATAAGAATAACTGAAAGAAATTGCTTTTCCAAAAAAAGTACATTCAAATTTAAAAATTCTCAGACTTCAGTCAATTTACTTGCACATCTTAATAGCAGGCTATCATAGAAGAAAGACCTTGTGCTTTAGGTTGGGGTCTCTGGAAGCATAGCCTGAGACAGGTATTTGTGCTTCTCTGTGAAATAATCTGAGAACACAGCAGGAAAGAGGAGGATGAAACAGGGAAGGAAGGAGGCCAGCAGAAGCTAGACGAAGCAGCAGGTTACCTTTAGGGGCCTCTGGAACGTGGTATGGATGCCCCCAACAAGTTTCAGTGAGAAGCTGAGAAGGCCGGCTATTTATTTGACAATCCTAATTTGCCGTTTGCTAAGGCCTGCTCCCAAGGTTCTGGCACCTGTGGCCTGGCACATACACAGGCCAAACATGCTCCTAAAACCATAAACGCTTGAGGAAGAGATGGAGGTCGAATGTCTTTTGTGTTTAGGAAAACTGACCGCAGGCAGGAGATGGCTGGGCACCAACAGCATCTGCTCCAACACAGGTTTGGTGTTATGCTGAGTAACGTAAGTCAGATGCAGCATGGAAGTATAAAACGGTTTCACTCATCTGTGAAATCTAAAAAGCAAAACAAACAAAAGATGCAGGGAAAGGATTACTGATTACCAGAGAGGAGCCAGGTGAGGAGAGGTGTGTGAAACAGAAGGGGGGACAACCATATGGTGATGGATGGTAGCTAGACCTGCGGTGATCACTTTGTAGTGTCTACAGATGTCAAATAATCCTGAGCTTTGTTACACTGTACGGGATTAATGTGTCAGACAGGAACAAAGAGGAAGTGAGTTGTTTGGACGTTATGATTTCTGCATACTTCCATAATGAGAATATAACTAACGGTGAAAGTCTAAAGCAAACAGAGTCGGCCCATAAAATTTGGAAACTCTCTCAAGTGATCTGTGTAACACAGAAAGCTCTGGGCTTTTCTTGTAATCATGCATTTGACTTATCAAAAATACTGCACTACGTCCTAAACGTGACCGAGGATACTGCTGCTTTCTATTTATACTTGTCATGTGTTCAGGTTATGCAGGTGCTGCTGGTGGTTATCTGGAGGAGTCCCAAGGTGTAGCCCGCATTATGCCATCATTAAAAGACCTCCTCTGTGTTGTTTTGCCCCTGAAACATGATTCCCTGTGCCAACCTAAGACAGACTCTACTTTCAATTTGTCTTCTCTTAAAAAAAAATAGACTGTAAATATTGCTTTTTCCAGAGTTGGACTTTAACACAGGTCAGAGGAACTGCCTAGAAAACCAGGGATATGAAGAGAATGCATAAAAGCATGAAGTGTACAAATGTTAGAAAATCAAATCCCACAGTGCTAGGCTGAGCACCTGGTCTTTACAGTACCTGGCAGGTTGCCAGTTCAAGGAAGCACCCTTCACACCTGGAGTTCTGCAGCACAGCAGCCCTGCAAATTCCTGAGTTGGGAGTAACACAAATGACTGGTGTCAATGGTGTCGATAATAACTATCAATTAGAGAATGCGTGTGTATGTGTTAGTTGCTCAGCCATGTCCAGCTCTTTGCAACCCCACGAACTGCAGCCAGCCAGGTTTCTCTGTCCATGGACTTCTCCAGGCAAAAATACTGGAGTGAATTGTCATTCCCTTCTGCAGAGGATCTTCCCGACCCAAGGATCAAACCCTGGTCTCCTGCATTGCAGGAAGATTCTTTTCCATTTGAGCTAGTAGTATAAAATAATGACATACTATAATGAGAAATCATTCTGAAGTGTTGGTGGGCTGAAACATGTAAAGGGAGCAGAATCATTCCTGGCGCATAGGAAGCAGGTAGTAGATTAACTATATTAGTAAAAGTAGCAACCATAAATGAATCTAAGCACTGTGCTAAGGTGTTTTGAACTTTTTAAATATAACTTTATTTATTTTAATTGGAGGCTAATTATTTTACAATATTCTATTGGTTTTGCCATACATCAATATGAATCCACCCTGGGTGTACATGTGTTCCCAATCCTGAACCCCCCTTCCCACCTCCCTTCCTATCCCATCCCTCTGGGTCATCCCAGTGCACCAGCCCCGAGCATCCTGTATCATGCATCAAACCTGGACTGGTGATTCGTTTCACATGTGATATTATACATGTTTCAATGCCATTCTCCCAAATCATCCCAGCCTTGCCCTCTTCCTCAGAGTCCAAAAGACTGTTCTATACATCTGTGTCTTTTTTGCTGTCTCACATACAAGGTTATCATTACCATCATTCTAAATTCCATATATATGCATTAGTATACTGTATTGGTGTTTTTCTTTCTGGCTTACTTCACTCTGCATAATAGGCTCCAGTTTCATCCACCTCATTAGAACGGATTCAAATGTATTCTTTTTAATGGCTGAATAATACTCCATTGTGTATATGTACCACAGCTTTCTTATCCATTTGTCTGCTGATGGACATCTAGGTTGCTTCCATGTCCTGGCTATTATAAACAGTGCTGTGATGAACACTGGGTACATGTGTCTCTTTCAATTCTGGTTTCCTCGGTGTGTATGCCCAGCAGTGGGATTGCTGGATCATAAGGCAGTTCTATTTCCAGTTTTTAAGGAATCTCCACATTGTTCTCCCTAGTGGCTAAACTAGTTTGCATTCCCACCAACAGTGTAAGAGGGTTCCCTTTTCTCCACACCCTCTCCAGGATTTATTGCTTGTAGACTTTTGTATAGCAGCCATTCTGACTGGTGTGAAATGGTACCTCATTGTGGTCTTGATTTGCATTTCTCTGTTAATAAGTGATGTTGAGCATCTTTTCATGTGTTTGTTAACCATCTGTATGTCTTCTTTGGAGAAATGTGTGTTAGTTCTTTGGCCCATTTTTTTATTCAGTCATTTATTTTTCTGGAATTGAGCTGCAGGAGTTGCTTGTATATTTTTGAGATTAATTCATTGTCAGTTGCTTCATTTGCTATTATTTTCTCCCATTCTGAAGGCTGTCTTTTTACCTTGCTTATAGTTTCCTTTGTTGTACAGAAGCTTTTAATTTTAATTAGGTCTCATTTGTTTATTTTTGCTTTTATTTCCAATATTCTGGGAGGTGGATCATAGAGGATCCTGCTGTGATGTATGTCAGAGAGTGTTTTGCCTATGTTCTCCTCTAGGAGTTTTATAGTTTCTGACTTTAAGTCTAGATCTTTAATCCATTTTGAGTTTATTTTTGTGTATGGTGTTAGAAAGTGTTCTAGTTTCATTCTTTTACAAGTGGTTGACCAGTTTTCCCAGCACCACTTGTTAAAGAGATTGTCTTTAATCCATTGTATATTCTTGTCTCCTTTGTCGAAGATAAGGTGTCCACAGGTGTGTGGATTTATCTCTGGGCTTTCTATTTTGTTCCATTGATCTATATTTCTGTCTTTGTGCCAGTACCATACTGTCTTCATGACTGTGGCTTTGTAGTAGAGCCTGATGTCAGACAGGTTTATTCCTCCAGTTCCATTCTTTTTTCTCAAGATTGCTTTGGCTATTCAAGATTTTTTTGTATTTCCATACTAATTGTGAAATTATTTGTTCTAGCTCTGTGAAAAATACCGTTTGTAGCTTGATACGGAGTGCATTGAATCTATAGATTGCTTTGGGTAGTATACTCATTTTCACTATATTGATTCTTCCAATCCATGAACATGGTATATTTCTCCATCTATTAGTGTCCTCTTTGATTTCTTTCACCAGTGTTTTATAGTTTTCTATATATAGGTGTTTAGTTTCTTTAGGTAGATATATTCCTAAGTATTTTATTCTTTTCATTGCAATGGTGAATGGAATTGTTTCCTTAATTTCTCTTTCCATTTTCTCATTATTAGTGTATAGGAATGCAAGGGATTTCTGTGTGTTGATTTTATATTCTACAACTTTACTATATTCATTGATTAGCTCTAGTAATTTTCTGGCAGAAAAGGCAATGGCACCCCACTCCAGTAATCTTGCCTGGAAAATCCCATGGATGGAGGAGCCTGGTAGGCTGCAGCCCATGGGGTCGCTAAGAGGCGGACATGACTGAGCAACTTCACTTTCACTTTTCACTTTCATGCATTGGAGAAGGAAATGGCAACCCACTCAGTGTTCTTGCCTGGAGAATCCCAGGGATGGGGGAGCCTGGTGGGCTGCCATCTATGGGGGTGGCACAGAGTCAGACACGACTGAAGTGACTTAGCAGCAGTAGCAGTAGCAGTAATTTTCTGATGGAATCTTTAGGGTTTTCTATGTAGAGGATCATGTCATCTGCAAACAGTGAGAGTTTTAATTCTTCTTTTCCAATTTGGATTCCTTTTATTTCTTTTTCTGCTCTGATTGCTGTCACCAAAACTTCCAAAACTATGTTGAATAGTAGTGCTGAAAGTGGGCACCCTTGTCTTGTTCCTGATTTTAGGGAAATGCTTTCAATTTTTCCCCATTGAGGACAGTGTTTGCTGTGGGTTTGTCATATATAGCTTTTATTATGTTGAGGTATGTTTCTTCTATTCCTGCTTTCTGGAGAGTTTTTATCATAAATGGATGTTGAATTTTGTCAAAGGCTTTCTCTGTATTGATTGAGATAATCATATGGCTTTCATTTTTCAATTTGTTATTGTGGTGAATTACATTGATTGATTTGCAGATGTTGAAGAATCCTTGCATCCCTGGGATAAAGCCCACTTGGTCATGGTGTATGATCTTTTTAATGCATTGTTGGAGTCTGATTGCTAGAATTTTTTTAAGGATTTTTGCATCTATGTTCATCAGTGATATTGGCCTGTAGTTTTCTTTTTTGTGGCATCTTTTCAGGTTTTGGTATTAGGGTGATGGTGGCCTCATAGAATGAGTTTCAAAGTTCACCTCCCTTGCAATCTTCTGAGAGTTTGAGTAGGATAGGTGTTAGCTCTTTAAATTTTTGGTAGAATTCAGCTGTGAAGCTATCTGGACCTGGGCTTTTGTTTGCTGGAAGATTTCTAATTACTGTTTCAATTTCCATGCTTGTGATGGATCTGTTAAGATTTTCTATTTCTTCCTGGTTCAGTTTTGGAAAGTTGTACTCTTAAGAATTTGTCCATTTCTTCCATGTTGTCCATTTTATTAGTATATAATTGCTGATAGTAGTCTCTTATGATCCTTTGTATTTCTGTGTTGTCTGTTGTGATCTCTCCTTTTTCATTTCTAATTTTATTGATTTTATTTTTCTCCCTTTGTTTCTTGATGAGTCTGGCTAATGGTTTGTCAATTTTATTTATCCTCTCAAAGAACCAGCTTTTGGCTTTATTGATTTTTGCTATGGTCTCTTTTGTTTCTTTTGCATTTATTTCTGCCCTAATTTTTAAGATTTCTTTCCTTCTACTAACCCTGGGGTTCATTTCTTCCTTTTCTAGTTGCTTTAGGTGTAGAGTTAGGTTATTTATTTGACTTTCTTCTTGTTTCTTGAGGTATGCCTGTATTGCTGGGAACCTTCTCCTTAGCACTGCTTTTACAGTGTCCCACAGGCTTTGGGTTGTTGTGTTTTCGTTTTCATTCATTTCTATGTATATTTCAATTTCTTCTTTGATTTCTTCTGTGATTTGTTGGTTATTCAGCAGTGTGTTGTTCAGCCTCCATATGTTGGCATTTTTAATAGGTTTTCTCCTGTAATTGAGATCTAATCTTACTGCATAGTGGTCAGAAAAGATGCTTGGAATGATTTCGATTTTTTTGAATTTACCAAGGCTAGATTTATGGCCCAGGATGTGATCTATCCTAGAGAAGGTTCTGTGGTGTTTTGAACTTTGAATTACTGGTCATCAGGGAAGAAGTAACCACCACCTTTTACTACATCATTAGTAAAACAGATGATGATCAAAGAACCAAAGTTTTGCAGAGGCCCATGATGACACATGCCAAAGTGGATGCTTTGCTACAAAACATGGAAAACAAGAGAGAAGTGGGGAAGTAAAGGTTGAGACAATAAATAAGAACAGACTATTTATCTAGCTGTGCCAGGGAAAAAGTAAAAATGATGATAGTCACATCCTGTATTTCTAACATTTTAATTTTTCATACTTCTAGAACTTCATTCTGGCTATAGAGCCAGAAAAAGCCAGAACACTCAGCACATGTTTTGAGATTTCAGTAGGAAGAATTTAAGTAACTATCTCAATCACAAATCAGTGAAAAATTAGAGTAGTACATGGGTTTGGAATTTCAATTTTTAGATGAAACAAAGCTCCAGAACTAGGAGAACTTGTACCTATATGATATGTTGGTGGTGGTAGCATTGTGGCCAGTCCTTAGGGCAAGGCCTTTGATCTCCACATGACACCCCCAAATAGGGATGGTAGATGTGAAAATTTAAAGAGGAGAAAAAATAACAAATAGATCTCAATTCTAATAAAACAGAAATTAATGCCTGGAGCTTCAAATCATTTGTCTCATTTAAGTGGACATTCATATTTAATTATCAACATTCAATTACTATGAGTTCAAGTAAACACCAGGAGAGAGCGAAGGATGGGAAATCCTGCCATGCTACAGTCCATGATGTTGCAAAAAGTCAGACACAACTTAGTGACTGAACAGCAACAACATATTTAATTATCAATTTAATGCCAATATCCTATATTGACCATATATGTCAATCACATATTGACATAGTCTATTTCACTGGCCTGTGTTATTAAGGAAAGAGGAGGTATTGCTCAATCACTAGAGAAGGTACTTCATTACATTTATAACTTATGTACTTTTTTCTCCAATTTTTGATTGTTTGATCAAATTAGTTTGTTGGATTTGCCTTTTAAGATCACTAAGATTTGCTTGTTTTCTATAAAACATTATTTTTTCCATCTTTACTGAAGTATAATTGATGAAAATTTTATGTATTTAAAGTATATAATGTAATGTGTTTTTAACTGAAGTAGAGGTGAAACAACATGATCTTTTGAGAGAGAGAGAGTGAGAGATATATATGAAGGTGAAGGTGAAGTCGCTTAGTCGTGTCCGACTCTTTGCGACCCCGTGGACTGAAACCTACTAGGCTTCTCTGTCCATGGGATTCTCCAGGCAAGAATACTGGAGTGGATTGCCATTTCCTTTTCTAGGGGATTTTCCCAACCCAGGGATCAAACCCAGGTCTCCTGCATTGGAGGCAGACGCTTTAACCTCTGAGCCATCTGCCTGCCCATATATATGTGTGTGTGTGTGTGTGTGTGTGTGTGTGTGTGTGTGTGTGTGTGTGTGTGTGTGTGTGTGTGTGTGTGTGTGTGTGTGTGTGTTTGTGTGTGTGTGTGTATAGTGAAATGATTACCCCAAACAGCATGTGTGTGTGTGTGTGTGTGTGTGTGTTTGTGTGTGTGTGTGTGTATAGTGAAATGATTACCCCAAACAGCATATCCATCACCTCATATAGTTATCCTTTTATTTTGTGGTGAGAGCCTTTGAAATCTACTCTCTTAGCAAAGTTCAAGTATATGATACATAATTTTCAATGTATTACAATATTATTATGTATAGTATAATGTACTAATATATTATTAGTTTGTTATAATAATCATGCTATACATTAGGTCTCTAGAACTTCTTTACCTTATAACTGGCAGTTTATATCCTTCAACAAACATCTCTCCATTTGCCCCACCCCTAGTACCTGGTAACCAACATTCTACTCTGTTACTGTGAGTCTGACATTTTTAGATGCACTGTGTAAGTAATATCATGAACGATTTGTCATTCTGTGTCTATCGTATTTCATTTAGTTTAATGACTTCCAGATTCATCCATTGGTTCACTGCTGGGTTGAAACACTTAAAGGGACAAGGATGGCATTATATCTTTCTATTTTAAGTCTGAATAATATTCCATTTTTTTCACATACTTGCCCTCTTGGAAAACTCAAGTTGCTAGGCAGGAGTCTCACTGAGGACTGTGTTCCTTGCTGAAGGCTACATTTTAAAGGATTTCTTAACAAGCAAAAATTAGTCCAGAGAATTTAAGATCATAAGAAATGATAACTAGAAAAGAGTAAGATAGGGATCCAATTGTAATAAATCTTCATATGTATGGAGGATGCTGACAACCTGACTTAAATATTTGGAAGACTGTTACTTAAAAGAGGAATTACTCTTCTTTTGCTTTCAATCTAGAATCTAGAAAATAGATTTAGGTCTAACTGGGAAGCATTTGGATGCAGTAGACATCTGACTCATTTCCCCAGATCATCGTTTGATTGTGGCAGAGACTGCTTGCTGTCCACCAGTATCCTTCCCTACATCTTTCACCTGGAGCTCCATGTTTTAGACAGACAAGTTTTCTCAGCTAGATTTGGCAACTTACCAACCTCACTGGCAGCTAAGTTCTAAGTTTTGGCCAGTAAGATGTAAGCAGAAGCAATATGTGCTACTTGGGGGTGCAACTTCTTGTTCTTGTCCGACTCTTTTACGACCCATGGACTGCAGCCCACCAGGCTCCTCTGTCCATGGTATTTCACACACAAATGTTTCTCTAACCCTCTTCTATCTTCCTTCCAGTTGGGAGATGAGGAGAACAAGAGTTGTCTTGAATACTATATAATTTCACTAGTATTTGGAACCTAAAAATCATAACTCAGAAACTAGAGAATAGATTGGCAGTTGCCAGAGACTGGGAGACTGAAGAAATGGGTGATGAGGATCAAGGGATGCAAACTTCCAGTTATGAGATTACTAAGTACTGGTGGTCTAATGTACAGCATAGTGACTGTGGTTAATGATATTGTTTTGCATACTTGAAAGTTTCTTTGAGAATATAATTGTCCTCACCACACACACACAAACTGTGTGAGGTGACGGATGTGTTAACTAACCTTATTGTGACAATCATTTTCACAATATGTGCATATGTCAAATCATGTTGTGTACCTTAAACTTACATAATACTATATGTCAATTATATCTTAGTAAAGCTGGAGGAAAAAAAAAAAGTAGCTGTCTTGGACCAAGGGTCAGAAGCCATACACTGAGAATGGTGGAATTGTTCTATTAGTTTAGGATTACCTTTGAGTAAGTCAGTGAGTGAAGTTGCTCAGTCATGTCCAATTCTTTGTGACCCCATGGACTATAGCCTACCAGGCTCCTCCACCCATGGGGTTATCCAGGCAATGATACTGGAGTGGGTTTCCATTTCTTTCTCTAGGGAATCTTCCCGACCCAGGGATTGAACCCGGGTCTCCTGCATTGCAAGGTGACCCTTAACCCTCTGAGTTACCTTTCCCTGCATGGTTTTCTGTGGATGAAATGAATTTCCTTAATTTAATCCACTGTATTTTTTTATCTTTGTCACAGCAGCTTAGGCAGCCCTCTAGGCAATGCATTGATACCCTTTATAAGAAAGTCTTTTATTATGTTCAACTAATTTCCTTCTAGCTTTTAAAAATTTCTCAAACTACATCATAAATATGTTCTTCAAGGTAGACATTATTTTTCTGTTACTTTCTAACTAATTTCCATGAGTTTAGCAACTTAAAACAACATCTATTTAATAGGTGGATTATAGATGGTGGGTAGGTCAGGAATCTGGGCGTGGTCTAACTGGGTTCTCTGCTCAGAATCTCATAACGTCAAAGTTAAGGTATCAGCTGGGATTAACATTCAAAACTGGAGCTCAGGGTCCTCTTCCAAGTTCCTTCTTGGTATTGACAAAATTCAGTTCCTTGCAACTAAAGGTCTGAAGTCCATGTTTTCTTGCCATCTGCCAGCCAGGGGATTCTTTGAACTCCCAGTGGCCAGTCTTAGGCTCTTTCCTGTGACTCCTATCTTCGAGCTACCAACAGGAAGCAAAGCTAAGTGTCAGTCGTTCAGCCATGTCCTACTCTTTGTGACCCCATGGACTATAGCCTGCCAGGCTCCTCTGGCCATAGGATTTCCCAGGCAAGAATACTGGAGTGGGTTGCTATGCCCTCCTCCAGGGGATCTTCCTGACCCAGGAATCAAACCCAAGTCTCCCTCATTGCAGGCAGACTCTTAACCATCTGAGCCACCAGGGAAGTTCCTAAACAGGAAGCAAAATCCCCTCATACTTCAAATCTAGTTTTCCTTTTTGCAGCTAAGTAGCAAAACTCCTGTGCTTTGAAAGGAGATTAGGTTAAGTCCGTCCTCATAATCTCCCTTTGATGAATTTGAAATCAATGGATTAGTAATCTTAATTACATCTGAAAGTTCCTTTTTCATATAAGCAGTGGTAATCACGGACATATGTTATCATATTCACAGCCCAGGAATTGAGACAAGAAATCTTGGGGGTACATTTTAGAATTCTGCCTACCACAGTAGGGGAGACATTTACCACCAGCTATCTCATTATGTGTTGGGCAAGCCATAAGCATTTCATAAATTTTCATTGCCTTAAATATGATATTTTAGTGATGATTGTGCATTGGCAAATCTCATTTGATGTTACTATTACTACTTTCAAGACAATATTGACATTAATAGGAGTCATAAAAGATTCTAAAAACAGCTATATTGTAGTATATAGTTCATAAATCTGAATTTCAGAGGATGTATAGATATAAAGATGAATGTAAAAGTTCATATTCTTTGTGCATGCAGTATTAACCTTTAGGTTAACTTTGTCAACAGTTATCAGACCAGTTAGTCTTAAATTTAGAAACTGCTTCGAGTAGTTTAAGAAAACACTATAGCCCCTTTATAATTGGCCCTTGGAGTATATTCTGTTTTTATGTTAGTATATTCCCTAAAAAAGGCTGACCACTTGACATGATACAAGGAAGTCTTAAAATATTTTTATCTATTGATTCCTTTGTTCTTCTGCTTTAACTCACTTGAAAAAAAAATCCCCGTCCTTACTAAGATCTGTAGAGTCCCACATGCTCTGTGTTCCCCCAAGTTCTCATTTCCTCTCCCACTCCTGTCTTTCCAGGTCACTCACTTTACCCACACTAGATTTCTTCAGGGCCTCTCCCTGATACACTCCCTTATTGGTTCAGGTCTGTTTTTTCCATCTTTTTTAAATTACTTTGTGTTTAATTGGAAGACAATTGCTTTACCCTATTGTGTTGGTGAGGCTTCTCCTCCATCTCCCCTGTGAAACAGTATCTCCCTTCGACTGTCATGCTGGTTCCCGCATCTATCATTACATGCTACATTATCTCTGTATTGGCTCCTTGCCTGTCTCCCTCCATTGCAACCAAAGCTGCTTGGGAGTAAGGGACTTCATTTTATGATCTGGTTGAATCCTCAGTGCCTAGAGCATCATGTGAAAGTCGCTCAGTTTTGTCTGACTCTTTGCGACTCCATGGACTATGGGAATTATCCAGGCCAGGATCCTGGAGTGGGTAGCCTTTCCCTCCTTCTCTGGGGGATCTTCCCAACCCAGGGATTGAACCCAGGCCTCCCACATTGCAGGCGGATTCTTTATCAGCTGAGTCACAAGGGAAGCCCAAGAATATTGGAGTGGGTAGCCTATCCCTTCTCCAATGGATCTTCCTGACCCAGGAATCGAACCGGGATCTCCTGCATTGCAGGTGGATTCTTTACCAACTGAGCTATCAGGGAAGCCCATCATAGACCTACAGCAAATATGGTTGAATTTAGGCACAAATATATTTCAGAAAAGGCAATGTATGTAAGCTGAATGATTCGTTTACTCTGCAAACTAACACAAATCTTGCATTAAGAAAGAGCCCTGTCTTCCTTGACAAAGGAACAGAATGTTAATAGAAATGGAAAAAGTAACAATGTTGGCAGGGAAACAGAAAGCAAGAAAGAGTGGGTCATTGGGAGAATCAGTGCCTGAGTTGGTTCTCCAGTTTTTATTCAACTTACCAATGCAGACCGTGGACTTTTTCCAGTCCCTGCCAGAGCATTAGGAGTTGGACACAACTGAGTGACTTCACTTTCACTTTTCACTTTGCTGCATTGGAGAAAGAAATGGCAACCCACTCTAGTGTTCTTGCCTGGAGAATCCCAGGGACGGGGGAGCCTAGTGGGCTGCCGCCTATGCGGTCGCACAGAGTCAGACAGGACTGACGCGACTCAGCAGCAGCAGCAGCCAGAGCACTGAAGGCAGTGCTGTGTTTAAGATGGAACAAGGACTCGCGACACCCACTACTCTCCTGTAGCTGCCATCCCTGCTTCTACCAGTGACGACACGCTTTAGCAGGATAATTGCAAGTTTTGAAGTCACTTGTCACATTAAATACTTATTAACTGTTTTTAGAATAAGGGGTGAAGTTTTTTTTTCATTGTTCCTCAAGTATTTTAGTTACATTGTAGGTGTTAACATTTGGCTTTGCTCATCTTTTATACTTGCTGATAAAACATATGTAACAATTGACTACATCAAATAATATGATAATTGAAGAAAAGCCTTTAATTAATAATCTGAGGATATGAATTTGAAACTTGTATTCTGAACAGAAATAAATCTTTTACTTTAAAATTTCTCTCATTGAGAAACATTTGACAAGAAGTCAGCATATTGCATCTTCCTTTTAATGACCTCAGATATATCACTGTGCCAATGACTAAATGTATTGAGGACTCCAAGTACTTGAAAGGGACATTTGTGAATCAGGGACTAACTATTTTCTTATAGCTCTGAAGATCCAAAGAGGCGTTTTAGCTCTATAACATACACTTCGTAGCAGACCAGTCCAAAATAAAATATTACATCACACAATGTACATGTGTTTATGTACATGTGTATGTGTATATGAATTTAATTTTTAAATATACACAATATGTATATGTGTATATGAATTTAATTTTGAAATGCTGAATTGGAAGTATTCAAACTGTCTGTAGTCCATCTACATGACCATCTGTCCTCTGTTACTTTTGTAGCTGGAATCCTCCTATTCAAGAAAGGATTGGATAAGGTCTCTTCCAGTTCTAAGACTATGTTTCTGCAAGACTATTCAATCATCTGGAGAAGGAAATGGCAACCCACTTCAGTATTCTTGCCTAGAGAATTCTGTGGGCAGAGGAGCCTGGTGGGCTGCTGTCCATGGGGCCTCACAGAGTCAGACACGACTGAAGAGACTTTGCATGCATGCATGCATTGGAGAAGGAAATGGCAACCCACTCCAGTGTTCTTGCCTAGAGAATCCCATGGACAGAGGAGCCTGGAGGGCTACAGCCCATGGGGTCACAAAGACTTGGACGCAGCTGAGCACACAAGCACGCGTGGAGTAGTACACTTGGAGTCTAGAATCAAACAGACCTTGACTGGATTCTGGAGGTGTCACTTACTAGCCTTATGACTGGGCAAGCAGGCTAATCTCTCTGAACCAGTTTACAAATCTATATGGTAAAGTACCAAGTATAAAGTATAGTACTAAGACTATTAATGTGTTCATTGACTGAACAAATATTTATTGGTGCATCTGCTGTGCTGGTTTAACCTACCTCACAGGGCTGCAGTTGTAACTCAATAAAATATTATATGAAAAACCCCAGGCACATAGGAAGTATTCAAAAATTTAGTTCCCTCCTACCTCAGCCCATTTTTTTCTTTACTAGATACTATCTTCCATTTGGTAAGTGAGAAATCCCAGTGCCCAGGAATGGCCAGGTTGTAGGAAAATCTGGTTCATACCACCTAGTCTTATAAAACTTAATTGAATGGAATTCAACCAAGATAGATTGGCTGTACAAAGTCAGCCAGTCATTCTAATAAGAAAAATGCTTTTCTATAAGAAAGTCTGTTTGGAAAGTCCAGGACCAGATGGCTTCACAGGTGAACTCTACCAAACATTCAGAGAAGCACTAACACCCTATCCTTCTCAAAATATTCCAAAAAATTACAGAGGAAGGAATACCTTTGAACTCATACTTGGAGGCTACCATTACCCTGATACCAAAACCAGACAAAAAAAAAAAAATTACAGGCCCAAATCACTGATAAACATAAATGCAAAATTCATAATCAAAATACTGGCAAATTGACTCCAACAATACATTAAAAGGATCATACACCATTATCAAGTGGGATTTATCCCAGGGGTGCAAGGATTTTTCAGTATCGGCAAATCAATCAGTGTGATACACCACCTTAACAGACTGAAGAATAAAAGCCATATAACTATCTCAATAGATGCAGAAAAAGCTTTTGATAAAATTCAACATCCATTTATGATAAAAACTCTTCAGAGAGTGAACCAAGAGGGAACATACCGTAACACAATGAAGGCTGTATATGACAAACCCATAGCTAACATCATACTCAGTGGTAAAAAGCTGAAAGCTTCTGTATACAGCTCAATATCAAATAAACAACTCAGTCAAAAAACAGACATAAGACATAAATAGAGTTCTCCAAAGAAGACATACAGATGTCATACATATAGCCAACAGACTGCTACTCAGCCATGAAGAATGAAATATGGCATTCGCAGCAATATAGAAAGACTTAGTAAGTAAAGTAAGGCAGACAAAGAAAAATATCAAATGATATCACTTACATGTAGAATCTTAAAAAATGACACAAGTGAGCTTATGTATGAAACAGAAATAGACTCACAGTCTTAGAAAACAAATTTATTGTTACTAAAGTGGATATTAGGTTGTGGCAAGAGAGAAATTAGGTGTTTGGGATTAGTGTGTACACACTACTATATATAAAATAGGTAAATAATAAGGACCTACTGTATAGTACAAGGTACTGTAGTATCTTATAATAACCTATCATGGAAAAGAAGCTGAAAAAATGTATACATATATGTGTATGTATATGTATAACTGAATCACTTTGCTGTATACCTGACACTAAGGCACCATTGTAACTTAACTATACTTCAGTTTTTTAAAATGGTTTAAAAATTAAAAATATATCTATAGGAAGCATATACTCAGTGAATTTACCAAAAAAAAAAAAATCATGAAGTTGCATATGTCACTTCACATATCTTGAGGACTTGGTCACATGGCCATATCAATTGCTTGGAAAATAAGGAATTCTCTAATAAAATAATCATGTGTCCTATTAAACTCACAGAGACTATTGCTAAAATGAAAAAGAGGAGAAATAGATGTAGGGGTTCAGTCTGCCACAGAAGCCAAATTAGGATCAGAAAGCTCCATGGTGAGTGTTAAGATAATAAAAACACACACACTCATGTGCAAAATCTCTTGGGCAAGGAGAGGCTGTGAATGCTGACCCTGAACCAGAGTTCTAGAGCCTGAGTTACCCAAGGCAGTGTTGGTGGATGCAGAGATGGAATGAAGAATAATCGAGTGCCTGATTTGTATTTAACAGAGAACTCTGGCAGCATTCAGAGGATAGGGTGAAGGGAAGAAAGGAGATCAAAGTGGTACAGAATCCGCCTGCTAACTCAGGAGACGTGGAAGATGTGGGTTTGATCCGTGGTTCAGGAAGATCCCCTGGAGTAGGAAATGGCAATCCACTCCAGTATTCTTGCCTGGAAAATTCCATGGACAGAGGAGCCTGGCAGGTTATGGTCCATGGGGTCTCAAAGAGTTGAACACGACTGAGAACACACACCACTACCACAGACAGATCAAGTAAGACGGTCTTAGAACATCTAGATAAGGAATGACGAGGCAATGGTAGCAGAGATGATTTCAAGAGGTATTTTAAGAACTAAAATCAGAGGGCTTTGGAACATTTATTAGGTGACATAGTCTAACTGGGGTTGCAAGTGGAATTTTAATTAGCATTCATAAGATTTAGCTATCTTTGATAGGATAGGCTGAACTGCCTTTACAGATATATGCCCGAAGTATTTAATAGTTCATATGTAATAGAAGTTTATTTATTATCCATGTAATAGTCCAAGGTGTATGCTTCTGGCTGGCAGATAGCTCTCCTCCATGCAATAATTGGGGAAATCAGATTCTTTACATGCCAAATCACTTTTAATTTGCTATATTTTAAGAACCACATTTAAGAACAAAGATTTAACTTTGTTTTCCTAGAGCCTTGATGATAATTTCCCAGATACATATAGTCAGCAACTGATGCCCTTTCCCATTTAAAAAAAAATTTATTTATTATTTACCCAAGAAGAAGAAAATATAATAAATTTGGAAATAATACCTTCAAACTTATTAATTAAAACTGGTCCTGGTGTTTGACACAGTAATTTTTAGTGTCCTGAAAACTGCACTTAGATGGAATGGTTCATTCTCTGTCGAGAGCATGCAAGTGAGATCTTGATCATTGACTCTCCACAGAGAAAGCTGAGAAATCCCCTCATTTTAAAGTCACTCAGTAGTGTCTGACTCTTTGCGACCCCATGGTCTATACAGTCCAGTCACAAGGAGTCGGACTATACAGTCCATGGAATTCTCCAGGCCAGAATATTGGAGTGAGTAGCCTTTCCCTTCTCCAGGGGATCTTCCCAAACCAGAGATCGAACCCAGGTCTCCCCCATTGTGGGCAGATTCTTTACCAGCTGAGCCACAAGGGAAGCCCAAGAATATAGGAATGGTTAGGTAGCCTATCCCTTCTCCAGGGGATCTTCCTGACCCAGGAATTGAACCAGTGTCTCCTGCATTGTAGGCAGATTCTTTACCAACTGAGCTATGAGGGAAGTCCAGAAAATGCACTGAAACCGGTGATTAAAAGTTGCTAGGATAACACATGGAGCTCAACCTGGTTCTCTCTGACAACCAAGAGGAGTGGGATGGGGTGGAGGTGGGAGGAAGGTTCAAGAGGGAGGGGACATAAATCCACGGCTGATTCACGCTGTTGTGTGGCAGAAACCAACACAGCATTGTAAAGCAATACTCCCCCAACTTAAAAAAAAAACAAACTTAAGTTACTAGTGACTAACACATTCCAGTTGTACTGCATGAAATGACACAATACAAAATGTTTGCAAGCAGAAAAAGTTACTAGTGACACTCTAGGCAATGGTCTCAGGAAAGTATTGATAGCCAGAAGAAAAGGACTGAGGAGAATACAGCTATTTAGGGTATAGTGAGAAAAGGAAATGCTTGAATTTTTTAAGGAAAGTTTTTATAGGAAAGTTAAATGCTTAAATTTCTTGAAATGCTATTTGTTCTTGTTTGGTTAGGATGGCTGTGAAAACGTAACAACATATTCTAGAAGAATTCCAGAGTAAATTGTTTCTCTTAGAATAAACAACATGCTTAAATGATGAGAAATACATCTGTGCCTCCACAGTCTGTGCGTTGATCACTGATCACCGAGGGAGCTCCCGGGGTGGGAGGAGCAGAGCCTTTGGAAAGGATGACTGCGACATCCAGAGCATTCTTCTCATTGCAGTTGCTAATATGCCATAGATTAATTTGCAAATAATTCATATTCAGAATTAAAGCAGTACTTGTTTAAATCACTGTGAAAAAATGTAAGTAACTGCTTCCCTTCCCTGCTTTAGTTTACCTAAACTTTTAGAAGTTAAATAGTAGGAAATAGTAGGTTCCACCGATAATTTATGCCATGTGTGAAGAGGAAGCTATATTTACCCCCAATCCAACATATATCATTTTTTTTCTTAAATATTCAGAACTCTGCATTTATAAAAGATAAATAAGCCCCAAAGTTATTCATAAAAATCACAGTCTGTTCTGTCACTTACACTTTCTTTTTATGCTGTGTCTGGAAGTGCCTTCTCCCCGTCAAAGAAATAAATTGACTTAGTTCAGTTCTATACTGCAGTCCATGGGGTCGCTAGGAGTCGGACAACACTGAGCGACTTCCCTTTGACTTTTCCCTTTTATGCATTGGAGAAGGCAATGGCAACCCACTCCAGTGTTCCTGCCTGGAGAATCCCAGGGACGGGGGGAGCCTGGTGGGCTGCCGTCTATGGGGTCACACAGAGTCGGACACGACTGAAGCGACTCAGCAGCAGCAGCAGCAGCATACTGCATTTTGTCACTATATTAGTTTCCATTCACCTGTATTCTGTATCACGGTAACTTCATTAACTAAAAATTTTAAAATCACTGGAATAGTCATTCCTCACTATGTAAAAATGTTATTTTAGTAATATTAAGCCACATGTGATTATAAACTTTTTGCATTTTGATTTTAATAAAATTATTTAGCCCTATCGAATATTTCCATGGTAGAGCATCACAAATCTCTGAAGATAAATTAAATGAAGATGGAATGAGCTTAAGGAATAATTTTAATGTATAAATGAGGTACCTGTCTTGAAGATTTTTAAATCACTAGTAAAAATGAATTCATATAAAAATATAATTTATAGCTCTGAGTACACTTGGAATGTCTCTATTTGTGTAGGTCTCTTTCAAGTGTGAAGGATGTTGTTACAGTAAAGATATTTTTTTCTGTTGTATTTGGTCAACAGAAGTAGCTAGCTTTATATGTTTGTTGAAAGATTGGATACCTTCAGGAAGATCCACCATAAATTTGAATTCTTTTTAACTGTTTACACTGAGTGTTTATATTCACTTCTCTTTTTTTCTTTTGTCTTTTTCTTCTTTTTCTTCATCTTCCTCCTCCTTCCTTTTCTCCTTTCTTATAAAGACTGAGTTTTGATTTCACATTGTTTTTTATTTGAAGTAGGCATTACTGAATAACTATAGCCCCCAAAACAGGAGTAGCTCTTTCTGTTTCATTACACACTAGGTTTGGGATAAGACTGATTTAATCTTGTGAACCAGGAGGCTCATTTATTCTGAAAATGAAAAACAAGAGGCTCATTCCTAGATGGCTGTTAACATTTTAAGTAGCTTCACACAGTTTTAAGGAAAGGAAGCCTGCCACCGTGTGTATGCTGTGATTACTGCTACACAGAAGAGGACCCATTCAGATCAAGTGTAGTTCTGTGTTGGACTTAAACTGCAGTATAGGCTAAATAATCACACAAAATATAGAAGTGCCACATAGACGTCCTGATTCAAAAGCAAAAACTGTAGCTGGGGGACATGTTTTTATTTACTATATGAGGAAACATTATACAAACCATCTAATTCCTCTTTTTGAAACAATTTGATCCTAAGGTTCAGATATATACAATTAAAATTCTCTAGACCTTTTAAAGCATAGAATTTAAAGTTATAAGATAAAATAATAATACTTTAAAATTTTCTGAAGTTAATGCTATGTGATTAAATGAATGCGTGAAAGGTTTTTCTTGATTATGGTATTAATAATCATAAACCACGGCAGCCCACTCCAGTACTCTTGCCAGGAAAATCCCATGGACGAAGGAGCCTGGTGGGCTGCAGTCCATGGGGTTGCTAAGAGTCGGACACGACTGAGCGACTTCACTTTCACTTTTCACTTTCATGCATTGGAGAAGGCAATGGCAACCCACTCCAGTGTTCTTGCCTGGAGAAGCCCAGGGACGGGGAGCCTGGGGAGCTGCTGTCTCTGGGGTCTCACAGAGTCAGACACGATTGAAGCGACTTAGCAGCAGCAGCAGCAGCAGCAATCATAAAATCTGAATTTTAGGGTTAACACTTCTTAGATTCTTCTCCTGTATTTGTTTACCCTGTTTCCATTGTATTATCACCATAAAAAGGATTGTAATGAGGATCACAGTCCAACTTGTAACAACAAAGTACAAGTTGCTGGAAAATGCCTGAGAGCCAAGTGTGCGGTAGTAATGCCTTTGAAGAGCAGAACCACAGGCTTCCCAGTAATTTGACGACTGTTGGCGCCACCTTGTGGTTGAGTGCAATATTGCAACAAAACAGTACTGGCGCTTGAATTTAATGTCTGAGTTTTTGAACCAACAGACTGAATCCCTTTTTGTGTATGTGTGTTAATATATTTATTAAGGATTGAACACAAGTTAATGTCTTGGGTTTGCTGGAATCTTTATTATAAGAAAATTACTTCAGTTCACTTGGAAGTTTATTACAATAAAAGAACCCTCAAAACATGTGAAACTTCCTCATATATGAAATATAATAAGGTAGCATTTCCCAAGGAGAGATCAGGGATTATTAGTTCTGAAAGATACACTCAAGAAGACTAGACTCTATGGTCAAAGAAGCCTAGTAAATGCCACCTGTCGTATCCCCTCTGCTTTTAACTGCTGAGGACCCGGGTTCAATCCCTGGTCAGAAAACTTAGATCTTATAAACCGTACCAGTCAAAAACGATAATAATAATTCTTAAAAAAGAAAAGGTATAGAAAATTAATCTCTTTAATTTTGTTTCAAACCAGCATTTTCCAAATATGCTTGACCACAGAATTCTTTCTTAAAATACAAATAACATCTGTTAGTACTACCAGGTAATAAACTGATTACCTTCTAGCATAAAAGATTAGAGCGTTAGGTGTAAATCTCTTACTGAAGCTAAACTAAAAGAATGATGTCCCCAGTGCTGTGTTGGAATCACAGGCTGAAGGTCTTGCACTTGAAATTAAGGACTCTTACATTACTGAAGGTCCCCTCAGTTACAATGACAAATTAAACAATGAGAAATTTCTTAAGGAATTTGACTATTAAAAATAATTGAATTTTAATAGTAGCACCCAGAAGCCTCTGAATGATGGCTGGAAAAGGAACAGTGTTGCAGATTTTATTCTGTGGAGTCAAAATACAGCGGGGAAAGTCAGGTAACTGACTCACCATTTGTTCTGCACCCAGAGCTGTTTTCCTATTCTTACGACTCTAAGCTTTGCTAATATATTTACCGTCTCCAATCTAAGTTCAGTTCAGTTCAGTTGCTCAGTCGTGTCTGACTCTTTGCGACCCCATGAACCGCAGCACGCCAGGCCTCCCTGTCCATCACCAAACTGCCAGAGTTTGTCCATTGAGTCGGTGATGCCATCCAGCCATCTCATCCTATGTCATCCCCTTCTCCTGCCCTTAATCTTTCCCAGCATCAGGGTCTTTTCCAATGAGTCAGCTCTTCTCATCAGGTGGCCAAAGTATTGGAGTTTCAGCATCAGTCCTTCCAATAAACACTTAGGACTGATCTCCTTTAGTATGGACTGGTTGGATCTCCTTGCAGTCCAAGGGACTCTCAAGAGTCTTCTCCAACACCACAGTTCAAAAGCATCAATTCTTCAGCACTCAGCTTTCTTTACAGTTCAACTCTCACATCCATACACGACCACTGAAAAACTAGAGCCTAGACTAGATGGACCTTTGTTTGCAAAGTAATGTCTCTGCTTTTTAATATCCAAGTTATCCTGTGGCCAAAGTCACACATTTATGAAATATTTTACCATCATAATATCTTTTCAGAGTCCCTCAAAACAGCCTTTCTGTCTGTCTTGTGCCAATCCCTGAGATCTTTGTGCCTTTCACAAACGAAAATCTGTCCCTAAACCTTCACCCTTAGACTGACTCTTGCTATCTAAATTGTTATTTCTTCAGGCCGTTGGATATTTACTGCCTCAAGCAGCATCATGGATGTTATACCAAGCATGAAAACTGTTAGGAAGTGACCTAATGTAACAGTGAATGTCAAGCCCTAGCATCCTAGCTGTGTGACTTTTGGGGAATCTACTCACCTGTTCCATGCTGTGGTTTCCACAACTATCAACCAGATAACATACTCACCTTATACTTGTTAGGTTAGTATGTTATCTTTGACATAGTAAGTGTTTGATAACTGGAGTCATCTAGATTCTCTTTTGTAATTTAAGTTCTTCCCTCAAGACCTGCAGGATTCTAGAAACTGGTTGTCCCTAGCTCTAAGGGGATTTTGACAGCATAGACAGTGGTTGAGGAAAATGTTTCCAGCGAGCAGCAAGAAACAGATTACGTCTGAAAAAGATTTAGCTGTGAGTATATACGCTTCTGTGCTGAATCATCCGCTGTCAGTTGTTTACATAATGACTAAATAAAATAGTGTGAGATACTAATATCATTAACTGTTAAGAACCACAAGGCCAACTTCCTTAAAATGAGTTTCCTTGTAAAAGGCTTATTCGTACTTTTTGGACCAGAGAAATACAAGATTGCTGTACCATGAAGGCGGTGAATGGTTTGTGATCAAGTTACAGGAAAAGCTTTGAGTGGACTGGGCTCCCGATTTCAAATCCAACCTGGTACAACCTTTCCAAAAGTTTTCTTATGTCTAGGATGGAGACAGCAGACTCCCGGAGACCTTAGGGGATTAAAACAATTAAGTATTAGAGTTTTAGATGCCAGTTTTATAGACCAATAAGCTACTTGTCAATGTTAGTATTATTCACAGAATCTAAATGCATATTCAACATTGTTACATATTAATTCTATGATGGTGTTTTAGAGTTAAAGAAGGGAAATATGGATGTTCAGGTTTCCTAAAAAGTTGAGTAGGGAGAACACTGGACTTAGCGTCTAAAGTCTAAATTTGCCTTTCATCCTGTTACTTGCTAGCTTCGTATGTGATTTGGTACAAGTCACACTGAATCCCAAATTGTTTCTCACCTGCAATCTAAGTGGATAATATGCTTTCACCAACTTCACAGGGTCATCATGAGGAAGTACTGAACAGTACTCTGTATACTGGAAACTCTATAGTTATTCATTTACTTATTCATTGAGCAAATCCTTCCTGAGTGCCTGCTCCATCCCAGACATTGTGTCCTGTGCTGGGACAGAGTCCTCCCCCTCATGGGGGGTTATAGCCAATGGAAAAATTCCTACAGTAATCCAATCAATTCAGTTCAGTCGCTCACTCGTGTCCAACTCTTTGCAACCCCATGGACCACAGCACGCCAGGCCTCCCTGTCCATCACCAACTCCCAGAGTCCACCCAAACCCATGTCCATTGAGTTAGTGTTGCCATCCAACCATCTCATCCTGTGTTGTCCCCTTCTCCTCCTACCCTCAATCTTTCCCAGCATCAGGGTCTTTTCAGTGAGTCAGCTCTTCGCATCAGGTGGCCAAAGGATTGGAATTTCAGCTTCAACTTCAGTCCTTCCAGTGAACACCCAGGACTGATCTCCTTTAAGATGGACTGGTTGGATCTTCTTGCAGTCCAAGGGATTCTCAAGAGTCTTCTCCAACACCACAGTTCAAAAGCATCAATTTTCTCCAACACCACAGTTCAAAAGCATCAATTCTGTGCTCAGCTTTCTTTATAGTCCAACTCTCACATCCATACATGACCACTGGAAAAACCATAGCCTTGATCAGACGGAACTTTGTGGGCAAAGTAATGTCTCTGCTTTTTAGTATGCTGTCTAGGTTGGTCATAACTTTCCTTCCAAGGAGTAAGCGTCTTTTAATTTCATGGCTGCAATAGACATCTTGCAGTGATTTTGGAGCCAAGAAAAATAAAGTCAGCCACTGTTTTCCACTGTTTCCCCATCTATTTGCCATAAAGTGATAGGACTAGATGCCATGATCTTAGTTTTCTGAATGTTGAACTTTAAGCCAACTTTTCACTCTCCTCTTTCACCTTCATCAAGAGGCTTTTTAGTTCCTCTTCGCTTTCTGCCATAAGGATGGTGTCATCTGCATATTTGAGGTTATTGATATTTCTCCCGGCAATCTTGATTCCATCTTGTGTTTCTTCCAGTCCAGCATTTCTCATGATGTACTCTGCATATAAGTTAAATAAGCAGGGGACAATATACAGCCTTGATGTACTCCTTTTCCTATTTGGAACCAATCTGTTGTTCCGTGTCCAGTTCTAACTGTTGCTTCCTGACCTGCATACAGATTTATTAACCCATAAGTAGCATAATGATTAGTACTACTACACAAGAGAACAAATGCCAGGGGAAAATAACAAAGAAACCTATTTCTGATTAGGATATTGAGCAAAACATCCTTTAGCAAAGTACATTTTTAATCTCAGACCTGAAAGATAGTAAGTATCTGTCCAGCAAAAAAGAGGGAGAAGAGAATAGGAAGGAGGGGCTTTTTAAGCAGAAAAGCTGGTTGGAAGATTCGAAGACTAGAAGCAGAAAAGAACTTCTAGTAACAGGATGGCTGGAACAGAGTAGAGGCCGAAAATGAAGTTGGAAGGATGGTAGGTTCTGTACGCCAGCTTATAGATTTGGGGTTTTATTATAGGTGTGGTTGAAAGGTGTTGAGATGTGTTAAGCAAAGAAGGAAGGAGATTAAATCTGCATTTTTAAAAGGTCAGTCTGGCCAAAGTACAGAGAATTAATGGAGGACCCAGAAGCATGGAGAGCCCAGTTGGGAAGTTATTACAGCTGCGTAGCAAGGAAATTGTGGTAGCTTATCGAGGATGGAGACACAGAAGACAGATTCGTGGTGTATTTTGGAAGAGAATTAATTGGACTTGGTGGTGATCCTGGCTGGAGAATGAGGTATGGAGAATGATTTCTCAGTGTCTTGCTGGAGGAAATGGCAAATAGTGGAGCCCTTAACCCCCATGACAAAGCCTGAGGGAGGGCACCCTGAGCAGGAGAGGGTCAAGGCCCATTAAAGTGCTAACACGGGAATGTCTGTGAGGTATCCAAGTGGAGGTGACCAAAGTCAGCAGGAGGAGGGGTCTGCCACCCACACCAAGTCATCCAGCTGCTCACCACATATTGATGAGGACCAACAATATGTCTGAGCTTATACTTAAGAGCTAGAGGTTTAAAAGCCAGTGATGCAAATGGCTGTGATCTTACAGAGCTTATTATATTCTAGTAACTGGTAGTAGCTGCACAGCTGATTGTCAAAGGCAGTAACTTGATCTAGAGCATGACTGAGAACATTCAGATGGATGCAGGGGTGTTAATATCCCTCAAATTATATGCTATAACTCTTCCAATCCCCAGGGTGCTCAGCCTGGAGCCCCACTCATATTTTTCTTTAAATCATGTAGACCATAGTTATCAACTATAGTTTCAGGTTGGACAAAACAGAATGAAGCAAGATTTTCTCCTAAGGGAGACGGATCTTGTATAAAGATTTATTTCGTGCGGATGAAGATTGTCACTGTCATGGTTTTCTTGGTGATGTTCCTGTTTAATCTTTTCTAGGCTGGGAATTGCTGTGTTAAAAAATAACCATTTTTTCCCCTCAATTTATTTATTTTTAATTGAAGGATAGTTACAATATTGGGTTGGATTTCTGCCATACATCAACATGAGTCAGCCATATTAAACACTGTGATCACGTTGACTCCTTTAAAGGATGCACTGTGACACATTACTATTAAGCCTGTATTTACATTAAAAACATTTTTTTTAATCTGTCTTGCTGTCAAAATGGGAATTTCACAATGGGAAATTGGGATCATGGTTCTATTAAACCCAGGTCTAGACATACAAAAACAAGGCCTTATATTTGTATGGGGGATGTGGAGAGTTTGAGGGAGCCCCCAAATGATTATGTAAGAAAAACCAAATTCCATAAGGCAGTCTTTATATTTCGTGTAGATATTTACGTGTCATGGAAGCGAGTGGAGGGCTGAGGAGGAATATGGGTTGGCAGTCTTAAGTATGTTGTTGTATTTAGTTGCTTAAGTCATGTCTGACTCTTTGTGACCCCATGGGCTAACCCACCAGGCTCCTCTGGGATTTTCAGGCAAGAATACTGGAGTGGGTTGCCATTTCCTTATCCAAGGTGATTTAAGTATATCAGCATCATAACTGCCATGCCTAACACTTGCATAGCAGTTCATAATTCTCTGAGGCCCACTCATATTTTTCTTTAAGTCATGTAGATCATAGTTATCAACTGTAGTTTTGGGTTGGACAAAACAGGAAGAATGAAACAAGATTTTCTTCTAAGGGAGACAGATCTTGTATGAAGAATTACTTCCTGAGGATGAAGATTGTCACTGTAATGGTTTTCTTGGTGATGTTCCTGATTTCCCTTTTCTAGGAATCCTTAATAACAGCATAGACTCATGAGATGAGATTGGTCTCATTCATCAGTCAAAATGAGAAATGGTATAAATGGTATATATGCAAGTATATATAGGCCCTTCCCTCTTGCAGATGAAGCAAAAAAAAAAAAAGCACAGATGTTAGAATCAGACAACCATGGTTGTAATCCCGACTCCATCCCTTTCTTGTTGTATACCCATGGGCAGCTTACGTGACGCCTCTTCCTTTCATCTTTAGAGGGAGCTTGGGAAGTGTTAAGGGATAATATGAAGTTTCAAGATGACTTAATAGTCATTTGTCTCCTACATCCTGAGGCTTTCCTGTGAGAACTCCATCCTTCCCTAATATTCTAAAATTGAAACTTATGAACAAAAGAGAATATGGGACCAAGGTTGAAATTGAAGCCCAATTTAAGACACACCTTTTCCTAAACCCACTGAAGTGAAGTGAAGTCACTCAGTTGTGTTGGACTCTTTGTGACCCCATGGACTATAGCCTACCAGGCTCCTTAGTCCATGGGATTTTCCAGGCAAGAGTACCGAAGTGGGTTGCCATTTCCTTCTCCAGGAGATCTTCCCCACCCAGGGATCAAACCCCGGTCTCTCACATTGTAGGCGGACGCTTTACCTTCTGAGCTACCAGGGAAGCCAATTAGTCTAGTGTAAATTTTTAGCAGCATTTATAAGTCTAAAACTAGTTAAGTCAGCTGAAGTCATAGACCATCTTTTTATAGTTGATCAGATGAAACGTCAGATTAATCTCTATGATTTAAATTAAATTTACATAAGAAGCATGCAATGGAGTTTTTACATACCAGGACAGGGTTACAATATTAAGATCAGAAAATATGATAATAATAATAATAGTATTTATTAATCTTTACTTTCACTTCAATATTTAAGGGGACATTTAGGAAAACACACTTAATCTTTATTTCCCATTTGATAAGCTTTATATAAACTTTATTCCTTTAACTATTTTGTGGTGTTTAGATTCGCTATTGCCTTGCTACTGTAGAAAAGCACAATTAACATGGATTGATCTGTGTCTCTTTAACAGGGACAAGTGATCCATACGTGAAGTTTAAAATTGGAAGAAAAGAAGTTTTATAAGTAAAATAATACACAAGAACCTCAATCCTGTGTGGGAGGAGAAAGCTTGCCTTCTTGTTGAGCATCTTAGGGAGCCATTATATATAAAGGTGAGCCATTCATTTGTTTTTCACTAATGTAATCTGTTGTAGAAACTCTCATTTAATGGTTTTTTAATCATGTCTCTCTGTCTGATAAGTTTTTCCACCAGAGATATATTCTGCTATACTCAATTCTAATCTGTTGGTGATGAGATAGAATGAGCTATATTCACCAGGGGGAGCTCATGGGAGCACTTTTCTTCCAGACAGTTTTATTTCCAGTCATTTTTAGGAGGACTATGAAGTTCATCTCCTGCTGCTTGGTGCAGTTAATGAATTTAACACTCTTTGGGAACATATAAAAACAAGTCTTCATGTAACAGAGCAAGAATAAGATCTTGCACACAACACAGTCTTTGTGTTTAAGAATTATTTTAACATCAGGGGTCTACCATTCCTGGCTGCAAACAAAATGCTTTACTTGGAAGGTGAGGAAGTTAAAGATAATAGAGGGAGAAAAATGTTGTCTCTATTGCATTATCAAAGATGAGAAAAAGAGTATTTCCTCTCATTTGATATAGTTTTGAAAAAAAGAGAAAGAAGAATTTATGGAAAGAGTTAACCATAATTCCTCATTTTACTTTCAAATAAGGAAAAAATAACTGACTTCTCTTTAATTCATGTCCCTGGATACTTATTTTCTTTTCGGCTCCTATGTTCTGACTATCCATCCAGCGACCAAACCTTTTTCTACTTTGACCACATCACATGCCCCATCTTTTTCTCACACGAGCCCCAAATCTCACAGGGGCCCTTCTTCAACAATCTCTGCACTTCCTGCTTCCTCTCAAATCTTCACTTGTGTTGATTCCAGTCATTACTCTTTCCCACAAACAGGAAAAAGAATCAAGATGCTATTAAAATCATAGCAGGACAGTGTATAAAGTCAATGACAAGAGAATCTCCAAGTATAGAGTTAGTAAGTTTCTAGAAGTCATTATGGGGCGAACAGACCTATATTTGCATAAGAAATAAACCTGTATTTGCATAAGAAACTCTCTCTAGTGGACATTGGGTAAAGGAAATCTGTTGCAGAGAGTTAGTTTACTCTCTTTTAGCAATCAATATATGCTGACCCGCGTATTTATGGCCAACACTCCCCCACCAAAGAGAAGACCTCGATGGTCACAAATGTTAGAGAGAAAGAAATGTCTACATGAGAAAAATACCCTTACAATACATAGCTGGGATAAGGGATCAAAAAGAAATTTTGGAAAAGATAAGTAGGATGTAAGGAATTTTTTTTTTCTAGAGAGGTTTAGAAGAAATAAGTTAGAGCATCTGTAACCATAAAGGAAATGGATAAGAAAAGAGAGCGGAGTTAATAAGGAGAGCACCGGAGTGCTGGCATCTCGTTTAATGTCCCTTAAAAGAAAAATTATGGAAGAAAGGGATTAATTTCTAGGGCCTGTTTGTTTAATGAGATATTCCCCTACGACAGAACCATGTGGAGCGCCACTCTTTAAAAGGGTCGCAAATGAACAGCCAGGCATTACGTTAAATAATGCTTAGTTCCTCTGCTGTTCCTTTGTGTTTGAGAACGGGAATTCATTTGTGTAGAAATCCAGATGTTAAATGTGTATTTCAAAATGAATATTATAACAGGCTCTAAAGCAAACAAAAAGCTAAAGTACACGGAAAAAAATGGTGGCAAAAAATTCTGGTTTGAGAGAGCAAGAATATATGCATATACATATATGCGCTGAAAATAGACACAGTAACACTGCTTAGAGACCACAAGGCCTGGTTAATGACACGTTGGGAGCAAAGAAGCTGGGAGAGAAAACGCAAGGGTTGTTTTTGGTTTTGTTTTTACCACTTTGACACAGCACAGCTCAAAGCATGGATCGAGCTAAGGACCATATAACTGTCTTGTCTCAAATTATTTCTTAGTAAATTTTAAGGGCTCTAAAAGAATGTCATGTCATAAACCACTGACTCTCAATCCTGACTGTACATCAGAATTATCCCTAAAATTTTAAAGAATCTAGGGATCCAAGTCTCTCCCCCAAAGGTTCTGATTCAGGACCTCTGAGTTAGAGTCCAGGCTTCTGTTTCTGAAAATGTATTGCTATGTATAGAATATTTAAATGTATAGATAAATAAATTTAAGCTGTATCAATAGAATTTAAATTTTTTAATGTATAGATAAATAAACTCGATCAGAATAAGGAATTTCTTGTTCTGAACTCACTTGAGAATGAAAAGGGGTATTACTCAATCCCAATCAGCTTCTACCTAATAATACCTAATGTTTCCAATTCATGGAGCAGAGGGTCTAAAAATGGATTTCTTTGTATAGAAACAAAATGTATTCTGTTTCTGTGATGTATTGTTTAAGAAGGGAGGCACTTTTCTAGACATTTGAATGGAAACACCTGAATAGTTGGAATGGAAATATTTCACAACCGTAAACAGTAGAGCCCCCAAACAAATTATTTCAGAGTTAGATGTTTGTATTATCTTACAAGCTTTGTCTTGAAAATGGTTCAAAAATATTTCCTAAGTGCATGAATCAAGAATATCAATTGTTTTAGACAAAAAAATATATAGTAAAGCAAAACATGGCTGTTCAGTTCAGTCTCTCAGTCGTGTCCGACTCTTTGCGACCCCATGAACTGCAGCACGCCAGGCCTCCCTGTCCATCACCAACTCCCAGAGTCCACCCAAACCCATGTCCATCGAGTCAATGATGCCATCCAGCCATCTCAGCCTCTGTCATCGCCTTCTCCTTCTGCCCTCAATCTTTCCCAGCGTCAGGGTCTTTTCCAATGAGTCAACTCTTCGCATGAGGTGGCCAAAGGATTGGAGTTTCAGCTTCAACATCAGTCCTTCCAGTGAACACCCAGGACTGAGCTCCCTTAGGATGGATGAGTTGGATCTCCTTGCAGTCCAAGGGACTCTCAAGAGTCTTCTCCAACACCACAGTTCAAAAGCATCAATTCTTCGACGCTCAGCTTTCTTTATAGTCCAACTTTCACATCCATACATGACTACAGGAAAAACCATAGCCTTGACTAGATGGACCTATGTTGGCAAAGTAATGTCTCTGCTTTTTAATATGCTATCTAGGTTGGTCATAACTTTCCTTCCAAGGAGTAAGCGTCTTTTAATTTCATGGCTGCAATCACCATCTGCAATGATTTTGGAGCCCAGAAAAATAGAGTCTGCCATTGTTTCTACTGTTTCCCCATCTATTTCCCATGAAATGATGGGACCAGATGCCATGATCTTCGTTTTCTGAATGTTGAGCTTTAAGCCAACTTTTTCACTCTCCTCTTTCACTTTCCTCAAGAGGCTCTTTAGTTCTTCACTTTCTGCCATAAGGGTGGTGTCATCGGTATATCTGAAGTTATTGATATTTCTCCTGGCAGTCTTGATTCCAGCTTGTGCTTCCTCCAGCCCAGCGTTTCTCATGATGTACTCTGCATATAAGTTAAATAAGCAGGCTGACAATAGACAGCCTTGACGTACTCCTTTTCCTATTTCGAACTAGTCTGTTGTTCCATGTCCAGTTTTAACTGTTGCTTCCTGACCTGCATACAGGTTTCTCAAGAGGCAGGTCAGGTGTTCTAGTACGCCCATCTCTTTCAAAATTTTGTACTTGTTTTTAACTTACGGATAAAGACCATGCGAAGTTATTGAGTCTTAGAAAGATGGAATCTGCAGTCACAGCTTCATCATAATACTAACTGCCATTTACAGAGCACTGTGCTAATTGCCAGACCTACATTGCCTCATGTAATTCTTTCAATGACCCTGTGAGTAACTCTTCTCACCTCCATTTTACAGATAACTGAGGCCCCCAGAAATGAAGGGTTTGCTTAAGTCCTCCCAGCAATTAAGCCGCATAGCTTCTGTTTTCCACTAGAGATAATTAGTTGCAATGGCCACAGTTAGGTTTTTATTTATTTTATAATGTCAGTTTTATGACTTGAGGTTTAATTATTCTTTTATAGTGAAATGATTGCTTTGAAACTGCCTAGGTGTGAAATGCATCATAGACATACTTGTATGGGTATCATCTTATATCCTGGGCCAAGGGTAGCTGGGTACTTATGTGAGCTGAGTACCTTTCTGTTTCCTATTCCCATTATGTCTTCTCGCTTCACTCGCATGCCACTCTCTCTCACTGTCTTCCTAAGCATCTTACGTAAAATAGCAGTTCCCATTACTCCCGTTCCCTCCAATATTTTTCTCCATGGCACTTACCACCACCTAACACATTTTTTATTGTCTGCAGCCCACCATATAGTAAGGATCCCTCCTTTCATTTTGTTCACTGCTGTATTTCTAGTGCCTTAAGCAGTATTTGGCCCATTGCAGGTACCCATCAAGTGTTTTCCAAGTAAATGAATGAATCAATATATGAATCATTTGAACTACCCCGAATATAAACTCCCTGAAGTCATCATTACCTATGAACATTTCATTCATTTAAGCTAATAAATCGCCTTTCCTATTGAAGCCAGTGTGAGTTGAGTTTTCTGTTACTTGTACCCAAAAGCATTTTAACTGATGCATTTCCTAATCCACTTTCCATAGAAAACAATTGAATCAAGATGATAAATAAACTCACTGATCAGAATACAGCATTTCATGTTCTGAACTCACTTGAGAATGAAGAGAGGTGTTACTCAGTCCCAATCAGCTTCTACCTAATATTACCTAATGTTCCCAACTCATGGAGCAGAGGGTCTGTGAAAGCAAGGATTCCTTATAAATTGTTCACATTTGAATTCCCAGTGCTTTACCCAGAGTGGGTGCCCAAATTATATTTGTTCAATTTTAAGATGTTCTGTGTCTGAAATCCGTTACAAGAGGGGACTCCGACTTCTTCCTAGTTCTGGCATTTGGGGGCAAGTAAAATAAATATGTTAAGCTTTCGATTCCTTATCTGACAAATGGAAGCAATGCTTTTACACTGAGTTGTAAAGAGTGAAATTTATTAATAAAAATCTATATGATGTGTTTAAGGCAGCACCTTATATATGGTAAATGTTGGGTAAACATTTACTGTCATTAACTATACCTATTGCATTGGGAGTAATTTTCCTAGTTCATCTCTCTTCTATGTTCTGTATTTTCTGACATTTCACTTAGAGCAATAAACTGACATATAAATTGACAAATACTTTATAGAGCTTGGCTGAAAATTTCATTGCTAACAGTTAATGCCTTTGCTGATTAATAGGAATTGAGAACTAATGTAGACATCTAGCATTAGGATGGTAGAAAAGACCCTTCCCATGAGACTAAACAGAGTTTGAAATTTGAATCACCCATCTGAGCTGTCTATACTGATCAAGTCACTGGATTCACAGCTTTCAACATTATATGTGTAGATGTACCCCAGGTGTTCTCATGGGTTATAGGTTGCTGTAGTCTCCCCAGATTTTAATCCTTAGGCTGATACCATTAGAAGAAATTGTATAAGAGAGATTTTTCTAATTTTGGTGTAAATTTTATGTTGTAAAATACACTACTGCAGCCGTTTGCATATACCAAGGTGTCAGTTGCATAAGATATGCCACTGAGCGGATGACTAAAGCTTGGAAGTGCAATTGATCAAGGAGAATATTTATTGCAGGAGTGCTGCACTTTCTACAACAAATGTACTCCTGAAAGGTTGTATGTAAATCAAATGACTATAAATTGAATAATTTAAAAGGCATTAGAGGAGCTTATAACTTAAATAAATTCTTTGTGACTCTTCCAATTTAAGAATCACTTTGTAATGCAAAGTATATATTTTTTTGTTTAAATATCAATTTTCTACACATTGTTTGTTTGAATTGTGGTATACATATATTACTAGAGGGAAAGAAAAAGTGACTGATGCAGGATTTCTGTATATACTATTCCCTCTGCTTAGAGCTTTCTAGCTAGGGTGTCAGGAATTGGGCAGAACAGCGCTGACCAGTGGATTCTCACAGCCTGGAGAGTGCAATAGTCTGGCTCATCCTTTTAAGAGCAGACTTACCTGTTCATGCTCATTTACAGTGTGCAATACAGTAATTTGCTATTGAAAAGGTCAGGCACACAGGTCTAAATTTCATCTACCAGCATTTTTCAGTCTTCAAAGCTTTCCCTAATCTCCAATGTACTTTTTTTCCATTTTGTACCCTGTTCTTGTCTTTACAACAGTTATTAAAATTAGTGATTGTAACACCCGGGCACTTCCTTGAATATCATCTGTCTCTCTCACTGAACTATAAGCATTGACAATTCACCACAGTTTACTGAGTGCCTAGCACATTGTCTGGCACATAATAAGTATTTAATCAATGTTGGCTGAGGAATTTCATAAGAAAATGCTTGTGTGTGGTAGTTGCTCAGTCATGCCCACCTCTGCAACCCCGTGAACTGTAGCCAGCCAGGCTCCTCTGTCCATGGGATTCTCCAGGCAAGGATACTGGAGTGGGTTGCCTTTCCTTCTTCAGGGGTCAAACCTGAGTCTCCTGCATCGCAGGCAGATTCTTTACCATCTGAGCCCCAGGGAAGCCCAGGAAAATGTTTAAATTGATGGAAATTAGCCCGCTCTCGTTTACTTAGAATTCTTTGAAAATGGCCCTGTCTGATCTAGCTCTGCGTTCTCTGCCCATCTTCCCTCCAGCCTCCATCTTTCTCAATTTGCTTCAGCCCCGCTGGCTACTGGCTGATTCTTGAACGTGCTAATCACTTCCCATGCTAGTTGCTTAATCCTTCTCATCATTGCAGTCTCTACACCAACACACTTCCTCCAAGAGGCCTAAGGACTCCCATATAAAATATCAGCTCCCAACACACTTCCTTACACTTTTGTCTCCATTGTGTTCCTCGCAGAACTCAACATATCTATTCAGGTTTTTATTGACTCTCCCAGCTGTGAAACATAGGATCCAGAAGGTTAAGCACATTGCTTGTCTGGTTCATCATAATATGAAAGTGAACCATGAAAGGCACAAAAGAGACACATGATTTTGACAGAAGAAATACAACCTTTTCTTTTTCTATTTGTTGTTATTAATTACATTAATATTATCCTTGAATGATTCCTTTGACAATAAAAACTTAATTTAAGCATAGTATAAATTTATAAAGTGCTATAGTCATAATATCTTAGTGTTTACTTACTGTATATGTTTAAAACAACATTGTCCTAGAATGTCAGAGAATGTGTCTTCAGTGACCTGAAAAAAATACAGAAATTGGAGTCCTGTCTTCATCACCTACAACCCATTATGAAAGACATATTTGTTGAATTCATACCAACTCAGTTTACCTTTCAGTAACACTAATACACCTTCTATAATGAGGAGTAAATATTCTTAGCCTGTGGTTCCCACATTTTTGATGATTTACTTTATTTTATTTGATTTTGTTATCTTCTGTAAAATTCTATTTTATTTTAAATCAGTATTTTATTTACAAAATTAAATGTAATTGCCTTTTAATGTTTTGTGAGACCTTAGCATTTCAAAACATTAAAACAAAATTTTAAAAATAAATCTGAGGAAATTGTATTGACTTTGGTGACATAGAAAAACTATTTTATAATAGAGATGTTTTCATTTAAGGTTTATATTAGAATTGTTCATAATGTCTGCGTCTTTGGCTCCCTAGGTGTTTGACTATGACTTTGGGCTGCAGGATGACTTTATGGGCTCAGCCTTTCTGGATCTCACACAATTGGAGTTAAACAGGTAATTTTTGCACTGTTGTAATCACTATACCTTGTTGTGAAGCTAGACCTTTGCAACAGAAAATGTCAACAGATCTGGGTTCTTGTTGCTGTTCTGTCAGTCATGGCTGTGAGTCTTCATACTAGCCAGCCTTTGTCAAGTATATCTTTCTCACCTCCTCAGTGGAAATAATAGCATCTCCTTGCACTATCTCATTGACAACAACTATTCAGCAAAAAAATTCTTAAGATACCTACTTTGTTTTCCAGAATGTGCCAAGAACCAGGAATCTAGACTGACACATTCTTCACTCTCACATTGCTGGTGTGGTTGTAGTGAGGCAGGAAGACTATACATGTTAATCATAATCATTAAGAATGAAGCTATCATTTGATATTGATTCAGTTCAGTTCAGTCGCTCAGTCGTGTCCGACTCTTTGTGAATTGCAGACTATACATGTTAATCATAATCATTAAGAATGAAGCTATCGTTTGATATTGATTCAGTTCAGTTCAGTCGCTCAGTCGTGTCCGACTCCCATGAATTGTAGCACGCTGGGCCTCCCTGTCCATCACCAACTCCCGGAGTTCACTCAGACTCACGTCCATCAAGTCGGTGATGCCATCCAGCCATCTCATCCTCTGTCATCGCCTTCTCCTCCTGCTCCCAATCCCTCCCAGCATCAGAGTCTTTTCCAATGAGTCAACTCTTCGCATCAGGTGGCCAAAGTACTGGAGTTTCAGCTTTAGCATCATTCCTTCCAAAGAAATCCCAGGGCTGACCTCCTTTAAATTGGACTACTTGGATCTCCTTGCAAACCAAGGGACTCTCAAGAGTCTTCTCCAACACCACAGTTCAAAAGCATTAATTCTTCAGCGCTCAGCTTTCTTCACAGTCCAACTCTCACATCCATACATCACCACTGGAAAAACTATAGCCTTGACTAGATGGACCTTTGTTGGCAAAGTAATGTCTCTGCTTTTGAATATACTGTCTAGGTTGGTCATAACTTTCCTCCCAAGGAGTAAGCGTCTTTTAGTTTCATGGCTGCAGTCACCATCTGCAATGATTTTGGAGCCCCCAAAAATCTGTTTGGGGCCCACTGTTTCCCCATCTATTTCCCATGAAGTGATGGGACCAGATGCCATGATCTTCATTTTCTGAATGTTGAGCTTTAAGCCAACTTTTTCACTCTCCACTTTCACTTTCATCAAAAGGCTCTTTAGTTCCTCTTCACTTTCTGCCATAAGGGTGGTGTCATCTGCATATCTGAGGTTATTGATATTTCTCCTGGCAATCTTGATTCCAGCTTGTGCTTCTTCCAGCCCAGCGTTTCTCATGATGTACTCTGCATAGAAGTTAAATAAGCAGGGTGACAATATACAGCCTTGATGTACTCCTTAGTTATAACTAAAATTAATATTGGAACAATTTGCATCACAGCTCTTATACTTTATGGATATTATCAGTTTGCTTGGTTCCTTATGCTTCAGTTAAAACCTCTAACATCAAAAAACCATCCAAATTTCTCACAGCATCATTCCTTGAATTGGTGAATTAAGAATCATGTGAAATAGTAGCCTAGAACTGTAAAATCTTAGCATTGGAAAGTAGCTGTGGTTCCCCCAAATTGCTTGGGCACATTTGTAAATATATAGATTTCTAGACTCCAGGCTGGATCTACAGAACCAGAGTCATCATGGGTAGAGTTCAGAATCATGCTCTTTTTAAAAGCTTCCTAGTTGATTCTGAAGTGCAGCCAGGATTGGAAGTTTTTATTTGGACCACCTTTCCCATCAAGCCCTTTCCCTAAGACTAGAATCTGGCTGTATCATTCACTAAAACTTAAGCTCCATGAATACAAGTGTCTTACATTTGGTCTTGACCTCTGATATTTACCCAGAACCTAGTACAGTGTTCATTTCCTGTTTTGTGAGTTAAATGAATAAATGATTGAACAACCAAAGGAACATTCCTAATTTGCCAGCATTTCAAGATTCAAGTTTGATGCTAAATGTTCTACAGTCACTTAGGTTTATGGAGGACATGAACCCTTTTTTCAGTATTAATTAAAATATGGAAACAAGATATTACCAATACATTGTCAGTTAAAGGTATATTTTGCATTATTTTCCAAAACTTATTATGGGTAATATTCAGTAATTCATAATCTCTTCCTCAGAGATACTTTTCTAATTCTGAAGCCTTCTGAGTATTGATCACCTCTTTTAAGTGTTGGTTTCCTTGAATTTCTGAACCTAAACAGTATTTAGGCATAGGTTTAAGTAGCCAAAAATAGAAGCATTATTTTAAATATTAATAGCTCAGTCAGTAAACAATCTGCCTGCAGTGCAGGAGACCTGGGTTCGATCCCTGGGTCGGGAAGATCTCCTGGAGAAGGAAGTGGCAGCCCACTCCATTATTCTTCGCTGGAGAATTCCATGGACAGAGGAGCCTGGCAGGCTACAGTCCATGGGGTCGTGAGGGTCAGACACATCTTAGCGACTAAACCACCACTATTCATTGTTTTAAAGTATGTTTATAATACATATCGGGCAAACTCTATATTTTCCTCCTCTCCCACTCATCTGTTTACTTTAATTATACTCTACCTAGAAGGGTGGGGTGGATGGGGGTTGGACGAAGGCTCAAAAGGGAGGGAATGTACATATACTTAGAGCTGACTCTCGCTGTTGTGCGACAGAAACCAGCACAACTTGTAAAGCAGTTACCCTTCAATTCAAAATAAATTTTAAAAAATCGTCCTCCGGGCTCAAAAAAAAATTCTGAAGAACTAAAAGGGAGGTAGAGGTCAATAAATGACCCTCATTTAGTTGTTGGACTCAAATTTGTAGAAAATAGCTGCTATTGCTTTCTGTGTGTTGAAGAGCTCATAGAGATGTACCTTATAGGTTTCTCAGTACTTCCCTCTTGTACTTTCTTGGCCTTTCCAATAACTCCGTGACCTTTTAGAACCCCATGAAGGACTGAAACTTAGGTGTGTGAATCCAGTTATCCATTTGGCCCATGATTTTATTGGATAACTTAATATGTTGATAGTATTTTAATAATAACAAAAACTATACCAGGAAATTAAAGGAAGGCAAAATTACTTTTCTTCTTAAAAATAATAAATTGCTGATATAAGATATACTTTGGCTTATTCATTTAATGACTGTTTATAACCTTTTAAATATTGTATATATATATATGTTTTAATTGAAGCATAGTTGACATACAATATAGGTTTCAGGTATACAACATTGTGGTTTGACATTTATAGACATTACAAAATGATTCTAATAAACCATCTTTCATCATACCAAGTTATTCCAGCATTGCTGAGTATATTTCTATGCTGTACATTACATCCCTGTATTTATGTAATGACTGGAAGTTTATGTACCTTAATCCCCTTCGTCTGTTTGATCTGTTCCCCTGCTCCCTCCCTCCTGGCAACTGTTTATTCTGTGTGTCTGTGAGTCTGTTTCTGTTTTGTTTTCTTTGTTCACTTGTTTTGCTTTTAGATTCAGCATATAACTGAAATCATATCGTATTTGTCTTTGTGTGACTTACTTCACTTAGCATAATGCCCTCCAAGTCCGTCCATACTGTTGCAAATGGCAAGATTTCGTTATTGTTATGGCTGAGTAGCGTTCCTTTGTGTGTGCATACCACATCTTGTTCATCCATTCATCTGTTGGTGGAGCCTCTGGTTGCTTCCAGAATACCTTGGCTATTGTAAACAATGCTGCAGTAAACATAGGGGTACAAGTATCTCTTCCAATTAGCAGTTTTGTGTTCTTTGGATAGAAACCCAGGCAGGAGTGGAACTGCTTGATCATCTGGTAGTTCTATTTTTATTTGTGGAATCTCCATACGTGGCCTCGCCAATTTAAATTTCCACTAACAGTGTACAAGTGTTTCTTTTTCTCAACAATCTCACCAACAGTTACTTGTTGCTTCTTTGGTAATTGCCATTCTGACAGGTGTGAGGTGACATCTCATTGTATTTTGATTTGTATTTCCCTAATAATTAGTGATTTTTGAGCATTGTTTTATGTGTCTGTTGGCCGTGTGCATGTCCCTTCTTGCAAACATGTCTATTAGGTCCAGTGCCCATTTTTTAAATCCAATTGCTTGGGGGTTTTTGCTATTGAATTATATGAGTTCTTTACACATTTGGGGTATTAAACCCTTATTGGATGTTACCATTTGCAACTATCTTTTCTCATTCAGTAGATTGCCTTTTGCTGCTGATTTCCTGCATGCTCAATATCTTAACATTTTATATCATAGGCCCACGGATGTGACCTTAACACTGAAAGATCCCCATTATCCTGACCATGATCTTGGAATCATTTTGCTCTCAGTCATCCTTACCCCTAAAGAAGGAGAACACGTGGTAAGTTCCCACAGAGTCTGGTTGTAGCTTTCTTGCTCCCACTTGTTTGAATGTTGTGAGCCTTCTCTGAACACAGAGATAATATTATAGAGAAGCAGCGTAAGAAATTCTGGCCTTTTCTTTGTTTCTATGGGTATCTTGTGTATCAGCAGTCTAGGTGTATGGTGTCTTTTGAATTCAAATTTCTTATTCTGTTCTCTAGGTCGGGACCTCTTACTATAAATAAGAGACGCATTTGCATCTTTTATCATAATTTTATTTTCCAGTTTCAGACATGCTATATTGTAGTGAACAGTAGTATTCACTCAGGGATTATATTTACTGGTGAATTGAATATTTTGAATTCCTTCTAGAGATATCCAGACCCTACTATTTTGATTGTACTGTCAAATGTACCATAACAAACAAAATGAGGTGAAATTACAGTAGAAATGCTGCTTTCTGGTATTTGTTTGATGAATGATAAGTGAGTACTTTTCATCTTCTTGATGGGCTTCCAATATTGGCAGCACCAATTTTCTAGCCTTGGCTGTCTGTAGTTCCTTGCACACCATGCTACTATGAGAAACTGACAAGAGATACAGAAACTCCAGCACTGTTGAAGTGACCATAAAAATAATATATATATGCAGGTTTGACCTGCATCGATATGCTTGCCAGTACACTTTCTACCACAGTGTACCAAAGATTATTTATTAGACTCAGGGTACTTTCATGTACTAAGAGCTATTCTCATTAATTCTGATTGCAACACATTTTAACAGTAGACATATTTAATAATTTTTAGGCAAATTTAAACACTCTTTTTCAGCAATGTATACATTGCTGTCTTAAAATATTGCATGATTAAAGTTGGTATATGTTTTCTGCTGGAAAGGTATTAATATTATTGGCATTTTCCCCTAGATTGTAAGTAAATATAGTGAGTTACTGTTTCAGATGAGGAAGTGTTTTAAACTCATTGAGAAACTCACCTTCTGCAGTGTACTTTTCTCTATCCTTTCTAAAAATTAAACAACGAGCACACCTATTCATATATAATATTTGTTAAGTATGATTTAAGTCTCTATACTTTATTCAGTGAGGAAGAAAATTTTCTTTTTGAACAATTGCTATCTAATAATAGCTACATTGAGAACTTAGCATGGTGAAAGAATGTATATTTGTTCATAGGCATAGTCTCATGTGGGCAAATGAAAGATCAGGTGACGTTTTTTCACAGAGAACATTTAGAAATAAAAGCTCATCATTTTGAAAGTCACCAATTCAGAATATAATATTTCACCCAGTATAAACCAAGGAGTTTATCTGGCTAGTCCATACACTGGAATAAAGTATAAACATGCATTTATTCCTTTATTCAAATTAACCTGGTATTCATCAGGAACCTACCATGAGCTAAATCCTATGCTAGACCCTTGAGCTTCCCTGCTGGCTCAGTGGTAAAGAATCTGCCTGCCAAGGCAGGAGACGCAGGTTCGATCCCTGGGTTGGAAAGATCTCCTGGAAAAGGAAGTGGCAGCCCACTCCAGTGTTCTTGCCTGGGAAATCCCTCAGACAGAGAAGCCTGGCAAACTACAGCCCATGGGGTTGCTGAAGAGTCAGGCACACCTTAGCGACTAAAGCAGCAACAACATGCTAGACCTTTAGGATTCAGTAGAACTGAAATGCAGTGGAGAGCTCAGAAATCAAATGATCCCAGAAGGAAATGTAAAATGACAGCTGTTTGAAGTGCCATGAAAGAGAAGTGACGTGCTTCTGTAGAGAAAATAGAGGTGAATTTGTTCTAGTCATGGGAACAGCATTCTCTAAAGAAGTCAAATGAGACACGAGGTCTGAGTGCGAATAGGAGTTGATAAAAGCAAAAACAAAGAAACAAACAAAAACAGGGAGGTATTTGAAGCAGAAGAAATAGCACAGGCAAAGGCTCTATAGCTAGGGAAACCAAGCTGCACTCCAAGAACTGCAAGAGTCTTGGAGCTTAGAGAAGGGTGGAAGCAAGACTGGGGGAGATCCTAGTGAACGATGACAGGGAAAGGGAGGCACCCAGACTGAGTTAGGACTGCTGGCCACGTTAAAATTCGTGGTCTCTCCCCAAAGAGCAACGGGGAGCCATTGAAAAGTCTGTAAATGGAAAGTAGCATAGCTGTATTTGCCTTTTGTTGTGTAGCTACACTGTAGAAAAGAGATGAAAGAGTAAGAACGGATGTTTGCAGACCAACTAGGAAGCTGTTTTAAAAATTCTGGTGGGAAATGATGGAGATTTGGATTAGAGTTGTCCTACATACAGATGGAAGGAAATGAAAAAGTTTATCTATCAGAGGTGAAATCAGCAAAACTTGGGGACAGAATATTCTTGTTTGGTGATGCTTTGTCACTTTAATGAAAGACAACACTTCATAAAGGAAAGTACCCGAATGCCTGAGATCTTAGGTGTCCGCAGAACATCCAAACTTGCAGTATTACTGAGGATCCAAATATATACAACTGTTTTAGTTATTCGGGTGACTTCATGATGAAGGTTCTGCTGATTTTCTACATTAAAAGAATATTTAGTAAATATTCTAACATCAGACTGAGGGTTTAAAGGGTCAAATTGGTATCAAGAGACTTTATGATGAAGCAGCTGAATTGTTCTAACTTACTCAGAAATATAGCACAGGTAGAGTAGTTACAGAAATTAGTTTTCCTTCAACGATTCTTGCAAAAATCCTTCTATTCCCATTGCTGCTCAAACATATTTAGGCACCATTTCTTTCTAATTAGGAAAAATCATTTTAGAATATGACAGTGCCTGGTTACTTATCATCAGTGATTTATCAAATATGAATAGGAAAGGAAACAGAGCATACAAAACTGTTAATATATCAGAAACCTGGTATTGTTAAGTATCTTTTCTTCATTTTCCTTTTTCCTTATTGTATCTGTCCAGCCACATTCGCCCTTAACATGAAAAATTCTTCCTGAAATCTTTATGCCATTTTCTTGATTCAGATCTCTTTGGCTAACTTAGTTTTTGGAAGAAATCTTTTACTGCCAAACTAGATTGTTTCTGCTGCAGCAACTGAAAACCAATGTCTTTTCCCTTCCCAATTTGGATGCTCTGTCCTCTGCACCAGAGAAGCAAGTGGCTTATCAGCACCCAGTGCCTCAGAAAAGGCACAGTGGTTGCAGCCTGTTCCAGAGACGGCCTCTGGCTGGTAAAGCCCCTCTTGACCTCAGCAATACCCGAGAAGCAGAGAGAAGGGTGACCTGGAGGATCTGGTCCTCCTTGTGAATGGACCGATAGCTGGGAGCTTGGAGTTGGTTATTGTCAAGCAGCTGGGTTAGGGGCAGGGGAGGAAGCATGAAAGGTCACCTATAGGAAATTCTATTAGGAACTCCAATATCCTGGCTAGTCTGATTCCTAGACTGGGCTTGCAGCTTCTGTGCATATGCTTTACATGATGAAAATTTCTAACAAAGACACATGAATTAGTACTTCCCCCTTTTTGTTTATTTTGGTCTATATAGCAGTTCTAGAGCTGTTTATTAATTATTGCCTCTAAAATTGGTAAGCGACCCTGGTTGGGGAGATTTTGAACCTCTGAATAAATGTCATTTGTAGGCATCTGTTGAATAAAACCACTTATTGGCCACCTATATGCATTATGCTAACTGTATAACTCCTTCTTTATTCTTCTACGTGTTCAGTGACCCCTGGCTATTTCTCTAACATGGAAACAGAAACTCCTGATGAAGGCTTTAATTGTCTCCAGCTTCTGCACACTGTACTTCACCTTGCCTCCATCCTATAGTCTGTCCCTCCTGGCTTAAGAAATAATAATTTATAAGTATTAACAGATATTTAAAATTACTGTTTCTGCTTACCTTTCTTATGATGACTCCTCTTAGGACCTAGTCCAGCTCTCTGTACCTGGCTGATTTTCAGTAGGCTGTAGATGAATCTCAAGGAAAACTTGATGGAATGCCTCAAAGGTTCAAGGGAAAGTATTTTAAGTTTCCTTCTTCAATATTCAAATCCCTGAGGTTGTCACAAACAATATTGGAAATAATAATTTAATGTTCCTTTGGAACTCTTAAAATTTTATATTAATGATAATCTGATTAAAATCAGTCTATACGGCTCGTCTCAAGATTTCTAATGATCACAGTGAATTAGAAGTACATCACTGTGTTTTCTTCATTTGGTTACATGCCTAGTATTGGTTAAATATATTTACCTGGAATACATTAGAAATTTCTTGGTTAAAAGCAACTCAATTATCCAGTATACCTTCAAATTAAATATTTAATATGCCTGAAATAAAATGTATTGCTGCAATGAAAATGACATGCTGAATTTTCACAAATTATCTAACAATAAATCTTATTTAGAGAAATTCAAATGCATAATGCAGCAAACCAGAATCAGTTTACTAAATGCTTCATAATTCCATTTAATATTCAGAATGATGCATAGGGAAGGAGTAGAGGATGATTTTGCATTGACCTTCTCACAACAAAATTATGAGTTCTGTTCTCTTTGATTTGTAGCTCAGAAATGATCTATTTTAAGCTTTTGGAACTTAAGACTTAGTTCAAAAAGCACATGTTTATTCTTATGCCTGTGTTTCTAAAACTTAACTAATATTTTATATGGATTCACATGGAGAATGGATAGTATGAGTTTCAAGAGCCATTGACAAATAAATCCTAACCATCAGATAAGAAATAGAACATTAATATTAAGAAATCCTGTCAAAAGTGGGAAGAAATGAGTAACTGGAAACAGAAGACGTAGCATCACAAAGTGCTCAGAGTTCTAAATCAATTATCATGCCCGTGTTTAACACACTATTAATACTGACATTATGTTTCGTGAATCACATGGTCGCAATGATTTCTCCTTGTGTGGACAGGAGAAATTTCTCCTTGTGAGAACAGTTCTCCTTCTGGAACTCAGTAAAAATGAAGAACAAGTTGAAAACCTTATCAGCCTACTGTATTTACTAAAGCCTGTCAAACATGCAATATCTAATTATAGCTAATTAAGAAATATACATGAGTCATAACAAAAGTATTTCATGGTTACTTATGTTAAACTCTTCTCCATTGAGTCATGATTCTTTTGTAAAAATCCCAGTTGTGAACAGACACATATATGTATGTATGTGTGTATGTTTGTGTGTGTATACATATATATATATATATGTATACACACACACATATATGTGTGTGTGTGTGTTTTAATTTTCAGTGTTGCGTGTGTGAGAAGCCAAAATCTTCCCGGGGGCATGCTTATGACTTGCATGACACAACTGTCATTCTGCTTTGAATGCAGGACATACATGTGTGTCCTATATATGGTATTTTGGTCTGATTGTGTGTTTGAGTTCTTTCTGGCTCTTTTTCTAGCAGAGTTCAATCCACAACTTTCTTCACTGGCGAATTTGTGGAATAAAAGTGAGTTAATTTGTGTTACACACTCTCTTAGATAACCTAGACCTACAGATTGGCTAAAGCTAAAAAGTAGAAAATTTTAAGAAACATATGAATTAACCTTAGTTGATCTTTAGTGAATTATTTTTCTTGGTAGTTTATTTTTGAAAATTTTCTGAATTATTTCATAACCTAACATTTGAAGAAAACTCATCTATAAACATACAATACATGTGTTTTATAATATGTAGTTACCATAATATCTAGCCATTCCATGGTTTTTTAAATATCTATAATAGCCATGTAATTGCCTTAAAAAAAAATCACTGCAACAAAAGATAAAAACATAAAATGGGTTGAGAATGTGAAACTTCTAAAAACAGAAAAGATTCTGCAACTCTCAGAGAGTCATATTTTACTGGGCTTCAAAGAGGTTGAATTGCTAATAAAGAGTTTGAATTGTACTATAATATTAGATAATGACACTTTCAAAAACAAATTCATATGTTTCTCAGCTAAAGTTAAGATCAAAGAGCAAAAACTAAATTTTATTTTTCTAGAATTTGCTTCATCTCCTATCTTTAACATTCCCCAATCTTTCTTCTCTAACATGTCTCATAGTTAGCGAAGGTAACAATGTTAATATTGATAGTATGTCTGTTAAATTCACTTTTTAAAAACTTTTCTACTGTTTTCAGTTTTATTGAATCTACCTTCACCCATCTAAAAATAAAAGAGAACTGGGACTGAGATACTTAAACCCATTGGTTAGCTGGTTGGATTGGCTCAAGAAGCAGAAATTTTGTTATAAAATCCAGGGCCATTTTGAGTCATTAGATTTATAACTGAACTCTAGAGATTGAATCAGAAAATAAGGAATTAGTCCCTGTAACTGCCCGATCTTTCTATTTACACTTGAGGAAATTACTGGCCTTTTGTTTGTATCATTATCCCAATCTGAAAAATAATACTATGCAGCTTATTGGTAAAAGTGACTTTGTAAAATACCAAACCTGTAGTTAGCTTTCAGAGAAGGCAATGGCACCCCCACTCCAGTACTCTTGCCTGGAAAATCCCATGGGCAGAGGAGCCTGGTTGGCTGTAGTCCATGGGGTTGCTGAGGGTCAGACAGGACTGAGCGACTTCACTTTCCCTTTTCACTTTGATGCATTGGAGAAGGAAATGGCAACCCACTCCAGTGTTCTTGCCTGGAGAATCCCAGGGACGGGGGAGCCTGGTGGGCTGCCTTCTATGGGGTAGCATAGAGTCGGACACGACTGAAGCGACTTAGCAGCAGCAGCAGCAGCAGCAGCAGCAGTTAGCTTTACATGTGAAAGGCTAATTGCACACAGCATTTGTGAGTCAGGGCGTGTGGCCTTGCCAGGAGCAGTGAATCTGTGTAATGCTGGGTATTGCCCTGAGGTTCAGCTCTTCTCGTGCTCTTAGCCACTTTTCATAGGACAGCATTTCTTACAAAACTTTGTAAGAGTCTTAGAGACTAGTTGATGATGACAAATGGGCATGAGGTAAGAAATGTTAGTTTTGATTTACTTATGTTAATTATTCTCACCTGATTTGACTCAAGAACTTGTCCCTAGGAATTACCATTCTTTGTTCATTGAAGCTCTTTCTGAGAAAGGTGAACATGTGTAGTATGACTCCTGAGACAGTTTTTATAAACTTGGCATACCACGAAAGTATTTCACGTTCAATTGACTTTAATGGTGAGGAGAATGTGGTGGTGGTGATGATGGTGATGATCATGGTGCTGATGACCGAGACAATAACTCATTTGTCACCAACAACAAACATCTATTAAACATCCATCTCCACAACCCAATGGTGGAGTTTGTTGCTTCAGAATAATTTGGACATTAGTAATTAGAAGAAATATAATACTTTGCAGTTCATTACTCCGTTTGAAAAAAATAGGGAGCTATTGTAAACTTGGGAAATTTATTTCTCTTCCATATTTTGGTTAATATTTAACTCAGAGTGTATATAGAGAGAATATAATCCATAAAACCACTGTCTACATAAAAGAGGAATATATCGTTATCTTTGACAATTTTATGATTTTTCTCATTTCCTATGCTAGAACTTCTACAGAATTCCTTTGTCTTGGTTTAAGCCAAAGGTTGCCTTCTAAATGACTCAATCTTATATTAAAATCTTTCCCTTTTTGTATTTTTGTAATTTGTGAGTGGTTTCTGAAATGGTCTTGCTTTACAGTGAATTTTGCTGAAGGAGACAGAGTTCTTAAAAGGCACCAGTGCTCTTCCTTAGCTGTACAAATACAGCAAACATTTCTATTAACTGTATTCTTTGCTCCAAATATTCCCTAGTCCTTACCACATCTGCCTTAAATGTAATGATAAAGCCAAGGGTAAGGAGGTTATTCAGAAGTTAATACCTCAATGTTCATTGAGAATTTTTCTTTTTAAATGGAGAGGAAATTAAAAGTCATTGTATTTTTATGAGTTACTTTATGCCAGAGACCAATGATCTTGGGCACTAATCACGAATTTCCATGAAACTTAATGAAAACTTGAAGTCATAACACCACTTACTATGACATGAAAAAACATTAAAGGATCTGAAATAGCTAAACATTTAGCAGGAAGATCCACTAATAACCATCACAATACACAGCACTCTTTCTCAGTTGAAAGCATTTGGAAACCCTGGTGTAATTACAGACTAACTGGAAGCAGACACAACTCTAAGATGCCATCAATGCAACAGACTTTGAATGTGTTTAAAGAGGAAAATTATTATATACCCAGTGAAGTCATGATACCTCCTCAGCCTCCACGACCAAAAGGAACAGTTGCTAACTGGGAGACACAATGCATTTTTTCCCTGTCAGTAAGATATTTCAAAGTTTCCATTCTATTTAAAATATACTGTCCCATTTCTTTGTACAAAAGGATAAAGCAAATGAACTCTTACCAGAAAGACTGCTTGAATGTTAAAGGTGCTTCTTCTAGCTGTGTGTACCAGAAAAAACAATTTTTGTCTTGTGTAATTGTTGCTGGAAACCATTTGCTGTTTAAATGTTAAGCTCCCTCCAAAAAACAATTGGCTGCCCTGTCCTGTGCTTGAGTGATAAGATAATGAAAATGCTTTATTTCATTTACAGACAATGCTAATGAGGAAGAGTTGGAAAAGATCAAGTAAGGTAATGCTTAGCATGTGATCTTTCAGCTTTTCTCGTTGAGAAGAACTATCAGCTGCTTTCCCAGGCTCTCTCATACCTCTTCAAACTACACCTCAGAATTCCATCACTCTTCACTTTTTTCTTTTTTCCCCATGAACTTTAAGCCAATCATGTGATGCTTTTTCAGTAAATAGAAATCACTCTGATCAATCACATCCAAACCATCCTCTTGCTAATCTTGGGTCACTTTTGAGCATCATTCTCAGCATCTGGTTTCTGTTCTGGGCACCACAGGGTCTAGAAAATGCCTTTGCTCCAGATCAGGTTTAAAATAATGGCACTAGGATAGGGACAACTCCAGAGAGGAAGAATATCCACGTAATCTACTGTTTTCTTTCACTGAAAACCAAGTCTGAGGTTTTCTAAACTCAAAAATCCCTTTATTGCTATATCTTTGAAGTGCATAATGAAAACAGTTTTCTGTCATTGCTTCTCCTCTCACTTCAAGAAATAAATGGCACGTGGGAGCAAGAGGAGTTTATAGTTCTTGTAAGTTACCAAGCCCTGGCTCTTCCTATAACTTGTAAAATATAAAAGATCTATTCTAAGCTTCTGATTTGTTCAGTGGTGGTACCACTCTTGTACACAAATAAATAACAAGATGAAACCAACTTTTGTATGACTACTCCTTGGAATAAATCTAAAGGATTTTATTTGTAAAGATCATTTTTGCTCAAATTTCTATTTTACAAAATCGGTACTCCTTTTGAATAGTGACTTACTTTTTTAGACCCTGGAACATAACGATCTTTTTCTTCCATTCTGATTGAATCATGCTATTATTTAAATTTTTCTTTAATTTTGTCACTTTCATTACTGTAAATTAAGAAAATACTTGTAGCAACATGATTATTTATGGTAATGTCTTAATTTGCTTTAACCAGAAGTTCTTACTATAAAAACGTTCTTCCCAGTTATTGTAGAATTAGCAGCCAAAAGATAATTTGGATCATAAAAGGTCAGGTTCACATTAAAAATCACCTTTATCATTTTAATAAAATTAAAAACATTTATTAAGGAAACTTGCTGAACATTTCTCACCTAGTGTTTACTGGGTTTTCTCCTGGCCAAAATAAAATTTCAGAAATCTTAAGGAAATCTCTGCACTGTTCACATTTGTATTACAATTCTTCTTTGTAATTATACTTCAAAATTAGTATTATGTTAAAGATACATATGTTTAAAAATTCATGTAACTTGACTTTCTTCATTCTGTGTCTACATTATACTGTATCTGTGTAAAAACATTGTAATCCATTAATACATAACAATATCTCTCTTCCAGTTGTAGTTAAGATATAATGCTAGAGCAAGATATTATATAGTTTTGAGTATTAACTAGAAGGAATAATCTATTTCATTGTAATATAAAAGAACAAAGATTCTTCTTTAAATAGTTTATTTAATTAATATTTAAATTTAGTTTTAAGGATAAATTAAGGCAACATAAATACATTATTTTGTTCCACAAAAAATAATAAACATCTATTCTTTACTATTTTCGCATCTAAACTTCTTAGGGTTTTTAAGCATTAACAATCCAATTGTACATTCAAACTGGTACATTTTCTAGCTTGACACTGATGATACAGAACTCCCTGTATCTAACTGCACTCACTGGAGTACTTGGTAGATTATTTTTAGTGTATATAATAATATAGCTTTGGGGGTTTTAGCCTGAGGGAGTTTCAGTTTTATAAAATTTAATGGGGATAGTGAATGCTGAGTAGAAGAAAATCATTTGTTTTTTTTTTCCTATGAGAACATACTGAATACCTGATAATTCATTCAAATTGTCACTATCCCTTAAAATATGTGCCATAGTCATCTTAGTATTACAAGAGCAGAGCGTTAAACTGAAAATCCAGGGAAAGTGTGAAATTTCAGTTACCACCTCCTCCGCTCTCCTTAACACACAAGGAGACTGCTTCCCCCAGTTCTTTCCTCTGGCATGGAAGGAGCAAGGATGATGTTCAAGTAAAGTCCTTCCTGAGAAACGAAGGGACAAATGGCTGGACTGGGTCTGGTTGTGTGTGTTACCATGTTGTGGAAATGCATCCCTTTTCTATTGATTTCAGTGTTTTCCCTGGTAATGATTCCTGTGTAAGTAAAAATTTTTCCTCTTTAATTTTTGGAAAGAGGATGTAATTTATTTGGATGACTCTTGAATACAGGTATTTTTACATGTGGTATAACTACTCAAATTCAAAGGTGAATTTTTCATATAAACAGGTCATTTTCTTCTTTGGAACCTTAGTTTATGGGACTGAGGTCTGCTTTTATAGACAGGGTTCAGTCTGTTTTTAAGCCCCCTTGGTGAAGATAAGATCTGAGAATTATACACTTTCTGGCAAAGACTTACATATAGTCAGATAATGTTGTTAGATATTTTCTTCAATATGGAGTTCTCCTTTGCTTATTTTCTTTTTATTTTCAGATATGATATAACCATGGAAGCGGGGCGAGGAACAGCTAAAATGACATTGTTATTTTTTTTATGCACGTCTTCTCAGTGTACACGTTCATCAGCTCAGGGAATTTCTCATTACTTAAATATCTGCTCATTTTCATCGTCTTGCCAATGGCAGATTCTTTCAATAGAAATCTCAGTATTTGTGAAACTCACATAATGTGGGGCTATATTTACTAATGAAAGCAAGAGAGGTGAAGAGCCAACTTGAGGACAGAGAATTTGTAATTATAGTTCAGGACAGACTTAGATATTATTTGGAATATATGTATTACCATCTAATAACGAGTAGGTGAAAAACTACGCCTAAACTTACCTCCAGAAAGGAAGAGTGTTAAAATATGTGTTATATTTGAACTGTATGTTAACCAGTAAACAATTATGAATTCCGTAGTATTTCCTTTTCTGAGGATAGTAGCATTCTGTAATACACTCCTTCTGGTTTTCCACAAGGCATACTTTCCACTGTGCATATTTCTAATTCTGCCCACACTAAGCTTTTGTAGGAAAATATTATTTTAAGAAGAAAGGGATCTATAACTCCCTAAACTTGGGCAACTGGATAATTATCCTGGCCAAAGTTTTCTATGCAGGTGACAAGATGCATTTTGGCAGAGAAGTAGTGATGCTTTGAGTTATTGTAATGTTTTATTCTTTAGAAGAAGCTTATCATTGATAATTTATTCTAAGGCTAAATTATTCAACAAGAAAGCTTCATAAGCACAGAAGAGAAGGTGTATATGAATTTTGTGAATTCATTTTGTGGGGTCAAACAAAAAAATAGAAATCAAAAATGAAATAATTGCCTCTGTCAGATGGCAAGCAGAAATGATTTTATAGTACGTTGTGTGTCTATGTGTGTTTTAACATAGAAAAATAAGTTTATCAGTGAGAGTAATAATGAACTTATGTTTTCAATAAATCACTTTAATTCTATGAGAAATAACCATTGTGATATAAAGATAAACACATTGCAATTTCTGTTCTCAACAATAACAGTTTAAAATTGTTTTAAGAAGAGTTCATCCTTTGAATAATATGACTATGTGATGATGTCTCATTAGCATATCTTCTGTTACTTGTTAGCTTATTTTTAGTAATATCTTTTTTATAAAGATTTTATTTTAATCACTTAGCATAATTTTAATGAACTATAAAACACTTTATTCACTGGTTGAATGAGGCAATTTATAATAAGACTTTTGGCAAGGATATTGTTAATTTAAACTAGAGAACACTTTCAACTCTGTAAGTCTGCAGGGCGTAGTTAAACCTGACACCTTGGATGACACATTAAAAATGCATCAGTGAAAACCTCTAAGTGCTTTAATTTAAGAAACGGTAGAGAAACAGATTAACACATTTTTAAGTACCTCACACAATCAGTCAGACATGGTGGGAAAAAAGTCATTATTTAACAATTACCATGTCCTTTTTATAAAGACCTCATATCCGGGTAATAATAGAGGGCAATCTTTAAAAAGTTGCAAAAATGAAAACTTTAATGATTTTTACTTTCTTAACTGTGAATGACCAAAATGGGTTTTCTTTGGTGTCTCATTTCTAATGATTATGTATGTCTTTGAAAAAATGAAATGCTGACATGTTTTTGAAGGAAATATAAAATTCTTTTAAAAATTATTTCTCTTCTACTATCTATACTCCCAAATTTTTCTTATTTGGGAGTTCTATAAAGTCAACCTCATAATTAAGACTTCTAAGAGTCTGCAATTCAACAATAAACAAAGGGCAAATTGCATGAACATTTGTATTATAATAAAATTCATAATAAGTTTATTTAAAATAGAGATATCATAATGCCAGTAAATATTGGATTATCACCTCAAAATCCATGGAGCTGTAATTAAATTTTATATTGAGATTTTTTTTTCTTGCTGTTTCTGGCAATGTTTTCCCAGAGGTATAAAATATCACACATTTTTATGTATTGTAATTCATAACTACAGGGATTTGCTGTAACAAGAGCATTACATATATTTGACCCCTCATGTTGAATTTTTAAAATGTTGGGAGTCCTTTGGGGAGAATCTGGATGAGCTGGCACAAAGTAAAATGCCAAAATGTACTCTTAAGGAGAAAGCGGATTCCGTGACGCCTGTGTGCTAGCTCTAAGATGTTTGATTGTGGGATCATAGACTGGCTTTCACATTGCTAATGTGTGCTACCGAATGGGCTTTCTGGGCCCTTTCTGGACTGATCAAAAGAGGGGACTGACATAGTCTGACTCCAGGATGATGACGTTTCATTCACAGATTACATGGCCTTTTAATTCAAAGATTCATATGTATGTACATATAATGTATATCATCTAACATGTATATGTTAGATACAGATAGATGTGTGTATGTGTGTGTGTGTGTATGTAGAGTATGACCGGGAGGAGATTTATTGGTTTTAAAGCCCCAAAATGTCTACAATGAAATTAAATCATAATTTTTAAGGACTGGTTGACAAGCCTGGCTGACAATGCATGTATTTATATATATATGTATATAAATGTATATATATTTGTATATATATGTATATTTATATATATATGTATGTAACATATACATATATATACACACACACACGTACGAGAAAGACTCCAGGTAAAATTTCTAAAAAGAATAAAAGACAAAGCAGGACCAAGCTTCCGCCATAGAGCAGGTCCTCTGGGGAGCTGATATTGCCTCTTTCCCTTCAACAATATTTAAAAGGACAATGGGCATTGCAGAGGGATTATATTTATGTTTAATGAGTATAAATGATATGAACATCTATTTGAGGAACCAAGAAAACAAGAAAATAGTGTTTCAGTGTGCGCTCTACTTATTTCACATTCCTGTGCTCACTGACATGTCGATATAGGCTTAGTCAACTTGATGGAGGCATCAGAGAATCACGGCTTTGGTAACGAGATTGCAGTGTGGCTAGGAAAGTCTATGAAAATTATTTACTTATGCACTTACTCACTTTTCACCTCTTAAATGCCCAAGGAAGTGGGCAAGGAGGTAAGAGGAAATTATGCACCTATAAAAACATGCTGTGTAATAATAATGCTACCTGACTTGATTTTTACATAGGAATCTCGTACTTCAAAACTTCCAATCTACTGTGAATGTTTTGAGTATCACAGAATTACTGAACTAAAATAACATGCAATGTGTTTAAAGGCCTCTACAATTTAAGGCCAATAAAAGATATCGCTTTTAATGAGTTCAGTGGCTATTCTTGCTTGTCTGATGGCAAAGTCATTAAATCTTTTTATGATTTATTTTATATAGAGATAAATAGAAATATTATATTTATATATACTTGTATACATATAAATATTTTACTATTAAACATTTAATATATAAATAGTTTCATACTTTAATATGAAACATCATATTCATTTGTTGGGGAAAAATTGAGCATTTAGTTTTATTTCTCTGAGAAAAATAATCCATCTTCTAGATTGTTTAAATTAAAATCTCATTAACTTTTAGATTAATAATAGAATTTTTTATCTTTGAGGAGAAACTTTCTTAGTATGCATTGGGTTTTTGGAGGCAAAAAAGTAGATTTAAAAACATATTACCAGTGGATCTTGCTTCTTTAATAAATTCGAAAAACTCAACAGAAATAGTTCAACAGTTCATTCAGAATAACTTCAATAACTTTCCTTTTATTTGCTTGACACCTATGGTTTTTGTTCTGTTTCCTTTTGTTGTTATTTTATAATTTTAGCATTTTTAAAGTGGAACTTTCCTTGACTTACTAAAGTCTTGTCTTGGCAGAGACTGAAGTGTAACTAAATATCTATAATTAAGACTTAAGTCTTCTCTGGAATTCATAATGAGTTGATTCCAGTTTTCTTGCCCTCCACAATAAAATCACCACTTTCTGTTTATTATCATAAAACAGGTGTTTCATTATTATTGTTTTTTGTTATTATTAGAAATTCTAGTGAAAAGAAGGTCTTGGCTAATCTGTGAATTTTATATTCATCAGAGCTATAAGTGGTGTAAAGGTCCACAGGAAAATTAACTTGTTTTATTTGAAATAAAGACCTAAATTTACATGAGAATGTAGGTTGTAAAATCAAATATAAATTTTCGTTGGTTAATAATGACAGAAGTAATTAAACATGACATAAAAAGCACAGCCTGGGGACTTCAGTGGATCCAAATGTGATGAGTATTTTGTTACTCAAATTTTAACAGAGAAACCTAAGTTCTCAACCATAAAAATCCCTCCCTACCCCCACCCACTCATCAATCTCATTTTGCTCTTTGCATACTAATCGCATAATTAGGTCATTGTCCCTGATGTTCATCTGGGGGAGAACAGAGAGTAGGAATTGGTGCAGTTTCAGTATTAGGTCACCTTAGACCATTTAGGCTTCCCTCATAGCTCAGTTGGTAAAGAATCTGCTTGCAATGCAGGAGACCCCGGTTCGATTCCTGGGTTGGGAAGATCCCCTGGAGAAGGGATAGGCTGCCCACTTCAGTATTCTTGGGCTTCCCTTGTGGTTCAGCTGGTAAAAATCTGCCTAAATGCTTCCCTGGTGGCTCAGATGGTAAAGAATCCGCCTGCAATACAGGAGACTCAGGTTTGATCTCTGTGTTGGGAAGATCCTTTGAAGAAGGGAAGGTTACTTACTCCAGTAGTCTTGCCTGGAAAATCCCATGGACAGAGGAGCCTGGTGGGCCGCAGTCCGTGGGGTCACAAAGAGTCGGACATGACTGAGTGACTAACACTAGACCACCTAAACTTTAAATGAAGTAACAAGGTTTTTAAGTGCTAAATGTTTGTCTTAGTTGCTGTGACTGTTGAATCTAGAGCCAAAACTTTCACATTGATTTAAGTCACCTTAACACATTTTGCATTAAGAAAAAGCTCAGTGTTAGCTGAATAACTTGTTATTGACTCTGGAGAAATGAGTTTTGTCAGGAGCTTCGAGAAATAATTTCTTTAATATTATATTTTAAAATTTATCCACATTTTGTTTAGCATGCTGCTTAATTAAAAGAGAGTTGGGAATCAAGAGGAAAAAGAACTGGCAGTAGAATAGGAAAATATGCTTCTTTTCCAGAAGCTACAATAAGGACTTTTTGAGTTAAACAATAGCATAGAATCAAAGAAGACTGCAGTCATTTCATCTAAGGTTTGCACTCCAATGTTCAGCTGTAAGTGTATTTTGTAAGGACTTTTATAGAAACTGATATGAGTGTGCTAAATGTGGCAGTTGAGAACCAGTGCAATAAATGTAAATAATGTGTAACTCTGTAGTGATGATCAAACCAGGTCATGACTATTTCCTGATGACCTCTCAGTTACTATGCTACCTGACCAAACCAGGTACAAGTACCTTAGGGAAATGTAATTGGTTTCATTAAGAAATAGATTTCATGTAAAAAGCACAGATAGAGTGCATAGATGATCTCTGATATAATTCTAGTTAAACTTTAATTATTCAGATTGCTGCACACCTTAAAGTATGTTAGTTCATTATTGCTTTCTGACATAATTTCTTGGAAGGATCACTTTGAAAGGAATATATATCCTTAAGCAAATGGAATTCCAAGTGACTGACAGTCAATCAAATATTTATTGGCACCTTCTATGCATAATCAGGTATCATGTGAGGTCCTGGACCCTACCATCTTAGGTAATCATGCTAACATAAAATTGTAGAATAATCTAATAAATTACAAAACTGCTTTCTCTACGCGGGTGTCAAAGGTTGATGCTTTCCCATAACGGTCATCAGTCTCCCATAATTTTGCTGTAACTGTCACCCAGAGACAGGATGCTAAACATCAAAGTTGAAAGGATGTGTGCAATTTAGATGGTCTCTTTAAAAGTGAGGAATTGTGTTCTTGATTTCCTAAAGTCAAAATTGGTTTCACTTTATAAAAGCCTGATAATTCAGCAATAAAATGTCCAATGTGAGTCTGTTGCTTTGTTTCCAGCTAAATAACCATCTTTCATAGTATTCATTTATTTTTAAAATCATTTTAGGGAAGTTCCAATTAACTAAGTAATTTATATTATATATACTAAATGTTATATTGTAAAACTATGAAAATTTTAGTAAGGAATTTAGGCAAATTCGACTAGGTACATGTTTATAAATAAGATTTGTGCTATTGTTATTTTAAAATGCTCTGGAGGTTTGTGACATTAAATTATCTTGTTCAAAGGAACAGATAATATTGGGTTTATTTCTGAATTTTAAAATGTATTTAAACAGTTCTACTTTCTAAAATAAAATTTTAGACTCAGATACATTAATAAACTACAATAAAGAGGTAAGTAGATTCTTTTAAAATTACAAAAATAATCCTTTCTAAGCTTTACTACCATTGGATTAGATAAGAGCAAGACAGTTTAATTAAAATTTTAAAAATGTGATTTATTCAAAAGAGGAGAACTTACAGTTCATAAACATCCAAAGTATCTTTAGGATATATCATTTTAAGGTTTTTACTTGTCTGAATTTTGATGAGTTAATCAAATATGCTCAAACACCTCAAAATTTAGCTAATATTTGTTTATTTTTAGGAACTCTCAGAAAAAGAAGTGCTTGGATCTTATTTCTCTGTGAAGTCTTTCTTTTGGAGGGTAACGTCTAAATCCTTTATATTAGTATCCTTGACTTTTGGTTCTGATTATAGTAATTTGGAAGTTCAGTGTGAATTAAGAAATTCACTTTTTAAAATAGACTATTTTAAAGAGAGATGTATTCATTTGCCTTTTTATTAACTCTTATTCTGTCATTTAGGTGACTCTCTTATTCTTCACTTGTAAAAACTAAGAGCTTCATATGTTTAACATATTGCTTTGAAGTCAGTGGGGGCCCAGATTTATCCCAAATTCTTAACAATTAGAGGCCCACAGATCTTTCAGGAATATGCAGCATTGTCTAGAGAGTCGATAAAGATGCTTTTCCCCTTCTTAAAAAATCTTCCATCTATTTCAGGGAAATAATTCTATTACAGTGATCTTGTACTGTATACATATTAGATAATGAATGTTCTTTCTTTGGAAAGAAAACCCTATGAATTAGAAAATAGCAACTCTGCTTTTGATTTAAATTAACAAAAAATTCCACAAAGAATTTTTTTAAATGCTGTTGCCATTTAACGTTATTTACGCTTTCGTGACTTAAACATAACGAGCTCTGTCATCCTTTTTCTCTGTTATAATTCTGCATTGTGCAAGGCACGGCTTATTACTAATGCACTTACAGCTTCCAGAGTTTCCCTCTTGGAAAATTCGTACTTGGTACATGATTACCTAGTAATAGATATTGCAGTGAAAATGCTACTCTTGCAGGACTTTGCCATTTTCTTTTCTTGGTTCTTAAACCTGCTCATGACTGAAAGCTGTGTTTCTCCTTTTAGAGTTGTAAGATTTGTTGCGGTGTCTCTGAAGCAGACGGGCAGGTCCTAGTTTAAGCCGTACAGTGACTTGACCAAGGAGCAAGTAAAGCCAATACCTGTTTATCTCCTACCTCCTCCCCCACACACTTCTTTTTTCAGTCTTGCATTTACATGAGCCTATTTTAATTATTATAGCTTCTTCATTTCCTTTCAGTCTACTGATGACTGCCTTCACTGATGTTATTCTGTATTGCTGGCAAAATAATAATGTTTCCTCTTATATGTTCATACATTATCCATGAAGACACAGTGTGACTGTTTTTAGAATTACACCATTACCTTAAATGGAAAATAGCTTTCAGCAATTTTTTCTCCATTTTCCTAAGACCGACAATTATAGTGAATTCATACAGTATACACCTTTGCCAAGAAAACAGAATTCAGGGGTGGTCAGTGTTCTGCATGCAGCAGATGCACAGAATGACCATTAGGAAGACTTGCACCAAGACCAACTCTGTAAGCGCCGCTTTCTCTGGGTTACCCTTTCAAATGACTTTCTCAGCATCTTGTTTTCACTTTCTACTTCCACATTAGCCTTCTACTTATCAGTACTTTCCATTTGGTTGTATCCATCTTTAAGTATTCTTCATTAACCTTTCTCATCTCTTAATCTGTCTTATTTTAGAATATAAAATATGCAAATTTAAAAGATAACTTTTTTATATCTGCAGTACAGTGATCTACTGTCTTTTTTCTGAGCATATCCTGAGCTACAAACAAATGGAGTCATAAAAGGAGAACCTTTAAGGGTCATTTATGTTACCAGTGAGCAAACTAAGGCCCAGAGACAGGGGCGCCATTGCCCTGAAGTGCCTAAGTGGTATGATCAGGACAAATATTTCTCTCCTTCTGAATGTCAGAGAAATAAATGTTTTGGTGAAGACTTGAAGCAGCAGAGTTCTTTGGGGGCTGATGAATAGAGATTCAGCACATAAATAGTGCTGCCCCTTGGTTAATCTCCATTGACAGCCTTTCAAATTCTTTTGCGTTATGTGACCCTTCTGTGCAGATCCTTGATCCAAGAAGGGATGGATGTGTTTGAGGGCTATGATGTTGCTGTGTTTGAGGTTCCATTTTACAAAATCAGTGACCAAGTCTGCTTTGAGTGAGTGTGATCTTTCATATTCTCATTCAAAGGTCACTTTCATAATGGACCTCATTGCTCTTTGTGCAAGCAATGTTTGTATTCTGATGAACATCTGGAAGAGATGTGTATGAAAAAGAGGTTTGCCATATTTTCAGACATGTAGGAATCCTAAACAGCTCAGATAAAATCTTATATGAGGAGTGTATGTGTGCTTTGGGAGTTAAAAGAAAGTGATATGAAAAAAATTGTCAGCTTATTTATTATGTAAGGATTAATACTTTGTCCAGGAGGTGGTACCTGAATTACACTGAGTGAAGCTGAATCCTGGTGAGAACTGGCTCAACAATGTCATAGCTACTTGCTATATCTTAATTTCCTTGAGAGCAGAATAATGGAGAGAAAAGAGTGACGTGATCAGGGGTATTCTAATTTTTCCAAAAGCCTGTCATTTATAATTTATCAAAATGTGGTATCTGAGCACACAAAACATTAAGCAATGGGTATGGCAATTACCAAGTTTCTCATGAAAGGAATAAAAATATGTGAAACCAATTGGATTGCTCTAAGTCAGGATTTCATTAAAGACATGTAACTTCCCATTAAAGGATGGTAATTGAGTGAAGTTCTTTCAAATATTTAGCGCATTTAAGTTTCTTCCCAGTTATATCCACTGACTAGACATTTAGATTCTGATGACTGAGAGCTAATTGAACAATCCATCTTACGAGTATTACAGTGAATTAAAGAGAGATTTTAATATTGTTTAAATGGAGAAGGCTGGGCTATGCCAAGATGCCTCATATAAAAAAATGGAGAAATGGATCATAATATGAAATGAGTGAAAAAAAAAAGTGCATAGAATACAGAAAAATTCAGAGTTAGAGCGCTACTTTTATCGGAGGCTCAAACAAAACTTTGGTTGAAGGAAGACCCTGCAGACCAAGGGGAAGAAGTATTGAGGTATTTGCTTTGTAAAACAAGAATGTGATCCTGTGCAAAAGTGCTTACATCCTGAACAACCCAGGAAAAGTTCAGGTATTATTTCTATCAATAGGTATCATAATAATAAGGCCCTCAGGGGGAAAAAATGAACTTTTAGTTAAAAACCTCAAAATAATTGTCTCTCTAAATCAAATACAAGACTCACTATTTCTTTCCCATACCACTGAAAGAAAATTACAGATTACTTTAGCAAACCTACAAGGTTACACTTACATGATGCTTCTATTTGTATATATTTTGAGCAAATACAGTAAAAGCTTAAGATCATTTTTTTGGGGGTGGCACAGTTAAGTTTAGAGAGGATAGTTAAAACATCTGAAGTAAACAGAGATACCTTCCTGACAACATAAATTGAATCAAGAAGCAATAGACATAGGAAAGAAAGTTTACGGATAAAAACCAATGAATCTCTCTAAGGATTATAGCGCCAGTGAATCATCTTCTAAGAAAAAAAAGAGATCGAAGCTTTATTATTAGATGAGACACTTCAGACCAGACTGGACAAAGCGCTGGGAGGGTTTTCTGTAAAGGCAATCCTGCTTTGAGAGGGTGGATGGACCGTAGAACAAATCTACTTGTTGGGCTTCATCATCCAGGTGCAATTCACTGGAATAAACTCAGCAGGAAAAGGGAAAGATAGAAAGTGCCTGTGCCTGGGGTGAGCTCATAATTGCTCCACGCTCCAAGCTTTGCAGCACAAAACAGTCATTCCAGGCTGTCATTATCTCTTCTTTGTAGTGTCTTGTGGATCATTTGATTAAATAAAGGCATGTGCACCTCTGTGCTGAAAATAGAGGCAAGGGCTGTCTCCACACACAACCATTGTAAGGACACAGGCTATGTCTTTCACTCCCGTTTCATAGTGTCTGGGTCTCATTTAGAAGGATTAGGTTTCACACAGGTTAAAAGAAAAAAATCCAGGATAACAAAAGCCAAGGATTATTTGCACACAACAGGGAGCAGATTGGTACAACTGAGTGTCCCTTTAGCCACATGTTAAGTCTAAATAGACTTTTTTGGTTTGGTTCTCTATTTTAATCAGGATCTAGAATAATAGGAATTTATTATTAGTGGTCCAATTTTTTAAGGAACAGATTTAGTAAACTTTATTCATGAAAATTGGAATTTAGAGATAGTCTTAATTTATGTGCAAAACTCTATAACTTCACCACCTTTTTAATGAGGCTATAATGTGATGGAGTGCAGCTAACTCTCCACTGCTTTTACTTAACATATGCTAGAGGTATCACCTCTTGAAATTTTTTTCTTTCTTTAAGCCCTTGATTAGCCCTTCTTAATAACCTATACACAAGGATGTATTTCATCTAAATATAAGTCAAAGTGTTTCAACAAATCCTATACAAATTAAATGCATTTTTGAGTTGAACTTATTAGACTTTGTCCAAAAATTGAGATGTAGTGAGAAAAATAAAAAATTAATTATCAGCAATTCCAAATCAAAGTCTCTGCTTTGCCAATCTTTAGTCATTTGGCATTAGGTAGGTAGGGTATTTATCCAGAGAAGGCAATGGCACCCCCACTCCAGTACTCGTACCTGGAAACTCCCATGGATGGAGGAGCCTGGTGGGCTACAGTCCATGGGGTCACGAAGAGTCAGACACAACTGAGTGACTTCACTTTCACTTTTCCCTTTCATGCATTGGAGAAGGAAATGGCAACCCAGTCCAGTATTCTTGCCTGGAGAATCCCAGGGATGGCGGAGCCTGGTAGGCTTCCGTCTATGGGGTCACACAGAATCAGACATACTGAAGCGACTTAGCTGCAGCAGCAGCAGCAGGGTATTTATCTTCTCTGTTCCTCAGTTTCTGTATCTTAAAAATACTTGTCATGAAAAACACTAGATTGTGAAAACTCCAGCACTTAATAGCTGCTCGATGCATCTTGATTTCTTTGTGTGAACTAACCTAATTCAGTCCTCCTTGTTGATATTAGTAAAGCTGATGACTGTCATCATAATAACTGTCTGGCCACTCTAGAATTCATTTAATAGAAACTTTTAGCTCCACCATGATAATTTCTTTCCATTTTTCTTGTTCAGCTCTATCTTTTTATCCACTTCTTTGTCTTGGTAGTGAAGGGAACTTTGGGTTTGTTTTATTTTAGCGCAAAGACAGCAAAGATAAGTGTTATATGGGGCAAATTTTCTGTTACTTTAGAAATATCTCTTTCAATATTAAAAGAGATTCACACATGGGATGCAGTTACTATGATCATAGTTATTGCGTATCCATGCAACATTTATTCTCCTGGAACTTTATAACCATTTTGACATTGGAAAAAGTCTCCAAAAATTTGAGGGCAATAGACTTGGGGAAATTATTTTTTCTACGACTTCTCCTGCTCTACTTCTTTTCTCTGCTATACCTGTTAACAAAACCCTGAAATGACTCAAGCGGGATCTATTACCATATAATCTGTCCTTTACTTCCCTTGACCATTACAGCGTAATGTTACTAAAGAAAATGGTGGCTGGAAACTGTCATTGCCCTGGCATTTGTCTTCATTGTGCTAGGAGACATTTTCTGACAGTGACTTGAGGTGCAAATACATATTTCTTTCAAATGATTTTTTGCTGGAATGATACTAAACTCCGATTGACATGAGGTGTTGAGAGTTGCCCAAAGATTTCCCCTATGGCTCTGATCGTTCATTTCCATCCAGACATGCGGCAGGCCTGCTCTTCCTGTCCTGGGCTTCTGCAGAGCAGAGCTTCTGAGTGCTTATTACCAAAATACACAAGTAAGTTCAACCAGTTTGTCTATTTTTTTCTTTTCTTCTGAGCTTGCATGAGCTGTGAACGCTCACGGCTGACTTACTCTTCTAAAACCATCCCCTATCCTAACATCTTTTATGTGTATGAAAAGGGATTGAAATCTTGAATTCATTTTCAACATATAATGTACGTAAACTAATACTCTGTTTAAATGCCAGCTCACTAATTCTAAAATCTTACTTACATGTCATTGACTAATTCCTTTAGACTTTGGAATTTACATTGTCACCTGGTATCTTGATATTCTTTATTAAATATGAACTTGAATGGATATTCCTTAAAAGAATGGATCTCCAACTTCATTGTACAGAAGAATCGCATGGTGCATATGTAGGAGAAACACATGAAGCGCTGCCCAAAAGAACTGAATCACACCCAGGAGGATCAGGCCTGGTGATTTCAACAAATTGCCCACAAAAACTTTGGAATTACTGCTTGAAAGGTTCAAAGAGTACTTCTTCCTTTTGCGAAACTGGTTCTTTGCTTCGAAGCTGGGTTGGTTTTCCTTTTTATTCTTCCTTCCTTTTTGCTTTCTGTCCTCTAATAGAGTCCTATTTCAATAAGGATGTAGTTGAAAATATTATCTTAGATGATAAGAACCCACTGTAATATGTTGGTTTTACTAAGATGTTTCTTAGATGTATTTAACATTCCTTGTCCTTTAGGTGCTCGGTGAGTAATTTTTGGTTGACTGGTTATCAGTCATTCAGTTAATATGTATTATTTAGATATATCCTACTAGAACAATCATTAGCAAAGGAAATAATAAATGAACCATATAATTTCTCAAGGACCTCCCGCTTTTCTCTTTAAATGCTCCAAATATCCAGACCAATGTGCTTTCCTAATCAGTAAATTTAGAAGCAGGACTAAAGAAGGACTTTAATTAGCATTTATAGCATCCATGCCAGAGAACGGATGTCTGCAATTATAGTAATTAATAGTCATTGTTAGAACATAGGAGAATCCCAGTGCACATGTACCTCGGAATTTTTAAAATGGGAGGGGGATGTTCTCCCACTTCAGTGTGCATCAAACCCCTGCAGTGAGGACTGGTTACACCAGAGCAATGGGCCTCACCCCCAGAGCTGATGGCTCCATTGTTCTGGGATGGAACTAAGGAATCTGAGTTTCTAACAAGTTCCTGGGTGACACTGATGCCATTGGTCTGCGGACCACACTTGGAGAACTTTGCTGTAGGAAGAAGCAAGCTGAAAACAGAGAAGCAAATGATTCAGCAGCTTCCACGGGGAGTATTAAAGCTGCTGCTTTTACAGATTTGCTTGTTTTAGTTGTAGCTTTGCACTTGTTCCCCAATGAACAAAGTTCCCGGAAACTGTGATGTAAAAAGTCAACAAAACTATCTTAAGTGGATAAAATCTTTGTTTATGGAATGTACTTTTTAACATTCAGGCCCCCAACACACACCCCTGACCACCCCCATCAGACACACACAGAGGGGTGCTCTTAGTCCATCAGGCCTGGTGTAGTCTAGAATCCATAGGTAAGAAAATTGAGGTCCAGAGAGGGAGGAACGTACCCAAGTCACATAGTCAGAAATTGCTAGGAAGATGCAAGTGGCCACTTGTGCTAAGCTCTTGTCTCTTTTCCTACTAGTAGCCTAAGTTTAAATTCTTAAAGAGGTGGGAATACCAGAGCATCTCACTTGCCTCCTGAAAAACCTGTATGCAGGTCAAGAAGCAACCATTAGAACCGGACATGGAACAATGGACTGGTTTGGTATTGGGAAAGGAGTATGTCAAGGCTATATATTGTCACCCCGCTTATTTAACTTATATGCAGAGTACATCATGAGAAATGCCATGCTGGATGAAGCACAAGCTGGAATCAAGATTTCCAGGAGAAATATCAATAACCTCAGATATGCAGATGACACCACCCTTATGGCAGAAAGTGAAGAGGAAATAAAGAGCCTCTTGATGAAGGTGAAAGAGGAGAGTGAAAAATCTGGCTTAGGGCTCAACATTCAAAAAATAAGATCATGACATCCAGTCCCATCACTTTTTGGCAAATAGATGTGGAAATAATGGAAATAGTGACAAACTTTATTTTCTTGGCCTCCAAAATCACTACAGATGGTGAATGCAGCCATGAAATTTAAAGACACTTGCTCCTTGGAAGAAAAGCAATGACAAACCTAGACAGCATATTAAAAAGCAGAGACATTTTAATACATGCCAACAAAGTTCAGTATAGTCAAATCCATGGTTTTTCCAGTAGCCGTGTATGCATGTGAAAGTTAGACCATAAAGAAGGCTGAGTGCCAAAGAATTGATGCTTTTGAACTGTGGTGTTGGAGAAGACTCTTGAGAGTCCCTTGGACTGCAAGGAGATCAAACCCGTCAATCCTAAAGGAAATCAATACTGAATATTCTTTGGAAGGACTAATGCTAAAGCTCCAATACTTTGATCACCTGATAAAAAGAGATGACTCATTGAAAAAGACCCTGTTGCTGGGAAAGATTAAAGGCAGGAGGAGAAGGAGATGACAGAGGATGAGATGGTTGGATGGCATCACCAACTCAATGGACATGAGTTTGAGCAAGCTTCAGGAGATGGTCAAGGAAGAGGGAAGCCTGGTGTGCTGCGGGCTATGGGGTCGCAAAGAGTCAGACATGACTGAGCGACTGAACATCAACAAAGCCTAAGTTTATATCTTCCCTCTTTGCCTTGTAATTTTATTTCAAGTTCCCATTATTTAAATATAGGCTAAATATTTACCTGTTTTATGACCCTGTGTGCATAGTCGCTTAGTCATGCCCAGCTCTTGCAACCTCATGGACTGTGGCCCGCCAGGCTCCTTTGTCTGTGGGATTCTCCAGGCAAGGTTACTGGAGTGGGTTGCCATTTCCTGCTCCAGGAAATCTTCCTGACCCAGGAATCAAACCCCGGTCTCCTGCGTTGCAGGCACTCTTTACTGACTGAGCTATGAGGGAAGCCCCTTTATGACTATGCAGTTAGTCAAATCACAGCTAAATTACAAAGTCTCTATTTAGAAAATAACCATTTAACAAAATAAATATTGAAAAAAATCACTTTAAAAATGATATTAGTTAGTATGTCTTTAGACCTCTCCCCTTTGTTTTTCTTTAGCTCTTTATACAGGTCGCTTTAATTTGTACATTCATTAGCCCTGTCTTTGTTAAGAAATTGTCTCCCTCCTCTACCCCTTAGCTTCTCAAGTCATTCTGGGAATGTTCCTCCAGCTTATAGAAGCACATTTGCTAACAACTAGTGGCACTAGGTAAAGCCTCCATGAAGTTCATTCTGTTTTTCTGAAAGCATGATGAATTCTATGGGAAGCATTCCTTTTCCTCTTAAAAGATTCATGTTCTCATGTCAAGAGGAGCATGCGAGCAAGTGTTTCAGACATAGTACCATTTAAGAACCGAACAGCGTTGCTAACCAGAGTTGGTTTGTAACCTGGATTGTACCCAACTGTTATTTGATGACCGCAGCGTATGACTTGTGCTGCTAGAGTGTGTAGAAAATGTCCTGAGAATATCCATACGCAAGCTGGAACATTGTAAGTATGAATACATGTGCTTATATGGCAGAGAAGTAGAAGGTGATGTCATGTATTAGCCATGTAGGAGACTGTAGACCGGGATGTTGTTACAAATGTAATCAACTCATCTTTCCTGGAGAGCACCTATTAGTAACAATATATTTAAATCATGATTACTTTTAAACCTTGGGGAGAGTCTCTGCCCTAATGACAAATATTGGAAGAAGCTCAGAAATAAAGGTCAGAAATACTGGTTCTAGTCACATATCCATCATTTATTAGGCCAACCACTCTGAGCCTCAAATCCCTCATTAGTAAAATGAAAATAGCAGTACTTGCCTTTCTGCTTCATAGACTCTTAGTGGAAACCGAAGTATATAATGTGTATATATGCACTTTCAAATTCTGAAGCTCTATATAAATAAATAGCTTTTAACTGCTTGGTCTTTGCTAAGATAACTGTTTCTTCTTACTTGCCAAAAGTTTGTTTCCTTCTTTGCTACTAATGCTCCTTAACAAAAATTTCAGTCCCCGGGTTGACAACTTGATTCTTTAGAGTCTGCTGTGGTCTCAGTAGCAGCAGAAATAGATAGATAGGTGGACAGACAGACAGGCAGACAGATACTGAAATCGATTGCTGCACTATATAAAATAAGCAGCGTGAAATCATAGAATAAAAGAAAACTTGAAGATTATTTGATGTGGTGAATTCTGAACAATTATTGTAATCTGAGGAACCCTTGGTTCAAACAAAATCAATGAGGTAACCCAGTGGATAAATCAGATGGGAGCAGAGGGGCTTCACTGAGGAGGAGAATGGAGTCCTGTGGAAGGTACAGGTGCTCCGCGTAACCTCGGTTTCTCTTCAGAACACAGGGGACATTGCTCCTGGGCTCATGGAGGTGAGGGATGTGTAGGCAAAGCCTTGAATTGATATTAATAAGGCAGAGCCCCCAAGCAGAGTTGTTCAAACTTTACTGGTCACCAGGATGGGGAAATATACAATGTGATGTGGAAAGATTTCCATGGAAATGTTCAAATATTAAAAGTATTATCTTTCGAAGAATGTAGTTTTCATTTTCCCAATAAGCATCCTAAAGTGCATGACTTTTGATGATAGATAAAAATGGCTATGGCACTGCTATGGTATAGGAAATTATAAAAAATAGGGGGAATTATAAAAAATAGACTATAACTTTAATGTAGAAGGAATTAGGCCAGAAATAGAAATAATCCATAATTTAGTGTAGTACTTTGAGATTGGAAGAAACATTGAATTTCTTCATGAAATGACTATAAGTGAAGAAAATGTGCTTAACAACATGAAAAATATAGCAATTTTTATGAGACTTCTTGGTTTTGAATGCAGATTGAAAAGGTCTTTAATATTTTAGCTACTTTTTCTGGTTTGTTTTATATGCTGTTTAGTTCAAAGAGATTATGTGGTCATTTTTAGACTTGCTGATTTTTAAAATTTTGAATTTGTCCACTGATTTGAATATTGTCTTAGAATTGAGCAACTGAAATTATTAAAGAAAATGTTCAAATACTAAAGTAATAAATAAATCTAGAAACATATACCTGCCAATATAAATCACATAAGTAATTTAAAAATTTTGTAATTAAAGTTTCAGGCATAAGCAAGACATCTTAGGAGGACTATTGAGTTTATTTTGTTCTATTATACCTTAGTTTTTTAGTGATCTGAAACCCAGTTATTTCCCCTTGTAGAAATAAAAAGCTTTTAAATTGCTTGAATAGAACTTAAAACTAATCTTAGAACTAAAAACCACCTGTAAAATCCTTTTGTAAGATGGAAAAAGAGATTAAAAATCATTACTGACAATTGCTAGCTGTGTTTATTATGATTTGTAATAATAAAAACTTTGAAGCAGCTGAGACAGAAAAAAGCTGCTACCAATTAAAAATTACATATCACAATGTGGGTGAGGCCTTTTATATTTATATATTTATACATATTTAAACCTAAACACATCTGACACGTATGCAGATATTCTTTGATAGTCTTCAAGCATCTGCATGTAATTCTGAGTTGAAAATTAAACTTTATTTTGGGTACACACCTCTTTTACACAGCAACCTTAAATTTACGAGATGATTATCAGTGTTGATTATATAATTATTAAATAATTAATAATCTATTAATTATTTTTAATTTCAAAACCCTGTGCCTATTTTTTATTTTTTGAAAAACTATAGCAACAGAGGAAAGGGTCATGCCAAATGTGGTGTTTTGGTTTAACGCACAATAAGCTAATTCTGTCTTCCTTCACCACAAGTTTCAGACTCAAAGTTTACGGCTGTCAGACGTACACAGAAAATCACACCTTTGGAGAGGAATCGTCAGCATCACATTGATTGAAGGGCGAGACCTCAAGGCGATGGATTCAAACGGGTTGAGTGACCCCTATGTGAAGTTCCGACTTGGGCATCAAAAGTACAAGAGCAAGGTGACCTATCTCTTTTGTGATCCCGTCAGTGCTTGGAAGGCAGTGGTTGGTTAATAGCCACACTCTTCGAGACATGAGAACACTGGGCACTTTTTAATGCTTTACAGAACCACGTTTAAACATTATGTCAGGAAACAGGATCAGCAATTGTATTGCATTTCTTTTTGTTCTGTGTGACCTTTGGTAAACTGTTCCTCTATGTCTCAATTTATTCATCTATCACACAGAATAATACTAGAAACTATCTTTTGGGAAAAAAAAAAAGGCTGGAGCAAGCCCAAGTCAATGCCTGGAGCATAAAATGCTCAGAGAGTGTTGGCTGTGCCTGATTCTAGCACGCAAACTACCTATAGCGTCATTTGACGTGCAGTGAAAGTCTTCACGCAGCACTCAGTACTCTGGGCCATTTTATTCAAACTGACTTACACTGATGAGACTGCAGCATTTTAACATTTTATTCAGAAATCAAAGGGCCAAGTTCCTGCTGCCACTACAGCCAAGTTATTTTGCCTCTCCACACTCCCATTTCCTCATCTGTGAGAATGAGAAGGAAAATACAGCCTACCTGATAAAGTTACTGAGAAGATGGAATACTATATGTCACGTATGTAAACGGTTTAAAATATTGCTTTGCCCAGATAAATAATCAATTGTAGTAGCTGAAGGAAGGGGAAGAGTAAACACTTTGTGTAATAACACATATTATTAGTAATGACATATTAAATAATCATATTATTAACAGAAGTAGTAATAATTAGTGACGGTCATAGTTGTCTATATGTGACAGTTACATTTATCTGGGTTATATCTAAACACAGCCTCTTGAATGATCAGCTTCTCCAGCTAGTATGCATTGATAGCTTGGGATAATTGATTATATCCTTCTTGTATTAAAAATCACTTTCTCCTTTGGGAATATCTTCACCTTTACATACAGTTTTTGTGAACATCTCATCAACAGCCTGCCCAGGTTCCTTTTGGCCCAGGGACTTCTCATCAGTAATGTAGATAGTTAGAAATACCTCAGTGATCTGTTAGCAGGCTGATGGGTCACCTTGCTGAGTGTCCCCACTCAAGGGGAAGACATCACTTCTGACCTATAGGAAATCATATGGAGAAGACAATCCTAATAAACTGAAAGCCTAGGCTTTTTGAGGCCGAACAAGTAAAACAGTCCACTCCCCCAAACACTGCAGGAGTTCATCTGATCCCATTTATGAGACATTTGAATTATAGTATCTATCCAGTGTCATCTTTTTTTTTCTTTCCTGCATTGGGCTTAATAATAACACTCTAAAGAAAGTACTGATTCCCTAAAATAGATACCTATGACCACTTTCATCTTGTCCTTTATCAATTAACATTATTTCCATGTTCTGATAGGCTTAAAACATTACTTATTTTTATAGTTCTGCTCTTTAGGTGTGAAATATGAAACCCAGCTATGGACACGTGTCTCTCTCTGCTCTTTCTTTCCATGATGTATTGCAGATTAATTTCAGATTATGAACTTTAAAAATTGTGATTCATTTGCATTACCTCTGCACATAACATACTTCATTGCTTTCAAAGTCTTTACATTTGAAGATCTGTCTCTCATACATTAAAAGAGAAAAGGCCACTACAAGCCCTCCTGCTAAAAAGAAAGAATAGCGAAACAAATATGAATGAATGTTGTCCAGCTCAATGAGGAGTGAAATTTAAAACACATAAGTATTGGGTCACTTCATTCATTGTTTCCACCAGGTGTCTTATCTAAATACTTGAAGGTACAAAATTGCACATCTGATGTACTTCTTGTATATGCAACATGGAGATCACACACACACACGCACAGGCTCATATTAATTCACAAGCATTTTTGGCATAGCGCTTTGGGGCAAGATATCTGAAACTCTAATCAAAGACTTGAGTTATAATCTAGCTATTAAAACTTAATGACTGTGGCCTCACTTAAACTTCAGGTCTTGGTTTCTCCATGTATAAAATGGGGATGATACCTCGGTGTTGTCATTCTAAGGTAAAAGTTTGCCTGGCCACCAAAAACTTACCTTTCCCCCTCCTACAGAACTTCGTTGTCTGTTTTCTTCACCATTCTGTTTGAATTCTATGTAAGATGGAAGCGAGGGAGGAAGAAAGAAACTCTAGAAATCCTCATCTCCCTTTTCTGTAAGATCACAGACTTTGAGTTATGTCTTCATGCATTAACTGGTTATGTAAAACAAGTTCTGTCATCTGAGTGAGCTACTTCCCTTAGAGACTGTTTGCCCTTTCTGTATAATTTGTGTATCTCCTCTGTTGTTCATGATGAGGAGAAGGTGCCTCTTGGTCTTTAGGACATATCTTTTTGAGTTCTTTCAGAGCATATGCAGTAAAAATGCTGACATCTAATGTCCATCTTTTCTGGAAGCTCTCATTCAAATCTCACCTGCTTTTCTAGGTAGTACCTAAAGTTTGATTTATGTCTCAAGTTGCATTTTTAAGACTGATACTGATGAGATAGTAATGACCTTTTGGTTTTTCCAGATTATGCCCAAAACATTGAATCCTCAGTGGAGGGAACAATTTGATTTTCATCTCTATGAAGAGAGAGGCGGGATCATTGATATCACTGCCTGGGACAAAGACGCTGGGAAAAGGGACGACTTTATTGGCAGGTTTGTGCAATTTGGTATTTTGATCCATCCTAGAGGGGGTAAATTTTTTTAAAAGAAAATTTAGTCTAAGTCTGGTATTATAACTGACCTTCACTGTTTCAAAGTAAGGGATCTTACCATGGGAAAGCAAGGCTTGGGTGAACTGAAAAATAGATTTTGAAGACTGACCAGTAGGTGGCAGTTTTGACCAGCTGATGGACAGGCTACTTGAATTTGATATCCAGAAATTTTCTCCCGATGTTGGGGACATTGTGCACGAACATTCCAGGAGCTGAGAAAGAGGAATCTCTTTTGATGTACAATGCTTAAAAGGAACAAAGCATACTCATAGTGTGCAAAGTAATTGGAGATAATATCGCTTTTCATAAAGCATATTGTGACCATAAAATGTGTTGTTTCATCCAGCTCCCTGCAAGGTAGAGAATCTTGATAATCTCCTAGGAGTTCACAAATCTCCCAGGAGTTCAAGTGTTAGTGAAGGAAGTGTGTAGGTGAGGCAGATCCATGTTAATCTGATAATGCAGTGAAGAAAAGAATATTCTGAGGCTTGCATGACATCTCTGCACAGTTCAGTTCAGTCCCTCAGTCACGTCCAACTCTTTGTGACCCCATGGACTGCAGCACGCCAGGCCACCCTGTCCATCACCAACTCCCGGAGCTTACTCAAACTCATGTCTGCTGAGTCGGTGATGCCATCCAACCATCTCATCCTCTGTCATCCCCTTCTCCTCCCACCTTCAATCTTTCCCAGCATCGGGGTCTTTTCCAAGGAGTCAGCTCTTCACATCAGATGGCCAAAGTATTGGAGCTTTAGCTTCAGCATCACGACAAGCTTATTTTGAAAAACTGTTTGAATTATATGATTGTTTTCTTACTTTTACACCTATTTTTGTATTTTCAGTAGTTACATATATGTGTCTTTATAGCAAAACACATTGAAATGTCAATACTGAGATAAAATGCAGTGTACAGAAGAATTTGTTAGTTTAAAAACTTCTTCCTTCATTGTAGTTCATGTGGTTTCCAGGTCTCTAAACATACAACCTGAAGAAATGCACACATACTACTCATAATAAAGGGGATTTTACACTAGGGGAACAAAACACAGGACTCCAACCCAATGTATGTATCTTTTTGTCTTTTTCCTATTTTAAGAAATATGTTTTAAACAATAGTTTTTTTCCATAGGATTACAGGATGAGAGGTCAAAGATGAGCTTCAGTTAACCTTTAATATTTTACTTAGAAAAAGAAATGAGAAAAACACTTATCTTATGCCATGTTACATTTCAGTCCTTTTTAAATGACAAGCCTTTACTGCATGTTTTTTTCCCTCTAGTAAAATACTGTTTTCAGGGTTTTCTTAATGTTCTATCTTGTTCTCTTTGGGCTGTACCACTAGCTTGCTGCTGCTGCTGCTAAGTCGCTTCAGTCGTGTCCGACTCTGTGCGACCCCACAGATGGCAGCCCACCAGGCTCCCCCGTCCCTGGGATTCTCCAGGCAAGAACACTGGAGTGGGTTGCCATTGCCTTCTCCAATGCATGAAAGTGAAAAGGGAAAGGAAAAGCTTAAGTAACAGTAAAGATCTGTTCATACACAGAATACATTTTATTATGAATACGTCTGTTTCTTTTTCCCTCAATATGCTATGAGCTATTTCGAGTAGATACTGTTCTAGCTATTCCTTGAATAATTCATTCATTTTCATAATTTTTAGCAACATTAGCTCTATTCGGTGACCATCAGAATGACTGCCATGTGTAACTCACTACCTCAATCTCATTGCTTTGTATTCGAATTTTCTTATATGAGTAAAATCATGACATAAATCATAAAATGTATTGGCTTCTTGTACTACTGGGTCCACACTCCATGAAGTCCTTCTTATTCTATTTTCCATTTTTTCCATGATAACATCTACCCCTTTAACGACTCTTCTTTCTTTGAGAGGAATCTCCAAATTTGGAAATGATGAAAATTTCTAAGCCCATTTTTTTAAATTTTCGATTGTCCTGGGTTTTCACTGCTGCTTGCGGGCTTTCTCTGGTCCCAGTGAGCAGGAGCTCTTTTATATTACAGTGCATGGGCTTCTGATTGCAGAGGGCTCACTTGTGTCAGAGCACAGGCTGTAGGCGCCTGGGCTTGAGTAGTTGCGGTGTGCGGGCTTAGCTGCCCCGTGGAATGTGGAATCTCTCAAGGTCAGGAATAAAACCATGTCCCCTGCATTGGCAGGTAGACTCTTATCCACTGTACCACTGGGGAAGTCCTCTCAGCTCATTTTTCACTGACTTCTCCCTTTTCCTCACTTGCTAATATTATGGATTCTTCAAGGGCAGGCCTAATTATTTTAAGAAATGTTTGGCAGAGAGGTAGACCTATGTATCCCACTTCTTCTTGTTTCTATGGGTTTGTCCCTGTTTTGGCAATTTTTGAGAGAACGGTGATAAATGGCACTCTGAAGATTATACTGATTGCTCTAGACAACGAGGGAGCTAAGAAGGTCTCATGAAGAGTGGGAAAAGAGAAGAAATCCATTTCTGGAGTTTCTAGGTTGGGGAACATGTGCAAGTCCTCACAGGTGCTGGGGGACTGGTGTGCCCTGGGAGAGCTTGGAAGCTCCATACCCCTTACCACACACCTCCTGTGCATCTCTTCCATCCGGGGCCATATCCTTCTCTAATAAACTAGTTACCTAGTTGGAAGTGTACCCCACCCTTATTTTTTAAGTTGTTGAATGTGCTTCAGTTCAGTTAGTCACTCAGTCGTGTCCAACTCTTTGTAACCCCATGGACCTCAGCATGCCAGGCCTCCCTGTCCATCACCAACTCCCAGAGTCCACCCAAACTCATGTCCATTGAGTCTGTGATGCCATCAAACCATCTCATCCTGTCATCCCCTTCTCCTCCTGCCTTCAATCTTTCCCAGCATCAGAGTCTTTTCAAATGAGTCAGCTCTTTCATGAGGTGGCCAAAGGATTGGAGTTTCAGCTTCAACAGCAGTCCTTCTAATGAACACCCAGGACTGATCTCCTTTAGGATGGACTGCTTGGATCTCCTTGCAGTCCAAGGGACTCTCAAGAGTGTTCTCCAACACTACAGTTCAAAAGCATCAATTCTTCTGTGCTCAGCTTTCTTTATAGTCCAACTCTCACATCCATACATGACCACTGGAAAAACCATAGCCTTGACTAGATGGACCTTCTTGCAAATATTTTCTGGCTTGGGCTCTGCCTAAGTTGTTGGATGACTTCTTTATACCCATGGCTATTACACAGGAGAATTTTACAAGCAGGATCAAGGAGACCTACTCCAGCACCCTTATTGCTTAGATGGACACAACTGTGTGCTCTGCTTCCCAGTTAGATTAAAACTGGCTTAGATGGAGAGTCAAAATAGTACCTTTAAAGAATTATAAGGATTTCTAAAACTCTCATTTATTTTGAATAACTTACTTTTATTTCCAGTTACATTTTTGTTGGGAAGATCCCCTGGAGAAGGGAATGGCAACCCACCCCAGTATTCTTCCCTGGAGAACTCCATGGGCAGAGGAGCCTGGGGGACTACAATCCTTGGGGTCACAAAAGAGTTGGACACGACTGAGCGACTAACACTATCTGGCATTATCTTCACTAAAGAAATTCACATTTGGTCATTTATCAAATATAATTCACTATGAAAGTAATTTGAGCCAAGAATTTTTACAGTAAACAGCACAGGTAGACAGGAAGACTCTTAGGATCACTTTTGAGTATCAGTTTGAATCCTTTTGCATAGTAAAGGGAATTATTGTTGAATCTGGGGTAATCAAAGATGGACATTGTATACTCTGCTAATTTAAAAAAGATGCCTGTGGCAGAAAAAGGAAATGACTATGGCAAATACCATTATTTTCAATCTAGCTGATGGCCAGAAAGCAGCTGAAGCTCTTGATCACTCACTTTATACTTACTAAATTGTACTTTACACACATCCTGCTGCTGAAAAACAATATATTACTAGATCAAAGTAGAAGGCAAGTAGACTGGCATGTGTTTATGTGAAGGTTGTGTGGTAACAGTCGAAATAATGCAGATCAGAATAGAATTCCTTTATCCTAGAATAGCTTAGAAGAGAACTGACTTACCTTCTAATTAAATCTGAGTTCTAAGATTAAAGTAACAGGAGTATCATCATGGTCTTCTGTGTTCTTTTGCAAGTACTGTTGCAACATTCTATGTCTATATTAAATTATTTTTAATTAATTTACTTAAATATATTTTACATGAAACATGTAAATTGAAAGTGTACAAGATGTTAATTTAATACATTTATATATTGTAATACAGTTGCCATTGTAGGTATAGTTGGTGCCTCTATCATGTCACATATTATCTTTGTGTGTTTGTGTGTATGTGTGTATGGTGGAAATAATTAAGATGTGTCTTTGTTCACTTAGAAGTTAGAGACTTCTGGGAGTTGGCTGGTAGCTGGAGAGTAAATTTAAAGTTGGCTGTGGAGGGTAATGCTGTTCCATTGATGTCTATTAACTGTTTTTAAGGATCCTTTTGCTCCTTCTCAAGTACATCAGACATCTTCCCACCTCAGGACCTTTCCCTCCATCTCGACGTGTCCACCTGTCTAGCTTCTTCACCTACTTTAGATCTGTGCACAAGTGTGACACCAGCGAGGCAGCCATCCCAACTCCATGTAAAAGTGAAACTTCTTTTCCTTGACGTCCCATTTCCTTTATCCTGCTTTGTTCTCTAGGTCTATCACCATTGGACATACTATGCATTTTGCCCATTTTATCGTTTACTTCCCATTTTTGAGTTGTGTTGTTCATCGTGGCATCTTCAATACCTAGAAAAGCATATAGTAAATAATAGGTGCTTAAGAAGTATCTGCTAGATTTAACTTTACACACCTGAAGCTTATTGAATGCTGAAATTACGGCTCTTCCTTCTCTAAATAAATATAGAATTTGACAACAGATGTTCGGAGAAAGCAGTGATATCCCACTCCAGTACTCTTGCCTGGAAACTCCCATGGACGGAGGTGCCTGGTAGGCTGCAGTCCATGGGGTCACTGAGTCAGACATGACTGAGTGACTTCCCTTTCACTTTTCCCTTTCATGCATTGGAGAAGGAAATGGCAACCCACTCCAGTGTTCTTGCCTGGAGAATCCCAGGGATGGCGGAGCCCAATGGGCTGCTGTCTGTAGGGTCGCACAGAGTCGGACACGACTGAAGCAACTTAGCAGCAGCAGCAGCAACAGATGTTAAGGCAACAGCAGTTAGAACTGCATGTCTTAGTGGAAAGTATAGAGTTTCAGTATAATTAAGAAAGATATTTGTATATAATTCAAAAGGGAGAATTAATGAATTAAAGTGTTAAAGTGTCTGAGTAATCTTTGTACTTGAAAAATACTAAGTGGTTGCATTTGAAAAACATGCTTATCCATTTACAAAGATATTTATAACTTTTTATCATAATGTGTAATGAGTTAATGCTATCTGGTTGTTAAATTTTACCAAAAAAATTAAATTTACTATAAATGGAAAGAAAAACCAATAATAATGTTTTACACTGTAAGGGGAACTATTATGTACTTTAGCTCAATATTACGGTAAAACAAGGGTGGTTCATATTTTACCAATTTTGCAGGTGCAAAAGTGAGGTGTTTTTGAGGTATAGCCAAATGGTTTAGCGACTGCTCAGCTAGTATGAATTTGAGGCAACTTATCTGAGATTCAAATCCAGGATTCCTGACTCTATAATCCATGCCCCTTTCACTTTGGTCTCATATTCAGTATGTTCTGGAGCCATTAAGCACTTGATAAAATACCAGGTGGGCAGTAAACCCACTTGGATGGTGTGCACCATACTGCAAGTTTGAACAACAAATTTTACCTGTCGCTGAACTACAGATTCAAGTGAAGGTGAAATAATGTTAATCTGCGAGTAATTATTTAACTTTCTGATCACCTGCATTTTGGCAGGCAAGACGGACTGCCACCTTTACGATAATCAGCTAATAAATCCTCATGATTGTTACACTTTTATGCAGAGCAGTAATCTGAACAAATTGGCTGCTGACAGCTGTGGTAAATTGCTAAGAATGAGTGCTGTCAGAGAACAAGTTGTTTTTATGAACGTGCAGAATAAGTAAATCCCATGTCAAGCAATTCATTCAGTCGGAGTTATTTGCAATCCAATATAGCAAGATTTATAGCATTATTTATTAGTGTGCAAAATGCTTGTTTACCTTTAAAGCGGCATTGATTTGGTGCCCATATATTTTCGGTTGGTGGATTGCTCCTAACTTTATTTGCTGCATTGTTATCAGGACCAAGACATCGATACTGCCCACGGCAACAGAGTGCTACAGATGAAAACTTCAGTAGAAAGTTCTGTTTTAACACAATTTTTCTTATTAATATATAAGAAAAAAGTTATTCCAAATGGGCAAGTTCTGGTGAAGAAAAATGCTTTCTAGTGCTATGATCATAAAAATAAATCTGTGACTCTGCAATTTAATGCCAAAGGAAAGAGAATGTGGAGTGAGTAGGCATACACATACGTCTCTCTAGGTACAGTGTGGAAAATGAGGAAACAGGCTTTGACTTTGTATATTAACCAAATTAATGTTTCTTAATTGAAGGACATTGCATGTGAGCGTTTGACACTCTATAGGTTCTGATTTGCAGTGATTCTTATTTGTGATATAAATACTACAGTGATTATTCTACTTCCTCCCTAAATCAGAGTAGAAGCAATCTCTGCTTCATTATTAATTTGAAAGCACAATATAACTATTCAGAAAACTCTAACTGAAGAGAATTTTTAATGGAATCATTGTGTTTCACCATTTTCCTTACTAGGGACTGAGTGAAATATTTCATTTGGGAGGTAGGTAATGTTTCAATAAAGAATGGAGCGTCATTGATTCTTGTCTTGGTTTGTCATAAACTCAAGTCAAATATATTAAGATTTCAATCCATTTTCTTTCATGACTTCCTATTTTTTCTTCTGAAGACTTTTCTCAGAAAGTTTATACTCACTGCAGTATTTTATATATGATAGACAAAGTTTCCAAAGACCGCATCCATGCACCACTGTGGGTATGTTAAGCAGTTTACCTTCTAGGCAATGAAGGGGAACCTCTCAAGTCTGTATGAATAGAAGTATGCTCTGATACATCCATCTCCCCAAAGACAGCTGGACAGTGACAGCTGCTGACTACAGAAAAGCAGTCATTGCATCAGCTTTAGTAATGTCAGGTGGCGTGCACCTGCATCCTCGTAAAACTTGAAGAACTTTAGTGGTCACCTGTGGAATTCTTTAAAATGCAAAGATTCTAAACAGTTATCTATCCTATGGATTTACAATATGAGATCTTACGTGTTATTTGTTTTACCAGTATAAGTAGTTCTCAAACAATAAACCTCAAAAGTTTTCTAATTTTATTGATAAATTTGGTCCAAATTATGTAAACTGTGTTTTTAGAAATTCTCCCCCACAAAAGAAATCCTATAGAGGCTTGTCTTCCTGTCCCGTGGCTTTGATTTTGTTTTATTTTGTTTTTTAATTAATTGATTTTTATTGAAGGATAGAGGCTTTGTTTCTAAATGTTCTCTTATCTGGATGGCTTCGTAATATCTTGAGCTAGTACTTCAGGGCACAACACACACTTTGAAGTTCCTTGTTAGAGGAGATATAAATTTCTGTTGCAGATATTCTTCCTGATAATTTAAAGCTGATTTTGGTGGAATTCTTGTTAGACCTGATTATGCCACACCCTTGGTTTGTAAATCAGAATCAGAATGTAGCTGACACAGAGGTGGGCAAGGAGGAAATGTGTCAACTCTGGGTGTTCTTGTCCATCATTCTGTTCACTTATGCTTGTCCAGTTAGCATAATCTTCAACCCACAGTTTCTTTACAGGAATCTTTTATTGTTTTCATTTTTATTTTATATTGGAGTATAGTTGATTTACATTGTCATGTTAGTTCCATGTGTACAGCAAAATGATTCAGTTATACATACACATGCGTCTTTCTTTTTCATATTCTTTTCCGATAATGGTTATTACAGAGTACTGAGTAAGTTCCCTGTGCTGTGCAGTACATCCTTGTGGATTACCTGTGTTATATATAGTAGTGTGTGTATGGAGAAGGCAATGGCACCCCACTCCAGTACTCTTGCCTGGAAAATCCCATGGGCGGAGGAGCCTGGTAGGCTGCAGTCTGTCGGGTCATGAAGAGTCAGACATGACTGAGCGACTTCACTTTCACTTTTCACTTTCATGCATTGGAGAAGGAAATGGCAACCCACTCCAGTGTTCTTGCCTGGAGAATACCAGGGACGGGGAGCCTGGTGGGCTGCCGTCTCTGGGGTCGCACAGAGTCAGACACGACTGAAGCGACTTAGCAGCAGCAGCGGTGTGTATATGTTAATCCAACCTCCTAACTGACTGGTATCTTTTAAAGCCATTGTCCATTTTGTGAGAATTGGTTCAGTTAAAGCTAGATGCTGTAATCTGTAAACCCACCTCCCTGGGCACATATCATATGGACTGCGGTTTAGTGGAAGCCAGTCAACAAGTTCAGGGGTCACTGTCAGCTCCTCTGTCCTGCGGCTCCTGCTCGTCACTCTAGATACTTGCTGGTCACATGTGACATGATGCGCAAGCCACCAGTATGAATGCAGGTATAAAATATTTATGAAGCTGGAATCCTAGTTTTATTTTTTTAATTTTCTGTCTTATTTTTAAATTAAAAAATACATAAATGCATCCAAATAGGCCTAACATTTGCTTCCTGCACCTCACATGTACATCACTGGTGGTAATCACAAAACTTTTATCTGGGTTGGTGACTGGTTTAGGTATGACAGATGGAAAGGTGGTGAGAAAAAAGTGATAAGGATACCGAACATTTTCTCCTTGAACTTAGGGGAAAATGTCACCAAATAAATGTGATGTATTCCTTTCACATGGCCAAGTAAGTGCATATAGTTTTTATAAAGAAAAAAAATTTCAAGCTTTGATATGGAAATCAAGAAATGGGGTTTGAGGTCTTAAAACCATCACTTAATTTCCCTGAGCCTCAATTTCCCATTTTGAGGTCTTTAAACACCATTATTTAATTTCTCTGAGCCTCAATTTCCCATTTGTGGAATGAAAGAAAGTAACACTCAAATCTCTCTCAGTTTGAGTCTCTTTTGATTCTTCTATTGATAATGAAGTGATTGATGAGTTCGGTTCTGACAGTAAATTCTTAAGTTGTTCAATATCAAACTAAGGCATATGAGATAATAAAACTATATAGTGTTTACATAGCATTTTCATTTTTTCACAGTAGTTTTTCATCTGTTGTTTCTGTATGCAAAGAGAAGGCATAAATGAGGAAAGCTGATGTATAAAAGTTTAAGTGACTTGCTTAATATCACAATGCTAGTGAATAATTCAGCTTTATTAAAACTCTAATGTTCTGAATCCCTGACATAAATTCTGAAGCCAAATAACTTCACTCAAACAACACACTGGGTCTGTGGTAGTTCTGCAAATAAGGATGTGAGAAATCTGAATCCCTCAAATTTAACAGAAGCCTGATGCATAATGCAATTAATATAAATAAATAGTTAATAAATGGGTATTGGAAAGAAATCAATCCACTTTCTAGGAAGACAATATAGAAATGGTAGCATGAGCAAAATTGCACGCTGATTCTGACTCTGCCACTATCAAAATGGGTAAGGATTTTGGCCTCTCTGAAACTCCATCTCCTCCTCTGTAAGTATTTTAATACTTACACAGCACCGACTGTACTCCAGGTGTTGCACTAGGTGCCTGCCTTTGAGGTGTACCAAGAGATGGACAGAAAAAGACAACTGCTGGTTATTGCCATTAGAATTAGTTAAAAATTAGCCAAGCAAAGATAGGTAGATACATTATCTCAGGTAGATGGGGTTGCTTCCTTCACGACAGAACACAAAGAAGCAGGTGAGCCTTAGCATGGATGGTGGGAGAATTACAGACAATCAGGAATTACTGAAATAGCACGTGTAAATCAACAAGTAAACACCCAAGCTGACGGTAGGTTGTGGAGGATCCCATTGCCTTACTAAAGAACTTTCATAGATGGTGAGAGGCCAGGAGTGGGACGTGGCCAGATTTGCTTCTTGGATATCTGTAACTGTCAGGATTAAATTGTGTTAATGGTTTTTGTTTTTTTTTTCAGAAGAAAATTAAGTCTTATTTATTATGAAAACCAAACCACTAGAAAAATATATCACAGTCTTGAAACAGCAGACAGACAATATTATCATTTCAAGTAGTAAGTTGGTAAAAGACAAGGTCCTTATCAAAATGATAAGGGGCCAGAACTGGGGCAAGAACAACGCATGTAGCAAAGGCCCTGGCAAAAGTATTTGATAATGGAGGGCAGTCCTTTCGTCGCTCTAAAGGAGCCACAGTTCATCCCTGAGTCGCTTACTTTTCCTCCCTTGATTTTTTTTTGTTGCCAGGGGATTGTCTCAACAAAGTTCTGTTATTTCAGGGGCAAAGTAAGCAACACTGGGTTTAGGCTTTCATTCTGTTTCATGAGAAACAGATTTTTCCGAAGCCCGTCCCTCACAACCCTCTTAATTAAGTAGCTAATAGTTCCTCTTTCACTGTCCATTCCTGAATATGAGCATATTCTACTGTCAAAACCCCGTTTCCCTTCTAGGCTGAGTGTCACTGTAAGATTGTCTGGTAGCTTGCTGACTCTGCTGCAGGCGGCCTCAGGGCCCACCACGGCTGCCAGTGAGAGGGAGAGCACTTGCTTCCCTTACCAGGGTGAGACTGCTTCTTACACTTTTGCAGGGTCTCCCGGCTGAATGATGTAATGTGTGAGAATTTTAAGAAACACACATCCACATCTTGATGGTCAGAAAGGAGTACCTGCAGGGACCCTTTCAAAGTTTTTATCCAAACTGCCTCTCCCAACTTTACATTTTAACGTCATGCCCTTGTCTATAAAAGAAAAACAAGCAAAACAAACCTCCGGAAGCCCCCTGCCCCTTTCTACATTAGTGACTGCATGGATTTTATTAGTTTGTGGAAAATATTGTACTGATCCTTCTGGTAAACAGCAGGTGGACACCAAATAGAAACACCTTCTTTCATACTCCACTAGACCATAAGCTGGTTACGTGCACCTGCCAGCCTCTTGGTATCTGTGCAGTAAGAGGATCTGGTACCTTGGAGGGCCCTGGTTTGGTACAGGGGAGACTCCCTATTGACAGGAGAAGTACTTGCCACATGAAATTCAGGCTCACAACAAATCTCCTGTGCTATCTGTGACCCAAATTTTAGCACTGCTTTTTATCCATTTCACTTTCTAGGATTGAAACACAAAGGAACCAGCATCCAGAGGAAAGAAACACAGGCCTTAGACTTGCTGCCATTCTTAATTTCCTCATTCATCAACTCTCCTTAAAAGACCCAAATCCCCACTCCTCTTTTTAAATTGATTCCTGCCCTCAGCCCTGATGGCCACTGGCAGACAGCTATTTCCCAGTGGAAGAGAGGGACTCCTTCATCTTCCGGGTCATGGTTGGGATGAGGTTCATGTGGTCATCCGCACACTTGGTCACGCAGGTCTCCAGCTGCCGCTTCACGTGAAGCTCCTTACTCCCTGCATCTATCGAATCTTTGGCCTTGTCATTGCAATACATAGTGCACCGGGCCAGGCGGTCCTGGAACTTCTCTAACTCGCTGGTCACCAGGGCCTGGGCTTGAGCCAGAGGTGCGTGGCAGCGCTCAATGCACTGGTGCACTTGCTGCATCGACGCCTGGCTTTCCTCACAACAGGCGGCGCTGCACCGGAACATAAGGCCCTGCATCTTCCGGATATTCTCCCTCTCCAGACTCTTCACCATGGAGTCCACCACCTCCTGCACCCGGAGCTGCTGCAGCTCCGCCATGGCTACCCGCGCGGTTCGTGTTAATGGTTTTGCATTAGGCTGGGTTCCCTACGGCTCCCCTGTGGCTCAGATGGTAAAGCATCTGCCTGCAATGCAGGAGACCCAAGTTTGATTCCTGGGTCTGGAAGATCCCCTGGAGAAGGAAATGGCAACCCAGCCCTGTACTCTTGCCTGGAAAATTCCATGGACGGAGGAGCGTGGTGGGCTACAGTCTATGGGGTTGTAAAGAGTTGGACATGACTGAGCGACTTCACTCACAGGTTCCCTAGGACACAGAGCTTGAAGCAGTGATGAGGTGTTGGTGCTTAAATGGGAGCTACAGTCCCAGGCACTGAGGGTGAGAGAGAGAGAGAACACGATGCAGAGAAGACTAGAGAGTCACGCACGGTGATGTGTTACTGGGCTGGCCACGTTCCCAGAGTTTCAGAGACCCCATGGTTGCTCAGCAGCTGTGCGCCCTTGATCACGTGTGCACAGGCAGGCAAGATGGAGAATCCTACTTTTGGAATGGTTTGTGAGAGAGGGAAAGTTGGGGGGAGTTACCTTCCCATCTCCTATACCATTGATCTAAGTTCACCCCATCAGGAGAAAACGTCTATGTGGTTTCATCTGGTTTCTTTAGCGGTTGACCAGGAAGCTAGATCCCATACATACTCCTTAATTCAGCTTTTCATCCAAGGGCAGAAGTGGCCTTAGAGGCCAGAAATTTGGGGCATGTGGTGTTTGGGCCTAGATGCACAGTGGCAGCCAAGGGGAGCACTCACCCCATTTGGGCAAGTGAGAGTTTTGACCATCTGAGGCCAGTCCTAGGTGAAAGACCTCACACCCAGTTGACTGGTCACAGTCAGAGGATGAGGAACAGGCCCTTGGAAAGACCCAGTCAAAATCAAAGCTAAGACAAAGCCGGCAGCTGAGGACCCACCCAGGAGTTCCATGTAGAAGCCAGATATAAAACAAGATGTGAGAGGAGCTGTTCTTTGAACCAAAGGGGAGAATCCACACCCCATTTTTCACCCTTCCTCCATCCATGGTGACTAGAATGCAGCCCCCATCGCATGCTCCTTAGAAGACAATTTGAAGTGAGATTAGATTCTTACATCACCATTCAGACTCTTTTCTTTGGTGAGGTGGAGGCATAATACATCTGAGGCATAATATTTCATTACCTGGAAGATGAATTTGTTCTCGTACGTTTTTGAAATGTGGAATTACAAAAAGAAACATATGTTGTTGTTGTTGTTGCTGTTTAGTTGCTAAGTCAGGTCCAACTCTTTGTGCCCCCATAAACTGCAGCATGCTAGGCTTCCCTGTCCTTCACTGTATCCCCAGAGTTTGCTCAAACACATGTCCATTGAGTCAGTGATGTTATCCAGCAATCTCATGCTGTGTCATCTCATTCTCCTCCTGCCTTCAGTCTTTCCCAGTATCAGGGCCTTTTCCAATGTGTTGGCTCTCTGTATCAGGTGGCCAAAGTATTAGAGTTTCAGCATCAGCATCAGTCCTTCCAAGGAATGGAAATCAGGGTTGATTTCCTTTAGGACTGACTGGTTTGATCTCCTTGCAGTCCAAGGGACTCTCAAGAGTCTTCTCTAGCACCACAATTCAAAAGCATCAGTTCTTCAGTGCTCAGCCTTCTTTATAGTCCAACTCTCACATGCATATGTGACTACTACAAAAACATAGCTTTGACTATACCTACCTTTGTCAGCAAAGCAATGTCTCTGCTTTTTAGTAGCTGAGTTTGTCATAGCTTTCCTTCCAAGGAGCTAGTATCTTTTCATTTCTTGGCTGCAGTCACCATTTACAGTGATTCTGGAACCCAAGAAAATAGAATTTGTTACTACTTCCACTTTTTCCCCTTTATTTGCCATGAAGTGATGGAACTGGATGCCATGATCTTAGTTTTTTGAATGTTGAGTTTTAAGCCAGTTTTTTCACTCTCCTCTTTCACCCCCATCAAGAGGTTTTTTAGTTTCTCTTCACTTTTCTGCAATTAGAGTGGTATCATCTGCATATCTGAGGTTGTTAACATTTCTCCCAGCAGTCTTGTTCCAGCTTATGAATCATCCAGCCCAAAGGAAGATGTAAACAACTGTAAATATGGACAGAGTTGCAACAAATTGTGGAATTATAGGTTTTTGAGAACTTGAAGTTCATCTATTTCAATTACCTCGTATCACAGATAAGAAAACTAGAATTCAAGAGGATAAATTGTCTAAGAAAAGGTCATACAACTAATTAGCAATAGATGGAGGGCTAGAACAAAAGGAATCTGATGCCCAATCTTGGGCTCTTTTCCCAGTATATGTTTTTGGGGATTTCATGAATTTGCTTCAGTACTTTAAAATTTTGCATTTTCATGTTCTTAACAATATAAAACCAACAACTTTTGCTTATTCTGAGCCATCTGAATGACCATTGAGTATTTCTGTAACCAAACTACAGCAAATCCTTCCTTTGTTGAGGACATAATAGTACAGGCAAGCCAAACAGAGGTGAATCTGTCTTTTGGGCAAAGAGTCGGACACAACTGAAAGACTAAACTGAGCTGAAGCAGATGCCATAGACTGGATATCTTATATTCAATGGAAGCTTATTCCTCACAGTTCTAGGGGTTGATCTACATTCAAGATCAAGACAGCAGCAAATTTTCCATCCTGTTTCCTGGTTTATAAACTGCTGTTTTCCTCTGTGTCCTCACATGATGAAGGATGAGAGATCTCTCTGGTGCCTCTTTTATAAGGGCACTAATCCCATTCATGAGGGACCCACCCTCATGAGCTAATCACTTCCCAAGCTCCTCACCTCTTAATATGATCACACTGGGCACTAGGGTTCAACACAAGAATTTTGGACAGCACACAAACATTTAAATCATAGTACTGGCCCATAAATGTTAATTAGTATGAATTCACTTTACAATATCTTATGTTGCAGAAGTTCCACCTTTGTACACATGTATTCAATAACTACAAAGTGATAGCAAAATGTTTTTCTCCACTGAATTCCAACAATAATTTGATTTGATAACCATTTAATGCAGATATCAGTGATGCTGTAATGATGATATTATCTCAAGTTAGCAGGACAATTTTGCTTAGTTATTGGTGACATTTTGTTTTAAATGGCATCTGAAGAATGCTCCTGAGCAGAGTTTTTAAATGAATAGGAGACCTGAGTAAACTCTAGTAGCAAAATATGTCTTGAATTCACTTACTCTTTTATCAAAATATTTGTATAAATAGGTATTTTCTATATTAAAATGATTAAAGTCAAAATTCTGAAACATTAAATATAGGACAGGGCCTGGGACTATTTATACAAATATACCCAATATTGAAAATCTAGTTGCAGCAGAAAGGTATAATCCTCCCCTACAAATGTATAATGATAATTTAAATTTTATTAGTTCCATAACTTTAAAAATTAAATTCGTAAGCTTTTCTTCATTTATTATTTTATAAGAACAATTGCAGCCTTCTTCCCTTGTTCATACATATTTTTAAAGCATAAAAATAACATATTTCTGCACTTGAAAACAGATCATTTTTCTATTTCACAACAAATCCAGGCATTACCCAATCAGAACCACCTCACACAGCACAAACGTCCTCCGGGATGAAAAATTATAACAATGACAGATCGGTTAAGGAAAAGTCCTAGATCTTGGATTCCAGAGTCCCAGTTCAGGTCTGGCTCTGCTAGTAACTGTGCATCTCCATTGAGGTAACTTCTCTGGCCCTAGGTTTCCTCACTGGTAAATTAAGGCGACTTTGAGGATCACAAATCATTATACCTCTTGGTATAAATGGTATATTGGTATAATTGGAACCAGGTACAGAATTAAGTGAAATAGCCCAGCTGTAATGAAAATATTAGGAAAAGTAACTCAGAGGGCATTTGTATTAACCTTATTTAAATTAAAAACTCTTTTAGCACAATAAAAACAGCAAATCCATCCACCTGGTTTGATCTGAAAGTTGCCAATTTGCAATTCTTAGACCAGATCATCTTTAGAACACCTTCCCTAACTCTAAAGAATTAAATGCAGTGACTCTAATGTAAATCAGGAGGAGGCCAACATCTAAATGACCAGCTTCCCAGGTGCCTCAGTGATTTTTAAAAAAAAAATCCACCTGCCAATGCAGGAGACATAGGTTCAATTCCTGCATCAGGAAGATCTCCTGGAGAAGGAAATGGCAACCCAATCCAACATTCTTGCCTGGCAAATCCCAGGACAGAGGAGCCTGGCACGCTACAGTCCATGGGGTCACAAAAGAGTCAGACATGACTTAGTGACTAAACAATAACAATAACAAAAAATGGTAATAGGCATAGAAGGAAATCCTTCAGAAAACTTCCAAGTTAAGAGAGATGCAGCATCATACAAAGGAATAGGGCATGATCAGGACTGGAAATAGATAAAAGTGAGTGAAAGACCCTTCTTTGTCTCAACTGTATCCAACAGAAAGTACTATCTGAACTGTAATCGCTGTTCAATTCTCCAGTGTCATACTCTCAATCTTGTCCAAAGATTCATTCATATTCAATAAATTGTAGGTTAGGCACTGTGCCAGATGCGGGAAAGATCTGTAGAAAATCAAATTTATGTTTTTCCTTTGTATTAGAAAATACATTTGATTAGCTGTCTTTCACTGTTGCATTTTTAACCCTCAATTTGTTCCAAGTATTATTAGGAACTAATTCCAATTAAAATTTGAATATTAAATAAGGTATTTGATGCGGTTTTTGTCATTTAGAATTTAAGGAGACAGCATGAGAGTATTTTGAAATGGATGTTGTGTTTGGAGAAACAATGAGGTTACTTGATAAACATCCTAACTTTAGGAAGATGTTTTCCAGACTTGATACAGACCCTAATATCCTGCTCTCTTGATAGTTAGCATCTAGCGCATACAAATTCTCTATCACTGACCAGGACGTTTCTTTTCTTCTTAATTTCTTGCGTCTATATTCCTCTTCTTCCCAAATGTTTCTTGTCTGGATGTCTTTCGTGTCATTTCTGATAAGCAAAAATAAAATGTGTAAATGTGAAACTTTGATTCTATTTCTAAGATCACTCACACTAAAGAGGTGTTTGAGCTCAACCATCAGGTTTGATGCCCTATTCATAAAAGTTTAACTTAAAAGCAAAATAAACAATAAATAGAGTGAAGAATAAGAAGGGGCAAAATTTAACTTCCCTGATAGCTGTGTATGAATGTGAGAGTTGGACTGTGAAGAAGGCTGAGCACCAAAGAATTGATGCTTTTGAACTGTGGTGGTGGAGAAGACTCTTGAGAGTCCCTTGGACTGCAAGGAGATCCAACCAGTTCATTCTGAAGGAGATCAGCCCTGGGATTTCTTTGGAAGGAATGATGCTAAAGCTGAAGCTCCAGTACTTTGGCCACCTCATGCAAAGAGTTGACTCATTGGAAAAGACTCTGATGCTGGGAGGGATTGGGGGCAGGAGGAGAAGGGGATGACCGAGGATGAGATGGCTGGATGGCATCACTGACTCGATGGACGCGAGTCTGAGTGAACTCCAGGAGTTGGTGATGGACAGGGAGGCCTGGCATGCTGCGATTCATGGGTCACAAAGAGTCGGACACAACTGAGGCCTGAACTGAACTGAACTGAACTGAACTGATAGCTGACCACTCTGTTTATGACATTCCCATATTTATTCTTTTCACTGGCTATTTCCTATTTTTAACGTCTTTTACTCATGTCTGCCCCCTTTCTCTTAGTTTATTGGCCTGTGGTCACCACAGTTTCTTTCTCTTCCAAATCAACTGACATTTTTATGAAAAGAATTTGTTCAACTCTGAGAGGGTGGCATGCTGAGCATGGGCTACCATGTTATTACAAAGTTTCTCTTGTGTGTAACACTTGAGCTACAGTGTCCTCAGAGGATCTGTTAATTTAGATTTGTGTAGTGTTCTGTGAATAAACTGACATGGTTTTAAAAATATAAAACCTCTGACATCATCATAGTAATGATCTATTCACTCTTAATAGCATTTATGAGCAACCACAAAACACCTATGTTTTTAGAGTGTAACACAAGTTCAGACTCTTAGTAGTTTAGACAGCTCCTGTTAGTCTTCCTACAAGCAAGGCCTCACTCATCTGGGCCATCTTGGGGTTGAAAGCCCTTGCTGATTTATAAATGTGGTGGCAATGGGTAGTAATTAAATCAAATAAGCACACTTCTTGCCTCTTACAAGAAATAAGCAATTAGTTACTAAAATAATCAGAGTCTGAATTTTGTGAAGTCAGCTGACATGAAAGGAATATGCTTCCAGTGGTTCAAATGGTATTTCCATTGATTTATTTTTCACATAGCTCTGCGCAGCCTGCACCTCCAGTGTTTGATGTGGCCAAAAAGAATGTTTTAAAGCTTCTTGCTAATTCAAAACATTTGTTTTTAGGTGCCAGATTGACCTGTCGGCTCTCAGTAGGGAGCAGACACACAAGCTGGAGCTGCAGCTGGAAGAAGGGAGGGGCACCTGGTACTGCTGGTCACCCTGACAGCTTCGGCCACTGTCAGCATCTCTGACCTCTCCGTCAACTCCCGGGAGGACCAGAAAGAACGCGAGGAAATACTGAAGCGATATGTACGTATGTAACCCTCCTCCCTCAGGGTCAGGGGTGACTAGATGAGGTTGTAAATAATTTACGTGGAGTGGCAGGAATACATCTGCAAAAGCTGTCTGACAGACGAATCAGCAGAAGGCAGGGCAGGTGCAAATACCGTGCAGGTCTCTGCGGAAGCACTTGGGTTACCCGAGGATATCCAGATCCCTGGTGTTTTCTCGAGTCTCTTCCAGAGCCAGTTTCTAGAGTCTTGGGGTCTTCTCAGTGTTCTTATCACACAGGGCAACCTTCCATGATGGAAAGTCAACTTTACACAAGACTACTGTAAAGTGAGTTCACTGATTATTTGTCATTGGAATTAGAATCCCGTTGTCTTTATACATTTGAAACGGAGTTGATGGCACTTAACTTTTAAACTCGTAGCCAGAGAACTAGGGGCTTCACTGGTGGCTCAAATGTTAAAGAATCTGCTTGCGATGTAGGAGACGCAAGTTCGATCCCTGGGTCCAGAAGATCCCATAGAGAAGGAAATGGCAACCCACTCCAGTATTCTTGCCTGGAGAATCCCATGGACAGAAGAGCCTGGTAGGTTACAGTCCATGGGGTTGCAAAGAATCAGACATGACTGAGCAGCTAACAGACTTTTGATAACTAGAGGATATTTACAGAAATCATTTTCTTTTTCAGCTGCTTAGAAAAGCCTCACTTCATCCTTTTAGTTTTGAAATTATGGAATGTGAACTATAATTAAAAGGAAGCTTCTTTACCTTTGGATTAGATGTAGAGTGACAGGGTGGCAGAATGAGTCACTAAGTACCCTTCTCAAATTTTATCAAGCCCAAATGTGACAGCCCAGTCTCTTTCCCAGCTTCCTCACAGCATGCGTTCCAGCCCTGTAGTTTTCATGAATCAACAGAGAGGGGAGCTCTTACTCCATCATTCTCTCTCAGCCAAGCTTTGAAGAAGTGAATGTCTCAGTACCCATGAAGCTGGAAGAAAAAAAAAAAAAACGCTTTTCCACTTAAAATTACAAAGCTGTATTGTACAATGCTGCCAGGCGTTTAGGAGGTGCCTCTAGACTCTCAGTCATGAAACCAAGCTCTGACTAACAAAGAACTGCCTAATTTTTTTTTAGATTTTAGAATATTCCTGTTTGCTGACTGACATCCTTCCAATAACTGAATTTAATAAAGATGTACCTTATCAGGCTGTGCAGATAACATGAAGTGCTGGTACTAATGCTTTACAATATTCTTCAAACAGATTAGCAGGATGTGCACTTCAGCAAATTTATTCTGGCTATCTGCACTGAATCAGCTGTCTGCTAATGCTTGTACAACTCACCCACCAATGGTGTTATCATAAACAGCTTAATAGAGGTGACTTAGCAAGGCTAAATAGTATATATTTTTAAAACACCTAAGAGCCTAAGGTATTGTATGACATCTTCAAATATATAATTGCAGTTGTGAAAACTATTTCACGTTTTGGTACCCACCAAGACATATTCTCCTATTCCCTAAAGTGAGCCTCACGAATTAAAACAATTGTAAAGAAATTAATTCACATATTAATGTAAAAATGATTCTAGGTATTATAATATTGTATTTGATAGATTAATACTTGATACAGTCCCATATGTTAGTATCATACAGTGGGCTTAGTAATTAGAAATGATCCAATTACTATTGATTTTTTTTTCCTTATTTTGCTACATGAAATTCCTCAAACTGGCCATTTCCACTGAGAATTTGAATATTTGTTTTCATGCCTTCTTTCAAATATTAGCTGTTATGTCAATAAAATGTAAAATATTATGTGGATGTCCCAGCTAATTCTCAAATTATATTATGTTCAATATACTAAAAAGTGAGCCAACTTTAAATATACGTTTTTTAGCCCTGAATTTCAAGATAAGCCTAAATCTCCCTGTAGAATCATACTTGCTAAGAAGCTAGTATACATAATACAGCACATGTTATTATGATTACTCATTGCAATACAAGGACAAACACCTATATTTCAGTGTTTCAGAGTGTTTCCTTTGTATTAGATTATAAAGTGAATGAATACTGTATGATGTCTGAAATATCACTTGTTTTGGAGAAACATATAAAAGAGTTTATTTGGAGAATTATCCGTAAGTTTTCCGGTGAGAACTTTGCATGTTTTTTTAAGGTTAGGTTAACCCTAAGAATTTGAGTTGGCACTGGTTGTGCTGAGGAAAGTGAGTGGTTTGCCCCGACTCTTGCAGGAAACAGCCCTGAGAAGGCTCTCCCTTGCTGTCATTCGGTGGTTCATTGTGAAGCATTGAAGCCCCACAAATTAAAGACATTACTGTGTGGGCCATTATTTGATCACCACGTTCTAAAAAGATGGCTAATTCCATTTTTATTTTTCCCCCTTCTTTTTGGAGGAAGGAAAGCAGGGAAGGTCAATAGGGGGCGGATAGTAATGGGTAGTAGACCAAGAGCGATTGTATGACCTTTTCAGAACGGGGATGCTGAACCCTTGCTCCCCCTTGTCACAGTTTAAAAACCAGAGGAGCTAGTTTAGAGAAGAAGTTGTTAGCATTCCATTTTTATTATGACATTTCACAGTCATCTGATTTAATGTCCCTTGACCGGATTGTCCACCGTGAGACGATGGGCTTGAAATGTTATTTAGAGCATTGATAAAAGGTGAGCGGTTCTAAGATGACAGCGAGTCATAAGGCTGGTGGTGTGACATTAATTTTCTCCATAACAGAGATGGAATAAGACGTCACGGTGACAAGCTGTCAATCAGCGCTGGCCCCTCAGAGCATCCCGATGCCATAGGATGGGGTGTTGCCTCTCCCGTAATAGAGCTGAACTGAGATGTTCTCCTGACAGCTGCTGCAGCCATAGAGAAAATATATTATACAGCCTTTCATTAAAAAAATAAAGAGGACTCCTCTCCAGAGCATTTCAATCTTTTCCCATCTATTGAGGGCTGAAAGGATTCACAGCAAATCATAGATTCCTCTGCTATGGAAATTTCTGGCTTCAGAATCCATCCTGGTTTAGAGGCCCTCTAAAATAACCGTAAATAACAAGTCCGGAATACCTCTTCATGAAGTATTCCTTAAAGTTATATTTTTTAACTGATACATTTACGTGTTTTGCTTCTTTTTTTTTTTCTACCCCTTGGAGTTCTTATTATAATCCATGTGTTGCTGGCCTATACAGTTGAAATTTGCCATAAGTGACTGTCAACTGACAAGAGAAAATGAAACCTTCGAATAATTACCCCTCTGCATGGAAAAGAGAACTTTGGAGCTAATGTACCAGTAGCAGCGTGACTCTGCAGTGAGTTTACCAGTATAAAAATGGTTCTCGGACTGCAGATACCTGCTTCAGTCACAGTGAAAAGGTCTAAATTGTTCCTAAAAAATTAAAGGACAGAAACCTTTTTGATAAAACTCCCCTCCACGGTTAGGAGACTCACTTGGTCCTTAACAGTCAGTAAGCTCTGAGATAAGAAGCAGCTTCCCACACCTGACTATTACCACCTTAGGAAGACAAGTCTATAGATCTCTGAATTATAACACTCGCCTAACGTTTCCACTCTTAAACCCTCAGTTTACAGGAATTTAAATGGAGAGAGAAGTGCATTTTTATCAAACCCTGTCATCTGGGTAGCTTAAACAGAGTTTGGGTGATAAACAGCTGTTTAAAAACAATAAAAGATTAGGAGTTAATCCTTGTGCTAAACACTCTTTTTTTTTCCACAAAGTTAGGCTATGAGATTACACATCTATCTGTGTTTCCTCCTCTCAGTGTACCAAGGTCAAAGCTTCAGTCTAAACAATGACTAGTCATACAAGGCTGATAAAGTTAATATTGTGGTAAGCTTGTGCTTCTCAGTATTCTCACGTTCTCAACACAAAGATGGGAATGATCTTTAGTAACATTTTAATAGATAACTTTATTATGTGAAACTATGCTATGCTTTCCAGTTTTAAAACATATTAAAGATTATGATAAAGCAGTGCCTTTGATTTACTGAATAAAAATACTGATTTTGTCATGAGAAAATTGCACTGAAGTACAAATAAACCAGTGTGTGTGTGTCCAGTCATTCAGTCATGTCCAGCTGTTCGTGACTCTGTGAACGGTAGCCCGCCAGGCTTCTTTATCCATGGAATTTTCCAGGCAAGAATACTGGAACAGGTTGCCATTTCCTTCTCCAGAACAAATGTGTATCATGTACTATTGGTTGATTTTACTCCCTGTTTATGTTCATGAGAGTTCTGAATTATTTTCTTTGTATCCCCTCTTTTAGTTCCTTTAGGTATTACACTTATTCACACTCTACCATTATTAATTCATGAGATTAAATTGGTTTTAGCATTTGAGTCTGATTCTTCTATCAAAATTTCTATACTTTTATACCTACTACAATGACAGATAAATTTACAAATTTAAGAAAAGATTATCCATTACTTTTGAATTTATTTTTAGTAGTCACCTTGATTTATTTTAAAAGATTATATATGTCTTTTACCTGAAAGGTGTGTGGTATTTTCTAATAATTAAATCTTTTGAATTAAATATTAACTATTAGAAAATAGTCTTTAACCCTCATCTAGCACCTAAAGTTTCCAAAGCTCACCAATGAGAAAATATAGTAGAAAAATAATTAATTTAATGTTGTCTTTCTTACTCCCAAAGCCTTAAGTATGTTTGTTACTTAACCAACAATCTAAGATTCCTATTAAGAATCACTAGTCTCCAGACCATCATACCTATAGATGAAAGATTTCTTGGAGTGCTTTGTTAAAGGAGATGGATGGACGAAAGCAGCCATGTCATATTTTATAATTCATTGTTCACTATCTGCTTCTAATTACTTATGGAGAAGCAATGTTGTATTTTTTTACTCTAAAAAAATCTGCTTACATAGCAATAATTATCTACACAAACGTATGTGTGTATGTGTACACATTCATGATGGCAGAAAGGGGCATCCTTATTGAAGAAACACAAATATCCCTTGGATCATTTCAGCAGCATCCTGAGATCAACCATAGCACTTGGTATTTTCTCAGAGCACTCCTAGAGGTGTTTTAGGACCTTTCTCTTCTAATACTGACTTCGGGGTGTTTCAGAGCCTGTTGCGGATATTTCACAACCTGAAAGATGTGGGCTTTCTCCAAGTGAAAGTGATCAGAGCAGAAGGGTTAATGGCTGCTGACGTCACAGGTAAGAAACGATGCCGTTTTCCTTTTGCCTATGTATGAAGCAGCATGCCATGTCTATAGTTTGATGACTGAACTTTTCATTTCATCTGACTGAATAATCAAAGTAAATTGTAAAGTGTGTTGATCGTATAGAGATTAGCTATCCACCTGATTTTTATACTGTCTCAGCTGTTTAAAAGAAAGGTAACATACTAAAAAAATGAACAGTAAAAAGGAAAACAGCTTTTGAATTGTTGCCTTCTCCAAGGTTTAGTCAACATGTTGGTTATATTTCTTTCAGGCTTTGTCATTTTGGCTTCTCTGGGTAGTAATGATGTATCTTCTTTTCTTGAAACAGTATCAGCTTCCCTCAGGTGATATTGTAGCATCAACACTGATAAGTCAAACATGCATGGAATCTCTTACATAGTTTGCTGAAAAATTTAGATACATAACACTCAAGTACTTGGAATGAACTTTTGGTATCCGTGTTGCTGATCCAATTCTTTAGTTGTCCAAATTGCCTAGTGTATCTCAGAGATAATTCTGGATCTGAACTAAACATCTACATTGTTCTAAACTTTTTTCAAGAAACAGGCCTGGAAAACCAAGAAACAGGCCTGGTAAAAATGCCAAAATCAATATGATATCTTAAAGCTTCCTGATTTGTATACTGCTGTTTCTATAACATGTTAATTATTTCATTACTTTCCAAAATTATTGTTTTAAATTTACAGCTATGTGAGCATTTACTTACTGTTTAATTTCATAGGATTTGGGAGGTATTTATACGATTCCTTAAATTGTCCATCTCAAGATGGACAATAAATAGGATTGACTTGACCAATTTTTGTGTAAACTTCCCTGTTCCTGAAAGAAAGTATCCACTTATAATTTGTAGAAATATGCTTACCACTCTGAATGGCCAGCAAGTTGACCCTCAAAGGGTAGCTAAGTTATCTGAAATGGAGAAAACCAAATGAGGGCTTGCAAGCTAATTATATGGTTACTGCTGCCCTTAATTAATGGAACAGAATCAAAATCTAATTAAAAGATCACATGCCTTAAAACTAAAATAGCAGATGTCTATTCCAAAATGATAATATTTTAAATTTTTTTAATATTTGCATAGTATTGAGTGATTACTTATTGTATGATAAAAGTAAAAATGCTGAGACTTTACAGTTTCGTTATGGAACATATTATCAACTCATTTTTAACCAAGCAGATAATAACAACTGTCAGATATTGTTTCAAGGTAGGCATACCTGAAAATAGTGGGAGAGAAGACTGTAATTTTTTTACACCTATACTGACTTGGCTTCTTGTACTAAACAATTAGTGAATGTCAAGTTTATTCATGTTATATTTTATTTCATGTGTGATTGTAACCAAATTAATCTGGACAATATGATTTTATTTATTATGAGCTTTCATTATTAGAACCAACATTAGAACAAAAAAGTCAACATGAGTGGTTGACTGACTGGTCTGTTCTTTTTGTTCACTTTGAACATGAACTTAAAAACCAGAAGAGGAATTCAGTGCTGCTTTCACACTACAGAGGCTCTGGCCAGCCTTTGATTCCCAGCAGCAGGTAGATTCAGAAATTCATGGCAATGACATTTACCATCACAGGAGGCATCTTCACTTTTCTTGAGTATTTTCTGCAGTAAGGGGAGCACCCACTGTTGGGCTAAAAGCATCTGAAGATAAAGACTAAAGTTAAAAGTATGTCAGAGGGTATCATGTGTTTGTGCGTGCATGTTAGTCGCCTCAGTCATGTCCAACTCTTTGTGGCCCCATGGACTGTAGCCCACCAGGCTCCTCTGTCCATGGGATTCTCCAGGCAAGAATATTGGAGTGGTCTGCCATTTCCTTCTTCAGAGGATCTTCCTGACCCAGGGATCAAACTCACGTCTGTTTATGTCTCTTGCACTGGCAGACAGGTTTCTACCACTAGCACCAAAGTGTTAAGAACTATCCCTGGATATTTATAGTGGGTGCAATACTTTCTTATACAAAAATTCAAATCCCATTTACTTCAGAAGTTTAGATACCTGCCCATTACACAAGTTAAATGTAATTATCTGTTTGTGTCTCTTGGAGAGAAGCTGTCATTGCTTTTGAAACTTCATGAATATGCCAATTACTTTAACCCCGATGGCCTATATGCCACTGTGCAAGTTAAAGTACATGTTCTCTTGAAGCTGGAGAAAATAGGTATATTTCTTTCATAATGGTTCTATGTAAATTAGTGTGACTAGCAATTGCCTTTTCCCTAGGGATTCAGTGAGACATAATTTTGATCTGATAAAATGGACTTTAATTTGGAGAATACTAAATAACAGATTCTCCATTTTTTCCTTCCAGTTTTAGGGATATAAATCTAATGATTCCTCATTCCACACTGACCTTATAATCTAATGTGCTCTGAATTGAACAAGAGAGATGTTGAACTATTCAGGGGCAAGAGGATAATTCAGTCTTTGACCTCGCTCACTCTCGGGCCTTTTGTGGTCTTCGTGACATTTGTGATGGTGGCCAAAACCGAGGACCATATATTCAAGTCAGATGTCTGAATATTCTGCCAATTTTTTTAAAAAGTCTTTACTTCTGCAAAGGATAAATGCATACTTACCTATAAATACATACATATAAATATATAGTGATCCTTCCTGGTCTTTAGCATGAAATTTGGGGCACAAATAAGCTCTTTGTATACTTTATCTCCTGCTTTTTCAAAGTAGAACTTTAAAAATATGTTGTGCATCTCAGTGGATAATCATAGTCAGGCTCTACAAGATACTTAGCAACAGTGTGAGGAAAGGTCAGTGGTGCTGTCTACAAACGCTCAAATCAGCAGCCGTTTAGGACTGTTGTGGATGGAGAGGGGAGATTTTAAATCACTGATAGCTCTCTGTGTGAAGCAAAAAATACTTTTGAGCTGATATAAACAGGGCTGTTGCCATACAACACTTGGTTGGTTTCCAAACACTTTTCCAGACAAGTCCAACAACAGAAACTTACATTTGACCAGCTTCACTCAATTCTTAAAATATGTTTAATGGCCAGAATATCAAGTAAAGCATCCACAGTTTAAGCAAAAAACTTTAAATTACAATATTTCATCATTTAGCATGAGCACTAGGAAAGAGATTCTGTAATCTGTTAAGTAGCCATCAATCTTACTGCAGTTACAAAGAGTTTTTTCCTTTCAAAATGTAAAATTTTTCTTTTGTTACAACACATTCATTGAGAAACATTGTGATACTGTATTAACTCTGTGTGAATAAAGAGCAATTGAGACTCTCTTTGAATGAGTGAGTATAAAGCACAAATTACTTTTTAATGAAACCCTCAATTCTTCTCCTTTCCACAAAAGCCTATAGCCTTGTTCAGCTGAAGGCTACTGCAGGAGGTCACTTCAGTTAAGCCCCTAATAAACTGTTGATAGTTGAGGGTCGTTTTTTCTTCGGTCTCAATGGCCCAGTGTTGGACAGTGCACTTCAAATCATTAAGGTTAATACAGATTTAAAAAGAGATTAACTCTGGTGGTTAAGGCCTCCATTTACAACTCCCACACATACACAGGCATTGAAGGAGGCACAAGAGTGGATTGAAATTTCAGTCAAATTGTGGGCAGCCTTTCACAGCCTGAGAAAGTGGCACTCTGGTTTTCAAAGTTGGTCAGTGAAATTCTTCAGGAGGGAAAAAGTTCGATTCACTGAAAAATACTGCGTGGTACAACTTACTTACCTTTCAAGGAACCAGTGAAAAGGTTAATGTCTCCCTGGACCATCAGAGCAAAATCTTCTGACTGTCTGGCCCTGTGTTCACTGGGGGAGACTCTACCGCGAAATCAAGTATTCTTTGAAGCTGGACAGACTGAGTGGAGAGAAAGACCAATGAGGGGGAAAGCTTTTTGGGGGTGGTGGGGAAACAGTTCACTGTATGTTGGAATTTGTCTTTCCTAGCTTCTCATTATTCTTCTTTGGACGGGGCCTAATTTTTGCTTTCAGCTGAACATTTAAAGTCTTCTATATTGAGTGAGGCTTTCTTTGCAGAGTATTTAGACCTGGCCTCTTGGTTCTTTCAAGTTCTTAAAGAAGAAAAAGAAAAGGGTTCTTCTCCTCAGCCCCTCCCCTTCATTTTTCCCTTGGGTTGTTTTTTTGAGCTCCTGAGGAAGAGGTCACAGCCTCCCCAGGGATACCAGGCACTCAGTTTCAGAAACACTGATACGGGAGAACTGTGAAACCCTTTCAAAAGATGTTCTGCCTTTTCACTGTATTAAAAGGTACACTCATATAAAACTTCTTCACTCCAGGTGAACTGATCTCTCAAATTAATGCACATCTCTCTCAGGAAACAATAGAGGGAGAACAAGAAAAAAAAAAGCAAGAGAGGGAGAGAATTTTACAATTAACAGAGATGTCATTGAAACAGTCCCACTAAATGAGCATATCTTTTTCCAGAACAAGGCTGCACGTCAAGACTTGCGACTCACCAGCCCCCGGAGTCTGGAAACCTACTAGTTATTAAGAGAGATGTTTACTACCCCTTTATTTGCATAGACTTTTCCCATGTTTTCTTTAGGAAAACTGTCTTCATTGTTGGAAAATATTTAAGTAACAAAACAGCAGAAAAGACATGCTACAGTTTTTTATCAGCTTCCGTGAGTCTTATTATCTTAAGAAATAACAGTTAGCAGCTCAGATTCATTAGCAGAGCTAAATTTAAGCCCCGTTTGACAGGCTGCCTAGAAAACATTTTGTTTTGCTGTCTGTGGGCTTTAATTAAGATGTGTTCAATTTCAGTCCTCTTCAGTCTAGCCCTACACCCCTCCCCCCAACCTCCTCACCACCACCCCCAACTTGCTGTGTCACAGACCGTCGATCAGACACTTTTAGATGGTCCGGCCCATGACTTTGACCTTCTGCGCAGTCCGGCGTTCCCTGGGGAACCGTTCAACTCATGAGGTCTGATTTCACACTTCCAGGATGCCTCAGCTCTCTTAACAATGACAGGGAGACAAAGCCCTTTAGAGCAGGCCGCATGGGGACTTGTTTAAATTGGAAACCAGAGAGGAGTCAAGGAACAAGGTTATGGGCTACAGAATAGTGCTTTTAATAAAGAGCTCACAGCTCCAGCTCAGCTCAAAGAAGTCTACCTCTGTACAATTAATTGAGCCATTTATCTGGAGCTTCTTAGGCCTCTACTTTCTCACAGATTGCGTGGTAAATATCAGCTAAGAAGCAAATAAGATATGCATGAAATGAATTTTAACACTTTGATTACTATGCCTCCAGTCTTCATTAAAAGTAAATTTATTTGTATTTCTGACCTCATTATCAGTAGGCTGCCTGCATTTTTATTGGTTCCTGTGATTTCCAGCTTGAGTGTGTCATGAAGGTATATTTTATACAGAGATTTGGATTTATTATTCTTGGTATTTTCCCTGAATATTATGGGTCTATTCAGAGAAAGAAAATGAAAAGCTAGCTGTACAGAAAAAGGCAAGTCTGGTCTTTGAAAGATTTATATACTAAATGCCAAGCACATATGCATCCAAGATATTATCCTTTTAAAAAATTAACTTTTGTGGGTTACTCAAGCAAATTGCATAAGATGGAAGCCATTGTTGCTTGAGTGGCCCTCCAAATATGATAGCTCTACTAGAATAGGAGTAGCTATGCTGTTTCCTTTATAGAATTGTAGCAGTTTGAATTTTTAATAGCATAGGCCTTTCATAGACATCATCACATTTAATAACATTGATGATATCTGATAAATGCAGTCTTAGAATTTATGATCACTATTTAAAACCTATCACTGAAGAAGAGAAAATAGATGTTCTTTAAACTCTACATAGTTCCATTGAAAGTATTATATACAAAATGCAACAGAGTTCCTTTATATTTGTGAATTATCAAGGGTAAAATAATTTATCCATGGGGGGAGTTATTTGTGGATATCATTCTTAATTTTTAAACTCTCACTATCTTAAAATCTTAAAACTATATTTCTTGAAACATGAAATCAATTTTTTAAACAAAATGTATTATAAAGCTCCCAAGAATGCTCTATTTCTTTTCTAACTTAATGTTTCTATTTGGCTTTTAATAATGAAGATTGTAGAAGACTTTTAAGCAGATACTATACTTTCTGATACCATATTGCACATAGAAATAAATGTTGCATCCTTTAGTAATTTTATTTTTTAAAAAGCTAAGTCATATTCTAATTATAGAAATGCAAAAGTGTTCTTCTAAAAACAAACAGTCAATAATATTTGTGAGGAGAGCAATTAAAACGATAATTTAGCATAAGGGCAGGTGAGACCTGAGTCTGAACTAGTGTTTTACAGAAAATTGCAGAAATCATGTGTGATTCATATGGTGGTCACATGGCTAGCAGATACTGCTCTGGAAGAATTGGTGGGATGACAAAAGAGATTAATAATTGGGTTTGATATGCTCTAGAGGTGAAGGACTATGGGCTGAAAAAGTGGTGGTCCCACTATCAGTGGGAAATGAGGGGAAGAGAAATACTATAAAATAATTAATTAAGTTCTGTGGAAGTAAGATTACAAAATGATCCTTTGAGTAAAGAAATAGAGAATTGCTGATTTGACTTGGAAGGCTAGCTCCAGGGTTTTACCCAGTGCTTGAAGAAATGCTTTCGATGTTAGAATCATCACTTAAAATTGTTTAAATTTTAACAATCATCATTTAATCATTGTTTAAAATTAAACTATTCCATATATTTTGTTGCATTATGATATAGGTGTGTAAATAAGAAATGAATTTTCTAGAATGAACAGTGAATTAGGGAAATACTGCAGAGAGGATCTGGATTTTGAAATAAAATCTTACTGCAGGGATATATGGATGACATGATAATGTGGTTAGACTTAGAAATGACTACATGATCCACCCCAAAGGGTGATCATGTTAAAGGATTGATGGCAGTGGGAAATGCCACGCAGAGGAATGCAGCACTCTATCCCTCGTCTGGCCTGTTCAACATAGTAACTATTGACTTTGAGGAGATAATTGACTGCTTCTTTATCAAACTTGCTAGAAGCATAATTAACTCATTATATATCAGGCCAATATGTATGCTATTTGTATACATATATACTATATATAATGTACAATTTATACACATATATATAATCAGCAAACTTAAATAATAGACTTAGTTCTGCAAAATGAACATTAAAAATGATAAATCAAAAGGCTTGCCTGTGTAAAAAGCAGGGATTTCTTGATTAACAGTAGAAAATAAAGTCTTTGAGTCTGAATCAAGCTTAATCTCCATGAGAGTGAATTAAACATACATCAATTTTATTACATTCAATCAGAGGAGAATATTGAAATGATACTCCCTCCTGGGTTCTTCAGACATCCTGGGGTGGGAATTCAGTTTTGGAAGCTACTCTTTAAAGGACATTGACAAGCTAACCAGATACGTCCTCCGTTGGTATATCTGGTGTTTTAAAATCAAGGCCACTGAAACTAGCTCAGTGAAAATGAGAATGACAGTAATCGTAGCAACTAACGTTTATTGAGCCCTTATCGTGTGTCAGACACTACCCTAAGCCTGATATAAGGATTATCACAATCAATCTCACAACAACCTAATTAGGTATCGTTGTTATCTTCCCTTTACAAAATAGAAAACAGAGGTGTGGAAGTTTAAATAACTTGTCCAGATCAACACACACACACACATGCATGCGCACGCACGCATGCACGCACGCATGCACATATACACACTCCAGCTCATAAATGGCAGGGCAAGGATGCCAGTCCAGATCTAGTCACTGAACCCACCAACTTGTACTAGAGAAAGGAAGATGTTGAATTGAATTTTTGGTCAGTTATCCAAAAGCCTGTCACGGGGAGGGTGTTGTTAGGGGTTGGTAAGAATAGTAAAGACCAAGGTTCAATCCAGAGAGCAAACTTCCTTCTAGCACGTTTCATCAGAAAGGGATTTATTATAGAGTTTTTAGTGGATCAGAAAATCTTTGGAGGCAGGAAGGGCCTAAGAAAACAAGTTCTAAGTCTGATTTCCAGGAGTTAATACTAGAGCTACATGAAAGAGCCAAGATGTTGCAGCTCCTGGCACGTGAGCCTGTGGGGAAGGCGCTGTGACGGCAGCATACGCCTTTCCTGCCCGCTCTGTGAGCAGTTCCTTGGAGAACTGAGCTCCAGTGTCAGATCTCAGCAGATATCTCTGATCGATGTGGCCCGAATCACATCTGCAACCCCACCTTCCAAAGAAGTCAGGAAATGCCACTTCGGCCTTTGTGGCTTCTCTGGTTTCCGGGAAGAGACACGCTAAGCGTAGAATAGATGCTCAGCAAGCCGTCCACACTCTCCAGCGCAAGAGGGCAGGGGACAAGCACGAATCACATCATCTCAGTGACAGATGCCGTCCCTCTTTTTCACCCCTTGTTTCATTTAAACTCAGACAAAAGGTCCAGAGAGACAAAAATGCAAAGAAGCATCCTCCCTAATTTATAATTGCCAAAAAATGAACCAGAGTATTCCTGTGGAAGCAGTGACTCCCTGTCACTGGAGCCATTGATGCCAGGTCGGTATGATCACCTGGTTGCAGGGGGGGCTTCAAGTCCTAGATGAGCTTTTGAACTTGGACTCGAAGTTTTATCTCCTGGGCCTTCAGAATCTGAGATCCTGTAGTAGGTGCCAAGATGAGGAGCAGACCCTTGAATGGTAGATATTATGTAGATGAGACATAGAAAGATATCATTCTAAAGACAAAGGCCTGACAGGTGGCAATTTTCAGTGTTATCACCTAAAAAATATAGAAAGATTTAATCACCTAATATGATTTTTAATTTTTTAAATCTAAAGAATTTTATTCCATTGCAAAATACCTCTCCAGCTAGTTAATTCACTTATGTGAATCATTCAGATAATCATCTGAAACCCCATACTTTTCTGTGCAGAATTTAATTGAATATATAGTTACTGAAGGCCCTAAAGTGTCTATAAGGACTTGTAAAAACTGAGGAGTTCATGATATATTTTTACATTTATTTTAGGCCAAACAACTTTTGTGTTTCTAATCTAAGAGCAAGTCAAATATATGCAGTTCCTTGTTAAATGTTAATCGAAAATAAAGTATTTAAATGTTTTTGCCATAATTTATTTAAACTCTTGAAGGTTTAGACATAACTTCTCTGCTGCCTCTCCTCATTTTATAAAGCCCAGAGTCTCCTTTGCCTTTATTTTCCAGTTTCCTATCTATCTTGTTTCCCATTCTTCTATCATAAATTTGGGGCTCCCCAGCATATATACCAAGACGGTTCACTTCTAGCACTCAAGAATGCACCTAGTGATACTATAAATATTCTTTTGCTTCTAATTCTAGATCCCTGGGCTTCCCTGGTGACTCAGCTGGTAAAGAATCCACCTGCAATGCGGGAGACCTGGGTCTAATCCCTGGGTTGGGAAGATCCCCTGTAGAAGGGAACAGCTACCCACTCTAGTATTTTGGCCTGGAGAATTCCATGGACTCTGTAGCCCATGGGCTCGCAGAGAGTCAGGCACAGCTGAACGACTTTCATTTGAGCTTTCTTGGTGGCTCAGATAGTAAAGAATCTGCCTGCAATGCAGAGTCTCGGGTTTGATTTCTGCATTGGGAAGAACCCCTAGAGGAGGAAATGGCAACCCATTCCAGTAATCTTGCCTGGAGAATCCCATGGGTAGAGGAGCCTGGCGGGCTACAGTCCTTCGAGTCGAAAAGAGTCAGACATGACTAAAGTGACTTGGCACTAGACCCCAAGGGAAATAAATTCATATATACATTAAACTTTATTTCTGTTGCTCTCAAGTCATGGTTCTCAAAGTGTAGCTCAAGAACCTCTAGGAATTCCCAAGACCCATTTAGGGATTTATGAAGTCAAAACTCTTTTATAAATAATACTGAGATGTTATTTGCTTTTTTTTTTTACTATCATTCTCTCATGAGTGTACAATAGAGTTTTTCAAAGGCTGCATAATATTTGTTCACTCTAATGTTAACATTTAGTCCCTTGGACCACAAGGAGATCCAACCAGTCCATCCTAAAGGAGATCAGTCCTGAGTGTTCATTGGAAAAACTGATGTTGAAGCTGAAACTCCAATACTTTGGCCACCTGATGTGAAGAGCTGACTCATCTGAAAAGACCCTGATGCTGGGAAAGATTGAGGGCAGGAGGAGAAGGGGATGACAGAGAATGAGATGGCTGGATGACATCACCAGCCTCAATGGACATGGGTTTGGGTGGACTCCAGGAGTTGGTGATGGACAGGGAGGCCTGGCGTGCTGCAGTTGATGGGGTCGCAAAGAGTCAGACATGACTGAGTGACTGAACTGTACTGAACTGAATGTTAACATGTCATGAATTTGTTATTGTTATTTCCAAATAAATATCTCTTTTTAATTCAAGTATAGTTGATATAATATTATATAATTTATAGGTGTACAATATCAGTTCAGTCGCTCAGTCGTGTCTGACTCTTTGCAACCCCATGGACTACAGCATGCCAGGCCTCCCTGTCCATCACCAGCTCCCAGAGTTTACTGAAATTCATATCCATTGAGTTGGTGATGCCATCCAACTATCTCATCCTCTCATCCTCTGTTGTCCCCTTCTCCTCCAGCTTTCAATCTTTCCCAGCATCAGAGTCTTTTCCAATGAGTCAGCTCTTCACATCAGGTGGCCAAAGTATTGGAGTTTCAGTTTCAGCATTAGTCCTTCAATGAATATTCAGGACTGATTTCCTTTAGGATTGACTGGTCGGATCTCCTTGCGTTCCAAGGGTGTACAATATAGTGATTCACAATTTTTAAAGGTTATGCTCCATTTATAATTATTCTAAAATATTGGCTATATCCCCTGTGTTATAGATCATTGTAGCTTATTTTATACAAAGTACCTTATACCTCCATCTCTACATTGCCCCTGCCTCCTTCTTTTCATTGCTGCTAAACACTAATCTATTCTTTGTATCCATAAATCTGTTTCTTTTTTGTTATAGTCACTAATTTGCTGTATTTTTTATATTTCATGTGTGGTATCATACAGTATTTGTTTTTCTCTGACTTATTTCCCTTAGCATAATACCTTCCAAGTTTATTCATATTGCTGCAAATAGCAAAATTTCCCCCTTTCTGTGACCAAATAGAGAAGGCAATGGCACCCCCACTCCAGTACTCTTGCCTGGAAAATCCCATGGACAGAGGAGCCTGGTGGGCTGCAGTCTGTGGAGTTGCTAAGAGTCAGGCACGACTGAGCGACTTCACTTTCACTTTTCACTTTCACGCATTGGAGAAGGAAATGGCAACCCACTCCAGTGTTCTTGCCTGGAGAATCCCAGGGACAGGGAGCCTGGTGGGCTGCCATCTATGGGGTTGCACAGAGTCGGACACGACTGAAGCGACTTAGCAGCAGCAGCAGCAGCAGTGTACCACATTCTCTGTTGTGTAACACATCTCCTTTGTCCATTCATCTGTTGATGGACACTTAGTTTGCTTCTCTATCTTGGCAATTTTCAATAATGCTACCATGAACATGGAGATACATGTATCTTTTCAAATTCGTAGTTCGATTTTTTTTCAGATATATTACCTGGAGTGGAATAGCTGGGTCATAGGGAAAAGTTATATTTTTAGTTTTTTTGAGAAACCTCCATATCATTTTCCAGAATGGCTATGCCAGTTTGTTTGTTTATTTTGCTGCACTGGGTCTGAGTTATGGCAAGCTGTATCTAGCTCCCTGACTAGGGACTGAACCCAGGTCCTCCTATATTGAGATTTAGAGAGATTTAGCCACTGGGCCACCAGTAGAGTCCTGACTGTACCAGTTTAAATTCCAAAATCAGTATACAGGAGTTCTTTTTCCTCTAGATCCTGATTCCGTTCCTCGACCTTTGATTACAGAAATGATGACCGGTGTGAGGTGGTATCTGATTACGGTTTGATTTGCATTTCCCTGATGATGGGCAGGGCTGGCCATCTTTTCAGGTGCCTCTTGGCCATCTGCCTTTCCTCTTTGGAGAAATGTCTATTCGGGTACTCTGCTCATTTTTTAAAAAGTTTTTTTTTTTTTTAATATTGAGTTGTATGAGATGATAACATGTCTTAGGTATTAACTTCTTAATAGTCATATCATTTGCAAATATTTTCTTCCATTCAGCAGGCTGAGTTTTCATTTTGCCATTGGTTTCCTTTGCAATGCCAAAGAAATGAAGTTTAATTAGGTCCAATTTCTTTATTTTTGCTTTTATTTCCTGACTTTAGAAGACAGATCCAAAAGACAATATTGCTGTGATTTATGTCAAGCACTGTTCTGCCTATGTTTTCCTCCAGGAGTTTTCAGTCTTACATTTAGGTCTGTAACCCATTTTGCATTTATTTTTGTATATGGTGTGAGGAAATGTTCTAATCTCATTGTACACGTAGCTGTCCTGTTTTCCCAGCACTCTTCAAGACTGTCTTTTCTCCATTGTATATTTTTGCCTCCTTTGTCATAGATTAAGTGACCATAAGTAACTGAGTCTACCCCTGGGCTCTGTATTCTGTCCCATTAATCTATGTGTCTGTTTACCCCTGGGCTCTGTATTCTGTTCCATTAATCTATGTGTCTGTTTACCCCTGGGCTCTGTATTCCGTCCCATTAATCTATGTGTCTGTTTCTGGGCCAGTACTATACTATCTTGATTACTGTGGCTTTGTAATATAGTCTGAAGTCAGGGAGCATGACTCCTTGCAGGTCTGTTCTTCTTTCCCAAGAATGTCTTGGCTATTCAGGCTCTTTTGTGTTTCCATTCTTATTTTAAAATTATTTGTTTTAGTTCCATGAAAAATGTCTTTAGTATTTTGGCAGCGATTATATTGAAAATGTAGCTTGCCTTGGGTAGTATGGTCATTTTAATTTTTTTCAGCCCAAGAACACAGTGTGTCTTAACATGTTGTCAATTTTAGTTTCTAAAATGGTAAATTTTGATAGATATAACCCACTCACACACAAAAAAAAAAACTCTTTGAGATCCTCAATAACCTTTGAGTTCCTAAAACCAAAATGTTTAAAAACTGTTGCTGTGGGGAAATGATTCTCAGTTGGGAGCTGGCAGTATTGCCCCCTCAGTATTTTAGACATCTGTAGGGAATGAAGTCGCCACAGTGATTGGGGAGCACTATTTGTATTGGGTGTTGGGGACACTAATTGTCTTTTTAAAAATTAGACAGTGATAAGTAGTGAGACTCTTAGGCAGCTAGACATACATAGCGAGAATTGTCCCATGTCCTACATGACTAAATATAGACACTAATATAGCTTTAAACTCTGTTTCATGATTATCTGACTCTAGATTGCACCCTTAAATACTTATTCTTTACTTAAGTATTGTTGATGGCTGCCACGTAACACTAAAGGCCTTAGAATTACCTCCAAGGTCTTTCATGGCCTGGTTCCCTGTTACATCTCTGGCCTGTTTATTCTTCCCGTTGCTCACTGTGCCCCACTATCAGAGTCCCAGAGGGCACCAGACTTCCTCTGGGGCTCCCCCACGGTCTGGGGCACTTTTCTCCTGATATCCACTCAGCTGCTTCTTCACTTCCTTCAGTCCTTTGCTTAGGCTTCCCTTATCAATGAGGTCTACTCCAGACACCATGATCAAATATATAAGCTGTGACCTTCCCCACACTCTTCAAACTCCTTATCTTGCTCTGTCTTTTCCATCTTCTGTTAACATGCATCACTCTAGCATACAATATCACCTACTTATTAATTATGCTCAGTATTCATCCTCTTTCTCCTCCTTTCCCACTGCAAGCAGGCTCCAGGAGAACAGAGACCTTGTTTTGTGTTTCATCTGTCTGGGAATCGGTCAGTCGTGTCCAGCTCTTTGTGATCCCATGGATTCTAGCCTGCCAGGCTTCTCTGTCCATGTGATTCTCCAGGCAAGAAAACTGGAGTGGGCAGCCAGCTCCTGCATGACCTGGCAAAGAGTAGATACTCAATAAATATTTGTTGAATAAGTCTTTTAACAATAATGATTTGTTAAATAAATAAACGTATGACTTAATTGTATACAACTTTCTGTTTAGTCCTCTGAATAATAACATTAAAGCATCATACTAAATGTTGAAATAACTTATGGGTTGGTCTTATATTTAAGAATAGTGAGAGGAAGGCATTACAAAATCGTCACTGTGAGGAAAGACCTGCCGGACCAAGAACCACAAAATTAGAGGGCCCATTTTTTCTGCAACTATGACACCTGCTTCATGTCTTAACTAAGAAAGAGAAGCCCTGTTCTTATTACTCAGTCCAGAGCCAGACCCAGTGGGAGCCTAGTGAAGAGTGGCAGCTGATGGAATTATACCAACCGGATGTCTACAGTATATTGAGGGCAGTCAATGAAAAGAGCTAAGGCCAAAGCCTCACCTCCAGTGATAAGGAGAGGACTGGAAGATGTCTCCAATGTAGGCTGCTCTTTATTTTGGTAGACCCTGTAGGATTTAATTCCAGTTTACAGAAAGATGGCAACCTTGATTATCATTTTTTAAGATTAATTATAACCATTTCAAGTTGTGGCAACTGAGGAAGTTAAACCACTGAGTTTGATTTGGGCCAGGCAGCCCCAAATAAAAGACCCTTGTGGGTGTGAATTGCTTTCAGTGCTACTGAAAGCCTCTGTGTTTTCAGAGACATGCCAACAAACAGGGGGTCACAGGGCCTCCACACACACACGTTTTTGTAACACATCACACCCAGCAAACGGTGTTCCTTGTCAGCAGCCAAAGGATCTTGGACAAACCCCACCACTGATGGATTGGGACTGACCTTCTATTCTGGGAGCAGGAATATCATTCAGTATCTCTTGAGTGGCCTCAATGCTCAAACCACTTGTCTGCATGAACTGGAGTCATCTGCTTGCGCACAAAATGGGGGCGGCGGGGGGTTGCTGACTTTCCCACAGTTTTTCGTAAATATGTCAGTGTGGTGACCGCAGAGAGCTGGGGCTAGGAGTGAGAGAGAATTAGCCCTTCAGTGCACCCTGTTTAATCCTGACTGCCGGTTTGAAGATTGCCAGAAGAGATGCCCATTGGAGACTTTTCTGACATTTATTTTTATGGTTAGAAGAATGTCTTTCCACCATAAGAAGAGTTGAAGTAATATAGTAGATGCTTCAAAATCTGTTACAGGTTTATTCTTATAAGTCAAGGTGAAACAGTCTCCTCCTAATTTTAATTCTCTTGGGAGATTTCCTTCCCTATAAAATTTCATAGGAAAGAAAAAAAAGATAGCCCTTAGTATTAAACCAGATTATAGAGAAATGCATCAGTCCTAACATAATATTTGTAAGTATCTATCTCATGGGTTTCCCAGCTGGCCCAGGGGTAACAAAGCCACCCGCCAGTGCAGGAGACCCAAGAGATACGGGTCTGATCCCTGAGTGGGGAAGAACCCCTGAAGTAGGAAATGGCCTCCCACTCCCATATTATAATTGTTATATAATATAGATCTAGGGTTTTGTGTTACAGAGACCCTATTAAAGGGATATACAAATAGATTTAAACTAAATATTCCTTAGCACAAATCTTAAAGTCCTTCACTTCTAAAATTGCTGGTGACAGAGGTGTAATTTACCATAGATCACCAGAGTCATCTCCATCGGGAAAAAGTCTTCATTTTCTTTTCCCCTTCCTGTTCTAAACTTAGAGAACTTCCTTTGCACTCTTTACTCACCTTTATTACAGCACTCACAACCCTGCATTATTGTGTATTTATGTGTCTATTGTGCCTACTAAATTGTGTGTATGTTGAGAGCTGGACCATGTCTTAAAAAAAAAAAAATGGACTAAGGGCTACTTTAACCCATTTGTTTTATTTTAGATTAATGCTCATTTTTTAGAGCTGTCTTAGGTTTTTGGACTATGCCTTAATCATACTTAGAATTCTGGGGAGAGACAAGCAGACACTCGATAAGTAATGAAGAGCTTCAAAATGTATTCCTGCAACTCTCTAGAAATCGTCTACGTGGAAAATGGCCATGCTCTCGAAAAAGGTGAAGATTCTCTTCCAGCTGTCATGGTGGGTAACACAGTCAGCCCCACTGCCCCATCCTCATCCAGCACTGCTGCAATATCTGTCTTGCATCCAAACCAAAATCTCCTGTTTCCTGCACTGGAAAGGAGAGGGATGGGCACTTTTAATCTAAAATAGAGAAAGCTAAGGGAGAGCCGGTTGGTACTCACCGGTCTGCTGTAGTCTTCCAACAAGAATGAGTAAGAGGGGAACAAGAGATTATATAATCTTTGTTCCCACACACGCATGCTCTTCAAATAGCCCCAAACGGCTGGAAACAAAATTCACTGCAACTTTGGATGCTGCCTTCATTCCTTGCTCTCCTAGCCTGATGGTATCAAATAAAACGATAACAGGAGCCAGTTCTGCCTTGCTCTCTGCTGCTGCTGCTGCTACTAAGTCGCTTCAGTTGTGTCCGACTCTGTGCGACCCCATAGACGGCAGCCCACCAGGCTCCCCTGTCCCTGGGATTCTCCAGGCAAGAACACTGGAGTGGGTGCCTCGCTCTCTAGAGCTTTGCGAAGTACGGCGCACTCTGCAGACATCAGTGCTGCATCCTGTAGTCAGTGCCTCTCCTCCATACCCTCAGCAAGCAGAGCAGCACGTCACAGGGTCTAACCAGAATGATAAAAGCATGAAAAGAAGGAATAATTAAGCAGATAATGAATGGTTAGGTCCATCACTGGTATTTCTGTGATTGTTTTTGTTTGTTTAAATGGCATCTAATCAAGACGGCAAAATTTAGGAACTGAAAAGCCAGTCATTTAAAGCATCATTTAGCAGACCAGATAAGCACATCAACTATGTGTAGCCACTTCTTTAAAACAAAACTGTTATGCAGGCTTTCTAGTAGTAAGCTCATGGTATTTAATATTGTATGTTTACTCTTATTTTGGTTGCAATTGCTGTTAATTTTTAATTGCCCTTGAATCATGCAGTGGCAGAAAGATACTTTCTAAATTAGTCAAAAATAGCATAGTGTGTAAAGACCTCATGTTGGCATCTACACTGATAACTGTAAAAACATAACTTTTTAGAAAGAAAAGATGGATGAAAGCTAAAGATAAAATGGCCTTGCCTAAATGTTCCTCTTCTGAAGTCTAGAAATAGCTGGTCAGAGCACTTTGTTGAATACTTCTTGTCCTTGCCAAAAGAGACTGACTTGGCTAAGCACAATAGATTGTTTTCCGTTTCCAAATAATAATATCAGGTATGACAGATTGTTCAATATGGATATCTGCAAATTCTGTTGGTTCTGCCATCAACATATATTCAGAATCTGATTGCTTGATATCACCTGGTTTATTGTAATAGCCTCCTAACTCATTCTTCTCCCTATCTCCTTCATTGCCCTCTCTCTACCTTATTTTACAAATGGCAGCCATCAGATTCTGTTGCATCTCAACCGAGATCCCTCCAAAACCTTTCCCTAGCACTTAGAATGAAAACAAACTCCCCCAGAGACCGGGCGCCCTCCCCGTACCTCTCTGACTGTGTTATCTACTACTCCTCCCCACTCCCCATCCATTCCTCCAGTCACACTAGCTTTCTGGAGATTCCCAGAAACACCAGGCACAGTCATTTCTCTGGCCAAGGGTCACTCTCTTGCCTCTTTGATTTCTTTGCCAACTTGTTGCTTTCTCACGGAGACCCCCCTCTGGCTGTCCTTTTTAAAACTGTGCATATATAGCAGCACTCCTTACCTCCTCACTGATCTTCTCAACTTAATTTTTCTCTATAGTACTTAGCCCTTTCTAAAATGCTCTCACTTTCTTAAAATACGCTAACACATTCTTATGCACTGTGTTTCTTCTCCAATGCAAACTCTGCAAGTTCAGCGGTTTTTAAAGTTGTTTTATGCATGTCTGTGTCCTCAGCACATAGCAGATGCCTGGTATATGGTAAGCGATAAGCATTTGTTGAATAAATGGATCTACAGACAAGACATTACCCAGCTTTTCCATGGGTGTGACTCGCTAAATACTGAGATATGCCATGGCACAGTTGAGGCTTCCCTGGGGGCTCAGATGCTAAAGGATCTGCCTGTGATTCGGGAGACCTGGATTCGATCCCTATGTCAGGAAGATCCCCTGGAGAAGGAAATGGCAACCCACTCCAGTATTCTTGCCTGGAGAATCCCACACACAGAAGAGCCTGGCAGGCTACAGTCCATGGAGTCTTAAAGAGTCAGATATGACTGAGCAACTAAAGGGACAGATCAAGGGCTCTAAGTGTCAGATAGACTTGAGTTTGAATGATAGTTTTACTACAACCTGTGTAACCTGGAGAGTTATATAATCACCCAGCCCCAGCTTCCTCTCTCTAAAATAAAAAGAGTAAAAGCATCTTTCTCATAGAGGAATCATAAAATTTTTGAGCAAGTGAATGAAAACATTGTGTTGGGCTTATAATAACTTGGAAAATGTCTGCAGTGATTGCAGTGAGTATTGTAATTGCCCTTATTGGTATTATTATTATCCTTATTATTGCTATATTTTATTGAGACCCTTGCTAGTATGCCAGACATTTCACTACTTATATTCTAGCTATTATCTACAAGGGACCATTACTGTCACTGCTGAAGGGGTTTGGGAACTGGCCCAGAGTCCCATAGTGAATATTCAGTCCCAGCTTGTTCTGCCTCCAAAGTTTAGGCCCTTCCTCCCAGACCACTGGCCTTTCACACTGGACTTTAATGCCATGCCCTGAGCTCTGGAAGTACTTAGAATATTTGAGGACACAAAAGGTGTGATATAGCTCAAGTAAAGAACTTTAAGGACTTTGAGATTGGAGATGAAAAACTGTATGGCCTACCATATGATGGGCTTCCCAGGAGGCACAGTGGTAAAGAACCCGCCTGCAATGCAGGTTAGATGTAAAAGTCACAGGTTTGATCCCTGGGTTGGGAAGATCCCCTGGAGGAGGGCATGGCAACCCACTCCAATATTCTTGCCTGGAGAATCTCATGGACGGAGGAGCCTGGTGGGCTACAGTGCATGGAGTTGCAAAGAGTCGAACACGACTGAAGCAACTGAGCACACACACACATATAATATGGATTTTAATAGATACTGAAAAGGCATCAAAAGTGGGTTAAATTTGAGAAAAAGTTTTTGGAAAAATGAAAATAGCCTTTACATGGATTCATTCCTGTCACTGACCACAATCTTTAATATGACCGTAGGTGGCTCAGAGGGTAAAGCGTCTGCCTGCAATGCAGGAGACCTGGGTTCGATCCCTGGGTTGGGAAGATCCCCTGGAGAAGGAAATGGCAACCCCCTCCAGTACTCTTGCCTGGAAAAATCCCATGGACAGAGGAGCCTGGTAGACTACAGTCCATGGGATCGCCAAGAGTCAGACACGACTGAGCGACTTCACTTAAGTGTAATAAGGATAGATTTCAGATTGGGAAAAATCAGTATAAATCAAGTTATAAGATAGGTGCTGATAGGAGAATGTCTTTGCCATTGATGGTATGCCACTGGAAGTTAAATAGCAAAATGACTGAACAGTGGCTTTAGGAGGCTCTTGCACTGTTTTTGGTGTAGAAATGTCTCTAGCTCTTTAACGACTTTATTCTAATAGAAAAGAGTAACTGAGGGGTTAAGTAATGTGGTGATAGATGGCTAATACTGGTTTTCCCTAAAATGGTTTTGAGAAATAATCAACTAAATAGCGAGAAAATATGGATTGCAACTACCTCATAGACAGAGGGTTTGATAAATACATTCGTTTCTTAGCAGAATATGAATAATATTCAACAGTAAGCACAAATTTTGTTTCTTTCTAATCCTTTGGCCAACCACTGACCTAGGTCTTCTATTGTCAGCAAATAAGGATATAGTAACAAAGAAGGTGATGATTTGGGAGACTTTCCATGGGGTTGGTTGAAAGTATTATATTCAGTCTTGTTGTTGCTGTTCAGTTGCCCAGCAGAGTCCGAGTCTGCTTACACAACTGAATATAATTTCCTGTGGGAAAAAAAGTCAACGTTTTCATCCTCTGTTCGTAGAAGTTTAAAGTGAATTTTTTCAGCATAGATTTCAGTCTCTAGAGTTTGTTCTTATGTCTTGTTATTGGAGAAGTGGTACAGTTTCGACTGAATCTATCACACATTGTTGATCATTTGAGGGCAAGTAAAACCAAGTTAATTGAAATAGAATAGTATTAACAATTGGAGTATAGCAAGTGAAATAAAGGGAACAAAAATACCAAAAGTGATATTTTTTGTACTTATTTTTACTGGTTAAGATTAATATGGATGTATATGTGCATAAGAAGAATTACAAGGAAGTCCAAGGACATGTGAGAGTTATACTTGTCTTTTAAGTGTTTTTGAAGTTTATCATTTCATCTAAAGTGAAAGTGAAGTACTTCTTGTTTTGCCATAGATTCTGTCATAAATATGGCTTTAATATTCTCTCTGCTTGTTATATATAGATATATTTTCTCTCTCCAAACCCTTTATAAGCTAGTTGAGGTTGTAGCTTATGTGCCGTATTCTTTTGTTCCAGCACAGCTAGGTGGAAAGACAATGTTTAATATGAGTCTTAAGAGCAACTAAGGTTTTGAAAACTAATCTCCTTTTCATGCTTTTACCTAAATTCTCTGGGACAAAATAAAGTTGATGTGGCAAATAAAACCTACTATAAGATGAATTAATGAACAAAATATTCTTGAATACTATCTTTTTATGGCACGTATGAGTTACGAATGAGGTTGGTAGCAGGTAGGGGGAGAGGAGTGAAGAATGTGAGGGAGAGAAACACGTGTCCTAAATCAAGGGTGAAATTTTCAGCAGACCTGAAAGATTTTCAGTTCTCTATTCTTTACTGAAAATTAATCCCAAGACCAAAAATTGAAAAGACTACCATAATGTTAAATTATGCAGTTATCCTGGGCTATATGAGGCCACCAAACTAACACACACACGTAGTAAATCTCTTTTATAATGTAAAATTAATAAAGAGGTAAATTAAAAGGTAAGTCAAAGTTAAAGGTAAGTCAAAGTTTGTAGAGCTCATTTTAAATATTACAATATGGAAGGTAAACGCACTGCTGTGTGGGAACACATAGCTTATCTGTCCTTGCTAGCTAATGAATTCTTCCCTATTAAATTTTAATAGGAAAATCTTCAATGATATTTAAGCTTTCACAGAAGTGTAAACTACTGTGACTACAATTCACAATGCATTTAAAACAATTATTCTTCATCATTAAAGTTAATAATATGCACATTAACCTCTTATGTAGTCTAAATCAATATTGCCGTTTAAAAGGTATGACCTCTGGACAGCTTTGTCTAAATATTGATTTCATTGTCATTTGTATAAGGTATCAAACAAATTACATGCTGCACTAATATCATTAATACTGCCCCCACAGAGCCTCTGACTTTACAGGTTCTTATAATATAGGACATGACATTACAAAAATATTGAGGACATCACAAGATATAATTACTGAATAGATGAGGTTTGACTATGGTTGCGCAGAGTGGCTGTAAACATGTGATAACTTCCAAATCCTTTACTCTCCGTGGACAGAAAAAATACATCTCTTTAGCATGCAGATTGGTTTGTTGAGGTGAAGTTTCAAATGGCAGAATTTTTTCTGCCTCAGAGGGTCTAATTTACCTTTTGTGATGCCATAGATATTTCCTAAGAGAATCGAAAGTCGGATTAAAATATTGTAGTTCTGCAATGTAGCAGTTTTCCCAAAATAAACTTGTTTAGGAATTTCTATTCCAAGTTCCTAGTAACTCAGATGAGTTGGAAAATACATGCAACTTTATGCATGTAAAGTGAAGGAGCTGAACCTTTCAAATGATCATTAAATTAAATAAAACCTGATTTAGGGATGGGCACATATCGCATTTGCCCTCATTATTGGCAGTTACAGTATTATTTTTGTAAAAACAAAATGTGCAAATTAAAATAGCTATATAAATTAGCACTTTAAAACTTTTTCAAGTTCTAAATTGCTCTGAATCACAACTGTTAACATGCCCATGTTACATCTAACTATATATTAATGTTTGTTTTTTCAATTTTTAAAATTGTACTTTCTGTTTTCTGTAAAACTTTTTAGAAAAGAGATGTGGTCGTGGTCACGATACTGATAGCTGTGGGTGCTATTTATACTAAAACTGTTCCCCCATATTTCTTGTAGGTAAAAGTGACCCATTTTGTGTGGTTGAGCTGAACAATGATAGGCTGCTAACACATACTGTCTACAAAAATCTGAACCCTGAATGGAACAAAGTCTTCACATTGTAAGTAGTCACTACCTTGAGCTCGCTTCAAGAATGATGCTAAATGATATTTATTTCGAGATTTTTGTGTGTTTTTCTTAACTGATTACCAGCTCAGCGCATCTGGCCTGCCTTTGCCAGCAACAGTGAATTGCATAATTGTATTACCTTCCTGAGAGCGAAACCTGGGGAAAGGGTATGCCATTTTTGTGTGTGTTTATACAGGTATCTTTTTTAAGCTGTGGATTTTTTTGACTAAGGATTTTGCTCCCATTAACTGAATTGCCATACTGCTTCTTCCTTTTATACTTTCTATTGAACTTCTCCCCAGTCGCATTGACACCAAGGAGGACAAAGCTCTATTTGTTCCATTGCTCAAATCAGCAAACAATCCAGTCTCAGATTCAGCAGATGCTTTAGTTTTGGTTTGTTGCATTTTAGCACAATAAGAATATTAAGTACTGTCCTACTTACCCCCCAAAAAAAAAAAAAAAACCCTTTGAGTTAATTTTCTTTTTGTTTTAAAAAGTTTGTAAATCTTTCCAGTCATTCACTGTAAAAGCTGCCAGTGCTACTCTGTAGTATCTCCTAAATTTGTGTTGTTTTTTTTTTTTAAGCTGGGCTTTAGAAATGAACTCTGAACAAAGGAAAACTCTCCAAATAGAAGTACTTCTTAAAAGTTTTCTAACATAGTTTTATTTTTTTGTATATGAGAAACTGCTAAATTCCTCATTAATTTCTTATAATGTCCTTGCTTAAGATCCAGTAACTAATCAGATTTAATTATCTGACCAATTTATCTTTAAGGAATTTCACATTTTTATAAGACATGAAAGCCTAGTCTGGAGACTTGCACTCCTAAGAAGGTTGTGGAGAGTGTTTTTCTCTGGAATGCATAATTGAATGAATAGGTTTGATTATCAAAGCCATTAATTGATTGTGTTCTGATAAAGCCTCTTCTCACATGTGGCTGCAGTCTTTCAGTAATGAATATATTCATTTTTTGTTTTTTCTTAATTCATGTTTTCTTGGTAAACAGTTTGATCAAAGAATAAATGCTGTCAACAATTGGGGCTTATTTTTCTAGAAACAAAAATATGAAGAGCTTGCACAGTTGTTTATTAGCATATGTTGTCTTTGGAACATAATGGAGCACTACTTAATTTCTAAATCCTAGGGTGGTACAATAGCTATCAATGTTACATTTTGTCCATTCTGTATTCTGTGTAGTTAATTTTTACTATAAACTTAACAGAAATTAGTTAGCATTTTGATGAGAGCTGTGGATAAAAAATATTTTAAAAAAGAAAAATGATACAAAATGTACTGTGACTCTTGCTGAAATCAAACCTGGTGGTGTTTTATGTGGGAGTTATAAGAAGATAGAAATTGTTGTAATAATGAGAAGAAGGAAAAGCCTAAAAAAATCAGTGCCGCTTATTGATGGGTTTTTTTTTTTTTTAAAAAGTGATTTATTCTGTGGCCATCCAGATGGAAGTTATATTTTATTGAAAAATTATAACTTAAAATTAAAATTGTATTCAAAGTTCCAGATAATAGAACCATCACTGCTATCTGCTAAGATGCATTGTGGGAAATTCTGTCAGATACCAATCTGCCCTACGTATGCATATATGCAGATAGCATACATAAAACACATATACACCAAATCAGCTGGAGCTATCAAAATTTTCAAAAGCATTTGTGTTCTTGTTCCCCACTGATGAAGTCTTTTTTTTCCCCCCTTACATATATTTATTTTGCAGCAACATTAAAGATATCCATTCAGTTCTTGAAGTGACAGTTTATGATGAAGATCGGGATCGAAGTGCTGACTTTCTGGGCAAAGTTGCTATACCCTTGCTGTCCGTAAGTTTTATTCACCTGACACACAGCTCTGTGTTGCTTTTGCTCAAGGAAAAAAAAAAAAAAAAACCCTCAGCTCTATATCTGTCATTTCTCAACCAAGGTCTGTAATAAGAACACTAAAAATTTTAACATACTCAATTCACGGCCATGTTGAATCCCATGATAGTTAATTTTTCCTGACAGACTCGATCCTGGTAATGAACAGGTACTTGTCAGAATTGCCACAGTTGTTTTGGGTTCTCTGTCAGTTTCAGCAGCTGGGGGTCAAAGGTCACCGAGGGAGTGTATTCAGTGGAGACCGCGAGACAGACGGCTGTCATGTCCTTTTCCCGCAGATTCAAAATGGTGAACAGAAAGCCTACGTCTTGAAAAACAAGCAGCTGACAGGGCCAACAAAGGGGGTCATCTATCTTGAAATAGATGTGATTTTTAATGCTGTAAGTCTTAACTTTGGCTTTTTGTACTGCTAAAGAGTTCAGTTTCATGAAAGCTTTTGTTCCTGATTTGTAGAGAATTTCTGTCATCCCTCATTTTCTCTAAACCTTGATGTATCCTGGAGAATACGCTTCTGCCACTGCCTGGCACACCCACACTTTCTGTTATAGTCGGCTGCGGCCGCTGCCTGCCCGGCATCAGGCATGGAAGCGCATGCATGCGCCACTGTATACATTTATATTTTATGGGAACTGCAGCCAGGACTTTGAAACTTTAGCAATAATTGCAAATTGAACTGCGTGAAAAACTTGTAGACATTTGTAATATATGCATCCATAACAGACACATATTTTGATGTATAGGTGAAAGCCAGCTTACGAACATTAATACCCAAAGAACAGAAGTACATTGAAGAGGAAAACAGACTCTCTAAACAGGTAAACAGCGAGGAAAGATGAATCCCTCTGGGAAGACCTGATTTTATCTGTAAAACATCTATGTAAATTCAAATAAACTTTGGAGGTGTGGGGCGGGTGGGGAAAGACTATGGAATGTTTGATCATCTACTGATGTGAAATGGCTCTTTCTTTTCTTCTTTCTTTTTCTCTCTTCCCTTCTTTTCCTGGAAAGATCAAACAAGGACAATACCAAACTAATAAGTTGAATGGGGGTGGTCAGAAAGGAAAGGGGATACTGTAGGCTCTGCATAGAATGGATATGAATTCATTCGTTAGCAAAAGAATGATCATTTTGAACATAAAATACAATTTGATTGCCATGGAATGTGTAAATGAGAACACCAAAAGCTGAGGTTCAAATATACGTCCAGACCACCCACAGGTATGATGCAGGTGTGTGTAAAGCAAGCCCAGCGTATAGCTCTTCCCTCTAATCCATGAGAGAGGGGGCTCTGTCTTTTAGGGAGACCCTCGTGTTAATTAGATTTTGACTATGATCTTTTAGAAGTGAACTTTTATTGGCATTTTTAGCTCAGGAAATAGAAAATCAAGAACCCTGATTTTCCTATCAGGAAGGAATTTTAGACTTCATATCTTGTAATTAGACTTGTAGCTTTAAATTTGAGTTGATATCAAGTTAAGAAAAGAGCACTAATTTTCCCCTTTTAAAAATTGTTTACTTTCAGTTAACACAGCAAAAATAAAATATATCTAAAACTCTACAGTTTACAGAACTCATCTGTGTGTGTTAAAATATTTAATAATTTTCTGTGCTATTAGAAGACCCAAACTACTTTGTTTGTATTCCAATCACTTCACCAAAAACAGTGGAATCTTTAGTTGTTTAAAGACAGTGTACGAGGTACAAATGAAATATCTATCTGAATGGAAATACAGATTACATTTTTCCACAGTTATATTTAAAAATAGTAAAACTCTTAAAGGTGAGTAGGGGCCAAGAAGGAAACAAATAGGGACACTTTTTACTTTGCCAGAAAGAAATTTTAACTGGTTTAAACTGCTGTGCATGTACATGCTTCCATATGTACATATGCAGATGTTTTCCGTATGAGCCCAGTTAGCTTTCCATAGCTACTTCTTTAAAATACCAGACTAACCTTGAAATATACTTGTAAGTAGCAAAATATTAACCTGCAGATATAACTACTCTAATTATTAACATAACTGTATGTAATTTTTTGAATCTGTATCTAGTATACGGGCTGTCTTACAGCTGTAACCATGCCTTAGTTTTAACTTTTTTTTAATTATATAAATTCCCATATGCCTCTTAATCTTGTTCCATATCTACAGTTTATTTTTGTCTCTTTTTTATTGAGGTGTAATTGATGCACAATATTCTATGTTACAGGTGTACAGTATAGTGATTCACAATTTTTAAAGATTTGTTCCATTTCTCATTACTATAAAATATTGGCTATATTTCTTGTGTTGTACAATATATTCTTGTAGCATATTTTATATGTAATAGCTTGTCATATACCTTTTTAAGAAAATATTTTGTAAAGTACTTGGTACCATACATTTTTCCCTAAATCCAAAATTAGGAAAAAGTAATGAGAAATGTGGGTAAAATTTATTGTGGGAAGGAGAGATAGGAAGAGGGAAAAGAGAGAAGAGGAATGAGACTATGATAGGAAGAAAGGGAAATCCTACTGAAATGGTGATAAAATACTCTTTTTCTATAATAAAGCAATACTTGACAGGTTTTTCTAAGCTCCTCAATAAAAACATCCCAAGTTAGCAATTTCACTTTGAAATATCTTGAAAGCATTTAAAGAATTTTAAAAGCACAGGATTTCAGAATTTTAAAATATATTTAAAGTTCTCAGCATTTTAAGTGTCAAAAAAAATGTTTTTGATTCGCTGGAAATTTTTTTTCTTTTGAACAGAGGTAACTCAACTTTCATGATATTACTCTTTATGCAAATATATTTAACTTAGAAATTGCTCTTGTAATTTTGTTCTTTCCACCTTCTCCAGATATAACTCTCTCCCTCTAAGTTGTGAGCCAAATCGCTTGGTATATTCTTACATCTTTATTAATTTTCTGAATTCATATTAAGTCACACTAAACTTGAAGAATTTTGTAGCATATCTGATAGATTTTAGTCTTGCAAATTCTAATAATGGCTTTCATCTTGCTTTACAGCTGCTGCTAAGGAACTTTATCAGAACGAAGCGTTGTGTCATGGTGCTCGTAAATGCTGCATACTATGTTAATAGTTGCTTTGACTGGGATTCACCCCCAAGGAGCCTCGCTGCTTTTGTGGTATGATCATACTGTATTACTTACCTTGTTATTCATTAAGTTCGGTAATCATAGCTGCATGTTTCTGTGGCTCTAGTTGCAGTTCTGTCGATGTGGCCATTTTTAACTTCTATTTTGAGATTTGACTGGGCAGATTTGCCGTGGGCAGGAACTTGATGGATGTTCAAGGTCTGAGTCCAAGAATACATCCCCGCTCCCCGCCTCAGATTTCCGGAATACAAGACATCTCAGCCAATGTGCAATTTTCTCTGTGACAGTTAAAAGTAAAATTTTACATGTTGCATAATCCCAAAGCCCAATAGCAGGGCCAAGAAAAGTCCTTAGTGTTAAAAAAAAAAAAATTAAGAATCTTGACCATCCTCATTTTAATTGTATTTATCCTATGGATATCTTTTCAAAATATGAAAATCTTTGGCAATAGAATGCTAGTTGTAATACTTTAATATGTGAATCATGGTTGGAAGTGGATGAGTGCTTTATTATTTCTGAGATTTCCAGTTTTTAAAAAGGTACAAGCGAGAAATTTGATAGTTCCAGAGTCCTCTGACAACATTCATCCAGTGGCCTTTTACTTTGGTTATTTAAAAACTGCTGATGAAACCAACTTGCAAAGCTAGAAATTCAGAAAGAATTCTTTCCTCTGAGCTTCAGCTGAGATTTTTCTGCTCTCACATTATTTTTGCGTATTCAGAATTTCAGTCTGAAGTTTAAGTGGAGTCATTCTTTTGAAATCTTTCATTTTATTGTCATACTTGTTAGAATATGAGTACCCTTATGTGTCCTTATATTTGCGGGTTTCGCAGACTATGACTTTATCTTGGGGGCTTACAAGAAGAGCTTTAATTATAGTAACAAGTCAACATTTTAGAATTACCATTCAAATGAGTGTAGGCACATCAGTTCAATACTTTGAGCTCTGTCCTCCTCTCAGGCCCTGTGCGGGACTTTCATTAATGTCTGAGCACATGGAACAAAGAGTGTGCGTCCCTTTGTGTTGTGAGTTACCAGAAAGTTAGGCAGCCTGCTTCCCAGAGACATGTTGTTGTCTCCTTAAAGAAAGCGACTGGCATCATCATTAAGTTTTAGAAAAGAAAATCTGCCTTGCTCAATATCCTTTTATTTCGCTCTATCACATGATAAATACATTGGAGTACTGTTAGGCAAACTTTGTTGTTGTTTTTCGGCATCATAGAGGCACTTTAATGTTAATGAGGGGAAAAAATGACGTTGCGTCTGTGCGTGTATTTTATGCCATTACGTCCAGATTCTAGGGGGCCGCATAGCAGACACAGTGATATTCTACCGAGAGTGCCATGCTGCCATCTTTGTTTCTCTCTGTTGTTTCATAGCTATTTATGACATTTGCAAACAGAGAAACCTGTATGTTATATCATTTGTTCAGGACCCTTCATTTTGGATATTTCAGCATTGCACCGTGTATGTAAGTCTTCACAAACTTCACCTGGCTTCTAGAAGTCTCTCCTGGACAATGAATCCAGGATGGTCGACTTTCCTCACAATTTCCTACTGATTGAAAAAATATGTATATCAGCCAGTGAAATTCTGAGAAACTTAGCTACACAGTACTTGAGTAATTTCACTGTACGGGAGTCAGAATTCACTGGGAAAGAAAGGTAGTGATCTCTCTTTTAGCTGGTGGTCAGTTTCTAACAGACTCGATCCTGTGAAACAAGCTGAATGCAAGACATTTTCAGGAAGGAGGGGTAGGGAGGCCATAATAAAGGTAGGAAAAGGGACTCCTGACACCCATGGAGAAAAAACAGGCCAAAAACTACAATGTGAATACATGTTAACAGTAATTTTGAGAAGAAGCAATATTATTAATGGTTTCATTGAAAGAAAGAAGCATTGAATTTCAGTCTGTCGAATGTCATTAAAACAGCAAATAACAACAACCAGCTTCATTGATCTGGACCTGAACTAGGAGTTCCAGGAGAATGGGGGCCCTGCGTTTTTCTCCTGGGACTCCAGCGTCACCTGCAGAGCATCTAGCCCCTCAGTAGGCTCCCGGTGTAAATAACTGTCTAAATCAGTAGACCAATCAATGATCCAGTCAGTCTGAAATATTTTTCTTATGTGGAGAAACTTTGTTCAATGATGCCATATAGATAAGAGTTTGCTCTAATAAAGCTAGTGATTAAATGATGATAGGCTTAGCTTAATACCTTTTAGTAATTCTTCCTAGACCTTATATTGAAATTCTAAATTATTTCATAATCCTCCATCCATCATCTCTTTCAACCTCAGATTAAATTCTAATATAAAAACCCTTATATAATGATAACTAATATCTATCACAAATTTATGTGCCAAAACACTTTTCCAGGCACTACAGCATGAAAGTGGCTTTTGTGCATTAGTAAATTAAATATTCCCAGCAACCTTATTTGAAGTAGATACTGTTATTTTCCTGATTTGCAGAGGAAGAAGCTGAGGCACGGAAAAGTTAAGTACCTTGCCCAAAGCCACACAGATATTATTTCCTTTCCAAAAGAGCTTTTAAAATATGTACCTTGTAATCTTAACATCATAACGATTCAGGAAAAAGAAAACACCGTGGTAGGATTTTTATTCACCTTCTAGATATTAAATGATGTACTTAAAAACGAAATGTTTCAAAGATCTTATTGCATAACCAGAGTCTTTTTAGGCCAGTTTATTGAAAAGAACTGCTTTCCATTAGGAGAGGCTATGAGCAGCACCCCATTGTTACAAACATATTGTTTCCATCATTCCCTGTTGATGGATCACGGGTCTATTATTATAATATTGGTTCCACTTGGCCCACTTTTTCATAAATGCAGCTGCCTCATGGAGCACATGCGTCTGTACCATTATGCTGCTTGGTTTTAGGCCCAGATCAGTAAACTTTATAATGTTTAAGCGCCTTTTTTTCTATCCTGTTTTCTTTTTCTTTTCTAAGTTAGCATCCAAAAGTAAATGTAGAGTAGTGAAGTTTAAATGGAAAAACAGTCGTTTTTGTCCTGATGTCAGTAAGAGTGGAGAGCGTGAGAAATGCAGGTGAAGAGCTGCCCTGCTCTCTTTTTGTGCTCCCTGTGTGTTCTGTGGAAGGTTCAAAGCCGGCTGACTCTATGAGAAACAGAAATCAGCCTGGAAGGTGATGGATGAAATAGAAGCAAGCGTGTGCCTCGGAATGTCCTTGTTGTTGTGTGCCATGAATTAGGTTTTTAAATTTTACTATGAATATTGTATGCTTAAGAGCAAACCCATACGTATGTGATGTGGAAGGCAGGGACGCTTGTCTTTGGGAATCATCTATTGTAGATGTGTAAATGTCTCATCAGTTGGGTTTAATTTTCATCAGGCTCTTGACCAGACATGTGTGTTCTTGTGGATGTCAGTGGGTGCAACATGGGAGGGGGCGGAAAAGAGTGCACATTCTCTTTTTCAGGACTGTCATTTCTCACTGTAATGAGCACAAAAATAATTGGACAACTGAGCTATCAGTGAAAGGACACACTTCAGTGTGCGTCAAAGAATTATTTTACAGGACAAACTTTAATCTTTAAATGGGATTGTAGATAATTTGTGGTACCATCTGTCCATTTGGAATTGTTTTAGCCTTTTCTGTCGTTATACAGTAAGTGCCGCTGTGTTTAACATTAACATTTGATATTTTACACATTTAATTTCTGTTCTGCTGTGTGGTCCTTAGGGAATGGAGCGCTAGTGCTACATGAGAGAGACAAAGTATTGATCAGTTAACATTTCAGCTACATTTATGTATGTCGCAAAATTAATGAAAATGCCAGACAAAAATGTCAGAGTGCACAAAAAGGTAGAATTTAAATTTGGTAGTTTAATGAAAAGTTTAAGATGTGCATTATCAAAAATGTCCTCCTGCTTTTAAAGCACGATTCCTAACAGAATAACTAAAGGGAGACACACATTTTACTTAGAGGGACAATGAACATGAATTATGAAGGGATGTCAGCTCCTCAAAGTACCTTGTGTTCCAAAACAGCGTGTTTGAATACTCAACCATTACTCATAAAATACATGTGTTTCTCTTCCTATCTGCAGAGCTACTGGCTTTACCCCTCCAGGCTGACCGGCCGGATGAGGCAGGCTTCCTACTGAGATTTCCCCCGCTTAGGTTTTCCTTGGTATCCAGGCATTCCTTTTGTGTCAAAACTGAGAATTCCCTCTAGAGCAATTCATTGAGGCCACTCTGGTTCATTACTGGTTCCTTTCTGGGTCCTTTTCAAATGCCCGGTTTTCCTTTGCTCCCAGATAATTTGAGCTCCACCTTCCTTCAATCCCCGTTTTAGTAAAGGATCACACTTGGGACAACAGCGACTCTGAGCAAAGCGGGGCCGTTATGCAGCAAGAGAGAAAAACCAGAGATGATGTATGCAAAGAATGGCACGAGGCAGCTCTCTGTAGCCAAATGATAAAAAATGAAATAAAATAAGATGGAGGCAGCACAAGCAAAGGAGGAACTGAACTTGCAGGGGCGATGTGGCCGGTGTACAAGATCGGAAGAAAATAGGCTCCCCAGGAAACCGTATTGAGCACTTCCTGTGTAGAAAGCCTGCTGCTATTTAACAACATATGGATTTTTCTAAAAGTTATTGCAAACAATAAGGACATTTTAAGTGGCCTTCATGTTCAGGGACTGAAAAGGGATCATCGCTTAAGAAGAAATATTAATGTGAAAACAGACACATCCAGATCTCCCGTAGTTCAGATTCAAGTCTTATCCTTCACTGAGCTGTATGGGAGGTAACTTTGAATTTCAACAGAAATTTCTAGGTTCAATAATTTAAGAGGCATCAATAATACCACACCAACAAAATCATGCTTCAGGTCTGTAGCAATTTTCAAATGATTTTTATAGACGCTTTTGTTGTTGCTTCTATTTTTTTTTTTTTTTTTAGTGCTAGCAGAAGAATTGGAAATGTTCCAGACATGATTTTTGTTTTCTCACCAAAACAGCAAAACAGAAGGACCCCTGAAAACCGTAGAAATAAGTACTAAAGTAAAATGATCTGTAACTGATGGTCCCATCCATATATATTGAATTTTCCTAGAATTATGTGAACCTAAACTTCCAAGACCTTTGCCAAGCCTTCTTTATGTATGCTTTCCTCTGATGTAAGTACTTACCAAGTTTATAAACAATCCTTCTGATTTAATTTATATAAATTTTAAAGGTACATTAAGCATTTCCTTCATAAATGTGTGAGAAAGAGAAAGCCTATACAGAATTTCATTGCTTTGGAAGACGGTATACCTCCAAAGTTGCCTAAAATTCCTATTACAGCATCACACACCACTGACACTTAGAAACTTCTAGTACTGCACTTTTCAGTGAGTAGCTTGTGTGCCCATTCATATGAACATGCTGGCACTCTAACTTGGTGTTCAAAGTATACATTTTTCCAAAATTTATCTAGATTCCATGGAAGGAAATTGTTTTCAAGCATTAGCCATTGAAAAAAATAGTTCTTTTAAAGTGATGTCTTTCACAAAGCATTGCATATAAATTCTAGCAACTCCCCCACCAAAGATCAGATTTTTGAAGCGAGTTGAATTTTAGGACTGATCACAATTAGCTAAAATCACATAGTAATAGGACAAAGCATTTTAACTAGATGTCTCTAATCCTTGAGGATGCGGCTCTAGTTCACTTTGTAGGTCTATTTCAATGTATAATTCGTTTATTTTTGTGGCTGTTACATATACCAATGTAGCACTTCCTCAAAACAGCACTTAACTTTCTTTAAATGGTGCCAGTGCCCCTTTTTGTTTATTTTAATAGATGTTAGTAAAAGGGCCTCCCGCTCTTTGGAGGTAAGTAATCACATAAGATGTAGAATCTACTACAGTTCAAAAAGTAATTCGTCTTAGGTTTTATTTTATATTTACAAGAGGAATTTAATTCTTAAAACACATCACAAACCTTTTCTATCATTTCTACTCTCCTTCCTTTGTTCTCTAAAGCAGAAAGTTGTCAGATGTTATCATCTGGTGACATTCTGTGGGTGACTTGAAGAAAATGAAATTGTTTCACTTTTTTTTTTTCAAGTACAGTGCAGTTGCTCTGTATTATAATCAAACATAAAGCTCAAGTATCACCAGCATAACAATAATACCTATTGAATCTAGGCATTAGCCTTCTCGTGAATCTTACTGGTATGTGCAAAGAAAGTTGGGATGACACCAGTGCTTCTTTGTGGTCTCACTGGCTGTAGGGCTGCTGACCCATTTCACCTCAGGCAGCCTTCTTGCATTACATATCTTGCAGTTGCAGCCTCAGAATCTTTATGTGATCCTTAAAAAATATGTTGCATGGTCCAGATTTTATGATTAAGTTGACTAAGGATTAAAAATGACAAAATAATGAAATTAGAGATGTTTCACTGTCTGTCCTCAGATTCCTAAACCAATGTTCTTATTCTCTGAAGAATTTTCCACCCTCCAGCTTCAATTTAAATTGTTGGGGACATACATTCTAAGCAACATAGCCAGGCATAGTTCTTTCCAAAATAATATTCTGTCAAATGTTTTGCAAAAGAGAAAGTGTAAATGAATAATTATGAAATTTATTTTAGTAAAATTTTGTAAACTAAGAATAATAGCTCTTCTGAAAGATTGTACATTGCAACAGAAATGCAGTCATTACCATACTTTAGACAGTGACTTAATTCTCCAAATGTTTTCATGCCCTTTTATATGGGGTAAATATTAAGAAGTAAGGAGTAGAATGCTTTCTATTGTCTGATTTTTCTATTTTGACCAATTATGAAGATATAGCTTAGAATTATGGTGTATTCGAGTTAATTTAACAAGTGAGAAGCTAACCTGAAATGCTGTTAAGAGAGATTTTCAGTGCCCCTTTCCTTGCCATCATTTTACCATGTTTTAACATTACAGGTAGAATGAATAGAGACGCAGGAGTCACTCTTGCCATAGTAGGTCTGTGAGTTACGACTCTGCACTGCATCCTCTATTTCGCTCTGATGACAGAGATCTGACACTCAGCGAGTGGTAACATTAGAGATCAGTAACATTGAAGATCAAAGAGTGACCATTTCTCGTGTTTGTACCAGTCATCAGCCACTGGCTCAAAGAGAAGTAATGAAGAGAAATTCAGAGAGGAGCTCACAAGGAAAGATGGAAATCACATCAAAGTGTAAACAGATATTTGGATAAAAATGAAAGGCAACCCTGATTTTAAGGATGGGGAAAAGGATTTTACAGACAAAACTTGGCTTTTCTTTTGTTTTAAATCAGCATTTCTCAACAGTTTTTCATATTCACTCCCCTAAGGAGAAGCTTTTCATTTAATTTAATGAGAGAAATGAAATACTAAGGAATAAGAATTTCTCAGGGAGTGTTGAGCTTTGGGGGCCACAGATCACTGTAATATGCAAGATTCTCTGTGCTGTCCCCTAAGAACCAATTTTTGCCCCCTTGGGTGTCATCTCAACCCCGTTGAGAAAGCATGCTCTAGAGGAGGTTTAATGGGAGTCTAACTATGTTTATGTTCATGTTCTTGGTGGTAAAGTCTAGTTTAGAATTTCTGTAGTTTGCATACAATGCAAATGATTCCCATAGATAATCAGTCTGAAGAAAGAGAATTTGTGATGTTTATACAAAATTATTGACTATATTGGAGTCCAATGAAAGGAGAGGTTTTGTCTGGCTTCACAGAGACTGAAGAATTAAATTTTCTCCATATGAAGACCCATATGAGAGCTTTCTCCTCTACACCAGTTCCAAGGGTGCATTGTAGTGCTTCCCTGAAAAGGAGAAGTGGGGTGAACATTAATTCTGGGCTAAGTAATATCTCCATCATTATGAGGGTTAGAGGGGTTTTGTCCATACATTGTACTGTATTTATGACTAATAGATAATCTTTATACTCCTAAATGGATATCATTATGTCAGAGATATAAAAGAATACTTCGTTAGACTCGATTATCTATTAGATCGTCACAGGAAGGGAAGGCAAAGGGGTTGTGGAATAGAAAAGTCGTTTTAAACAGTGAGGATACATGTTTTACTGGCTATTCTGCATGGCTGATTGCCCAATTCCTCATAGGAATCAAACAACTTTTACTGTTACAATTTGTCAATAATAAGTAAACATATGATGTTTTATATCCCACTTAGCTATATAAAAATAATTCTACTGCATTTTCCATAGTTAGCAATCTCTAGAGTTTCTGCCAAGCCGACTTCAGGTGGTGCTTACGTGTTTGATATAAGAATATATCATCCAATTTTGTTATAAAATGTTGGTGAATTAAGTACTGTTTTCCTCAGACAATCAGAGAAATCCTTTGGATTTAATTTAAAATAAGAGATTGCTAAAGTTGCAAGTAGCCCATGAATTACCTACAAATTCTTATGCCGAGGTTGTATAAAAGAGGTGTTATTATATATTTTGAAGTGATATGAGTGAAGGAGAAAAATAAAATATAAATGTGGAAGTTCAGAAAGCTGAGGACACTTTCTCTGGTTAGGTAGAAATGTTGAAAACTTATCTGGATTTGTTTAAATTATTGTATATAGATCTTGGTCATTCTTCCAATGCATGAGACTATTACATGCCCCAACTAGGAGGCTGGTATTTTTAGGAGAGACCTTTAACCTAGGTTCTGTTGGTCTGGATGTGCACTGTTTCCTTCATTTTTCAATTCTCAGAATATGAGCCTCCTACCAGAGTTTTATTTCTAAGTCCTAAATCTTGGTTGATGTGTAATTAAAACTTTTATTTTTTTCATATAGACTCAAAAACCTCCAGGCAAGATGTATCTGTTTTGTAAGACAGTTTCTTTGACCCTGGGACACATTGCCCTGTAGTGGCAATTTGGGGGCCACAAATCATTGTGATGTCTCAGGTCATAAGTAATGAACAGAACCATTCACAGAGCCTGTCAGTCATAGAGTACTAGCTGTAGAATGGACATGTCGTATGTAGGAAGTAGATTAGAGTGCAGTCACGGCTTGGTGTTAAAAATGCCAAGAACCACACCCACCCCAATCCTAGCTTCAGATAGACCATCTTCCTCATGGCAAAGGTAAGGGACCCACAGAAGTGGAGATTGCATAGGCTTTTAAGCATGCCAATGAAGTCATGGAGTGTTATGGTTAGAAGGGAGCTTAGAGATAATTTTATGGTGGAGGAAATTAAAGTGTTACAAGGGGAAGCGACTTACTGAAGGCATTTACTCTCCTTCTCCCCCAGTTGTTGGTATGAATGTTTCAAAGATAGCAGCATTGAGAAGAGAGAAAGGAAGAGAATAAGGAAGAGAGAATCTTTATCATGAAGTTTATAAGTTGTTGTCCTTAATTAAGGAAAACCAAGTGTGAGACGTTGTTCTGTAGAGTTCTAAGAGTGTAAAATTAGGCTACAAATTCTTGGTATGTCTTATTAAGAAATGTGTTGACCTGAAAGGGATGGAATTGCCTACTCAAAATAGTAAATCTTTGCTTGCTTTGCTTAGTATTATTCCTGCAGTTCAGATAATAAGTGCATATTTTGTCTTTTGATTACTTCTCTACTAGTCGCGATCACACGACATTACAGCTCCCCCAACGCTGCAGAGATGTGTGTATAGTAATAGAGAACACAAAAAGTTCACTGCGTATTTGAGGGAGGTACATTTTAGACAAGCAAAGAAATGTCATTTGGCCTCTAAGTAGTATAAATTACTCATTCCCAAAAGTAAATGTAGACTCTTTAAGACTATATTTCCCAGATTTTAAACATATACTATATTGTGATTTGCTTAAACAGTTTAAACCGTCTGTATTGATCCATATCGATTTAATGGTAGGAGATCAACCTGTCCATGCCTGAATTTCCATTAGACTGAATAAATGCCAGGGAAAAAAGTGTGCATATTGTGAATTACCTAGGAAAACTGGTGATTTAATTTCATTGGTTTGCTCCAATCCTAAATTTCCTTTAAAATTACATAGATCAAAATTCTTCTAGCATATAATTAAGCAATAAAATGAAATATTATATTCCTTTACAAAGTGTTGGAAGTACTAAATTAATAATAATCTGGGCATATTTTGAGATACTATTATTCATAGAATTTGGAGGGTGTTGCCCATTTGTTATATAAATTATGTGAGGTATAGTTTGCTATAAACTTGGTCCACCAATTTATTGCAATTGTAGTTACTCAAGTGAAGAAAGCTAAATTAAATCATCTATATGAAATGCTTTGAAGTTCTTAAGTATGAGGGATCTTGGATCATTTAGGCTTGAATAACATACAGGACCTCAACAATACAGGGTTTTGTTCCCGAGAGCTATGAAATCTTCAAAATTTGTATCAGTCATTAAAAAATGATTTAACTTAAAATCATTATTTGAACATATCCTATACTGGACCTAAGAAAGGAAGATAAACGCAAGGAAAAATTTCTCATGGGTGTTTGCTAAAAATGCACAGCTCTTCCTCCAAAAGTATGTGGGAAGCATAATAATACCTGAGTTCAATTTCTAATAGACTAGAATGTTTAACCTAAGTTTAAGGAACTAGGAAAAAACTAGATCATAAAATGAAAAATGCCATTTTTCAGTATTTTTAATCCGTCACTAGAACCAGTGACAGGAGATAAATTCAGGCTGTTCTGCTTGAGATGCATTTCAGTTCCATTAACAGATCTTCCCCGTTTTCATGCACACTCAATAAAGCTGTGTTGAATGACTGACTCAGATGACTTTAGCAGCAAAACTGGAAGTTAAAGCTGTAATAATGTAACCAAAACCCCCAACAGTAGTATCAGATGAAGCTAAGAATAAATGTAGTATATCAGGCTTCATAAAAGGGTGAATGTGGGATACATTTATGCTCTCCTCTATCTACTGTGAGATTCATACATAAGAGTCACACTCATTATTCTCCTCATCTTAATGAGATCAGTGTGGGAACATTTCTCTCCTCTCCCTTTTGACTGTCAGAAATGGGGCACTCCATTTTTCCTCCTTCCTCTCTCCACTTTTAAGGGACTAGTTATATTTTCTTGGAAGGCTAGAAATGTTAACTGGTTACAGCAGGCAGCCCCAGAGTATCACGCAGAAAGGCTGAAGGACTCTAGGTGGGAACCACGAGTTGATCTCTCTCGCTTTTGTTTCTATTCTTTTTTTCTCCTACATGCACTTTCCTTGCTTTCAGACTTTTAGTGTCTACTCTATTCCCCAGAGTGGGGGCAGGGGTAGGGGGTTCCCTTGGAAAAGAAGGGAAAAGATCCTTTCTCCATGAGGAGGAAAAAAAGGGTACCTGAGTATTATCTCTATTTGCGACCCTCCTTCTCATTGAATCTATTGCCCTGATTAATTTTGCACAGTCTTCCTAAAGCAACTCTGAACATAATCGGTTCATGTGTCCCAGCTAGACGTATGTCCAGCCTTGAACTAAAAAAGAATGGGCAAGGCACCAACTTCTAATGCATCTTGTCCTCAAATAAATTTTCAGATCTGTCAAGAAACATTCACTTTTTATAATTGAAGTTGCTAGGAGAAATTTTTACCATGTTTTTAGACCATGAGTTCCCTTCATCCTTAAGGACAAGAAAACAGGAACTTATAAAAATATGATTCAAGGTGTCTAGGCTATTGATTATTAACTTATATTATAACCACACTGGTTTGGGTACTGCTTTCCTTGAGAGGAGCTCGGATTCCCTTTAACATGATTGAAGAATTTTAAAGTAGGCATTTTTAATATTTGCAGCCCTCTTAATTATAACTTGTTTAATGCACCCCTGTTAGCACAGGGATTATGAGTTAATAAAAATGTCATAGTATTAGTGAATAAAACACTATGTAATTTTCCCCAGGTAATAATTAATAGCATACGGCTATATTAACAATAGTCTTAGAGAACAGTCCCTAAATGTGTTTGATTCTCATCTTTTAAAAAGTAATTTTATACTGAAATTCAGTAATAAAATATTGGAGGAATTTAGTTAAGCTAGTTACCCTAAACTTCTTAGGTGTACAAATCTTTTCAAGTGATTTGCATTATATTGCTATGTTTAACATCATCCTATTTTAAAGTCAATCTGAAAGTTTGAAATGTTAGCTTAATGTTCACCAGAGCAACCTTATTGAGATTCATAAAGAGTTTATTTACCTCATCACAATATTTGTTAAAACAGTTGAAAAAATTAATAAGCCATGAGGTCATTATTACATAATGGTTTTGCTCACATAGATAAATGGGTTTCTTTTTCTCTCTTTCTTTTTTAAATATTGTCTCTCTGGCTTTGTTCCGTGGTTGCAGCAGACTGTTAGTATGTATCTTTATACCATCAGAATGAGTGAGATACATCTGTGTAAATTATTGATTCACTTGAGCCTACCTCTGTAATTCAGGGCTGAAAACTCTGGCAGCTTATCTAGTAGAATGATATAACTAGGAAACTGAAGTTACCTACCACAGCAACAATTGCCAGTTGGGGGGTCAAATGCCCTTTTACCTTTATACCTGAACACCTGCAAATTGAGCTGTATCCCATTCAGATTTTAAGAACAGGCCCATTGTCACAGGAAGTAGAGTTTGTTTCTTGGAGAAAATTATGCCAGTTCTAGTTCTGAATGAAAGACGAGGCTTTTATTACTCAAGGGATATTAGGGCTGACTGCTTTTTTGAGAAAACAAATTTGCTGTAACTTTATCTGTAATTTAGTCCTGAATGGGTGCAAATAGACTGCACATTGTATGGTGCAGAAGGAAGAAAATAGGGGTTTGTTAAAGCCATACAAGGACTATGTAACCACTATATTTCCGAGGAAGTCTTATCAGAGTTGCAGGTTATAAAGGGGGAATATTTTGGTTACAGCCTTAGCACCAAGCACCTGTTTTGAATTTTAGTTTAGAATGACACTGGAAAAGAAAGTTTTTGTCTAAAATTATGGCTGATGAAGTTGCCCTTTCCTTAAAGTTGCTGTACAGGCTGACTTTGACTTTGAGACTGGCCCCCACCCCCTAGAAACTTCAGAAATCATTATAATCACTCCTGACTGAGGTTGAACGCTAGACTCAGACCTAAGTGGAGTGTGTTGACTTTTCACTTTTATAAGCAGATTAGATTTATAGCCTAAAAAATAAATAAATTTTAAAATAAAATTAAAAAACAAATAGCATGTAATATTCTTCACATAAGAGGCTGATTTAAGCTTTGTCAACACTGAAAACAAGATGGATATTTTGAGTAAGGGACAAGACAAAACACACTTGGGTGGGTGAACCTCCAGGTCACACAAGTGTACGGACTAATGGAAGATGCGTGATTTAGAATATCTTACCCCTCAGGCTGGTCACCCACACCTTAGTCAGCAAGCTCAGTAGTTGTCATAGAAACTCTCCTTTTTACAGTGTTAGAGTTGATCACTGTCATGGAACCAGACCAGGTAATCAAGCATCTTAGCCATATGCTCGTTCTGAGCCCCAACCTAGTCAATTAGCACCTTTTCTATTAAAAACTTAGTTGTAATAGGTCTTCATTAGCTAGCAGTTGCCATAATTGAACAGTTACTCAATTATGTCCATCCCCCAACCTCGTTTTCACTTCCTTTTTGTGTCCAACTAAGAATATATCCAAGAGCATTCATGATTCCCCACCTTAGGCAACATTCGTGACCCCCACCTCAAACAAACTATTAGAAGGGTAAGCCAGGGTTTAATACTTTATTTTTCTTATGTTTCTCTGTTTTGGCATATATAACTAGGCCCTTGAGTTCTCTCTTTTTCTGTGTGTTTCAGAATTTCCAGTGTTTTTCACTAAGTAAGGAAAGGAAAAGTCTACTGGAAAGGCCCACTGTATGATAATGTCTCTAGGATGTGACAGCCTTTTTACCCTTAAATCTACCCCCTTCTTTTGCCATTTTCCCTTCTCCCCATCAGATATCCATCCGGTCACATCATGCTCCTGACATCACTCCCCATTATCTGCACTATGGTCCCTGCTGCCGTCTGCCTCTGTCTGTCATTATCATGTCCCTGAAACTCACCGTGTTGTGTATCGTCTGATGATCAAGTCTATTGTCTAGGAGAAGGAATGGGTCACCCCCAGATAACATATGTGCATTTTATCACTGGCCTTATGGGACGTATTTCTGATGTGCCTAGACATCCAAACTCTTACTTACAAGCAGGTGTAAAATGTTGTAACTGGGTTATCAGAGAGCAGGGAGGGTATTCGAGTGGCCCTTGGAGATAACACCATACAGGACATTTCTGGCCCCAGTAACTCACACAGATGCTCTTCTTGGTTGGAAAGAATTGTACCTCTTCCATCATTATGAAATTATGAATGTTAAACAGTCTGGAAAAGAATCAGTTATAAAGGTTTTCTAAGCTTGGGAGCCTCATTGTGCTTTACTCTGTGTAATACAAAATAAGCAAAAGCAGAAATGTAACAAATAACACTTCATTTAAGAAACATAGAGTTTAAATGTCCCTGGGTAATGAAACATCGTAGCTGCAGATGTTCAGCCAGTGGAAAGGCACATGAAAAGGATAGACTCAAAGTCTACTGGACTTCTGCTTCTGTCCATTTTCTGGAATACAGAAGTGTTCTTTCTAATGCATCCATCCTTCCTGACCAGGTCTTTGCGATTTAGACTTGTATGCTGGACTCAATGTAGGATGGTAAATTGTTTCAAGGATGACAGATTACACATCTGGTTTCTTCTCCCCACAACCCCCACGTTCACCTTTATAACAATTTTTTTCAAAAAGTAATGTGGTTTAAAAATCATTTTAAGTTGCCCAACATAAATGATAAAATCAAATATTGGATTCACAAACAATAGCCTTTATTGGTTTGTGACAAGTGATCCATCTTTTGCATTAGTGCAGCTTTCTGAACCAGATTATTTTTCATAATTGATAATTTGTGAGTCATATATTTGTTATCTGTTCTTTTATGGCTTTGAAAATAGTGAACGATGCCAAAGATCACTGTGCTTTTATAAAGAAAATTATTTTAGTGTAGTTTATTGGCTGGCATTTTCTGAAAGTATGTTACCAATAAGTTTTGCACAGAATGTAACAAAGATAAAAGTAACATTCCTTGCTAGAAGGAGGCCTGATAGGTCTAGAATTCATATTGATAATGTGAATTTAGTTTTAGAATTTATTCATGTTTATCATGAGAACAATGAATATACATAAGTAAGAAAAAATGTCTAATTTCTGCAAGCTGAGAGAAAATATTTTGTTGCATATATAAGCAATTTTCCCAATACAAAATCCACATTAAAACAATAGACAAACACTGTAAAAAAAAAAAAAAGAAAGAAAAGAAAAGCTACCTTGCTATGTGCATTGCAATTATAAAAACAGAATAATGATACTTCTTGTGGTCAATAATTTCAGTTGATTTTGATAGATAGCCTTAGGAAAAATGTCCACCATAATACAATTTTTATTATTCAGCCTTATATTTTTGTTCCTAAAACCTTCATAAGCACAATGGAAAATTCTTATCCAGTATTATGGTTAATAAATATGTTATGATAGAATTAGAGTTCTACATATGAATTTATTTGCCCCAGGTAAATAATAATATGGCCTTTGAAATCCATTTTGCCTAACGGCAATATTAAAAACTTTTTCTTACCCTTAATTAATAATTCTCTCACACAACCTGAACATATTCACTAATTCTGTTCACAATTATACTGACTGACAAAGTATAAATCAGTTGGAAAAGTAACAACCCAATTTACTGAGGACTAATATTGTTAGCTGAATTAAATTTTAATTTCACAGAAAACTTGTTATGAATCTGCTTTTAGAAATTACATGGTTCATCTTCAATCTTTACTAAAATTTCTCCTGAACAATTTAATTATAGGAAACTATTTCTAATAAAAAGATTATATACTTAATTAAAATAAAATTGAGACCATTTCATCATTACATAATTATATTATGATTATATACAATTAAATACCATATATAAAACATGCACTCTTCAGGAGACACGAATAGTGGGGAGAAAAATACCTGTAGGTTAATGTCCTCATCACTTCCACCTTTAAAGTTATAGGTTCTATTACACACATTTATTACATCATCTAATTGTTTAAAATTCATACTTTAGTTGGGGGAGATGCTGACCAATATACAGTTGGCTATAAATCAGAATAAACTAGCATACTCATTACTAGTACAATGCCTTTTCTTAGGTGATTTTGTTATATCTGAACTCTCATTAATAGAATTTCAACTAAGATTATTACTTCTAAATATGCCAAAGATATATCATAATTAAAATTTTATTATTTAATACCAAAATCCAATTATGAAGAATAGTCTTCCTTCCTCAACCTGAATATGCTCTAAATTGTGTTTTTTAAAATTGAGGATGTGTGGAACATCTTTATCAGATGGCCAAGCAGAATGTTTGAACTATATAAATAGCAGTGTTAAAAATGATAGCTTTTCCTTTATGCATCTCTTAGAAAACGTTGACAGTGTTATTTAGCGTCTGTAACGGGATGAGGAAGGATTTGCTCTACCTTTTCAGATGTTTCCTTGGCCTCGTTTATGGCGTGTGCGGTGATAGTGGGGTATGTTTATTTGTACATATGGTGTGACAGATTGTTGATGTGTTTTAACCATAATATATTATTCAGTTTTGAAACCTACTCTCTTTAGAGTTGGAATTTCTCTATGGTTGCAGGAAAATGCATTTCTAATAACTTGTCTTACAGTTTTGAAGATCTGCATTTTATTTTTTTTCTGACTATCCCTTTTATATTTTCTTTTTTTTCCTTTTATATTTTCTAATTGGACGATAATTGCTTTACAATGTTTTGTTGCAGTCATAACTATATATATATATATATATTCCCTCCCTTTTGAGCCTCCCTCACCCATCCCACTGGATCTGCATTTTAAACATCACTCTCCATATTTCAGAAAATGTGACTTGCTATATAAATTACTGCAATTCAGTATTAATTTGATATTTTTCCAGTGAAAAATCAGATTACTTTATTGTTATTGTTATTCCATCTGAGCTGTATTATAAACCAAAGTATTTGATATTTTCTTAGAGAAGAAATGCAGTTTGAAATATACATGACCTTTAAATCACTTTAAATATTTAAAGTAGATAGTTTTGACCAATGGATTTTGAAAGCTATATAAAGTCTGGGGAAAAGTATTGGGTTGTTCACAAGTTTGTTTGGGTTTTCCATAACATCTTACATCAATAATATAAACTGTCCCTTCTCCTCATGAGATATGTTCAAATCATGGAAACTAATTCCAAATTTTGTGATTGATCACTCTACCCAAAACAATTAAATTTATCAATATATATTCCTGTGTAGAGCTTCAATATACATTCAGAGGTATTAGAATACATTATCGAAACAGAACTTTTTCCCAGCAGAAAAGTAATTTACATTTTTCAGAAGATAAAGAAACGTCTAGAAGAAAATAAGTAGGAAATAATAGGAAACTCTAAAACTGGAGTGTAGTTTTAGATCAGAACTATCCATACATATCCCCATGTGTGTTATGAAATCCGTGCATTGTTCTCGGGTTATCTGCTCGTCAGTAAATGCCTTATAAAACACTGTTTATCTCTGTTCCCCCCACGCCAGTTGTCTTGTATGTCATTCTGACGTTTGGCCTGTAGAGGGCAACCTTGTACCACTAAAGCGCTCCATTACCGTTTATTTAGGCTGGAGACGCTTACAGCCTTACAGATCTATTCCATGTAAGCAGAGTTATTTGCATAAATTCCAGACTTTGATGATGGTCTGTGGCCTGCAGATTATTTATGCAGTTGTTTGGCCTTGAAGTTCACGAAAATGCTCAGAGGTGACTTTACTTTGCATTGTGACCCCGTGTAGGTGGGAGCCAGCCGAATGGTTAGGTGGATAACCTCAAAGTGTGAGGCCTCTTGTCTGAAACGTAATGCTTTGTTTCTCATACAGCCCTTCAGATGAAAAAGAAATCTGCCCATCATCTCAAATACAGAATAATATTTTATCACCTATGTAGCAAAGATGAAAAAAAAAAAGTTCTGAAGTCTCACATGCAATGAGGTGATTGGTGTTAGCCTCTGGAAGCATTTGCCAGTTTAGATCTGTTTAATCTTATTTCAATTAAGAATAGTTAAAAGCCAGAAGGGCTGGCATTATTCTTGTGGCTTGTTATTTTTACACAAATACTACGAAGTGCCACTCTGTGCATATTTTTAAATGTGAAGAAGTATCAGTTCCTTCTTTTTTCTCAGCTGTGTTTTGGAATAATTGACAGCAGTGTCTTAATTCAAACAGTTGCAGAGCATGCGTTCCATACCACCATATACCTTTACTTCTCATTCATGGGTTGAAGACAGTACATGATGCTTTTAGAAGTATAACTTTTTATTTAATTCAGGAAAAATATTTTCCTCCCGCTCATAGATATACGTGCCCAGTTTAACTGCGTTCATTCCTTCGTTGCTTCCTTCCTCACATTGACTGAGCACCGGCTCGGCGTCCAGGCTCTGTTCCACGCTGGGATTCCAAACTGGTTAGGACCTGACTGTGAAAACACTTACGTTTTGTTAAAGTCATATTTGAGAAGAATGGGTTGTTGCTGGGGTCCAGCCCTGGTGGATCCAGGGTATTTCGAAGGGGAGACGGAGTAGGCGTCCTAGGGGGAAAAAAACGTATTTAATTACAGATATAAAGAGAGATTAGAAACGGATAGTGCAGTAGGAAATATTAGTGGAGGAAAAGAAGCTGAATAACTTGGTTTACGTGGGATACCAATAAAATTCCAAGACAAGGAATTTGCACCCTCTACATTGGGCCACTGGTGCCCATCTGAATATCGGAGGGTGCCCCGCCTTGGGCTCCCTCTCTCACGGATCTTAGAAGCCAGGGCACGTAAGTAGACGTGGCGAGCACCCACCCTTCAGATGGGAATTCAGCCAGAAAAACAAGGAGCAAGAAAGAAATGACACAGGGGAATCAGTCTTTCCAGAAACTGATCCGTCTTCTTTGTTTTTCAGGTTTGCTTATATGCTTTTTGTTATACATAGGGATGAATACAGAGTCACACGGGGGTCAGCAGACCTGAGTGTATACAAGGTCTTATGGGTTTTACATCATCTTCTGGCCAGGAGGCCTGCTGACATTTTATGGCCCTTTCTGATAATAATCAGTTAGTCAGAAAACTTATTTTTTCCAGGGGTGATTTTTTTCTTAAACCAGGCACCACCCTCCAAATAAAGTTGCATTCCTATAGGGTGAGGGGTGTAGTGGGTTACAATCAAGAAAGGAATTTACTTAGCCTAAGGTTTAACATGATTAATCTTAAAGGTTAATACTTATTTTCCTAAATGCTAGTTATATTCATTATAAAGGCAGGGAATATGGAGATTTAGCAGCAAATATTGGCTCAACAAATGAAAAACCCTTCACCAATATAATTTCTAATCAACCCACTATACCATACTAATAATTTTCTAACATCTCAAAAGAGTCTGTATTTAGAAAGTTTTAAACCATCTTGTGCCTCTACAGTTGGGAGGCTGTAAACAATCACATGTGGCCGGACCAACCCCGCTCAGGAGGCTAGAGAACCTTCAGAGGAGTTGGTAAGTTAAAACACTCTTGTCACGCCCAGGAATTTTTATTAACTGGAGCTGCAAGTTAACTCCTTCTCTGAGAGAAATGGTGATGGGGGAGAGCCCCCCGTAAAGTCAGAGGTGTAGGTGAGAGCATAAGTAAAGTAGGCAGACTCTGGTTCTGGGGGTAGATGCTCAGGAACAGGGGGTTTCCTGAGGCTCGATCCTGCCTTTGCATATGCCAAAGCCTCCTTCCTCATGACCTTTGCCATGGGTGGAGTTTCTCACACTGGCTCCCGGTAGATTGTAATTACACTAAGATCTTATTAATATAGTTTAAACTTAGGGAATTTTGACATGTCACACCTGTGAATGTTTAATTCTATGATTTTTGTGGAGTTAACAAAAATTTATAAACCCTCATTTCTATGTATATTCCTTTGCTATCAAGGAACTCATTGGGTTTTAGAGAATGGAACTTGGTTTATTTCAGGGATGGTGGCTCAGTCAGTAAAGAATCTGCCTGCAATGCAGGAGACAGGGCTTCAGTCCCTGGGTTGGGAATATCATCTGGAAGAGGGCATGGCAACCCACTCCAGTATTCTTACCTGGAGAGTCCCTTGGACAGAGGAGGCTGGTAGGCTACAGTCCCTGGCGTCACATAGAGTCAGATACAACTGAACAACGAATACTTTAACGTTTTTTGAACAAATTATTTCTGAATGATTATATTTCTTAATATGGAAAATTATGCTTGGGTAAGAGAGAAACCAACCTTTGATTGTCACATGTTTCACATATATCAGCATATTTCAAAATCCGAGCGTTTTAACTTTCAGCTGTTGACCAAATTGGCAATACAGTGCATCTTATTTTGCAAAAACTGCTCCATAGTCCTAGAAACTGTATGTCATCAATTACCACCTTTGTTCATAAAACTTCCACTAAGGTTTGAAATTAATCCAGTTATAAGAAACGTATGGCTGCAATTGCCTTTTAGACCTGGCATACCTACTTTCTGTAATATTTGCAGAGGTTACTGAGTGTGGTTTCAGGAACAAGGAGAGTGTATTGTTTGTGAGGAGTAGCCTTTGATTCCTGGATCTGTGGTTATTAGAGCTGCATCTGGTTCACAACAGATATTCACATCTTGAGTGGTTAAATAGAGAAGTTGCTTTTCTCACAGGGTAACCTCACAGCTGGGTGTGGGCAGACAAGCTCAGAAAGAAGTCACTTGAGTAACTAAGGAGTTTTGAACAGACTGGTGAAACTGGGGCAAGAAAACTGACTTTAATGTGATAGGGAGGCTTCTTCATTTCTTAACACTACACATTTTATTTTGAATCCTTTATTTTTCTAAGACTTTCTGATTATAAGATGGGGTTAGCAGATGTAAACTATTATATGGAGGATAGATAAACCACAAGGTCCTACTGCACAGCACAGTAAGCTATCTTCAATATCCTTCAATCAGCCTAATGCAAAAGACTGTTAAAGGTAATATATATATATGTGTGTGTGTACAACTGAGTTACTTTGCTATACACCAGAAACTAACTTTATAAATCAACTATACTTCAATTAAAAAAATACATTTGAAAAAAAGATACAATGATGGATTCCTTTATTAAGTGTAGTTGATTTGCATGTTGGTTTTAATCAGATTCAAATACAGTATTAAATAATTATTTTCTAGTATGTGCTTTTTAACTCTGGAAATGTTCTGTTACCTATAAAAGCAGATCATCTGACGGCCCTTTTCTCCACCTGCTGACTACTCCTCCCAAATCAAAGCTTAGGCTAGGATACCAAATAGATAAAGGACCTGCAGTTTCAAGGGATCAGTTCTTATCTGAGCTAAATGAGGCTGAAGATTCAGATGAAAATAGAAGAGTCAAAAAAAAAAACAGGTGCTTGAACAGGTGGGTTTGTGATCTTTTGCCATTACACTGGTTCTCATAGTCTTAGAATAATCACAGCAAGCAACAGAGCTCTCTCTGTTACAGAGGAATCTGGGGCACCCTCACACCAGAGCTTGACCCTAAGAGGTGATGAACTTGACTTGGTGGAAAGGACATTTTCCTCTCTCTAATTTACCCACCTCAATATATATATAAATACACACATTCCTTCCTCGTAATACACCACTAAAGGTTTTTTTTTAATACCCAGAGTTTCTTCCCCGAGCATGGGAGAAGACACAAAGCAAAGATTCCATCTTTGTTCTTTGTCAAACCCGGAGATCCAGTTTCCAGAGGAATTAAATGGATACACATCTCAGAACTAAGGGGAACACATTAGGGATTTTGATCTTTTTTTTTCTTTTTAGGGAAAAAGCAACAAATTACATACAAAAAAAAATTTGACCTTTTAATTCTTCATTTTCTCAGGAGATGTGAAAATACCCTTAGAACAGAAACAGAAGATAGAAAAAGAGTCAGAGTAACGTATACACAACACTATATTTAAAATAGATAACCAGTAAGGACCACAGGGAACTATACCCAATATTTTTTAGAAATCCATATGGGGAAAGAATCTTATGTGTATATAAGTGTTTATTTGTGTGTGTGAGCAGATATATATAGATATGGATATATGCACGTGTGGTCACTCAGGCGTGTTGAACTCTTTGAAACCCTGTGGACTATTGCCCGCTAGGTTCCTCTGTCCATGGAAATTTCCAGACAAGAATATTGGAATGGGATGCCATTATATGTATATATTAATTTATAACTGAATCACTTTGCCATACACCTGAAACTAATACAACATTGTAAATCAACTATATTTCAATTTTAAAAAGGAAAAAGGCTCAAAGCTGGCACCACATAGAGTAAAACAACTTTGATTCCTTTTTAATTGTTAAAGAATGAATGGCTTCCATTGTTGAGAAATGAATAATTATTATATTTATTAATGTAATCATAAGAGTCAACTCTGTGAATACAAGCTTGAATTAGTTCTTAGAATGTTGCTTCTCCGCCTCTGATCTACACACACATCAGTCGGGATCTGATTAAAAATCAGGTTGCAAACCTCAGCAGGCCAAGGATAGAGTTCTTGAGTGATCCTGATCAGGAAGCACAGTTTTACATGAGGTGTGAACTTAGATACCAGAATTATCAGTGATCTAGCACACAGGCTTTCAAATTTTAGCATGTTTCAGAATCATCTGGGAAGATCTTAAAAACACAGCAATCTGGACCGTGACCCTGGGGTTTCTGATGTAGAAGGCGGGAAGCTGAGGTTCAAAGGTTTGCATTTTTAACAAGTTTGCAAATGATGATACTGATCCAGGGACCACACCTTGAGAACCACTGGTCCACTGTGGTCCAGTCTACTAGATGTTCATGATGTGGAATCACACACACACACACACACACATCCACACACACACACACAACCACACACCCACACACCCCCCACCCCTCCACCCACCCCTTCTGACCTTAAATGATTCTGATTTAACTGGTCTTGGATAGGGGCCAGGTATGATGAGTAAAATCCAGCTATTCTCAGGTTACTCTAACATTAAGTCAGAATAGAAAACCCAGCTGGGTTCCTTCCATGGAAGGATATATAATAAACTAGAAAAGGAAGAATTAAATCAAAAGAAGAAAAGAGACATAATTTCAAAAGACCAAGGAAAGAAACCAGAAACTGCTGCAGCAGGAGGGGAAATAATGGCAAATATTGTTTTTGTTTCAATATAAAGAAAAACCTGTGAGTGAAGGAGGTTCAGAAAATGATTCTGCAACTGCCAGTTGGGGAGCTGGCAGAATGTCATTGAGGCTGATATTCTGATATTCTTCAATCTCTCTTTCTCTTCCCATGCCTCCTGCCATCTTAGACCCAGAAGGAAAGGCACGCTCTTGAAGAGGCATCCTTCAAGTTTTAGTGCTCTTGGAGTAGATGAGTGTCGCGTTAGAAGTAAACTAATGAAATGAATACAAACAAGTTCAGTTGTTTGTAGAAATATTTCTAAAGTTTTCTTCTCTCTCTTACGCCTTCCTTTAAAGAATGATGAAGGAAAGGCTTGTCAGTATTTGATGTCGCCTGATGACAGTGTTATTGGGGAAACATCCAAGAAGCAAAATGAGGGGAAACATAGGAGGAGGGTGACCTTTCCTAGTCCTCTTTGGTACGTGATATCTGTTGTATCTAGAGAGTAGAATAAGAAGCTGTTTCCAGCTAACATTTTTGTTAACATTTGGAGACTCAGGAAAAAAATCCTATTTTTGCAAGAACACAGCCTTCCTCTTTACCTAATTTTGGCCTGTTTCCCTCATTCAGATATGCTGGTCCTCCCTTACAAATTCTCAGCACCCATGACTTCCACTCCAGTATTGTGTCCAGTTCAAAGCAATGTCTCAGTTTGTATTTATGGCACTAGTAAACTTTTGTACCTCGAGTCTTACATTTGAATATTCTATTCATGTTTTTATTTTCTGCATAAGCCACTCTGAAATTCATATAAGGAGATGTGATTAATGGCTCCAAACCCCCCCTTTTTTTTTTTAGTTCAGTTCAGTTGCTCAGTCGTGTCTGACTCTTTGCAACCCCATAGACTGCAGCACGCCAGGCCTCCCTGTCCATCGCCAACTCCTGGAGCTTGCTCAAACTCATGTCCATTGAGTCAGTGATGCCATCCAACCATCTCATCCCCTGACATCCCCTTCTCCTTTCTCCTTCAATCTTTCCCAGCATCAGGGTCTTTTCCAACCAGTCCGTTCTTCACATCAGGTGGGCAAAGTACTGGAGCTTCAGCTTCAGCATCAGTCTTCCAATGAATATTCAGGACTGATTTCCTTTAGGATGGACCAGTTGGATTTCCTTGCAGTCCAAGGGACTCTCAAGAGTCTTCTCCAACACCACAGTTCAGAAGCATCAATTCTTCGGCGCTCAGCTTTCTTAAAGATACTGAAAATAAAACCCCAGTAACCATCCAAACCTGATTTCTTCCATATAATCTAATCCTTCCTTACATTCCATCTTTCAGGCCAGAGTTGTCAGAGATATTGCTTATGTTCTATATTCCTTATGTCCTCTATGGGCAAATAATATAAGTTGATCACAGCACAAGTATTCCTGTTGTATCTCAACAAAACATTCCAAGTTACTAAAGAGCACCAACTATTTCAAACTGATTCTCAAGATGAACTGACTTGCCATTCTCCAGTTGTTTTTGAATGTGTCTGTCTTCCCTCCGGGGTTGAACCTCTAAAGGAAGGAGAAGAGATTGTGTTTGTTTCTTTATTCTACCAAGGATGTAATAGAGGGCTTAGTACATAGCAGAGACTCAAAGTCAATGTGTTTTGTTGAATTTTATTTTGTAGGTCAGTCGAGACCTATGGAAAAAATATATTTTACAGTTTTTCATGTAGGCTTGATTGTTCTTAATAAGCCATATCTCAACTAACAGAAAATAAAATATAGCCAAATATAGGTGTGATTGTTCTTAATAAGCCATATCTCAACTAACAGAAAGTAAAATATAGCCAAATGTAACTACCCTGAGTCAAGAATGATTTCTAGCTATTTTGGATGCAAATGATATAGCTAAAATAAAAGCAGGTTTTCAAATTGAAAGTACTGGTTCTCTCCCTTGAAATCCTTTTTATGTAATTATAATTTTCTTTGGTAAACCTTTTGATCAGAGCAAAAGTCAATTGCAGCTCTCTAAATTTTCACAAGGCCTAACTTGATGAGATTTACACTAATGGTCTTTTCAAGATTACTTCCATGGTATTTCAGCAATAAAAAGCAGGTTGCTGAAACCTGTGTTAACTCAAAGTTGTGATAATTCAGTGTCGTGTTTATCAGAGAGATTGTTTAGTCATAGACACCATCCATGACACACGCTTTGAGGAAGAAGATTTTAAAGTAGTTAGATTTGTTCTATTCTTATTCTATCACAAAGATAGTTTGATAAGAAGGGATTGTTTGTTCCTTTTATTCCTTGATGACTTTTCCCAAGACCGACTACTGATTAATAATTTTGCTGGAAATCTATGTATTTCAGATGGATAAAGTGTGAAGTGGACACGGAGATAAAAGACTACTGTATTTTAAATGACACAATCCATATGTTAGCATTTCACAAAGAGCTTGTTTGCTTATGAAGTAAAACGTGCCCTTTCTCATAGCTGCATTCTATAGACTCTGCAGTGAGTGTGTGTGTGTGTGATTTTGATGTAGAAGCAAACGGAAAATCAAGGAAAAGTCTTTCTTTACAGGAATGCTAATAGTTTCTCAATAAGTTTCCCTAATGTCTTCAGGGAGGGGGAGAAGAAAAAGGATCTTAGCACCTTTTAATTTTTAGCTGTTTATACACTTTTATTTCCTCTTCTTTCCTCCCACATTTACACAAAAACCTTCTCAAGTCTCTTTTAAGCACTGCAGCAACTGAATCAATCCTAAGTGGCAAGCACTTCTAACAGCGCTGTGTGCGACTGTGTGTTAATTAGCTCCAGCAGATTATCCCCCGGTGTGCGGCAGGGTGTTGGTGGAAACTTCTCAATGCGCAGAGAGTGCTGAGGATTTCATGTTTATTTTCATGTATTGAGGCAAATTCTCAGTATGTCTTCAAATTATCTCCTTGGGGGTGTTTTTCCTGAGCTAATCCTGACAGAATCTTTCTGTCAGATATGCCTATCATCAAGAACAGGAGAACGGTGCACATACAGGAACCTCTGTGCTCCGGGCTGTATGCAAATTTAATGCCCAGCTCATTTCTGCTTCTCTTACATGGATGACAGACATTTTAACAATGTGTTCCACGCTTCCCTCTGGGAATCCAGTTGGATTCCTGTATGTATGTGAATGCGTATAGGCCTCCATTTGGAATGTATCTTTGAATACAGTATTGGGAACATATATGCATACAAATGTGCTGATGTATGTACATATAAGCACATTTATTATAAGTGATGTGGATATTGGGATGCACGTGTGAGGATTGGAAAGAGTGAAGCCGCTCTTGATCAGAGAGGCACCTACCTCCCAGGGAGACTAATCAGCTGCTGAAAAATAGATGGGGTAGGAGAAGTGATAAACAGATCTATACTGAATGTAATTCCACAACATTTGGGGTGGGAGTTGTGCCCCTATGAAATGAGGACTAGCAACAGCATAGGAAATCAGCTTTGTTTTTCAGCTGTTTTAATGGGGAAAAGTTAGCATCCTAAGAGCATTTCCAGTCCAAGTGCCAGTCTTCGTGACTGACCTTCGATTTACGACTTGCTACCTTCTGCCACCGTTGTACTGTGTCTGAGGTTGCCGACCTCTTAAGCACTTTCTTTGCAATTGTTTTATTTTCAGTGGCCCTTCCTCCCCACCCCAGGGATGTGTCCTTGAACCCCTGTCTTCCGTTTCCTGGTGAACTGGGCTGGCAACCTCAGAGGGACAAAGGAAGAACCATCTAGATCTCTCCTTTAGGCCCAGGATTCATGCCAGGTAGACAGCTCTATCCTTTTCTGTCTCCTGTGGCACTCCAGTTTTAAAGATGCTCCCAATACTAAACATTTGCTCTGTTCCAAGTACTTAGATGTTTTATCTGAAATGGCCAAACCTAAGGGTAGACTCTTTATTAACAACCCTCGCACTCCCCCATACACAAATCCATCTCAAAGGAACACAGATGCTCTGTCAACATATCTTATTTAATATTCAGATGCAACTTTTTGACAAGCAATACTGCCTTTCTAGAAATTAGGAGGTATTGCTATCTAGATTATATTGCAATTACACTTTTGTTCTAACAAGAGTACTTGATACTTGTAATAGTACTCCTAGTTCAGAAATGGAAACTGTCCAGTGAGTTTAAATCATGTGCTCATAGCTCATGGCTGGTAAACCCTGATCTATTCAGGTGTTTCCCTCTCCCAACACAAATTAGAAAGAAAGGGAAAACACAGGAATTACATGGAAAGGCTGAGAGTCTTAAGAAATCAAGAGCAGCCCAAGAGATGAAAAGCTCCAATCAGATGGTTCTAGAAGAATCAAATCTCTTCCTGCATCACAGGCTCTTCCCTTGGAAACTCTAAGCACAGCTTTTCTCTCACACCAACTTTCCCAGGCCTCTGTTGTTACAACTAAGGCTTGATCCCTGGGTTGGGAAGATCCCTTGGAGGAGGAAATGGCAACCCACCCCAGTATTCTTGCCTGGAGAATCCCACGGACAGAGGAAGCTGGCGGTCTACAGTCCATGGGGTAGCAAAGAGTCAGACACAACTGCAGCGACTCAGCACAATGAGAAAGAGAAGATGATGATACTATTTGCCACTACTGTCTTCCTCTGTGTATCTCAGCCTTCCTAATTTTGTTATGTTTTCCTATGAATGTCATTTGCATTTTTAAAGAAGGTTCTCTCATCATTGTTTCTTCCACTATCAGACTTACTTAGATGGCTCCAAGAATCCCCTTGACTAATGAGGTGGGGAAACTGGAGCCTATTATATGGAGTGAAGTAAGCCAGAAAGAAAAACACCAATACAGTATACTAACGCATATATGTGGAATTTAGAAAGATGGTAATGATAACCCTGTATGAGAGACAGCAAAAGAGACACAGATGTATAGAACAGTCTTTTGGACTCTGTGGGAGAAGGCGAGGGTGGGATGATTTGAGAGAATAGCATTGAAACATGTATATTACCATATGTGAAATAGACCGCCAGTCCAGGTCAATGGCATGAGATGGGGTGCTCAGGGCTGGGCACTGGGATGACCCTGAGGGATGGGATGAGGAGGGATATGGGAGGGGGGTTCAGGATGGGGAACACATGTACACCCATGGCTGATTCATGTGGCTGTATGGCAAAACCACTACAGTATTGTAAAGTAATTAGCCTCCAATTAAAAAAATAAATTAATTTAAAAAAGAATCCCCTTGAAAGTCAAGGAATGGGGGATTTTCCCTACCTACATTATTTGCATTTAATATGGATATTACTGTGAACCCAACCCAGTTTTAGCATATGGGATTCATTTTTGGTGATTTGAAGTTGATTCAAAGGCCTTGATTTTGTGTCCCCTGTGGGGGTCAGATGCAGCCATATTTCTAGTGCTTAGCCTGAGGTCATTACTCTAGATCTCTAATTATTACCAGAGGACATAATTAAATACTGGATCAAGGGTATAGAAAGTACTAGAATGTGATGTGTGAATTAGTTTCTTTCAATTAAGGAGAATGAATATTTATTGAGCATATATTATCTGCCTGGCGGTGTGCAAATGTCATCATGTGATTTTTATAATTATCTTTTAAGGAAGGTGCTGTTATTTTAGCATTTCATGGAAAAGGAAATCAAAGCTCTGAAAGAGAGATTTGTCTGATATCACAGAGTTGGAAAGTGCTAGAGCCCTGATTTCAAACTCCTTGTTGGGTTTGTGTCTCATGGCTTTCCAGATACCTCATCGTCAGTAGAGCAGAGTGAACATCCATCTCAAGGAGGCTTGGGCTACCCAGCATGAAAGGGACAAGAAATTTTTCTGTATCTTCACATTACTTTTGAATGAAGATGGTAGCCATTCTATTAGAAAATAGTTTCAAGATTATTTTACATCTTACACACACACACACAAGTTTCCTATCCTGTTTAGCCTTACCTCTGCCTCCCATCAGAAAACTGCTGTGTAAACTCTGGTAGTTTTTAGTATTCCAGTGTGAAAACTCAACTGTGGGGGAAATAATACATACTAGCTTAATGTCTTTCTATTCTGGGTTAGCGGGGAAAGTAGGATCTGGTGCTAATGAGATATTGACCCAAGGCATGGTTATAGTTGGCTAGAAAACTTCCTGGATGTTCAGATGTGGTGACTTCAGCTTGGGGATGATAGCCAAGTATTGTATCTGTATGGGGGCGAAATATATTTTAAGAAGTTCAGTTTTGAGTTCTTGCATTTCGTGGTGTACAGACTGCAAGATCTCATCTGAGGAGTCTTCATGTCTGTGTCCCAGCACCTGACTCATGGCTCCGCTAGTCAGTTCGTTGATTGGTTAGTTGGTTGATGAGCAGGTGAGCATGCATCTTCACAGTATTCCAGCCTAGATGTTTCTGAAGACATTCAACACCATGGGACTAATTCTAGGCAAAATCAGGATGGATTTTTGTCTTGAGTCACACCAGACTACTTAGAGAATTCACCACTAACAACTCTCAGGATCCCTTTGGTCACACCAGTCCATCCTGCCCCCATCAATGCTGTATCATTTCCCTTATCCAGCGTCATCTTACTGCCTTCCTCTGCCTACATCCATCACATTTACTCCAAATATATACTGTAAAACCCTCTGGTTGTTGCAACAGGCCAAGCATGCATTTAATACATTGATTTGTCCATTCAACGTTTGTTTATTGAGTACCTCCTATTTAGCTGCCAAGGTGCTGGATGCTGAGAGACAGATCTGGTCATCTTCTAGAGAATTTCGAGTTCAGATGATGATTTAAAATGATGCACTGAGATGTCCTCACTGCCTAGAAGTGCCCAGTGCATTTCACAGAAGTTTCTGGAAAAGTCTTCAGGGCCATTGTTCTGACTCTAATGCAGTGAGTCTAAAGTGTAGTTGAGTCCTCTCAGAGACCCAATAAAAAGGTCTGGGTTGTATATGCTTGCTGCCTGTTTTCCATATCATAAGAGGTCACAGTTGAGACATTATCAGTTATAAGAACATTGTCTTGAAACTCTTATGGACTTTGAGAAATTCTCACGTAGCGATTCACCAGGGGACAGAGCTAAACTGAAACACAGCAGTGACTGTCCTTTTGGAATTAGGGTTAACGCCTCCGTCTTAATGAAACTTTTATAACTTACATAATATTCTGGCAGGAAAGATGCTGGGTAAGTGTAAAGCGTGATGATGGCTGCTGCTGTTACTTCTGTGACATTTGGACAACTTAAACCATATGGCCTAAATGTAACTCTAGATAAGTGTATAATTTTAGGTTGATTTTGTTTCAGAGCACTTGGAGGTCTGTTTGAATTAGAAGCCAAATCAAATCCTAGAAACAGGTGTATTTCCAAAAAAGGAAGGGATATGTGTTACAGATGACCCAGTTAACAAATCATGGCCTTAAATCAAATAGAGCTATGTGAAGGAATGTCTCAATATCATTTGCCAAAAGTCCTGTCTAAGAGTTCTGTCTCAGGATGTCTGCCTCTCTGACTCCTTGCAAGCATAAACTCATATTAAATATACCGATGAATACTTTCCCCTTATGTGAGCATGAAGATCCCTCTGATTTGGGGGCCTTATCGAGCCTCATGCTACTTTAAGCAATGGCTGCTCCATAAACCAGTGCCCACTTCTGCACGCTCAAACCCAAGAACTTCAGACTGCAGATATTTGCTTTCACATCCTTCTGACCAGAGAGCTGCTGAGAGAAAACTAGCTCTAGAAATGTGCAAGCCAGCTCAGCTCTTACTCACTTAACCCATCCTTAAGTTGTACTCACTTAACCCATCCTTAAGTTGTGCTTACCCTGTGCCAGGCTTTGTTCTAAGGACTTGATAAATAGTAACTCATTTAATAATCATAACACTCTCCTCAGGTAATAACTCCTTATCCTTACTGTGCATACAGATGAAGAGACTGAGGGCCAGAGAACTGAAGTATAACTTACCCAGAGACCCATGACTGCTAAGATCTCCTACCCAAAACGGACTAGCTCTGTTCATAAGCACGGTGCTATGCTCACCCCTCTCTGGACAGTATGACTCATTTTCACTTTGGTTAAAACCATAGAATCTTCCTGGAAAGAGTTGAAAAGTCAGGTTTTCCACAAGAAGCTTTGCTTTTAGGGTGAAAAGCTGTCTAAGATCGGCATTACTGAGAGACCAATTTACAGCAGAACCTATTTCCATTCAAAACCTCTTTGCTTCCTGAGATGCAAATGACCCTCACTTATAAGTCCATGATTTTTAAAGCATACAGCAGGATCCAATAATAACTTGTCCTTTTGGTCAAGAGATCCAAAGATATAATAAATGGGAAATTAGATTTTATCAGCTCCAGTGTATGTTATATAAGTAACTAAGCTTGCCACTTAGGACCAAATCGTGAGTAATTCAGGGGTCTTTTAAATCTACTCCAAAGACAAACGCTCAGATGGTGAAATCATAAAATTACCAGGGAAAAGGAATTTCATAGTATAAACCTTCCAGCATTAAGTCTCAACCCTGAGTGTCTTTGTAAAGCATCTGAGTTGACTCCAACGGCCATGGTAACCAGAAAATCACAGGAGACTGGAGGAAGGAACAGTGATGAAAACCCCTCAACTCCTCAAGTGCTTTCTATCTTTAGTGTTCACGCTGCCCCTTCACAACATGATATCATGTTTTCTGTATTAAATCAGCTCTGTGTGTGTATCTTCTCTCCCTAGCTGGGTAGTAAGCCTTTGAGGACCAGTTCCTAATGTGGATACCTTGGGCACCTCTCAGTGACATAATGCAGAGGTACAGATGGATTTATTCTTTCGTTCTTTCTTCCTATAATCCAGTTGGAAGACCTATAGTGAGGAAAGAGCAAGAGGTTTAAAGTAAGACAGCCTGGATGCAAATCAGACTCTGCTGATAGTGTTAATGATGATGTCATGGTCATAGAAAATCCTGAGGAGCTGGAAGCCTTAACAGAAGTGACCTTGGTCAGACAACCATCAGATTGGTATCCATAGAGAGAATCCCTGCTCTTGACAGACAATAACCCCTTGCTGCTGCTGCTGCTAAGTCACTTCAGCTGTGTCTGACTCTGTGCGACCCATTAGACGGCAGCCCACCGGGCTCCCCATCCCTGGGATTCTCCAGGCAAGGACACTGGAGTGGCTTGCCATTTCCTTCTCCAATGCATGAAAGTGAAAAGTGAAAGTGAAGTCGCTCGGTCGTGTCCAACTCTTTGTGACCCCATGGACTGCAGCCCACCAGGCTCGTCTGTCAGTGGGGTTTTCCAGGCAAGAGTACTGGAGTGGGGTGCCATCGCCTTCTCCTCAACAACCCCTTAGGTGAGGACAAAACCCGGAGAGGTGATGTCTCTTGCCCATTGCCACAGAACTGTAGGACAGAGCCAGGCTTCACATGCAGGCCATTATAACTCACTCCTTTGTGTTATATATTTTCTGCATTGGACAGGTTAGTTAACTTTTCAGGTCTTCAGTTAGTTCCTTGGTCAGAATGGGGAACTCATACCTACCTTGCAGGGTTCTCTGCAAATAAAGGAAGAGCACCTAAGAACAAGATCTGTTGACTGAGCTACTCGTCTAAGAGACACTCAGTAAAAATCAGTTTACTTCCCTGTCAAAAATCCCCTCCTCAGCACTCAAACAAACCCTCAGATCTATGCATTCTTAACTGCACACTAAACTGAGACAGACAGCGTGTGGTAATGGTACACTATTGCCTAATCCAGTCACTAAGTGTCCCAGTGAAGCATTGTTTGGGGATAGGTTATTTTGGGTTAGATTGTTTCCAGAGAAACCAAAACATTGCTGAAAGAGTTAGACAGAAGAATATACAGAAGAATATGTTTCCTGACTGAAGGAACTGTCAGGCCAGTCAGAAGCGAAGGTTGAGTGAAACCATGTTGAGGCTGTGGGAAGGGACCCCCTTCCACTGGCTCCTTCCTCCACATCCTATCCAGGCAATCATCTGGTCAGCCTAGAATCTCCAACTCCAAAACCAGCTGCCTCTGGCTTGCCATGGGTGTCTCTTCCTCATAGTGACCCTGTCTGTTGTCTCCTAGTCTGATAATCAGTGCACTGCAGCCTTGAGATTCTGTGAACAAAAATTCCTAAATGTCTTCATGTCCCGAAGCCTTTATAAACCTCATAAATAAGGCTTACAGCCATAAAAAGCAGTACTAGTTTATGCCTAGAGAAACAGATGTCTAGTGGTCAGTATCTTTCTGCATGTTGTAAAAAAATCTGTCTTGAAAAAATTCTAGACTCTGCTTAAAATTCAAAATGGCTAGCTCTGAGGAGTGTTAGTTACATGGGTGATACCAAATGTCTTTCTTTCCCCTGACTTAAAAACAAAAACAAAAACGATAGTTAGCTACTTTTTATCAGCAGTTGTTCTGAGTGGCTTCCTTAATGGAGACTGGAAAGACTAAATAATATACTCAGGAGAGCTTCCTCTATTTTTTGCAGTGGTGAAATTTCACTGCCATAAAAGCCTGCATCTCTTACTTTTACGAACTTGTCACAAACTTTTCACCATAATGTCCAAGTCTCCCCTGAAGATTGTGCAAAGCGAAAATCAAAAATCTTGCACAGCTTTAATGATGACATCAGTGGTGAGAAAAAGATTATGCACGCACATACACAAATCCAGCTGGCGCATGAGCATAAATAACAGTTTGGTGACAGCAGAAAAGTATTGATGCCTTTCAAATTTGATGTCTTTCCCTGAAGAAATTTGCTGATTTGCCGTGTTGAATTTAGGATAGTTCTCTCTTTTCTTGATAAATCTATTTTTTTCTCACTTTCTTAAGTTATTATGCATTCGTAACTGCATCTTGAAAGATCATAGTTGTCATCACCCACCCCAATTTTTCTTCTGTAGATAATCTTGGGAACTTTTTAACCTTTATTTTGGCACTTGATGAACAGCGAGATATTAATACATTTAACAGAAATGGGAAAAATAACAGGAATAGCCAACAGCAGAGCTCCAGAAAAGAAAAGTTTTGATAGCACAAACAAAGTAATAATTCTGGTAATAATTTAGGAACATGCATATATTAGTATGCCTCTAATTTAAGAGCTAATTATCTTTGTTTTCATTCTTAAAAACAAATTTGTTTTTTCCATTAAATATAAAAATGGTTCCACCTTCTAGCAACCCCTTCATTAAAACTGTACGAATAATTAAAACAAAGAAATTACCACATAATTGGGCCATATTACGCATAATTTGTTATACCTTTTCAGTCTTTAAATAATAGTTTATTTGTATAAATAATTTTTATAGTACTTTGTTGTTGGGTAGGGGGATACAGTATCTAAGATGAAAGACGCAGTGTGATTAGTTGATGAGGTGTTGACATTGCCTTTATTTTATTATAGCTACACAGGTTGATTAACATCATAACATTAGAATAAATCTGCATGCAATTAAAATAAAGCATATTGCCCAAAAAAGGCACACAGAACTTATCAGCCTGATTCAGTAACTTCTGGTATAGCTGAAATTTTGCTTTTAAAACAAATTGCTCGAAGCTCTCCTTTTGCTTATATTTTTGGGTGTTTTCTTTGACTAGCTTTCCTTACCTTCTGAAAGATATTTATAACTCTCCAGGGTGCACCAGCCTACTGAGATAACTGTGTTCTTAGATGCTTGAAGACAAAGATGAACAGCTCACTTGTGGTGTGTGGTTATCTCATTATGTCTGCCCACCCTGTTGTAGGGCGTTGCTAGAGCTGCACTGATCTGTTTGCCCTGCTGGCAAACAAGCCCCTTGCAGCTCATGACACGTGTTTTAACCGTTATTTAGGCTCACTCTGCGCAGTAAGCCTGAATATGCCCTTAGGCTCCCAATGAAAAGGGAGCTTAATGATGTGTCAAAAATTGCAGTACAAGGGCTCACGATAAATTCAGACGCTGTAAATACAGGAGCCAACAGGGCGGCTGAAATTGAAGGTAGTGATCAGACTCAGGCCACTTGTCATGGAGTCATTCGAAGGGGAGTGTGTGTGTGTGTGTGTGTTAACCGAAAGCAAGAGAAAAGAACCTATGTCCAAATGACTGAGGGAAGAAGCTGAAGCATAAAATGTGGACTGAGAGTCCAAAAGGCCAAATGGACTTTCTTTCCAAAGCCATCTCTAGAAGGAAATCTAAACGTTCACAGGCATCTTTTCCCAGCAGAGATAGTCTTGGGTGGAACTGAAGCTCTGAACGCTGGGGAAGGAATGGCTCCCTAACTCTTGGCAAGGGTGTGGTGAGTCCGTGCAGGCTTTCTTCCCTACTCGAGGGAAACCGTGGCGGAGCTGGATAACTTTCCTCTCTCCTCTGAGTGGCTTCACAGTCTCCTCTTTGAATCTAGTTTAAAAGAAACAGTTTATGCAAAAGGGGACCGCCTTATAAAATAACTCCCAGTTTAAAAGAAATAGCTTATGCAGAAAGGGGACCACCTTATAAAATAACTCCCAAACATGTGCGTAAAGAGATGCAGGCCTTTTGTTTCCCTGAAACAGTTCCTAAATAATGAACTCAAACTAAAACCACAGGGAATGCCCTATTTTAAAAGAAATTTTTGACTTCCCTGATGGCTCAGATGGTAAGGCGTCTGCCTACAATGCGGGAGACCCGGGTTCAATCCCTGGGTCAGGGAGATCTCCTGGAGAAGGAAATGGCAACCCACTCCAGTATTCTTGCCTGGAAAATCCCTTGGATGGAGGGACCTGGTAGGCTACAGTCCATGGGGTCGCAAAGAGTCGGATGACACGACTGAGCGACTTCACTTTCACTTCACTCACCTTAATAGTCTAATCAAACATCAGCAGGTTCATTAAAGAAATTGTCCTAGGCCACTACTTGATCAGTGAAAGACCCATAGAAGTGTTCCAGGCTTTTTCTTTCTTCCCTTCTCTCTAGTTTGAGTATCACTGGCACTAACACGTTTCTTCTGATCTTTTTTATTATTTGAAAGAAATGAATGCCTGAATTTTGCCACCAGAAAATGTGTATATCCTTCCCATGAAACCATTGCGGGCTTTTACATTCTTAAAAATCTTAATCTGCATTTAATTTATAAAGAGCATTTAAAAGAAAACTTGGTAAAGCTTAGGTGAATTACATCACACAAAGGATTTTTCTTTAATCACCTTTGACTCCTAAAAATGGATCCTGTAGATGAGATGGAGTACCATGCTTGGAGGCTAAAATGCCAGGTGTCTGTCAGCTGTGAGAAGAAAATTTTCAGTGTGTCTTTAAAGGACATTCAAAAGTTATTTCTGGCACAAAATTTGGGTGTTTAAAAACTAACCAAGAGTGTTATAAAAGCTTTTTTTTAACATATTTTTATTTGCGTATGATCACAAAAAACAAGGAAGCTATCAGCTTTCCTGGTAGCTCAGTTGGTAAAGAATCCGCTTGCAATGCAGAAATCCTTGATTCGACTCCTGGGTTGGGGAGATCCCCTGGAGAAGGAATAGGTTACCCACTCCAGTATTCCTGGACGTCCCTTGTGGCTCAGCTGTTAAAGAATCTGCCTGTAATGCAGGACCTGGGTTCGATCCCTGGGTTGGGAAGATCCCCTGGAGAAGGGAAAGGCTACCAACTCCAGTATTCTGGCCTGGAGAATTCCATTGATAGTCCACGGGGTCACAAAGATTCAGACACTACTGAGCAAATTTCACTTTCACAAAAAACAAAATGAATGCTTTATAATTTGTTGCAAGTTGGGAGCTTACACCAGTGGTTTGGAGGCTCTTACTGGATACCGAGTAATGAAAAAATAGAATGAACTGGAATATAATATGAAGGTCCATTGTGCCTTGTCAAGACTATCCTTGACTTTGTGTCATCAATTCTAAACTATTAACCTGTAATACTATAGTAGTTAGAATTTTCTCGGCATTCCCACTTACCAACTGATTTCTCCATCTGCAGTCTGCTGGCCATGCTCACTGTCTTACTAACACTGGTGTTGAGTTCTTAATATGACCCTGCCCTTCAGTAGCCAAGTCTTATCAGGAGTCTATGGCACCATGTGTCCTTGCATAATCTTAACAGCACTCAATAAATGTTAGCTAATTGGCAGCAGCAGAATGAAAATCCAGAGTCTTTATCTGTATCTAGATATGGACCAGAATCTGGACCTAATTATCTTTAATTGGTTCCTGTTTTACCATCTACAAAGCATGTTCACATACCTCCTCTTCACAACAATCTTTTACAACCCATCGGGCCGTGGTTTGCCCAGGGTGGCCCACTTTATGGCTGGTGGATTTGGGGCTTAGCCTGGGACGATTCTAGCATTAGCTTCACTGTCCTGTAGTTCCTTGCAGTTTGTTAATAAGAGTCAATGCAATTTTAAAATGACCCAGCTTGTCTGTGTTTAGAAATCTCTCTCATGGAAAAGATACTAGGGAGGCATGCCAAGATTGACAGTGAGGCTGTGTTTCCACGTAGAAGCATGAGGAATGTGTACCCCTCCTTACATATTTCTTCCACAAGGAACCAGCTGAACAAAGACCTAGATTTGATCTAAAAAATTAATTCCAAATTCTCATTTTTAGAATGTCGATCCAAGTTGGACCTACAGAAATCAGCAGTTTCATAGCCTAATTCTCTCAGAGACTATCAGTATGCTATATATTAAATCTTGAAGATATTACCGACTGGTAAATTCAGAGACACCTAGGTGGTTCCAATGTGAACTTTTAAAACCCATACCATTCCTTAATCTATAGCAGATCCATTAAAATTTCATGGGAAGGAGAAATCCTCATTTTTAAAATACATCTTAAATTTGAAAGTAAAACATGGAAGCTGTTTCCTAATACAGTAAGGTCTACTTTTAAAGTGTTTCGGAGAGTTCATTATTAATTCATATTCCAGGGATAACTTATTCTGATGTATACGACCCCATGTAAGTAGCTGTACTTCTCAAGAGTGATTTGCTTTCCGCATTCACCTTTTATATCCTTGGCTGTGGAAGGACACTAAAAGTGATGTTTTCTTGGCCTGGGGTCAGATAAACAAAGGAGTTTCATTTCGGCTTTGTTTGTATGTGTGTATGCTTAAATCTTTTGTTTATTTCTGTGTGTGGCAAAGGACAAGTTTACTTGGACTGAAAAACAAAACAAAACAAAAAACACCAGGCTCTTTACTGGAAATCAGCATTATGAAGCATCATGAATGCTGCCTCTGCTAAGTTAGTGTTGTAAAGAGTATGGTCGAATTCTCCACCAAGTGATGGAGTCCACTTGGGTTGAGAGCAGAAACACAAAATGGGCTAAATAACAATAGAGGGGAGCATATACTTGGGCAAAGGAGTGCTTCAGAAGAGATACTGTAAGACCTTGCGGCCTTTTCTCGGGAACCGTTGCCCCAAAGACCACAGTGACTCGAATTCGATGCAATCAGCAAGAGGATTTATTAAGCCGGCGCGCGCCAGGGTTCAGTGGGTGAACCCCCAGCGTCAGTAGTGAGGGTTTTTATATAAAAATTACAGACAGGTGGGGATGGAGTCGGGTTATGGGACACATTGAAGTAAAGTCACAGGTGCGGGGGATATGCTTGATTGGTGGGAAAGCTTACAAAAAGCAACTAAGTTGAACAGAGAAAGCTATTTTGCCTCCGATAAGGAGAAAGCTATTTTCCAGGAGGCCGCGGCCTTGCCTCCCGATAAGGAGAAAGCTATTTTCCAGGAGGCCACGGCCTTGCCTCCCGAGCTTAAATTTTTAATCTAAGTTCTTCAATACAGAAGTTTATAGTGAAGGGTAGGCATTTGGGTGTTGATAACACTAGTGGCTGAAATGTCAAGAAAAAGTCTCTCTGAGAGTTCCCATGACGATACACTTCAGAGGCCCAGTCGTGGACATATTGCATCTCTGTGCCACGGTCTTCCTCTTCTCTGTTGCTTTTCCTTCCTTTTCTCTCCCTGACTTTTCATCTGTTTTTGCTTGCTCCTTTTCTTCTATTTAGGGGATCTTTTCCCCCATCGTTTCTTTTTCCTTTCTCTCACATATCCTTTTGTTCCCATTCTACTGTGTCCATCTGTTCTTAACTGACCATACTTTGGAGCTGAAGAGATACAGCATAGTAGTTAGTAGTTCAGATTCTGGAGTCAGGCAGAAATTTAGCTCTGCTGTGTGACTTTGGGCATTTTACTTAACTCCTCTGAGCTTGATTTTCCTCATCTGCAAACTGAGGCTAATAATGTAATCTATTTCACAATTGCTATAAGGACTAAAAAGGAAAATATGCCAGTTAGCAAAGGTCCTGAGAATAAATGTTCAATAGGTACCAACTGTTTTATTTGGGTTTGATTATATTCTCATTCTGGGGAGATAATGAAAGTGAATTATAAAGCTACACATAGCATAGCAAATTAATGTGTAAGTAAAGGAATCACACTGAGGATCAGAAAGTGGGGGGTAAATAAAATAATGCTGCTGCTGCTGCTGCTGCTGCTGCTGCTGCTGAATCGCTTCAGGCATGTCCAGCTTTGTGTGACCCTATAGATGGCAGCCCACCAGGCTTGCCTGTCCCTGGGATTCTCCAGGCAAGAACACTGAAGTGGGTTGCCATTTCCTTCTCCAATAATGCTGGTGGCACATAAAATTCATAGCTCAAGTCCCAGACAGAGGAAGGTCAAAACTTAGAATCTGGGCTTCCCAGAAAGTAGATTAAGGGGGAAACTATCAGTGACAGGTTTCACAATCTTAATATTTTATATGAAGCCTATTTATTCAGTATAAGCCCAACTATTTCTAGTACTGAGACCTCAGAAATTCTCATTCAAGAGCCTCCATCACGCTAACAATGTATAATGTGAACAAAATCTTCAGAGTTAAATACAATGCTGTGCTTCATAGAATTCTTTCTTATACTTTCCTTCAATAGGGGCTGCTGTAACACCAAAATGCAATTCAGTAAAACAACACCAGCTCTGTATATAGGGCATGAAATTTGGAGCCAGACAGACTTTGGTTTGAATTGTGTTTCTACCGTTTTACTTGCTGGGTGGTCTTGAGCAAGCAATTTGATGGTGCTAGGATTGTTTTCCAGATATTAACCCCTGCTTTGCACAGTTATTTTAAAGATTATTACCAGTGTCTGGAAAGCACCTAGATCAGTGCTAGGCACATGACCACGAATGATAAGTATCATTTTGAAGTGGCATAGCCATGGCATTTAAGTATGTTACTCTCAAGTGGTTTGGCTAGATCCAAAACTAAAACTTAGAATATCTAAAAGGGAATATATGTCCTTCAGGCAACCTTCCATAAATACGATTTCTCATGACTGATTTTTGATAGGCACTGGGCAGCAAGCATTCAGTGTTATCCTCTTTGACAAGTACTTGGAGTGCAAATATTCTGTTGCCAATTAGGGACAGACCATGCTTTAAGCCTCAGCTGAGATGGGAATATAGTTGACAACTCTTTTAAAAGTTGAGAAGCCTAACCAAAACATACGTCTGTAAAATGCCACCTCGCCTCCACATGGACATGGGCTGAGAATGGGACAAGATTTTTCTCACAAACCTCAAAATTCTATGCCAAAGAGCATGACTGTGATTATTTTAGCCTGCAAAAATGTTAGAGTGTTATGAAACTCCTGGTGCCGTAGACATAAGGAAGTTCCATTAGAGCACCCATGGAAGAGCTTACCTCTTCACTTCCTATGAGTCTTCAGCCAAAACTTTCTACCCTTAGGTGACGGACTCCTGCTCAGAGGGGTTAGCTGTAAGTGAGCTAAGTGTTACAGAGCATCTGCCAGGAGTAATTATTCGGGTTTTAGGATGATTCATCTTAACACCATTTTTTTCAATACTAAGTAAATACTAGGCTATTTGTTTTTTAAACTCACGCCTATTTTGTGACAATAACACCGTGACATCAATACTTTGGGAAACACTTTTTCTCTCTGTCTTCCCCGCTCTGTATCTGGCTCAGTCAGGAGATAACAAGGTGCTAAGGTATGAGTTAAAAAGAAGAAAGTGAGAGCTGGTGTGAAAGAGAGGAGGACACATCCTGTTTCATCTCATTGGAAATTCCTTTCCATCAGGACAACTTGCCTCTAAAACCCAACTCAAAATGGCACAAAGGACAGGTCCATAGGACCACTAATTGTTGGAGACCCAGACGACCTCATGCAGCTCGCTCGTAGTGAATTCCTGTCCATTTTGAAAAATCTCAGTGTGAGCCATCTGAAAGCACGTGGTTCAAAGTCAGTTTCTGAAAAGGTTCAGTTGTCAGTTGATAGAATGCTGTGCCTAGAATCTGTCTGCTTTTTAGACAAAATCTCGGCCTGAGAAGGTGGACTTGCAAGTTTTCATGGGGAAAACTAGCCCAGAATGTCCAGTGATATAAAAAGATTGATAATTGTTATAATAATTATAGTAAGAAGTCCTTCTCTTCACTTCTGGCTTCCCTGGTGGCTCAGTGGTGAAGAAGCCGCATGCAGTGCGGGAGACGCAGGTTTGACCCCTGGATCGGGAAGATCCTCTAGAGGAGGGCGTGGCAACCCATTCCCATGTTCCTGCCTCGAGAATCCCAGGGACAGAGGAGGCTGGCAGGCTACAGTCCGTAGGGTCGCAAAGAGTCGGACATGACTGATGCAACTATGCACGCACGAACTCTTTTTAGTAGAATGGCCATCCTGTTGCCCCCGCTTAGAGCTGGCCAGATGGACAGCTCTGCAGGGATTGAAACCACCGGTAAGCAGACCTGAAGGCAGGAAATCCACTCTGAAGCGTTTGTCAGTCTCAGCCTCCTAAACGACTATACTGTGAGAAGAGTATTATTGGAAGTGCATCAGGAACCCAGGAGAGTACGCTTGGAATAATTTTTCTTGCTTTATAAAATGGGGAAAAAGAAACCCAGAGAGTCAACTGAGATCTCACTCTGTTCACACTTCGGGAAGCTAGGTCCCCCAAATGAGTCTTTACCTGAGTTCTAAGATCTAACAGACAAACTTGTTACAGTTCCTTCCAAGCAGATTACCTGAATTTTCTAAAACAATGGGAAAAATTGGATTTGGGTGTTACTTTCAAAGTGTATTCTATCTTGCCATCCTACTTTTCTCACCAGTCCTAGTCAAACAGGTAACAAAAAAGTAAATCCCACAATTTCCAGAACACACATATAGGAGAGTACTTGAGAAGAAGGAAGAAAAATCTTTATTAAAATCTATTCCACATAATTGCAGTCTCTTTTCTTGACTGGAAGAGCAAAGGAGGGACGGTGGCATTACAGCTTTCAGAAAGAGAATTACCGTGGTCCTCAGCCTGCTGTATTTTGCAGTCTGTTCTCTGGGAAGCCTCTGAGGCATTAGGCAAGCTTCATCTGGCCTGTTGATGGTGTTGGAAAGGGCGTGAGCAGTTTTGGTAAATGCCCAGACTAGTTCCCTATGTTAGGTGATCACCAGAAACACTGAGGGAATAATGAAAAGTTTAGATTCTAGGGCCCCTCTGCCAGAGATTCTATTTAGATCAGTCTGGTGGGAGCCAGGAGTGGTGGATGAATTCTACATTGTTCAAAAGCTGTAAGGATTTCATTGAAATGTTTGAATTGCCCCTTCCTATCTTCTTTTGTATATGACGTGTGAGAGGCCAAATTGTACTTCTAGATATATCTGGATTTGGGGGCTTAAATGATTCAATCAGAACTCAGCTTCTTGCTGTTTCTTGGCTTGATCTTCATTGATCTTGGGCAGGATTTCCCCTAAGGGGCAATTCACACACACACCCCACCTCCCACCCCCCACCAGGTCTACATGCTTCTAGTTTTTGTTTAGAGAAAAAAGACTCTCTTTTTTCAATAGGCTCAAAGACCCAGAGTTGAGTCTCACTTGTTCTGATTGGCCCATCCTTGAGCCAATCACTGACCAGGTTTGAGTCAATTGTCCCTCCTTCCACAGCCAGAGGCAGAGTCAGAAACCATCAACTGAGAGGGTTAGAGAGTTTGCACAAGTTCGACACACTGAATAAAAGAAACTAGAGGTGTCCACAAGGAAGGGTGGCCCAGTAATTCCTTAAAGAGACGGTCATCAGCATATAGTTTAACTAACAGTTATGAGACTAGGAACTACTAAATGTAAGTAATAAACTGATAAGCTGATTTGGGGTTTGGCACGGTGCTCTCCCATGCTCCCTCCCCACACTGATTTTCTTATATTGCAGATCAAGTCAGACTCATGCAATAAAATTTACCAATAATTGAGGTTGAAGTAAAACCAAAGAAACAACAGCAAAAGCAGCAACCAAACAAAACAAAACAAAAGCAAACAAACGAAACCCAGCACTACTTTTTTAGGTCATGACTGGTTGGGGACTAGGGTTCATGTAATTGTCCAAAGGTGATGGAGTTGAAAGGAACTTTCAGCTGCTCTTCTGTGATAGGCCAGGCATATTTTAGTTGTGCTGAAGCACTGGGTGAGTCTTGACAATGTGAGAAGATAAGAGGTTTTCAGCAAGGTATAGGATTTCTCTGTTACACGTTTTCAGTACTGATTATCAAGAACATTTTCTTATCTTTGACACCTTTATCTTTAACACAGTCTTTTAAATGGATCTTAAAATGGGAAGGAAGTTCTAAAAGCAGATTAATAAAATGATGACTTTGAATTATATAGGAATATTCTTTTACATTTAACAAGCTTTAAAATATATTTATGTGTATTTATGATCTTTTCATGTGATCTTGAAGAGAGGTTACAAAAATTGTTTAAAAGCCTTCTGATTTTACCACTTTATTTCTGGAAATAAGATAGTAAAGTAGATGTTAAAAATGATGGCCAATGCACATGCTAGAAAAGACTTCTTCCACCCTAAACTCAATTTTCCTATCTGTAATATGGGAAGAAAACTCATTAAAAATTATAAAGGTGAAAAGTTAAATGGTCCCTTGGGGTTTAGAAATGCTTAGATATAATTATTCCTCCATAGTAATAATTTTACTTAATTTAAGTTATTTAAAGCAGGTTTCATTTTCAATTCCAACTGAGCTTTCAAAATAATAAAGTTCCTTAATATATTAACAGTACTATGTTAATATATATCTCATGTAAAATTTTTCCTTAGAAGTGAGATAAACTATATAATTAGCAGCATTTAATGAACTCAGTTGTGTCCGCAAAGAGTTGGACACAACTGAGTGACTGAACTGAACTGAACTGAATGAACTTTCACGTTATAATTGAATTGATACTTATATTCTAGAGTTAGGGAAGTGTCCCATAAATATAGTTACATACTTTCCATGGGATGGATGAATAAAAGTATAGATAGATACAAATACAGTATAGATATACATTTATATACACACATTTTCTGTTATATCCATATACACAAACATTTTATGTTATAACTTAGTAAATGTATTTATGCATAACTTATTTTATCCTTAACACTGAAATTTTTTAGCTGATTTGGAGCTCTCATTATCCATAAGTTTCTCCATAGAAAAGGCTTAATTGTTTGGCGGCAGAAATCATAGAAAAGATTTTTTTACCCCTTTTTATTTTACTTTTCACAGTGTTCCCTCTTAGGTTCTGCCCCCAGTCACACTCTATTTTGCATAGGTTAGTTAGAAAAAGAAACAAAGCTATATAGACAATCCAGAAAATTCCATGCCCTGGGTTTTGTTTTTAGGGGTATATTGCCCTCTCTTTGACACCAACCCCAATCCATTTACTTTTGCTGTGATTTGCAGTAGAGGTGCTCTTTTCTAGTTAATGTTTAGAAGCCATGCACCTTTCCCTGCCTGCTCTAGATCATAAAGGAGCTAGAGAAGAGGAAACATGTCACTCTCACTTATTACACCAGTAAACACTGAACCCAGAGTTGCCACTAAGTCAGTCTCTTTATTAGAGCGAGAAAGGTGATGAACACTTCAGCACCGAGTGTGGTCAAACATGTCTGAAAGAAGCAGGCTTTTGCCACAACATGAATGGTGAAAGGTGAGCTGTATTTGGCCCCATGTCCTGCACTTAGAAGACAAGGCCACACCTGCCGCACCCCCCCGCCCCCAGAGATAGAATAGCTCTGTGGCACAACAGCAGAACAGGGAGGCAGTGTAGACTGCAGCAACTGATGGAGAAAATGCCTGTGGAAACAATGGGAAATATGCCAGGGCTCACCTGCTTCTTCATGCCTGCTCTAACTTAGTTAACTTACAAACACTTATAGTAAGCTTTATTGCAGGGGAAAAAAAAAAATCCGAGACATGTATGCAGCAATCTAGGAAGATACAGGATTAACCTAGAGTTTTCAAAGTACGGGAATGAAAACAGTTGGAAGCGGTTTTCAGATTTATTTCACTCTTCCTGCTGGGTTCGGCAGTTTTCCTTTCTATTTGCTTGATGTAGTATACTGAGAAAAACAAACCCAACCAACCAAAGGGAGCTGCTGACCAGAAAAATAAAACAAATCCCTCCTAACATTTTCCTGCTATGTTGGTGGATGGAGAAGTTTTATTTCCTGATAGCTGGTACTGTAGATAACTTGGTAACAGACATCACTGAAGAATTCAAATGAACACCGAAGTCTCTGGACCCAGACTGAAAGAGCTCCTCAGCATGATTGCAAAGGAAGAAAACACGGTCATATTTATGCAGTACCGGAGAGCTTTCTTGCGGGCAAAATGGGAAGATGACCTTTTAGCTCTATCCTCATTTTCCTATACGAAGGTTTGATTCTGTTTTGCTCTATCTATCTGATTTTTTTTTTCCTTCCAGCCTGTTGCTCTAAGCAGTCCTTCCTTCCTTCTTTTTTCCCTATCTTCTCAGACTGAGTTTTCCTTAGCATTTTTGTTCATACTTTGTGCCATTCTTTATTCATAGGGTAAGGAATTCAATATGTTCTTTTCAAAATGGATCATATTTTATCCTGGGAATTTAAAACTCATTGTAATAATAGTCTCACATTAGTATTGCAAGCATTTTATTACATGTTTCATCACCTACCTCTAGGATGTTGCTTTTCTGATTATAATTAGCTATGATTGATGTTGATACTTGCTTTAGCTGTTTGTTAATAGCCTTTGTGGAACTTCTCTGAACTCAAAGGAGCAGCAACTGTTAGAAGAACCATCATGTAGATGGTGTCATCAACTAGCATTTTAAATATTTTGAGCAGATTGGCAAACTACATCCAAAACCTATGATCATTCATTGCCTTGGCCTAGTTTCTGTCTGTTCTTTGAATTGGAATTACCGCCACCAAAATTATCACTTTTTATTTTAAACAACTTTACTGAAGTATAATTTATAAACCATAAAATTTACCCATTTTAAGTGTACAGTTCCCTGATTATCACAAATTTACAGTTGTACAACCCCTCGTGTCAATTACAAGGACTTCCCTACTGTAGCTCAAACGATAAAGAATCTGCCTACAATGCAGGAGACCAGGGTTTGATCCCTGGGTCAGGAAGATCCCCTGGAGAAGGGAATGGCAAACCCACTCCAGTATTCTTGCCTGGAGAATCCCAGGGACAGAGAAGCCTGGCAGGCTGTGATTTGTGGGGTCGGTCGCAGAGTCGGGCATGGCTGAGCAACAAACACACATACACACGTCAACTACAATCATCCGCACCATCAGCCCTTAGCAACCACTGGCCTGTTTTCTGTCTCTAGTGATTTGCCTGGACATTACACATGAGTGAAATTACTTAAACATAGTCCTTTACGTCTGACTTCTTTCATTTAGCACGGTGATTCTGAGTCCATGACAATGTGTCAGGAGTGCCTTCTTTTTATTGATGTAGTATACCGTTGTATGGATATAGTACATTTTGATTATCCGTTCACCCATTGACAAACAGTTGGGTTGTCTGCAGTTGGGGGGTAGCATGAATAATGCTGCTGTAGATGAGCATTCATATATAAGGCTTTACGTGGGCACATGCTTTCATTTCTGTTAGGTAAATAATTAGGAGTGGAATTGTTGGTTTGTATGTTAAGTTTATGTGCTTTTGCCCTTTTAAAAAGTACCAAACTGTTTTCCAAAGTGACTGTACCATTTTACATCCTCACCAGCAATGTGTGAGCGTTCCAGTTCCTCTATATCTTCACAATTTACTACTTCCTGCCTTGATTACAGCCATGCTAGTGGGTGTGAAGCAGTATCTCATTGTGGTTTAATTTACATTTCCCTAGTGACTGACAGTGTTGAACTTCATAGGCTTATTAGACATGCATGTGTTTGCCCTGGTGAAATGTCTATTCAACTCTTTTGTCTATTTTTTAATGTCGTTTTTTTTTTTTTAATTTAGCCTTTAATGTTCTTTATATTGGAGAAGGAAATGGCAACCCACTCCAGTGTTCTTGCCTGGAGAATCCCAGGGACAGGGAAGCCTGGTAGGCTGCCATCTGTGGGGTCGCACAGAGTTGAACACGACTGAAGTGACTTAGCAGTTCTTTATATACTCTGGATACAAGTCTTTTATCAGATAAATTATTTGCAGTTTTTTCTCCAAATCTGTGGTTAGTCTTTTCAGTTTCTTCATAGTGTCTTTCGAAGCACCAAAGTTTTCAACTTTCATGAAGTCTAATTTTTAAATATATATTTAGGTCTTGTTTTTAGTGTTATACACATGAGTTCCTCAGCCAGCCCAACTCTTTTCTCCTATATTTTCTTCGAGATTTTTTTTTTAAGGTTCCTCTTTCGTTTTTTTAAAAAAATTACGTCTAATATGTGTTTTTGGCTGTGCTGGGTCTTGTCGCTCTGCAGGCAGGGGCTATTCTCCAGGTGGGTTGCCCAGGCTTCCCATTGTGGTGGCTTCTCTTGTTAGGAAGCCTGGGCCTCTGAGCACATTGGCTCCAGGAGCTGTGGCACGAGAGCTCAGTAGTTGCACTTCCCAAGCTCTAGAGCCCAGAAGGTGTGGTGCCCAGGTTTAGTGGCACTACAGCGTGTGGGATCTTCCTGAACCAGGGACTGAACCTGTGTCTCCCACACTGACAGGTAGATTCTTTACCACTGAGCCACCAGGGAAGCCCCTCTTCTAGATGTTTTATGGTTTTAGCATTATGATCAATTTTTGCTAACTTTTGGACATGGTAATTTTATTACTTTTAAAGATAGATGAAATTAAGTAATTATCACCCTGCTCATTCCCACAAGTATACCTGAAGATATCTTTGGGAAAGTTCTGAAGGTGAGTAGAAGGGTACAGTTTTTTGTGTGTTTTTTTAATTTGTCTGACCTAATCTCAAACTATACTACCTTTTGCTTTAGTTTTTAAGTTTACTTTCTGAAACATCCACCTGTTAATAGCTCATATTTTTCTTTGAGAGGGTGTTATAGTTCCAGAACCCTCTTGAAGCTTGTGAATAACTTAAAAGTTAAGTAAAATAGTCTTTTATGTTACTATCCTATCAATGAATATTCCAGTAATTTGTCAGCAAGAAACATATAAAAAAATAAACTAATGATCATCGCATGAGAGCTTAACATCAAAGCTGTCCCATCTGAACCTATAGTTATGACCTCTGAATGTCCGCCTTTGTTTAAACAAAAAGCAGTATTTAGTTATTTGATAAAACTGATGATAGCAAACAGATAGAAAAAGTTCAAAAATCTTGATTAAAAAATACCAGTTTCTGCTTGTTGAGAATCGTGTGTTAGTGCTTTGTGGCCCAACAAAATGTGTCCACTCACGACAGGTCATTTTTAGAAATGAGGTTGAAAACCCCATCAAATATAACAACAGACATGCCTGAAAGATGATACATCTGAGTCTCCCCATGTCAATGAAATGAAAGCTTTTCTGAAAATGAAACGGCCTTCTTTTAGAACTCTGGAATCCTAAACTACCAGACATTTCAGGAACTATTTTGGCTGCAAATGATAAGAGAGATTTTTCTTTTTCATAATTTTTATTACAGTGGAAATGGTTTTTGTATTTCTAACAGTTTGACAAGAGCTAATTACAATGCGCTCATCTGTTTTGCGGACTAATTTGAGCCGTCGAGCATCAGCACTGCAAACGACACTCATGCTTCCCTTGCTCCAAGAATTTGTACTTGCTATAAAAGAAAACAGATTTGGACAGCCCTGAAAAAGTTGGGTTTGGTTTGAAGAAAACATTTCAGAATTACATTAGAGCTGGCCTACAAGTGAACTAAAAATACCTGCTCATCTCAGTGGTCTTGGCCCGGGGCCTTTCCATTTACTGTAAAAGTCAGGCTGTTTGAACAGTTGGAGTGCGGCTTGCTTGCTGTCTAAACTAGTGTTCTCTGATAACTTCTGTTACCATTGAAACACAAGCCCTATTGCAATTGAAGAGAATGTTTAGGGGTGTGGAAAATAGCCAAGAGAAATGTATACTTAGTGTTCAAACCTCTAGGCTTCCCGTGTGGTAACTAGACCACTTAGATCTGTTAAGAAATGGGAGAAAGACATTCATTAGTAAACATTACACAGCAAGGGTAAAAGATGGAGTGGAGTAAAGGAGGCTGTTAAAATCAGCCTGAGATGATTATTTGAATTGCAAACAGAAATGTTCAGACATAGCTAGAGCTGCTAAACATAACTCTTGAAGTTTTTCCAGAACAGAGGGATCGGAGAGGGGGGAGAGACCAGTGAAGGAGAAAATTAGAAAATTATAAGACAGAATGGGAGATGGAGTTTCAGAAACTGGTAAGATTGCTGAAATATATGATATTATTAGGTCTTAAATCTATTTATGAGGGTGAACATTTAAAAACATGCTTTCTGACTTTGGCTCTGTGATTTTAAGATGGAAATGAAGATATTAAATCTGGATTAAAAAATAAGCTGCCGTTACAGCGAGGTTATGTCATGAGGGATTAAAAAGAAAGATCAGAAATCAGTAGCCCAGGACAGATAATCATGGCAAGTTGGATAAGTGTGAGGAGATGATTTGAGTGGAAAAAAAATCAGAATGGTACCAAACATCCCCAAACTTGGCAGAGAACAACCCTCTGCATTTCAGCTACTAGATGAAAAAGCAGTTACCCATGATTGATCATCTGCTTTTTTCACATTTCTGTTTCTCTTCAGTGAGGTAGGTGGAGTATGAAGACCACAGGACTAATTTTTAAAGTAACTGGTATTGCAGACTTCACTAACATGTGTTTGGCTTGTTAGATAGCTGCTGGGTATACTTATTTTCTGGCACGTCTTATGGAACAGAGGGAGTTTTCCCCCCATGAGCAACTGCAGTGCCAGCTGTTGCCCTAAATATTGTACCTGTTCATGATGGAGAGAGCTTGAAAGCCAGATTTCAGGCTTAGGGAAAAATTTACATTTGGTACATTAGCAAACATTGTATCAGATTTGTCTCTCTACATACAGCATTTACACACACACAGAGGGAAGTTGATCAAGAACCTGCTTCAAAAATAGTAATGATAATAGAGTAACTTCTTTAAAACTTGAAACGATAACTGTCTTTAATATGCTTTAACATTTACAACACTTCCAAAGCCCTAGAAAATACATTAAAATGGTACATTTGTATGACAATATCCCTAGCTATCACATTTAACCCAACAGTTTTATTAAATAATAGTGTAAGAAGTTAAAAGACAGAAAGGGCTATTAGAACATTCTGTAACGACTTGCATATCATAGAAAAATAGGACTTTTTCCTTGGCACTAGAAACAAGTAAAACAGAAACAAATTGAGAAACAACATTTAAATCAGCCCTTTTTTATTAGAAAGTAATTCAAGCATGAAATGTTCTTTACCTACACTAGTAAGACAGTCTTCGGAGAAAGCAATGGCACCCCACTCTAGTACTCTTGCCTGGAAAATCCCATGGATAGAGGAGCCTGGAGGACTGCAGTCCATGGGGTCGCTGAGGGTGGGACATGACTGAGCGACTTCACTTTCACTTTTCACTTTCATGCATTGGAGAAGGATGGCAACCCACTCCAGTGTTCTTGCCTGGAGAATCCCAGGGACGGGGGAGACTGGTGGGCTGCCGTCTACAGGGTCGCACAGAGCCGGACACGACTGAAGTGACTTAGCAGTAAGATAGTCTTAATAGGGCTTCCCTGGTGGCTCAGATGGTAAAGAATCCACCTGCAGTGGTGGAGATCTGGGTTCAATCCCTGGGTCAGGAATATCCTCTGGAGAAGGAAATGGCAACCCATTCCAGTATTCTTGTCTGGAAAATTCCACGAGTCCTTTCAAAACCTGTTGGATTCTGGAGAACTGGGATTCTAGGAAAAGACAAGCTTCAGTGAGCTTAATAACCTTATTTATTCTATGTTTTTGACATACCTTAAGTATTTTTTAAGAGCAATTGTTACTGGAGAACAGCAACCTCCTCATGGACCAAATTATACCAGTTCATCAGTTCCTCTTTATTGTTTGTATTTAGTCATTTATAATGATAAATATGTGTTGACAAGTAATCTGCAAGGACAACTTTACATGCAACCTGTTTTTGAATAAGCAGAACTTCTATGAATGATGAAGCTATTAAACTCAAAAACATACTGTTTCTGTGGTAAGTGTTATAACTACTAGGTAAAGTACTAATTTCCAATGAAAGGCATCTCGGAGAATCAACATTCTCCAGGCATGTGTAAGCATTTGTCACTTTCATTCCTCATCCAAACTTTTACCAACATGAAACTCACAACATTGCTGGGATTGCTTATCAGTTATTCATGTGTGGTTGATGTGATGCTCTAGTTGGACACACTCTGGGCTTTACATTTTGGAGTTGTCAGTGTTCTCAAAGCAAAGCCAGAGCTTTTCATCTCTGACTTTGATAAAAAAAAAAAAATGACATGAAATAGTGGTACAACTTGTAAACTGAAAAAGAAAAAAATCTAAATAAATAAATACATCCCAAGCCTTTTGGCTGGCAGATTCTCTTGATATAATATCTCCATCAAGGAAAGTAGGGTGCATTCTGCTGTGATTGGTTGATAGCACCATCTTTGAGCTTTTTTGGTCCATTTTGTTGCAGAGATTCTTCAGTAGGTGTTTCTGTGAATCATAAGTAAGACAGCTTCGATGAGTCCTAGATTGTTGTCACGCTTGTTTCTTTAATAGATGAAGCCAGGCTATGATTTTCATGAAGGCCCAGATGTACTAAGGTGGTAGACTTTAAAGTTTCAGGCAGCAACTTCCAAAACCCTGTGTACCATTTCACAAAGTGAAGAACTGGAACTTTCTGATATGTATTTATAAGTGATCTAAGTAAATCTGAACCAACAATGATTTTTTAACACCATCAGTAAACAAATGTAGTAAGTTGCGGCTTTCACCAATGGCTCAGCGGTAAAGAATTCAGCTGCCGCTGCAGGAGATGCAAGAGATGCGGGTTTGATCTTGGGCAGGGAAGATCCCCTGGAGGAAGAAATGGCAACCCACTCTAGTATTCTTGCCTGGCGGGCAACAGTCCTTGGGGTCACAAAGAGTTGGACACAACTGAGCATGCAAGCAGGCACATTGTATATAGATTCAGTTCAAAGCTTTGCCAATAAATCAACCAATGTATAATTTTTTTCTACTCCTGATCATATATCTCATTCTGTCACCAGAACAACAGAGACAGATGGTTCTCTTCACATATTTTGCCCAATCAATCAGTATAAGTGATCATTTGGTAGAGACTACACTTTGACTTTTTTCCTTTAAACACATAACCGCTACCCCGCCCCAGCACATACACAAAGGCCTTGTCAGTTTGGTATCTGGTTGTAACTATTCAAAAAGAAAGCAGTAGAGGCAATCATCTTGGTTCTCATTCTGATTGGAGGAGGGAGAAAAACCACTGGGTATAAGCATGTATATGAGCCTATCAGGTTCCCTGAGTCAGTGTGGCAAGAACCCTAGGAAATAGCGAAAAAAGGTGGAGCATCCACTGGGTTTAAGGTTGTCACCAACTTATTTTCTAAAATTGTCCAAATAAAGCAGATCTTCTCTTCAAGAGAGCAATGTGTCCTACTTCGAAACTACCTTCAAAAGGCTATCGTGAGGCTGGGAATTAATCAGGTTCATAATTGCCTATCTTCTCTCCTCTGGTGATGGAAGTGGTACCAAAAGTTTTAGTGGAATCAACCAGAAATAAAGACCTGAGAACAAGTGGTGATACCATCTGGCTGTTGAAATCAAGGCAAGACCACCCCTTTCCCAGAAGAAGAAGTTCCAAAGTCCCTGATGATGTGTGGAGCCCAATTTAATCCAGGGGAGAGTAAGTGGGCAGAGTGGTTCCCCCGCCCGGTTCTTCTTTAGACAGATTTTTTAAAGAAGTAGTGAATATTAATGACAGAAACAGTCTAGTGCAAATCCGCCTGAATGAGCACATTTCATTTTCTCTGCTACCCTCATGCCATCATCTAGGAAATACACCTAGCCTTCTTACACGCATCTTTGAGTGCATACGTACATACCTGGTTCTTTTTCCTAAGTTAGTTGCGGAATAGCCTGGTGTCTATGTGAGAACTAGCGATGTTTCTCAAAGAGGAGTATAGTTAGCACTGAGGACAGGAATTTTTATTGGGGGAACTGCCCCACATATTTCACAGTATTCCACACCCATGCCCCACCCAACAACTGTTGGTATTACCTTTATTATCACCCAAGTCATTGTGATAAATAAAAACACCTCCACATTTTGCTAGATTGCCAAAAAAGATTTAAAGGAGGCAACTGATGGGACTGATTGGCAAAGAGTGCTTTCATTTGCTCCGTACTGTTCTTAGGAACAGTTTTTAATTTTTAAAAACAGATCATATTTTTAATTCAGGAATTTTATAACTTTGCTGATGGCTTTTTCAAAAAGAAAAGACAAATGTTTTTGGTTCCACTTTATATCCACTAGTTTTTCTCTTTAAAGACAGTCTTCGTGGTAGAGGTAAAATAGTTTCCTTATAAGGATTAATCATCAAAATCAGTTTTGTATGTGGCTAGGCCCCTTACAGTTTTTTTGTTTGTTTGTTTAAAGCATTGCCTAAATCTTCAAAAGGCAAACCTTCTACATTTATTATCTTTCTAATCTGAGGCCTCTCACATCAGCAAATATTCTCACACCAAATGCTGTTAGCATAAGCATGTGTGTACTTTTGATACATTTCCTTATTCTGTTTCATCTGAAATAGACATTTTTGCTTGATGAAACAGGAAAACATGAGACGGTGCAGGTTGGGTGGAAATGGGTTAATACTGTGAGGGTCGCAAATGTGTTAAGTTTAAGAAAAAAATGAATTGAAATTAGGGAGGAAAAGATTTTCTAAAAGGGCCGTGAAATAATTAATTGTTTTGTAGGAGATGGCCTTTCCATGTAGGCAGAGCATTTTCTCTTCACTTCTTTCTGAAGAGACAGTCAAATAGAGAATCTCATCTCTTAATTAGAAAGAAAAATACTCATCAAACACATCTCATCACTGGAGAACTAATGACTCACAGCTGTTAGTCTGAAAGGGCAGGCTTTTTTTTCTTGAACAGTAGGAAGTGTTAATCATTTTGGATGAGATTTCTTTTTTAAAATATACTGTAGTTTGCAGAAGAATAGGATATTCAATATTCCAGCTTAAATGATTTTTGTTTGAAGCGCGCTCCCCAGAGATTCTCTCCTGTGCCGCAGTGAATGATCCTTGAATGCAGGCATCTTCCACTGCACTTCAATGCGATCATCAATGGATGGGACGAGGTGGATGGCCCAGTCCTGCCAGGGACTCTTAAAACCCCAGGCTCAAAGAAAGAGAAATCAGACATCTTGTGCCTGCTAAGAAATGGTGTTGCTGTAAAACCTGAATATTTTGAATCATACACTCTACTTCATATAATTTGCCTTATTTAAATGTAAGTTAAAAGCCCTGGTCCACCTTCATTAGCTTCTGAGTAGAAAGGGTCTTTTTATTTGTTTAATCTTTATGTGAAAAAGTAAGGCTTTTTTTTTTTTTTTTTTTTTGTCTGTAAAATGTAATTGGCTCATTCATTTTCCAGTCTTTGCCTTTACAGCCACCTTGCTAACCTCTTCTAAACATTTTGGACAGAAGAAAACCCCATTTAATAAGAACCTTCTGAATAGCTGACTTTGATTATTCAGACAGTGACGATAAAAAATAATAAAATTGGCTCCACAAAACTCATTCTGACCATTAGTATTTGACCTCTTTGCCATGCCAAACTATTACCAGAGCACCTAAAAGTGGTATTCCATTTCTTCGCACTATTGAGAAAGTGGTTATCCCAGAGCAAGAGGAAGCAGGGGAAATAAAGTCTACAAATTGAATAATCAGTCCCTAAATAATTGATGCCTTCGGAGCATCAACATTCACTGTAAGATCCTTTACCTTAGAGGCAGTGGAGCATTGTGGGAAAATCACACTGGATTGGGAGTCAACCGACTCTGCCACTCACTGGAGGATGTGCTTGGACAAGTTTCAACCTTCTCGTCCTCAGCTTTCTCCTTTGTAAAATGAAAATAGTCTCAGCCTTCCAGGCCTGTCATGTGGGACTTGCCCTCTAAAGTTCACTTTATGCAGTGTGATATGATACTTGTTAGGACAAATTATGTCATTTACCTTTCAGATTTTCAAAAGAGCCATTCAGAATACTTATGATTAAAATGTAGATTGCTCTTAAAGCCTGGCCCAAATAGATACTGAAGGATTGTGTTTTGTGATGTTACTGATAAAAATCATAGGCAAGATAACACTGATTTAGCTAAAAGGTATCTGGATTTGAAAGCTAAAAAGTTGTGGATAGGAATTTATATTCATCAAATTGGTTGTTTAGAACAAGATACTTTTATATCTAAGGGCATGAGGTTGTTAAAAAATTGTTAACATTTAAAAACTTAATTTTTTCATTTCAAGACTTCACAAAATCTATAATGAGTGCTAATGTCATTTATCAGCACCAGTGGGTCTCCATAAAAATCTAGATTTATCTTGCTCTGATTACTAGTAAAAAAAAAAAATTCACTGCAACCCCTCTTAAATTTAATACTTGTGACTTCCTTCCAGCAAACTCTTTCCAGACCACACAGAAATCCCTCTTAGGAATACCACTCATCTTCTGTAACTGCTCAGAGAACAATTATCATGTTGACTTATCTTGGAGTATTATTTTATAAAGTCTCTGTAATTTTTCAGAAATAATTTTAAATACGAAAAGCATTAATTGATAGTACATACATTAATGCGCTACTTTGTAATAAGCATTTTTACATGTATTACATCACTTGTTGCCCACAGGCAACTTGTGAAATAGGTATTACCATCTTCATTTTATAGATGACAGACTAAAATAAAAGAAAAACTGACCTGCCCAAGGTCTTATGATGATCAAATATCAGAACTAGATCTAAAACCAGTTCTTCAGACTCCTAGTTCAGACCATGTTTTATTATATCACACTATCTCCATGGAGAGAATATACATCAGCTAACATTTGCTGTATAACCACTCCATTGGTGGTGTGAAGGAATGGCCATTCGTTTAGTGATGATTCTGTAGATGAACAAGCCGGATCAGGTTCTGCTGAATATTTAATTGTTCTCCTCCAGGCTCAGTTATGTATCTGTGGTCAGCTTCTGATCGGTTAGGCAGCTCTGCCTCTGGATACTTCTGGATCCTGGGGCAATGGAGACGACTGCGTCACATGTCTCTCACTCAGCAGACTAGCTTGTGCTTCTTGACATGGTGGCTCAGGGTTTGAAGACAGCAGAGGGGGAAACCCAGTGAGCAAGTACTTTTAAGCCTCTGTCCAGCATTTTGCAACTCTTCCCTTGGCCAAAACAAGTCCTATGTCTAAGCTCAGTGTCATCATGGGAGAGTATTTCAAAAGGCCTGACTACAGGAAGACTTCAACAAATTGGGGTCATTACTGCATCTAATCACTATACGTTAAATATAAAAATACTGAAAATGGCACTCACTTCATCATCTCTTCTTTGGTAGTTGACTTAGCTTTCTAAACATAGCTCTTTTGCTTGAATCCATTCTATGGATGCTAAAGTGGTATAGGAACAGTGATGAGCTACAAGAGCGTCAAAAATGTTACATGTAGTATGAGCCAAATATGTTCCTGCTTGTAATAATAACTAATGCTTACTGGGTATCTTATAGATCTAAGCACTAGGCTAATTCCATCTCAACTCTGTAAATAGTGTAGTTTCCATTTTTCAGGAGATAAAACGAGGAATATTCTAGTAACTAACCTAAAGTCACATAGTTAAGAACTAGTGAACTTGGATACAAACGTGGGCCTAGTTCACACACCCGTGCACACTCGGGCACCACACTGCAGCAGTTTTTTGAGGGATTCCCATGGTCATGGGTAACAGTCCAAGGAAGATTAACAAAGAGCTCCTACTATCCAAAATAATGTGTAAAAACTCACAATATCCTTTTTCTAATGAAAAAGGTTGTATGTACTTAGTACCATTTGACTAATGTCCCATGGAGATTTTGTGAATCACAGCCATCTAGTGATTTGAGAAAGAAAACCAGCAAGTTCTTGGAGCAGTTTTTGTTTCTAATGAGCAAGGCAAACAAATGTAGGACTGAAATGTTTTATTTTGAATGGAGTCATGGATTTTATGAAAGTCATATATAGATTGCCCAAGTTTCCTTATTAAAATTATTGGGAGGAGAGAGGGGGAACAGTCAAGGAGACTGTGACAACGAGAGGAAAAATAAGGAAAAATGCCATACACAGTGATGAAGTCAAGGGAAATTGAACACTGCACAAACCTTAGAAGTGAAAGTGAAAGTTTCTCAGTCCTGTCCAACTCTTTGTGACCCCATGGACTATACAGCCCATGGAATTCTCCAGGCCAGAATACTGAAGTGGGTAGCCGTTCCCTTCTCGGGATCTTCCCAACCCAGGGATTGAGCTGGGGTTCCCTGCATTGCAGGTGGATTCTTTACCAACTGAGCTATCAGGGAAGCCCTAGTTTAACCTGGAGAAATTCTATAATCATCAGCTCCTCTTTCCATGTCCCATGCAGGCATAAAGGGTTTCTGAATATATGGGTTGGGAAAGTCCTAGGCATTTTATGGTTTATATTTATGCTCTGTGGATGTGTCAGTGATTTTTTTTTTTTTTTTTTTTTTGGTCTCATTTTAGTACATTATCTCTCTCTCCCTCTTTTTTACCCAAACCTATGAAAAAGTGTGGTCAGGACCAAGGACAGATCCTGCATTGTCTTAGCCTCCATGTTTCTCTGAGCTGCCCTCATGAGACACTGAAGACCCATCTAGGAGTGTTTGGGTTTTTATAGGAAAAAGGAAAGGATCCCATCTTAGTGCAGGGGGAGCTCCATGGAGAAAAAAATAAAATAGCTTCAGTATGTGAGAGCTGGACTGTGAAGAAGGCTGAGCGCCAAAGAATTGATGCTTTTGAACTGTGGTGTTGGAGAAAACTCTTGAGAGTCCCTTGGACTGCAAGGAGATCCAACAGTCCATTCTAAAGGAGATCAGTCCTGGGATTTCTTTGGAAGGAATGATGCTAAAGCTGAAACTCCAGTACTTTGGCCACTTCATGTGAAGAGTTGACTCATTGGAAAAGACTCTGATGCTGGGAGGGATTGGGGGCAGGAGGAGAAGGGGACGACAGAGGATGAGATGGCTGGATGGCATCACCTACTCCATGGACATGAGTCTGAGTGAACTCCAAGAGATGGTGATGGACAGGGAGGCCTGGCGTGCTGCAATTAATGGGGTCGCAAAGAGTCGGACACGGGGTCGCAAAGAGTCGGACACGACTGAGAGACTGAACTGAACTGAACTGATGGAGAGAACAAGCTAAAAGGCTCCTTCTTGCTTTGAGGATTCTCTTTCTTAGAGGATCATCACCATTAACAAGAATTAGTATCATCACTAGTACTATAGAGAATAATTGCTTTTTCTTACTGATTCTTAGCAATATGAATCCAGAGACTGTGTCTTATCCTAATTTTTGAACACCTAGCATTATATAGAACATAGATGTTCAATAAATACCTTTATTGTCAATCTGTGTTCATGCCTTTTTTTAGTTGATGTTTGATTGGCCTATAATGTTATATTATTGTCAAGGGTTCGACATAATGATTCAATATTTGTATATATTGTGAAATGATCCCCACAGTAAATCTAGTTACCATCCTTCACCATACATGGCTTGTCATTTTATAACTGGAATTTTGTACCTTCTGACATCCTTAACCCATTTCACCCAGCTCCCTCACTTTCGGCAACTACTGATCTGGTTTTGTTTTTGTTGTAATTTTTGTTCATCTGGTTTCTTTGTTTTCCCCTTGATCTTTTTTGGCTGCACCACAGGGCATGTAGAATCTTAGTATTTCATCCAGAGATTGGACCTGTGCTTCCTGCAGTAAAAGTATGGACTCTTAACCACTGAACTGCCAGCAAAGTCCTTGTTTTTTTTATCTGTTTGTTTTGTCTTTAGATGCTACATAAATGTGAGATCATAGGGTGTTTGTCTTTCTCTATCTGACTCGTTTCACTAACATGATTCATTTAGCATAACACCCTCCGGGTCCATCTTGGTTGTTGCAAATAGCAGGATTCCATTCTTTCGATGGTCGAATAGTATTCTGTTGTATACATAACATCTGTATCCATTCATCCATTGATGAACAGTTAGGTTATTTCCATGTCTTGGCTGTTGTAAATAATGCTGCAATAAACATGAGGGTGCTTCTATCTTCTTGAGTTAGTATTTTCATTTTCTTCACATAAATACCCAGAAGTGAATCACTAGATCATATGGTAGATGTGTTCTAATTTTTTGAGGAACTTCCATACTGTTTTCCTCAGTGGCTGTACCAGTTTGCATTCCCACTAATAGAGCATAACAGATCCCTTTTCTTCACATTCTTAACAATGCTTTCTATTTCTTACGTTTTTATAATAGCCATTCTAACAGATGTGACCTGATATCTCCGTAGGGGTTTGGTGTGCATTTCCCTGATGATTAGCATCTTTTCGTGTGCCTGTTGACCCTCTGTATGTCTCCTTTGGGAAAATGTCCATTCAGATCCTCTGCCCATTTTTTAATCAGTTTTTGCTTGGTTTTTGGCTATTGAGTTATATGAATTTTTGAACATTAACCCCTTATCAAATGTATATTAATAATTTACAAATATTTTCTGCCAGTCAGTCGATTGGCTTTTCATTTTCTTGACGATTTGTTGTTTCCTTTGCTGGGCTTCTTAGTTTGATGTAGTCCTGCCTGTTTATTTTTGCTTTTGTTGCCTTTGTTTTAGAAGTCAGATCCAAAAAATCATACTGAAGATCAGTGTCAAGGAGCTTACTGCCTATGTTTTCTTCTAAGAGTTTTACGGTTATAGATCTTAACATTCAAGTTTTTAATTTCTTTTGAGTTGATTTTTGCATATGGTGTAAGAAAGTCTGATTTTATTCTTTTGCCTGTGGCTGTTCAGCTTTCCCAACAACATTTATTGAAGGAACTTTCCTTTCCCAAAAGAAGAGAAAATTACACATCAGTTTCCTTGATGAACACAGATGCAAAAAATTCTCAACAAAATATTAGCAAACTGAATCCAGCAATACATTAAAAAGATCATGTACTATGATTAAGTGGGATTTAGTCCGGGGGTGCAAGGCTGCTTCGGTATCCATAAATTATCAACCAACAGGATATAAAACGTTAATAAAATAAAGGCTAAACTGCATATGATCATCTCAATAGGTGCAAACAAAAAAGCATCTGACAAAATTCAGTATCCATATATGATAAAAATAACTCTCAACAAAGTGAGTGTAGCTGCAGTGTGCCTCAACACAATAAAGGCCATATATGATAAGCCCACAGCTGACATACTCAATAGTGAAAAGCTGAAATCTTTTTTCCTCTAAGATCAGGAACAAGAATAGGATGCCTACTTTGCTGGGTTTATTTTACAAAGTGTTGCAAGTCCTACCAAGAGTAATTAAGCAAGAAAAAGAAAAGTCATCCATATTGGAAGAAATAAGTAAAACTGTCACTATTTGTGGATGACATGGTTTTATATATAGAGAACCCTATAGACTTCTCAAAAAAAATTTGTTAAAATAAATGTATTCAGTAAAATTGCATGACACAAAGTCAACATATAAAAATGTATGGCAGGTCAATGCACTATGTACTATCAGAGACAGAAATTAAGAAAACACTCCCATTACAGCTACATCAAAAGAATAAAATACTTAGTAATAAATTTAATTAAGGTGAAATACCTATCACTAAAAACTACAAGATACTGATGAAAGAAATTGAAGATACAAATAAATAGAAAGCGCCATTCTAGGCTCTGGGGATAGAATGTGAGCTAAAAGGAAAAGTCCCTATCTTTAAAGAGCTTATATTTTAGTGATTGTCTAAATTTTACTAATAAATATGCAAAGAATTAATACGAATCCTAGCCAAAAATAACTCTCTCTTTTATATGTGTTGATGTCTGTCAAATTTGCCTTAAATCACTTCCTGAATAAAGTACGTTTTAAGATACATTTTAATAGAATAATCATAGCCATCAGTTATAATTTGTGTCATCTTTAAATATATTACATATATTTCAAAAATTAAATGGAAATATTTTCCTTTTCTGGAAATCTTTATACTTCCCTGGTGAAAGAGAAGATATGGCTCATGTTTCATGCATTAACATATTTGAGATTTTTCTTATTCAGGAACTTGAATCTATAGTTACCATGTAATTCTGTCCAAAATTCATTTCTTGGGTTACTAAACCATTATTTATGCTTTTTGGTGTCCGTGTGGGTTATGAATATAAAAGAATCCAGTAAAATATACAGTCTTCAAAATTTAATGTCACATTAAAAAAAAAAAAAAACCTGATGGTACAGTACTGTCATTTAAAATATTAAAGAAGGGATGTTAGTGGTGATCAGGTCTACAGAGCTCTATTGAGAACTGAACACACTGAGTAGAGTGACTTTCTAAGGCCCAGAACCTGTCTTCTGGCCCATGGGCCAGGGGTCCCTCTGCCACTCTGCACAGATTTCTTTTCTCTGCAGTTTGAATAGGCTGTGGGCTTCTCTGAGGTTTGTTAAGAAAGCTGCAAACAGCCCATGCTACTGTACTTGAGGTGAAGGTTCTTAGGGCACTGCTCCTTGCTCTTCTGATCTGTCAAATGCAAGATATTAGCATGACCCCCACCAGCTGGCTCAAATTCCCAGTTACACTCTGGTTCAGCTAAATCTTAGCAGACAGATACTTTCTAGCTTTCACTATTAGAATATGTATTTCTTAAGGGCCTCAGTTGATAAATAGTTAATTTCATCAGTTTTTAAAATATTGATATCGTTTACACAGTCATTTTTTTGAGCACTTACTGAGTACCCAGTGTGTTAAACCTTAAACACATTTCAACTGTTAATTCTCACAACCTCTCAAGGATTCCCCACTCAGGATTCCCATTTTACAGAAGAAACTAAAGGGAAGAAACATACCATGCCAGAAGTTAGAGGACTAGTTACCTTTAGGGTGGAATCTAGCTCTCAACTACCTTCTGACTTAAACTATCTTAATTTGGCAGCAGGGGCCACAGACCCAGAGAATTTAGATGGTCTGTGCAGGGTTATAAGAGCCTGGTGGGGTGTGAGAGTCACACTTTATATCCGTTGCTGGTTATTTCACCACACAAATGCTCTTAAAGTGGTTTCTTCTGCCAGCCCAGGTGAGTCTCTAATCTTGCATCCTTCTTACAGTTTAAAAAACCATTTACATACTTAGACAAGTAGGTAGTTTTAAAAGATAATTAAAGTAGACATTTAAAATTTCCCTTTGACAAAATTACTCCGTTTTAAAATAGCTGTTCGATTTTAAAGTAAGGCTGAATGTTTTTACACTTGTTGGGAGCAGTGCTTTATTCATCATGTGAAATCTTGAGGACTCTATTGGTGTAGATGTGGTATTTTCATCTGCCTATTACGCTTGTTACGTTGTATTATCCAAGTGAGATTTTTTTTTAAACCCCTAATATTAAATGGTGATTCATCCTTTATCATTAAGGCAGATATACCATTTATTTCTGACAATGTAGTGAAGCTCATTTTGCTGACTTTTTTTTCAAACTTGATTTTGTCCAGTCTAACAATAATTTCACTGGAGGAGAAAAATTAAAATTGCCCCACTGACAGTTTTCCTTCAGAGAAATTCAACAAAGTGAAAATCTTCATGATTTTCCAGGGGTCAGTTGTCATTTTAGAAAAAACGCCTAACAAGTTCTCAAGGCTTTGTTTTCAAGATAAATAAATCTTTCCATTCTGCAAAGTTGGTTGTGTGTTTTTGTTTTGGAAATGCAATATGGATAAGAGAGTCCATTTAATGAAATTCAAAGTTGACTCATCTTTTTCTTTGCCCTTCTCTCTCCTCCAGCTCTTTCTGTTTGTCGTCTGGAACTTTGAGCTCTACATGATACCACTGGTTTTTTTGTTACTACTGACATGGAACTACTTCTTGATAATATCAGGAAAAGATAACAGGCAACGTGATACAGTAAGCCTTTTACTTTCTTCTTTTTTTTTTTATGTGTTTTTGTTCTCATTCTTAGTCTCCCTGGCAAGATCAACATTGCATTTGGTTTTGCACTCCAGAAATTCTGTCTATAAATACTCAAGTTTGACAGAAAGTTTTCCCAGTTCTAAACTAACAATTGTTTGGTTCTAACACAATGTAAAGTATTTGCCTATTTTTAACATTACTCATTTTGGTAGGAACTAAAGTTGAGAATATGCTGAAGAATGAGTTATGATTTTTAAGTATAAATTGTTTATTGCAAGTGATTATTTCTTTTTATTCTCCTTGGTTGTATTTATGTCTCAATGAATCCTGAGTTAAGTTATAATATTGCAAAATTATCTATTTGGTCAGACCAAGTGAATGTATTTCATATAAAACATTTCTCTGTGGTCGCCATTGGAGGGAAGGAAGACTTGATGGTTGTTGGCCTAGATAAGTGCAAAAAGTACCTTAATTCAATGTTCATTCACTGAACAACAGCAAATATACTTATCTGTGTCAGGGGTATATTAGGATACTGGCTTATGGATCAAGACCTTTCGTTTAACCTAGGGAAAGTTATACTGAACTCACCTGTTCTCTTTGACATTTTTGAAAATTTTTAGAATGTGTGAGATGACCTTTTATCTCTCAAAGAGTTTTAGATTGAGAAGCAGAAGCTAGCCACATTATAATCATGTTTGTAATTCTCCCCACCAGCCTTCATTTCCTTAGATTATCTCAGTTACTACACCCCAACCAAACTGAACAGCTTCCAAAACCTCCTCATAAATAAACACAAATGTCTTATCCGTCTAGAACATTCAAAGTTTTATAATGTACAGCTGTTAAGAGTAATTTAAGGGTTTTTCAAACATGAGAATCTATTTGGTCGCTATTAGTCCACCTCAGATTGCATTGATTCTTTTCTTATTTGCCATTAAAAGCCTCTATTTGACTTCTAATCAAGACTTTTGCAACTACTGTGCCCATAATGATGCAAGAAACAGACCTATTTGATCATAAATGATGATGCCTGCAGCCATGAAATTAAACAATGCTTCCTCCTTGGAAGGAAAGTTATGACCAACTTAGATAGCATATTGAAAAGCAGAGGCATTACTTTGCCGACAAAGGTCTGTCTAGTCAAGGCTATGGTTTTTCCAGTGGTCATGTATGGATGTGAGAGTTAGGCTGTGAAGAAAGCTGAGCGCCAAAGAATTGATGCTTTTGAACTGTGGTGTTGGAGAAAACTCTTGAGAGTCCCTTGGACTGCAAGGAGATCCAACCAGTCCATTCTAAAGGAGATAGGCCTTGAGTGTTCTTTGGAAGGAATGACGCTAAAGCTGAAACTCCAGTACTTTGGCCACCTCCTGCGAAGAGTTGACTCATTGGAAAAGACTCTGATGCTGGGAGGGATTGGGGGCAGGAGGAGAAGGGGACGACTGAGGATGAGATGGCTAGATGGCATCACTGACTCGATGGATGTGAGTTTGCGTGAACTCTGGGAGTTGGTGATGAACAGGGAGGCCTGGCGTGCTGCGATTCATGGGGTCACAAAGAGTCGGACACGACTGAGCGACTGAACTGAACTGATACTACTTTATTATAAAGTAGTACATAGTATAGTTAGCATCATAGTGTTTGTACAGACATACTTATGACATGAAAGAATTTTCCTTTTAAATAACTCAAGCACGATATACTGTAAATGTTTACAAAAGAAAAATATATACTTTTTGAAATAATTTTCTATAACATCAAAGTAAAAGAAAATCCAGATACACAACTACCAAATACATGGCAGAGTTGCCAACAACGACCATGTTTATTTCCCTATACTAGTTGTGTATATTTCTGTCTCTCTCATGAGGTTTTAAATTTGAAGTAGCGAACTATTCATCTTTGTACTTGCTACCATCTCTAGCGTGTGTTTTGTAAGTTAGAAATGTTCAAACATTTTTGGAAAGTTTATCAAACCAAACATGAGATTTCTCTGAGAGATTTTAATGGTTAGACAGCGTCAACAGACAAGTTATTATTATTATTGGCAAGGATTTTGTGGATATATATATTTAACTTGCACACTGAGAGACAAGTCCCATGTGGTGTCATGGGGACTAATAGGTACTTTTGTCAATTAATCCAGGATGTTTTCTTTAAGAACACAGTACTCTTTTAGGCAATTGCTTTTTTGTTCCATTTATTTCTGGGAAATTGTTGAGAGAGAAGAAAATCTACTTTTCATTCAGTTGCCTTGAGACAAATTTGCAAATAATAATGTTTGTAAATAAGAAAAAGTGGTAATTTCATTTCAGCTTCTTAATCCTACGAGGGGGTTTATTTTCAATATTTAGTCATTGGTTTGACTATTCTCAGTAAAAAAAAAAAATTCTGAAACTATAGACTTTGCTTGCTATTTTCTTCAAAATATACCAGTCTTGACTGGAAAGGTCTACTTTTAGAGGGAAAGTATATAAGGTAACCTCTTTTACTTCAAATTCTCTGAGAATTTTTATAAGCCTATTAAAAAATTATATATCATGAAAATTTTTCTGCTGCTCTTTTCCCCCAAAATATAATTCCAGTATGGTAATTACACATCTTTCCTTGTTGGCACATCTCTGACAGAATCTCCCTTTTAGCCATGGACAACATTTTCTTCCCCAGCACAGCCCACTGTGAAACGTTCTTTAGTCTAACTTTGCATGGAATGCCAACTGCACTCCATAACTCCCAGTAATTGCCTTTTATTTGCCCAAAACACACATATCCACATATTCTGTTCTTTCTAGGCACCGGAGCAGCAATCACAACGTTTCATTCAGCTTCTCATTCACTGGCTCAGTTGAGACCTTACGTAACTCTTCAATCCAATTTGTCTAATTATGTGTTTTCTGCCATACCCAGCTGTGCATTTGAACTGGTTGCTCCTTTTGAAAAGAAACCTGGATTATACTTTGCTGGTTATAGATTACATACACACGTGTATATACATATATATTCATACACATATATGTACACATAGGTCCATATTCACATTCATATGTATGTAAATGAAGGAAAAGTGTTCGTAGAGGTGGCCATGCTGTGCCTAAAGAGTACTTATCTACTGCATAGTGGGGAGCATTGAAAGAATGGTACTTTGTCCTAAATCCCTATTGCTTTCCCAAAACAATGCAGAATTTTTCAGCATGTGTGAAAACTTGAGGGAATCTCTAAAGTAAATAAATCATACTGTTGGCTGATTCTAAACCAGGAAACTTTCTGTTTTAGGAGAAGGGGATGTAGGGGTGGAGGGGAATATTCTGTCAGGCACACAAAAAATATCAGCTGCACATTATTCACTTGAGAAAATCCAACTAGAATGAAAATTATAGAAGAAAAACAAATCAAAATCAACCTCAAGTTTGTGTGGCAAAGAGCAAAAAGGAGATAATATTTCCATGACATGAGAGAGAGAAAAGGAAATGAATAGTGTAAAAGATTAAAAAGTATATAGATGGGTAAAAATTCTGTCTTCAAAATATTAATGGAGAGTTGAGATTAATACTAAAATAGGAAAGGATTTCTTTGTCTATTGTTTATTAGGGAGACCACTTCCATTTTGGAGACTTAGGATCACAGGAACTTAAATCCCCTACTTTTTCCTCACCATGGTGTCTGTTTTTACTTTAATGAAAAAAATGAGATCTAACCCTTGCCAAGTAAGTTTTGTGGCATTTCATGAGAACTCGTTGAGGAAAGGATAAAGAAACAGCCGTTCCAATGATACAGACTTAGAGTTGCGCTCGAGAACCATTCCAGTGATATAGACTTAGATTAGAGTTGCACTCGAGAAAGAGATGTTTAGCAATGGCATTTTGCCTCCATTGTCTCTGTCAGACTTACTAAAAATAAGCAATTCTTGATCTAAATCTATCTATACTCAGACCATGACATTAAACTTTCTAGCATAAGAATTGCTAGACTTTTCCAGAGGAAACTGTTTAATATAAACTTCATTCAGAGATGTCTCTGGCATGAACGGGATACAAAGATAGGGCTATCATACTTCTCTTGGTTTCAGCCATCACTCCAGGACCAGGGGGAAATCGCCCTGCACTGCCCATTAGGCTGGTACCAACTGTCCACATTACAGTTACTATAAACTGAGATTTTGTAGAAGTACATGCCAAGAAGTGGTCTTTACTTTGGATTTAAAAATTACCAAGTCTTCATCACACCCTGGGCACTGTGTTAAGCAGTTTCTTTCAAGCATGGCTACAAGAACCCTTCCTTGAGAGAGAGGAAATCAAGTCTCAAGATATAAGAAATGGGTTGATGTATGGCAAAACTAATACAATATTGTAAAGTAATTAACCTCCAATTAAAATAAATTTATATTTAAAAAAAAAAGAAAGAAATGGGTTGTCCAAGCAAACCAGAGCTCTGTTATACTCGCTCAGAGACAAATATCATTATTACTACCTTATATACAGGGAAACAGGGTAGAGAGATTAAACAGCTCCAAAGGCAGACGGTTAGTCCGAAAGTGCCAGAGAGGGAATTAGGATCTGCCAGTCTTTCTGAAGTTTGCACTCCTTACCTCCAGTCCATTAAATTTCCTCTTAGAGCTATCGTTTGGTCTATTCCAGGTCTTCCTGAGTACCTTTTAAGCACATTTCTCCGTTACATTTCAGAACAGTCAGTAGGAGGAACTCTACCTTTGAACAGACATTGTTTGAAAACCCTCATTTTCCCATTCCACCCCCCATCTCCTCCTCACCTCTCATTCAGGAGAGGAGCAGGTACCTATTCAGCCTCTTGGATTTATCAAATATCCTGTTAAACCTTTTAGAAGCCTGCTCTCTTTGAATTCTTTATAATAACAATGTCAAGTAGATGATTCTAAATGATTGTATCTTCATTTTATGAATGGGGAAATTCAACTCAAAGAGGATCTCCACAGAGTAAGTGGGACTCGAGCCCAGCTGTGGCCTGTCCTGAAAACTCAGGTGATGGTTAACCAAGCCATCACTTTCGAAGTGTCTGGAGCCTTACAGAGACTCCTAGGCATCCCCCAAATTCCTTCCTGTGAGGTACCTGGTGACCTCTCAACAATGCGTACTGGTCACATTTTGACTCCAGGTGACCCCATTCATTTAAAAACCTGGAGGAATACCCTCCCTCCACCCAGATGAGTATGGGGAGAGTAAATCAGAGATAATAATCCTTCACATTCGTGAAGAAAGTCTCTGAATATCTGTGACATTCAAACATTCTTCAAGCAATATGTTTTAATTACATTCTAAGAGAGCATTCAATTTACTGTCAAGATATGCCTCCCACACAACAACCTCAGTTGCCTAATCAATGGAGACTTTAAAAGACTGAAGAGTAGGCTAGATCAATGAAATCATTCTCTAACTGATGGTCTCACTGTGATAAAAGTTGAACCCCAGCCTGTCTACTAAAATACTTCAGTAAATACCAAAATGTTTCGTTAGTCCCACCACATGGCAAAGCCCTCCACTCTTCTTTTCCCCTTTAGAAGAGCACTGAATATATTTGTTGTTCTTGGGTTTATTCCAATTAGGCCCAAAACATTGATGTCTAGAAATAAAGCTTGTAAGGAGAGCATTTTCTTTGCTACCATAAATGCTGTTGATTGGACAAGTGGGAATCATCCACCAGATACAAACCACCAAAGAGACGTCTGACTGTTTGACCTGACTTCCTATAAATCAAACTCATTTATTATTTTCTCAGCCAGTACTCTCAGCTCCAGGGTGGAATATTTGAAGAAGCAAACCATTGAATATGTGAAATATTCTGAACAGGATTTAAACAGACTGGCCAGAGCTGAGCTGAGAGGAGCGCACTCCATAGAAGAAGCACTGGGGTGTGTGGTCAGACCCTTGGTACTTAAATGAGGACTTTATCATTGACAGAAAGTAGCGTGGATCAGAGCCTCCTGAGTCTGCATCTCAGTACCAAAAAGAGCATGTACTTGCTCTTAACAGAAGCAGCACTGAGTCATACAGACTGTAAACATGTCTAAAAATAGATGATCACTCTTTTCTTTTTCCTACTTATTTCAACAAATATCTCAAATTTTTAAGAAGGTCACCAGCTTGCAAAAACGTGAGGAGGACTGTGCAAAGTACCAGACCTCTAGTTTTCCAGCACAGTCACAAGCAGAAAGAAACCAACCACCAATCACGTGTCAGTAAAAAATGTCTGCGCTTATGGCCCCTCTCAAGCTGTTCAGCCGCTTAGATGTGCCAGACGATCACTCACTATCCGGGCCGGTGCCCTGTGCCCTGATGACCATCACCTCACAGGCTCTGGACACACTCCCGGCAGGATCTGCACATTTTCTCCACTCTTCTCAAATGCTCCCCCACTCTATATCTCCTCCCTCCCAGTAGATGACCACGCCTTTCTACTTTGCAAAGTTTCCTCAAAACTCCAACCTCTGAAGGCCTCTGAAATTGTTCCCAATTTAGGGTTGCCAGATTGAGCCAATAAAAATACAGATGCCCAGTTAAATCGGGATTGCAGATAAACAACAGGAGATATTTATACAAAAATAATATTCATTATTTATCTGAAATTCCAATTTCACTGGATGACTTGTATTTTTCTGGCAACTTTCCCCAAAATCACAGCTTGTTTTCTTACCTCAAAACTTGTAGGAAGGTGATAATTCTAAAACAAAATGCTGATTTTTCTCCTTCTGCTACTTTTATCTTTCCATAATATCTTCAAGGCTGTCAAAGAAAGATTCCTCACGTGTACACCCCACCCAAACCATTTGTTGTGGTGGTTTAGTTGCTAAGTTGTGTCCAACTCTTTCGCAACACCATGGACTACAGTCTGCCATTCTCTTCTGTCTGTGGAATTTTCCAGGCAAGAATACTGGGGTGAATTGCCATTGCCTCCTGCAGGGGGATCTTCCAGCGATCAAACCTGTGTCTCCTGCATTACAGGCGGATTCTTTACTTCTGAGCTACCAGTTCAGTTCAGTTGCTCAGTTGTGTCTGACTTGACCCCTATGGACTGCAGCACCCCAGGCCTCCCTGTCCATCACCAACTCCGGAGTTTACTCAAACTCATGTCCATCATGTCGTTGATGCCATCCAACCATCTCATCTTCTGTCATCCCCTGGCAACACCAGAGTAGCACCCAAACCATAGCTGCAGTTTTATCTCCCCTATATTCCATCAGGATCCTGTGTGTGTGTGTGTGTGTGTGTGTGTGTGTGTGTTTGAGAATGGAGTGCTTCATGAGCAAAAGATAGAGGTAGCGGGGAAAAGTGGGGAATGCTCTTTCTCATCTCTTTCATCTAAAAAGGAACCATTCACCACTTGGGAGAGCAGGAGAACGAGGCTCAGAGGGTCTCTGCCATGGGCAAACAGTCACACAACACAGCAGGGCGGGAACCCCATTCCAGCTGGCTCCCAGACCTGTGTTCTCAGTCTCTCCGGCAACAACACACCCATTCCTCAGGCCTGGGGAGGGCAAGGGCTTGGTCCAGATAGCACAACAGAAGTGGAAGAAGGAAGGAAGGATGCGCCTCTCTTTGGATAGATGGGGATCCTGGGGCCTAAGGTTAGGCACTGGCTTTTGCACGGGCAGTGAGTTTGTGGGTGGGACAGACGTGGTGGCCCAGGGAGGTGTGTTCACTCAGACTTAGTGGAGGTACTCCCGCTGTGCCTGGGAGTCCCGTGGGCACCAGAGCAGATGTGCAGTGGGCCAACATGGCATGACCTGGGACACCGTGCCAGGACAGGTGGCTGGAACCTTTGAAGTCCTTGCTTCAGGAGCCAGACATTGAAGGAGTTGAGCTCAGAAGGCCTGCAGAGAGGTGGGGAGCACTCCCTCGCAAGGGCCTGGCTCTCTGGGGATCGACTCACTCCAGAGCTGCTCCTCCAGCTCCTCCATGAGCTTAGAGGGGACCCTGTTGGTGCTGATGAGCGGATGGCAGCCTAGGTGTGTTCGGGATCGAGGCCCCAGAGCACAGCAGAGAAGCAGGTTCAAGGAGGGCTCTTTGGCCATACGGGGAGGGGAGCATTGAAGGATGGGAGTGGGGTCCATGGTCTTGAGAGAGAACGACCCAGTGTGGCTGGGGTGGCTGTGGCCCACAACAGCAGTATCCGGAACCAAGTATATTTGTAATATTTGTATCACTAGTTTCCCAAATAGTTGATATACTTTCTCTATAGCTTCTACTCTTTTCTTTAAAAAATAGGTTTATGAACATAAGATGTATTTCTTACTTGTCATATATGTTTTGTTTTTACAAAAACTGGATCCCATTAAAGACACTGTTAGCACACCTACTTTGAGATTCCCTCGAATTGCTGGAAAATAACAGGATTTTTAATAACTAAATATTTTTCGCCATATGAATACTTTTTTTTTTTCTCAATTTGGCACTCATTTTGGAAATGTTTATTTCCAGTGTTTCTGCCATCTCAAAGAGTGCTTTAAACAAAATCCTAAACAGATCTCTGAGCAGGTCCTTGGTAATGTCCTTTGAAAAGTCCTTGAAGGAGAATTTCTGGGTCAGAGTATACATATTTTGAATATTTGGGGGAGATAATACTAATGTGCCACTCACTAAAGTTTTAATATTTTTATATGTATATGCCTGGATAATCACCAATTATCTTCATCATTTCCCCTGAGAGCCATCTCTGCCTTCCTACCCATTCTTGCCCACCCCTGGCTCCCATCAACCCATCCCTACCACCAAACACTCTGATTTCCTGTTTTCCCCTCAGTCTATTATAATAATAAAAAAACCTCTCTGGGAGTCTTCTTCACCTGCTCCAGATTGTTCTAACGGTATCTTCCATTTGTGCATCTAATCCCAGCACAGAGCAAGTCACAGCAGCACAGTAGTTGCTCAAAAAACATTTAGTGAATGAATACTATGTATTTTTAGTTCAGTCTTTTATGTCAGCTTCATTTGACAAAAATGCACCGAACTTTTGCAGACACTGTGCTAGCAGGTTGTTCAAAGGTGATTAAGAGCCAGTCCCAGGAAATCAGTTATACTTCAAGAAAAATAAAAGAAAAGGAGAGAGAGAGAAGAAAAAAAAGACCTGGTCCTTGCCCAGTTTGTGTTCCTAGTGAGGGAAACAAACAACTAAATGGAATCTGTGGCGATTGTTGCAGTAATGGAGGTCTGTATATGAGATGCAAATGCGTGCAGCCAAGAGACATTTAGATTATCCCAGGTCTGTGTGTATGTCCTGCATAGACAAAGAAAAGGTCTACACATTTGTGGCCACAGCTCTTATTCCACCGTTTAGTTCAGTTCAGTTCAGTCACTCAGTTGTGTCCGACTCTTTGTGACCCCATGAATTGCAGCACACCAGGCCTCTCTGTCCATCACCAACTCCCAGAGTTCACTCAGACTCACGTCCATCAAGTCGGTGATGCCATCCAGCCATCTCATCCTCGGTCGTCCCCTTCTCCTCCTGCCCCCAATCCTTCCCAGCATCAGAGTCTTTTCCAATGAGTCAACTCTTCGCATGAGGTGGCCAAGGCTGGTCTCCTTCAGAATGGACTGGTTGGATCTCCTTGCAGTCCAAGGGACTCTCAAGAGTCTTCTCCAATACCACAGTTCAAAAGCATCAATTCTTCGGTGCTCAGCCTTCTTCACAGTCCACCTTTAGTCTGTCCCTTTTACTCAATAGCTCCATGTTTGCTTTTAATTTTTCAATGTATCATCCTTCTTTTTACTTTATTCTCAAACTGCAGCTCACCTTCAAAGTGGAAATGGTAGAATGGTAGAAGGTGAGGTCTACCTGACCGTGACGTGTCAGTTCACATAGCAAGAGATGTAAAGGAAAACAGTTCTATTCTTAAAAATCAACTTACTAAAGAGTCTCCTCTCTAGAAGACAGACTTCTTTTGTTTAGTTCTGTTAGGACTCAAAAGAGATGCTTAGAATTTCAAGTTTGCAGTAGCTGCCTTGGAGGACGCTGGCAATCAACTCTCATACTGTAGCCCCCTCATTTCCTGAATCACTCCCACCTTGCTCGGACTCCCCAGAGATGCATATAACAAGATAAAAAGATACTACTCTTCATTCCTATCGAGGATTTCTGCCCTAAAACCCAGCTCTTTTTCCTCCAAATGAATTGTCTCGGTGATCCCAAAGAAAACCTGAAGATCTCACCCTTATAAATGGCTGGATTTCTGTTATTTGAAGCTCAGTTGACTCCTGGATTCCCAGGAACTCATTAGAAAATCAGCTTCCTAAAGTCACCCCAGAGTCTCCTATGGATGCAAAGAATTACCATCTAAATGGTTTTCCAAAGTGTCCAGCCCAAGCATCCACCCCTTTGTCAACCAAATGGTTTTATTATTTCTGTTCCCTTTCCAAAAGGTTTGCCCCTGCAAATTTGTCATTTCTGTAATTGAAGAATGGGACTTAGGAGAGGACAAGAAAGAATATCCACAGTTTGGGTGTCACTTCTCAGGATGGATGTGTTTTTCCCATCTATTTCTAGGGATATCCTGCGGGTTCTTTCTAAAATGATTCTATACGCTTGTCTTTGTAGGCAGCCAAAACTCCTTGACACAGTATGGTGAGGGAGATAAGATATAGGATTCACAGAAGCACCTTCTGGCTGACTCATAACCCCATGACTATTTGTATCATGCCCTGTGGGGTGGGGTAGTGTTGGCAGAAGGTTTCATGTGATATTTGCAGAGAATAATGGTCCCTAGTTCAGAAAGGTGACAAGAAATGACAAGTCTGTTAAATTATCAAACTAAAAGTAGAAACCAATGACATGTCTTTTTATCTATTTGTGGAAAATGTTTATAAGTCAGAACAATTATTAGGAGCCCAATAACCCTGAGAGTTTTATATTCATTATTTTGTAGTATTGCACGAGATAAGCTTATTAAGAGCATGCAATTTTAAAACCTTTATGTTCACAGAACTGGAATAACACCTGTAGGTAACCAAACCAAAATACGCCTTCAAGGGCATTTTCTGTCATTTTGTTATTGAATTTATTTCATCATACAAGAAAAAGAAAATACCATATCACTTATTTTTAAAAATAGTGATATTCTGGCAACATGCTTAAATGAAAGACAGTTCACCTAAACATAGTTTCCAGATAGGTTACACTCCCATGGGCAACAGCAGAAACACCTTAAAATAGAATGTTGCCACTACCCCTTGATAGCTGGTAGAGGTTAAGGGTCCAAACTTAGAAATTATGACGACAGGGTATTACATTTCAGACTTTCCATCTGTTAGCTGTATGAATTTATTCATTTCCTATGTCTCAGTTTCCTCACCAGTGAAATGGGAATAATACTTACCTTTGTTGAGATCTTGTGAGGATTAAAGAGACAGTCCACTGTTTTAAGTATATAGTGAGTGCTTAATAAATGATAATTAGACACCTGTCTGTATTTAAAATAGCGCACACTGGTGCGGGTATAAAAGTGAGCAACCTAAAGGAGGGCTTCCTGGGTAGCTCAATGTTAAAGAACGCACTCGCCAGTGTAGGAGATGCAGATTCAGTCTCTATGTCCAGAAGATCCCCTGGAGAAGGAAATGGCAACCCACTCCAGTATTCTTGCCTGGAAAATCCCAGGGACAGAGGAGCCTGGCAGGCCACAGTTCGTGGGGTTGCAAAGAGTTGGACACAAATGAGCGACTGAACGTAAATATAGTGGAGGTAACCACATTTCTGGAAGAGTTCCCTAGTGAGCCTATTGAAGAGAAGGGTTTTCCATGGCCATTAGTTCTTCCTGATTCTGAACTTGTGGACAAAGACAGTGACATTGCTGCAGAAAAATTTGTTTATAATCCCCCTGCTATGTCTATGCGAGGCCCACAGAAATAAAAACTGTATTTTTATCAACAAAAAAAGTTAATAAGGAAATATAAATGATATCCTATAGATAAAAGGTTCTTAAAAACTGAATTTTACAAAAATACCAAAAATGCATGCCATTTTACAGATCATATCTATAGATTTTTGAAAGGAACATTTTCTTTGATTATTGTAATCCAAATCTCCACCTCACACAGTGCATAAAGACAAAGGCCAGCTGCACTGTGAGCAAAGAACAGGGAATTTCCCTGAAACCATCACTGAGTCCAAAAGCAAAATATTCTTTTCTAACAGCCTCACTCTGGATGTCGACTAAGAGAAGGAGAAAGGTAAACCCACTAGCATGCTAGGCCTGAGCACAGGGACTAATTTTAATAAATCAGAACAGAACATGAAAATGTCAACTTAATCAAGCATTTAAATTTTATTAATCAAGCCTAATTTTTATGAGTGCAAATAATCACTGAAGCTGGACAAATTTGTTCTCGATTGCATCAGAAACATAATTTTAATATTTAATGGACTGATGAATTTAAATGGAGAATTATCTTTATGAAACATGCTCTTCATAATTTGCCATTAAATGAGAAATAAAAAAAATCAACATAAATCTTACATAAAGGTTATTTAACTAAATGTTGGTACTATAAATATTATAAATACATTATGCACTAATTTAGCAATCACACAGTACACTACATAAAGCCGAAATGATAAGTGGACCAGGCAAGGTTTTTCCTAGAATATAGAGCTCCTGTGTTATATTGTGGGAAGCTCATGATAAAACGGTTACGGAGGTTTTGTGTGAGGTTTCACGAACATTCTTTTCATTCAGGCTTTTGTGCTACAATTCACCATTCACCACAGACATTCTTTCCAGTTCCAATGCAGGTCTAAACCCACATGGGCTGTCTTTTGTGAAGTGATTATTCTTTACAAAAAGATAAAAAATATTTTATCATTATTTATAGAAAAGAGATACAAGGAAAACACTGAAGTTTTCTGACTGATTTTTTTGACTTTCAAAATATGCTCCATTTTAAAAGTTAGACTTTCTGGCATAATGTCCTCAGGCCTCAAAATATTCTAGGCACAAAGGGGGAAAAAAAAACAGAAAAAGAAAAATCAAATTAGCATCAGAATATTTTTCTCTTCAAATGTCCACCTATTCTCCTCACCTCCTCTACTACTCCCAATTATAGTGCTTAAAAGAGGCAGCAATAGTGAATTTTTAAGTTAATCAAACCTAACAGAGCAGTATGGTTCAAAAGTTTGCTCATATTAATCTCCAAGATTAAGTTTTTGTTTTGTTTTCAAATTCTGTTCTTTAAAGGAACCTAATCTTCCCAAAGTGTAGCATTTCCCTTATATCTGCTACACTTACCGGTAGAGAACTTCTTGCCTATTGCATCTCTAATGCTCCTGCATATACCTGAAAAGACTGGACGTCACAGCAGCTCCATCTTTCTGTTTTGCAGAAAATGTTTTAAATAGATTATGTGGTCTCTTTATTAGGCGTATTTTAAAATTCCTAAGGTTTTTTCTAAAATCTGAAAAATGTACAATTGTGCCTTTTTTGGTTACGAATCTGTGTTTTTGGAATGGAAATTTGGTTTTATAGAGAGAGGTTAAAGCACATAATTTTCTTTTTGATTTGCAATCCATCTATTATTAATAAACAAAAATGTTTTGCTTTTGAAAATATTAAATTTTCATAAAATAGATTAGTAATAAGACTAGCTAGTTTTTCGTTTCATTTGAAAAAAACAGGTTAAACAATTCAGTTTTGTAGTTTTTTTGGTATAATTTTTAACCTGAAAAATTTTGCTTCAGGAAAGCATTAATTTTTAAAAAGCGCATTGCAGGTTAATAGTTGACCTATTTTCCCCTACTCAGTCAAATTAATATGCAATATCCTTAAGATGCTAAGATTAGAATTTTCCCTGAAAGCAAAAATACATTACATTGTGAAGCCTTTAGGTGGAGACATAGTTCAAATAAACACTAGAAATGTGTTCACAGTGCTTTGTGTAAGCATAAGAATGAACACTTAAGAATACCAAGAAGGAAATATGAAAAGAAATTCATTTAAGATGCTTATACTGATTATAGAATTTATACTGTATTTAGCATTTCTGAATGGAAGGGTTTTTCTGCATATTAAGCTGACACTTTAAAACTAAAAGGTAAAGTAAATTTACTGTCCTTGCACCCTACAGCAAAGCATATTATACTGCAAATAAGAATGCTGTTGTTGATGATGCAGAATACAGGCTGTATGTAATCAGTGGCATGCATCAAAAGTCATCTGATAGCCACATTAAAGCCACATTTCCTATTAAGAATCAGACTAAATTACAGCATGGCACTTCCCAGAATGAGCCAAGGAAATGCATTCTGCAAGAAGAAATAATTGTATTTGAGTGTCTCTGTAAAAATCAGGAAGTCTTTTAGCAGTAAGTAATAATGCTTTTCTTTTTAGTCTGCCTTCTTTTGTATTGCAATATATTCAGCTTCACTGGCAAGCCTATCACACTAATTATTATTACATCTAGTGATTCAGTTATCTTGATGACTACTGTAGCTGAAATACCCAAGGTCAAACCCTTAATAGCATGAATCAAACTAAGCAGCCATCACACATGCAGTTGCTTTTGAGATAGGCTGGATGAAACAGTATATTCCAGACCTGTTTATGGGTTGTATTGTTCCTTCAGATGTGGAGTAAATTATACGTACAGTTTAATTGCGCCATTCATTTTGCAAAAAGTTCCTTCTCAGAAATCTTGAGAGGTACAGGTGTCTTGTGGTGAAAATGGGAGTGCAAACGCACCTATAATGATTTATTGACCAAGAACGTCTTCAGCCCAACCTCCGGTGCTTTTAAGTGATCTGAAATAATCTGAGCGGTTATATGCATCTTCTCAATTCATAGACTTTCAATAATTTCATGTGATATTTGCACATGTAATACATCCATTGGCACACAAATGCATGTTCTGCTTGGTTTATGTACTCGTGAAATGATGTAAATGAACTCTAGACCATGTTGAAGCAAACTGCTCTACCCAAATTCCTCCGTATCTCTAGGGTGGAAATAAGCATTTAGTTTGTAATGTACCCAAATATAAGCATCTGTACACATTTGGATGTTCTATGACTATGAAAGTAAATAGGAAATGTCTTTCTTTTGTGACAATTTCTTTAATTTTTAACATTGCAGTTGCACATCTGGACAGCAGTGATTTCTTCTTTAATTTAAATGTGTTGCTTTTTTATAGACCGTTTAGAGTGAGGCAATTTGAATTGTGCAACTCTTCATTCTGAACATAGCAAAACATCCATTTAATTCAAGGATTATTTCTGAGGGAAAAAGTAAACATACAAAAGAAACTGGTTTGTGTCAGCTTTGGCTTTCCAGGGTTTTTGGCTCTGTGGTACTCAATACTTATCTTACGAAGGTAATGTAACCAAGATTTGTTGTTGTTGTTGTTTAAAGACATATAAATCAATGGCAGACTTTAGCCTAAACAAAATTATAGTACAACGTGTTTTAAGAATTATTGGTGGAAATTTTATCCCCTTCTTTTTAAAATCATTTTAGCTTTATACCATGCACCCTGAATTAATATTAAAAAGCAGTACTTAAGATCCACTGTCTTGTGATGATTTTAATAATGAAGTTTACCTGAATCTACTTTCCCTCATCCTTCCACTGCTTTGCTATCTTTTTTCCTTGCTGGTCCCCCCCCCGCCACTTATATATCTTTGTCTAGTGGAATAATTCTAAACATAGTTATCCTACCTTTATTCAGACTACCAGCATCATTTTTAACATCTTCAGCCAAATAAAATTTTATTTCCTTGCAAATTATAAAGCATTTAGTTGTGTCAAATTATCATTAAAAGTCATAATGTTAATAGAGCATCTATACAACTGTATATAGGTTCCACAGATACAGTGGTGCTCCATTTTGCAATGGCTTTTCTACAATAAACAGCCACATATTATGTGTTATATGTTAATGACAAATGTTCAGCAAATATGGACTATGAAAGAAGAAATATTACGCTTTTAAAAATAGTGTGATCTGCTTTTCCTTCGGCTGTCAGGTAGCTAGAGTGCTGCATTTGGGCCTGTCTACATGTGTTTTTTAAAATGTCATCTTTATTAGTATTACATTCAAGGAATAGTACCAAGAATCAGTTTCTTTCAAGACCTTCCTCCACTGTGTGGCATATAAGTCTGTGACGAGCGACATTACAGAAGGTCATGTCACTTTTAACTGCTTGCATTACATCTTTCTGATTTCCCTAGTGCCCTTCCTTTGTTTGATTAATACTACTTGCTTTCAAGCAAGGTATCAGAAAGTATAATTTGGAAAAAGAATTCTAGAGCCAATCTGAGATAGCCTCCCTCAAGAAAAGAGGAAAAAACCCAACTTTGCAAAAATGTATCTTTTCTAACACATGCATTTTTGTCACTCTTCATTTTTTTCCTCAAGGAAATCTACAGATGGGTTGCTATTAAATTATTGCTGACAACTCTTTGGGCAACTGGACTTTGTATGCATGAAAACAAAACTATGTAGTCCTTACTTGGTTTTATTTGCAGAGGAAAGAACCGGAATTTGAGACCGGAACTTATTTTATTTGTTTTCCTTAGTTAAGTGTTAAACTACAGCCCTCTCATTCTAAATAGTAGGTGTTACTTGAGTTCTCTGGGAAACTTTGCAATTTTGTGCAATCATTAAATGCACTTCAGTGATATATACAGGTTTGTTTTTAAAAGCTCAGTTTGCAGTTTCTATATTCATTACATTTGGTCAAGGCTCTTGTCTTAGAGCACAGTCTAGCTTCTGAGATACTTGCTGTCAAAGTCATCCGTTTCGTTGGACTGTTAAAGCCTGAAAGTGAGTTGTGAAACCATTATCATTTTAATTGGGAATCTTTATTCACAGCTCTACCTGTGCCCCTTTATGTATTTCTTAGTGTCAGTGAAATATGAATCAGAATAGTATGTGTCATTCAGAACCCTGAGTATTTTTGTCCAGGAAAATAAATGCATCATTTAATTTCCAAAAATTAATGTTTAAATATTATTAACTGGTTGTCTTTTCTATTTTTATTAGTGATACACATTTTTAAAGTACTTTGGTACAGGTATTGTGCTGAGCACTTTAAATATTAATACATTATCTCATTGGATACCTAATCAATGCTGTGGGATAGGTGCTATGATCTTCTCCATTTTCCAAGGCACCTTAAGTCAGCATCATCTGAGCAAAATGTAATAGTGGTATACATTCTGGAGCCACTTAAAGGCATCCCTAGGAACCTGGAATCCCTAGGAATCTGTATTATACATCCTCACTTGTAGATGTTTATGTTGTAACATTAAAATATCAGTAGAGGAGGGGAAAAGCCGTCACTTGGGGGCTGCAACGCAACACAACGACCTCTCTTGAACACAGCACTTTGCTGCCAAATGTAAAAGCAAATGGTTGTATTGGGTGGTTCTGGCCGTACATTTGTGGAGCAATTGTGCGTAGCCAATTACTCACTTGTGCAGGGTGGGAACTATTTGGGTTTTGCAAAGGAAGGGTCTGATTCTGTAGACCTTTTTGGAGGTGTTCTTGAACATAAGGTCTGCAGCTAACTTGTGAAATGTGTAAATTAAGTTCTTGGTTTGTTTCCTGGTTCAATAATATTTTTAATTTTGGAAAATTAACTTGAAGATATTGGAGAACTCCAAATCTTGAAATAATAGTTAAATATCCATGCTTTCTTTTGCCTGGCAAATCTTTGAATACACTTTGAATATTTGCTTTTATTAATCTGCATCATTGATTTGATGTCTCTGCAGGTGAGCTAGTTGAGTTCTATGAAATTAATGACAGGCCTTCTACCAGTTGTTCAAAGGATATGAAGCATAGATTATGTATTTCTCTGTTCAGTCTATCAACAAATATTTCTTGAACACTTATTACAAACTGCTAGGCCCAATCTGCAGAGAAGGCAATGGCACCCCACTCCAGTACTCTTGCTTGGAAAATCCTATGGACAGAGGAGCCTGGTGGGCTGCAGTCCATGGGGTCGTGAAGAGTCGGACATGACTGAGCGACTTCCCTTTCACTTTTCACTTTCATGCATTGGAGAAGGAAATGGCAACCCACTCCAGTGTTCTTGCCTGGAGAATCCCAGGGATGGGGAGCCTTGTGGGCTGCCGTCTATGGGGTCGCACAGAGTTGGACATGACTGAAGTGACTTAGCAGCAGCAGCAGGCCCATCTGACACCATTTTGCCTTCCTTGCATCTGTAGTGTGATATCATTACTGAAGAGGAGAGATATATAATACAGTCTTAACAATAACGATATGAAATATTGTTTGATGTTTTATGTATAAAAATAAAAGTATATTAACTTCATATATGACTATATGGATAATTTTAGGGGAAAATTACTTAATCTGATATACATCAAACAATCATTGTATACCTCAATATATATAGTTTTTTTAAAAATAGGTAATGACCAACCTTTAAAAATTACTTAATATAAACCTAACATTTGAAACATCATTTTATTAGAGTTACAAAATTATAATCATTAAAGCGGTCATGTAAGGGTTAGATCAGTCCTTCTCTTGTTTTCCTTTTCCTCCCCACCCCCTTTTTTTTTTTTTTAAATTTTTTGGTTTTTGAACTGGGCAGAGTTTAAGAGCTGGCTCTGCTATCCCACAACCTGAGTTTGAATTCTAGTGTGTTTGGTGGATTCTTTTCATGCAACATAGTGTACTGAAATACTGTGACTGCTTTTCCTGTATCAACCTCCCTCACAAAGGACCCAGTTTGGAATAGCCTGGGATACAGCACCTCAGTTACACATTGTCACTGTTGTTGCCTATGTGTGTACAATATTGATGCTTCAAATTTTCAGGAAATTAAAAGGAAACATGAAAGGCTATCTCATATCCCCCATTTACATTCTATTGGATTATAAGCCTCTTGAGGGCTGAGATGAAGTATCTGTGTTATCCATCTTTGTATTTCCACAATCACTAGTACCATATGCCTTGGACAAGGGCATTTGTAATAAATGCTTATGGAGTGACTGAGTATAGTTAGAATGTCAAGAGTCCTTCATTCTTGCTGAGATTGAATTGCTTTAGATGTTCCCAAAATAAGTGTAAACTCTCCCCCGATACTGGAAACAGTACATTGTGTTACTCTGGTTCTTTTGAAATTCTGAATGTCCAAATGAAAGGCCATTTAATAGAAAATTTAAAGTATGATAGTAAATTAGGAACAATTTTCTCAGTTTGTCAAATATTTTTAGTTGATGAGAACTAGAAGTTTGTGTTTGGGCTCTTCTTTTAAATGAGTGGATGCTTTTAAAATATTTGAGAAAAATTATTAGACTACCTAAGGGTCCTGATATGTTACTTCCAGTCTATGTAACTCTGTTTAGTAAGTCTTCATTATTGAAATTTTCATTCATAGCGTATTCGTGGGTCTATCATAAAGCCACGTGAAAGAAGAGTTAGCTACCTCTGTCTTCTAAAGTTATGAGCTTTGGAGAAAGGTTTAGGAATATTTGATGACCATGATTTTATTGAATTTATTCAGAGATAAAGATAAGTGGATAAAAATATAAAAGCACCACAAGAATTAAAAGCTATATTAAATGGCATAAATGCAATCATAAGTTGGCACATAGCTGAACAATAACTCCCTTCAAAGTTGTAAAATTTTTGGTTTCCATGAAGTGTGTGTATATAAAAACATAATAAAACACCTGAAATGGGGTGAAGTCTCATTTGTAATGCCTGCAGTTATATATTGATCCAGGCAAGGGGAAATTATTTAGCAAATCCAAAATGACTATTTCATTCTGCTGAAGAAGATAAACCAGGAGCCATTAAAAAATATATGTATGCATATCTGTCCTTATGGGCGATGTATACGTATTATACACACTTGATTATTGAATGAACTTCTCATTTTCTTTCAATAGTAATGTCCATTCTCATAACATAATCCATGTGTAAAATCGCAGAGAATAAACATTAGAGTTTCAAGTAATCCACAAAAGGAACAGGTAATTCAGAGATAGTCAAGAGTTGACATTTATACATCAGAATTCAAATTGGAGCCATGAAAGATATTGTTAGTTTTATGCCATAGATCACTAGCATGAATCAGTGAACTGACAATTTTTTATCTTAGGGTTTGGTGACAAGTAAATTAGAAACAGCAGAGCTGTATTCTGCTTAGTTATCTAGCTCCAAATTTAAAGTGCCTAATTAATATAGACAGTGGAGTAGGTGGGGAAAAGAAAAGAAATCTCCTGATTTTAAAGCATCCTTCAAATGAGTGTTGGTTTACCTTATGCATAGCTCCGATTCTTTAAGTCGTCACAGAACATTTCACACAAATAGGGTTCCCCTGACTGGGGACTCCGGTCCCTGGCGTTCATCAATGAAAGGTATAGCATTTTCCTAATCCCTGCCTCTAGATCAAAGACTTCCTCTCAGTGCCTCTGTTTCAAATGTTAATAAAGTTTTCATTTCCAAAGGTTCAAAATCACAGAACAGAATTGTCTCTCTTAAAAAGCAGGAAAACGACTTCTGTTTCTGTCTGCAGGTGGTGGAGGACATGTTGGAGGACGAGGAAGAAGAAGATGACAAAGATGACAAGGTGATTATCTTTCCCAGCACTCGGGTACCTGGGGACGGGGAAATTTAGACATGACGCTGTTTTCACAGACAGTTAAAAAGGAGTTGAAGTGTTTTGAGTCCAGAAAATTGGACAGTGCTGTTTATCATCCTAACAGTGCCACTGCGTGTTGCAAAGAGGCAGAGAGGGCTATAAATCGTCTTCACTTTTGTCCAGAGCTGGGTCAAATCTTTTCTGCCAGGAACAAAAAATAATAATAATAATAATAATTCAGCTTGTCTGGAACTTGATAGCTCTCACGAAGATAACGGCAGTGACAACTGTTTTTGAAGGGCAAAAATTTGTCCTATCTCGAGTATTACAAATCAGGCTACACTTTGGGGGAAGAGAGAAGTGAAAAATAGCAGCCTGTGTGTGTTAAACATGGATATCGCCATCTGTAATTTTCCAAGAATTGCTCAGCAAATGAACACATGTGTACACAGGGCTCTGGAGGGCATTTAAATAATCCCAATGCTCACTGCCCCTGGTCTAGACTTGGAAACAGCCCTGCGGTTCCTTGGTCTGAAAAGTCTGTGCAGAGAGGTTCGTGTGTCAATTGCTGGTTGGCTTGCGGATGGTGACCACAGTAAATAACAGCTGGTTTCTGGGACAGCTTGAATTGGTTGTCCCCTGGGGAGAGGGGACAAGTAGAGAGAGAAACCAGAATGACCTTGCCCTGCTGCAGCAGTACCTGGAGTCAGGAGGACAGGCTTTCTATGTCACGGAGACTACTGATGATGGTTTATAGCATCATCTTTGGGCCTTTCTGCATCTAAAACCTAAAAATGTTAGGGTGAGATTGGGAGGAGGGGTGAGAATGAACATTCATTTTGACCACATTGTTCAGCATATAAAGCCTGATTTTTGACCTACACTGAATCTGTCTGACTTCTGTTCTAGTAAAGCACTGAAATTATTTGAAGGAAGGAGAAAAACAGTGTATCTTAATTTATGCCCTTGACCTTTGATTCCAGTAGAGATGTACACTTATCCCAGTGTAAGAGTTTGTGTGCTGGAAGCAAGCATTGGAAATGTCAAGAAAATAAAAAATCACAGTGATTAGTTAACTTCCTGAATGATTTTTTCCCTAATATTCCATGCTAGAAGGAAAATAGACATGATACACAAGCAGACACATGTACCTTCTTTCTCCAAGTACATTCTTTCTCCCTTCTACTGCTATTTCAAACATTTTAAAATTGATAACGCTTTTATGTAAAATGTTTCTTCCGGATATCATTTAGTCATTAGCAACATCCTCAAGCATTAACAAAAATCTCCTTTCTACAAAAACACATATGTGCTTCTTTCTAATGTTGAATAACATGAGCATACACTCCTGGCAATAAATGATATGATTTATTGTTAAGGTCAGTTGTGGAGCTGTAGAGAGCTTGTATTTTAACTCAGCACACCAGCTCTGAATCATCATTCCTCTGCTGATAAACACTGAGCTGCCATCCATTTATGGCCATTTTTCCCTTGTTTGTTGCTGCTTTATTATTAAAGCCACCATAAAGATCCATCCTAGCAGCAAGTGTCTCCCAAGAAATGTTCATAAATGGAAACCCTTAGTGAAGTCTGGTACTTCAATGCTCCTACTTGAAGTCAACCTATATATTTTAGCCACTTTGTTGAGATCCTATACACTAATCTCCCTTTGTGGTCATTTTTTTAATAGAGAAGATGTTTGTGGAAAACCAGTAGTGTACCTGGTTAACCAGCTTACCAAAACAGATATCAAGTAGAAGGTGCCATGGTGGAAGACAACTCAAGTCTCGGGAGTGGCATCTGTTATATGGTGGTTGATTGTCTGGAACTGACACCTTGGTTCTAACACATTTTCAGATCTGGTTTACTAAAATTGACTGAAGTTTACTAAAGTTTACTAAAGTGAGTGCTTAAATAACTCTATGAATTCACCTCTATTCTGCATAGGAGGCCAAAAAACAGTGGTGTTTTCCGTATGAAAGGATTGTGAGCTGATTTTCATAAATCCACCCCTTTATTGAGTGATATATAAGAGGGTTTTGCTTTTATTCACTCATAACACAATTGATAATATAAAAACCATATCTGAACAAAAGAAAATCTCAAATGTGATAATTTACAATAGACTTTTAGGGACTTGAATAATAGAAGAATGTTAGAGTAGAAATCTTATATTCTGAAAATATAAAGTTTTTACTATGATAAATGAAAATATGAAAGGATACTTCAAGTTTCTATTTACCAGCTTCTGTATCTCAGCTGACTCTCGCAGTGGTAAATGTTGTGAGTCTTGGCTATCAGAGTGTCTGAGTGGGAGAAGGGTAATTTCCTACTTTGAAAAATTCATTGGTTCCTCTATTTAATGTTTGTGTATAGAGTCATGCGTAATGGAGTTTCATGAGAAAACAAATGTGTTTTTTGCCATACGAGCAGGTACTGACCTCTAACTCTCATTATTTCTCTGTTTTTTCATATGGTATAATAGTGGGGTCAGGTCAGTGGGTCCTCTTATAGGATAAAAGTAAAAAAGATTAATAAATGTGCCAAAGCCTCACTTTAATTGAACCTGAAGCATATGTTGCAAGTATGTAAAATATGTCCCAGATGTTCCACCAGGGCTGGTGTCTTGGCTTTCGTTGATTACCACAAGGCAGCTATTAGTCCTGTAACCTTTGGACTTGGGGGTAAATGGGGTATTACGTGGCACAGAATGAAAGCACCTGTTTTCCATTCAACAAAGACCCCTGGCAGGCTTCGCCTAAGCCCATCCATATGTTTTCACTTAGCAGATTGTTGGACGATTATGAAAAGTGTCTTTCTTTAGAGCCAGCATTGATATTAGTCACTCACAATGAAAGGACAAGTCACTGGCTACTTGACAAGGTCCGTGTGAGCAGAAACCAAAGTTGTTCACTTCTTTTGAGCTTGGAGTGTTTTCCCTCATCATAATTATATAGCTGGCATAGCCACAGGTATAAGAGATTGAGGCAAAGATGATAATGGCCTAACATAATAGTTTCGTGATAGCTTTTCTTTAGCGCTGCCTTTAGCACCTGGGAAGACTTTGGGTAAAATTGGTAAAGGCAAAATGTCATGGTTTACCTAGATTCCCAGATCCTGAGATTTTTCCACATTATGGACTTTGAGGTTTTTGTGTGTGAGCTCTTCCTTTTTATTAAAGCAGCTAATCATTATTCAGATGAGGGTTTGTGATGCTCAGATTTATCCTTCATTCTGGAATCCAATTGTCCACATTTGCTTAAATCTAAAATTACGTGGCCTCTCTTAATCCAGTTCCGTGGTTTTCACAAAGGCAGAGAACGTGGGTTTGCAATGGTGAGTCTCAGTTATGAATTACTGACTTGGTAATATCTCTACTTATATCTGCCTTGTGTGGTAGCACCAGGTTAAGTGGCACTGGGGGTTGGAGTTTTTCTTGAATTTAAAGTTAGAAAGACACCATATTGCATTCTCAGTTCCCTTTGTGGTAAGGCATTCTTTCAGCCATCAACCACAAAGTCACAGTGTGATTTTCTTACCTGATATCAAATCCTGCCTTTGTGGTTAATAGACTATCTTAGCAAATAAGGCTTAGATAAATTACCTACGTGAAACTATCAATAAACTATATAATCGGGCTTTTCACCATGTTATGTGTAATAATACAGTGGTCAGTCTGCATAATCCTGACATCTAATTAAGGAGGACCAGCTTTCTGTTTTGTAGCTTTAAAAGTTTGGGCATGCTTTCCATGGCGTGTCCTACCCTTGTAATGGGATCCACCTGCAGTATCAGGAAGCAGAATATAGACTGCAGGTTTTCCTCAGGAAAAGCACAGATCCAAATGCATGGCATTCTAAAAATGTTTATCGATAAAAGATATTTAAATGTTCAGACGTGTGTGCCTACACTGCTTCTCTTTTTTCTTCAGCCATGATGTCAAGGTTACTGTGTTTCAAGATAACTAGATGTATGAAGGAAACATATCCGAGTTGCTTCAGAACACAGATTGTTTGCTTTAATTCTCAAAATCTGTGTTTTCTGGCTTGATTCTGCAGCCCTACATGTATATAACATACCCAAGATGAGTATATCTCTGCATCTCAAATCAACCGTGAGGGGGAAGGGAAGAGATAACTCTGATAAGTAGTATGAGACAAGATTGTAATCGGACAAAACAGCATTTTCTAGTTATAGTCAGTGAAATAGCTTCATGGTGGGAAAACAGATCAAAGCTTTGGAAAAAGCAGGAAAACAGGAGACAAAAAAAAATCCTATTTTATGTTTAACTCAAATACCATTGTATTAGCTTACTGGTATTATTAATATTTTATGTGTATGTATTGTTAATTTTATTTACTATTTTTAAAATTTATTAGTATGTTATTAGTGGTATTATTAGTATTGTTAGTATTATTGCTTCATAGCAAACGATTACAAACTTAGAGGCTTTTAAACATTTTAAAATATTTACTAAGACTAGCAATAGTCTATTGTAAAATATTAAAATAAGATTTCTGGGTTTTTTAATATTTTAATTTTATTGGAGTGTCAGTTCAGCTCAGTTGCTCAATTGTGTCTTTGCGACCCCATGAACCTCAGCACGCTAGGCCTCCCTGTCCATCACCAACTCCTGGAGTTTACCCAAACCCATGTCCATCAAGTCAATGATGCCATCCAACCATCTCATCCTCTGTTGTCCCCTTCTCCTCCTGCCTTCAATCTTTCCCAGCATCAGGGTCTTTTCAAATAAGTCAGGTCTTCGCATCAGGGGGCCAAAGTACTGGAGCTTCAGCCTCAACATCAGTCCTTCCAATGAACATCTAGGACTGATCTCCTTTAGGATGGACTAGTTGGATCTCCTTGCAGTCCAAGGGGCTCTCAAGAATCTTTTCCAACACCACAGTTCAAAAGCATCAATTCTTTGGCACTGAACTTTCTTTATAGACCAACCACAACCATACATGACCACTGGATAAACCATAGCCTTGACTAGGTGGGTTACCTTTGTTGGCAAAGTAATGTCTCTGCTTTTGAATATACTATCTAGGTTGGTCATAACTTTCCTTTCAGGGAGTAAACATTTTTAATTTCATTGCTGCAATCATCATCTGCAGTGATTTTGGAGCCCAGAATATTAAGTTCAGCCACTGTTGCCACTGTTTCCCCATCTATCTGCCATGAAGTGATGGGACAGGATGCCATGATCTTAGTTTTCTGAATGTTAAGCTTTAAGCCAACATTTTCACTCTCCTCTTTCACTTTCATCAAGAGGCTCTTTAGATCTTCTTCACTTCTGCCATAAGAGTGGTGTCATCTGCATATCTGAGGTTATTGATATCTCTCCCGGCTATCCTGATTCCGGCTTGTGCTTCCTCCAGCGCAGCGTTTCTCATGTTGTACTCTGCATATAAGTTAAATAAGCAGGGTGACGATATACAGCCTTGTATTGGAGTATAGTTAATTTATAATGTGTTAGTTTCAGGTGTAGAGCAGAATGGTTCAGTTATACATAAACATATATTCATTCCTTTTTAGATTCTTTTCTCATACAGGTTATCACAGAATATTGAGTAGAGTTCCCTGTGCTATAAGGAGGTCCTTGTGAGTTAGTTCAGTTCAGTTGCTCAGTTGTGTCCAATTCTTTGCAACCCCACAGACTGCAGCACACCAGGACTCCCTGTCCATCACTATCTCCCAGAACTTGTTCAAACCCATGTCCATCGAATCGGTGATGCCATCCAACCATCTCATCCTCTGTCATCCCCTTCTCCTCCTGCCTTCAATCTTTCCCAGCATCAAGGTCTTTTCCAATGAGTCAGTTCACATCAGGTGGCCAAAGTAATTGAGTTTCAGCTTCAGCATCAGTCCTTCCAATGAATATTCAGGACTGATTTCCTTTAGGATTGACTGGTTGGATCTCCTTGCAGTCCAAGGGACTCAAGAGTCTTCTCCAACACCACAGTTCAAAAGCATCAATTATTCAGTGCTCAGCTTTCTTTATGGTCCAACTCATCACATCACATATGTATGAGGTAGATAATGGCAACCTAGTCCAGTACTCTTGCCTGGAAAATCCCATGGATGGAGGAGCCTGAAAGGCTGCAGTCCATGGGGTCACTGAGGGTCGGACATGGCTAAGCGACTTCACTTTCACTTTTCACTTTCCTGCATTGGAGAAGGAGATGGCAACCCACTCCAGTGTTCTTGCCTGGAGAATCCCAGGGACGGGGAGCCTGGTGGGCTGCCGTCTACGGGGTCGCACAGAGTCGGACACGACTGAAGTGACTTAGCAGCAGCAGTATCTACTTTATACACAGATTGTGTGTGTGTGTGTGTGTGTGTGTGTGTGTGTGTGTGTGTGTGTGTGTGTATTCATCCCAAGCTCCTGATTTATCCCTGTCCTCCTTGTTTCCCCTTTGGCAAGTTTGTTTTTGGTATCTGTAAGTCTGTTTCTGTTTTATAAATATGTTCATTTGTATCTTTTTAAATTAGATTCCACATATGAGTGCTTTCCTATGATACTTGTTTTTATTTCCTTCACTTAGTGTGACAATGTCTAGGTCCATCCATGTTGCTGCAAATGGCGGATTTCATCTTTTTAGTGGATGAGTAATGTTGCATTATATACATGTACACATCTCCCTTACCCACTCCTCTGTCGGTGGTCGTTTAGGTTGCTTCCATGTCTTGGCTGTTGTAAATAGTACTGCAATGAACATCCTTTCAGATTCTGGTTTTCTCTGGATGTATGCCCAGGAGTAAGACTGCTGGATCATAGAATAGTTCTATTTTAAGTTTTTAAAGAAACTTCCATACTGTTGTCCATAGCGGTTGTGCTAATTTACATTCCCACCAACAGTGTAGGAGGGTTCCCTTTTTCCACACGCTCTCCAGCATTTACTGTTTTCAGACGTTTTGATGATGACCATTCGAACCAGGGTGAGAGAATACTTCATTGTAGTTTTGATTTGCATTTCTCTGGTACTTAGGGATGCTGAGTACCTTTTCATGTGCTTTTGGCCATCTGTGTGTCGTCTTTGGAGGAATGTCTATTTAGATCTTCCGCCTATTTGTTTTATTGAACTGTTTGCTGTTTTGACATAGAGCTACATGAGCAGTTTCTCTATTTTGGAGATCAATCCGTTGTCAGTTGCTTCATTTGCGAATATTTTGTCCCATTTTGTGTGCTGTCTTTTCATTTTGTTAATGGTTTCCTTTACTGTGCAGAAGCTTTTAGGTTTAATTCGGTCTTACTTGTTTATTTTGTTTTTATTTTCATTATTCTAGGAGGTGGCTCAAAAACGATATTGTTGCAATTTATGTCAAAGAGTTTTCTGCCTGTATTTTCTTCTAATAGTTTTATAGTGTCTGGCTTTACATTTAGGTCTTTGATGCATTTCGAGTTTAGTTTTGTGTATGGTTAGAGACTATTCTCGTTTCATTCTTTTGCAGTACCTGTCCAGTTTTCCCAGCACTTATTGAAGAGATTATCTTTTCTCTATTGTATGTTCTTGCCTCTATTGTTGTAGGTTAACTGACCATAGGTGTGTGAGTTTATTTCTGGCTACAACCATAAACATTTATTAGCTCTCAGTTCGGTAGATCAGAAGTCCAGGTATGGCTCAGCTGGATTCTCTGTTCAGTCTCACATTCAAAGTTTCAGTCAAGCTGAATTCTTGTTTAGAGGCTCTGCAGAAAAATCCACTTTCAAGCTCATTTAATTTGTTGGTAGAATTCAGTTCTTTGTAGTGAGGGGACTGAAGCCTTGTTTTCTTGCTGGCTGTCTGCTCCTAGTGTCTACTTGCCATGGCCCCACCCATCTTGATATCCGTCAGTGGAGAATCTCCCTGTGTCAAGTCTCTTTCATACTTCAGGTACGTTTCTTCAAGAGCCCTGTTGCTTTAAGGGGTCACCTGATAAGGTCAGGCCCACCAAAGATACTCTTCCTTTTAAAAGTCAACTGTAACATAACCTAATCATGACAGTGACTATCCCATCATATTCCCAAACCCCCTCACAAACAAAGGCAGGGGATTATATAGGACATATCCATCAGGAGGTAGGAATCTTGACAGCCATCATAGAATTCTGCCTAATACAACCATCTAGTCCCACCCATGCTCTAAACCAAAAAGGGAGCAGTTTCTGCATTCCTTGCTTTGCTACAACCTGATATAACTATCTGGCAGCAAACAAATTAGGAAATCCTGCCTGCCTGGACATAGCCTTTCAAAGATGATAGGAAACATCTTAGACCAGAGGTATAAGCTGAGATATATTTTACAGTCATAATACGGTATGTTCAGGTTTGATCCTTGGGTCAGGAAGATCCCCTGAAGGAGGAAATGGCAACCCACTCCAGTATTCTTGCCTGGAGAATTCCATGGACAGAGGAGCCTGGCAGGCTATGGTCCATGGGGTCGCAAAGAATCAGGCATGACTGAGTGTACACATGCATGTGTGTGCGTGAACACACACACACACACACACACACACACACACACACACACACACACACACACACACACACACAGTATGCTCCATGGACAGAGGAGCCTGGCAGGCTATGGTCCATGGGGTCGCAAAGAATCGGGCATGACTGAGTGTACACATGCATGTGTGTGCGTGAACACACACACACACACACACACACACACACACACACACACACACACACAGTATGCTCCATGGACAGAGGAGCCTGGCAGGCTATGGTCCATGGGGTCGCAAAGAATCGGGCATGACTGAGTGTACACATGCATGTGTGTGCGTGAACACACACACACACACACACACACACACACACACACACACACACACACACACACACACACACACACACAGTATGCTCCATGGACAGAGGAGCCTGGCAGGCTATGGTCCATGGGGTCGCAAAGAATCGGGCATGACTGAGTGTACACATGCATGTGTGTGCGTGAACACACACACACACACACACACACACACACACACACACACACACACACACAGTATGCTCCAGTTGCTGTGAGGGATGGTTAGGAATGCAGAGAGCCCAGTGAGCTCTTTACTCTTGTTGCTTCCTCCTGGGGAGAAGAGCAAATAAGAATAAAATCAGCGATAAGTGAGAAAGGGCCCATTCCTCCTTTTGGTGCCTGGACCCACTGAGCAGATAGACCAGTGACCTCAAGTCCGTAGGAACAGGCTCTCCTTCCATCTAGAATCATAGCAAGATTGAAACTGGAGGATACCCAAGACAGGTGAAAGAAAGCTACCTTGCTGCCCTGGGCCATCCGTCTCCTGGACGGTCGGAGGCTTTCTGTCTGTGCACATGAGGTTCACCAACACCCCCATCCCCACCCCGTGGGCCTTCTCAGGGGCTGCCTCTTTGCACAGCCCTTGGGTCAGAGTCCGTCCAGCACATCCGGCTGGCCCCTGGAGCCAGGCTCCATGCCAAGGTGACCCTGGCCAGGGCATCAGGGGAGGTGTTCATGATGCCTGAGCTTTGTTTGATAGAGGGCATGGACCAGAGTCCTTAGCAGGAGTCTGGGATTAGGGCCCTCTAGCACCAGGGGCACCCAGGTGTTTCTCATCCCAGGACTCCCTTGCGGGCCGCTGGAACCCCTGCAGTTTCATGAGAGCTCCCGTTCTTTGAGCCCCTGACACTCAGCCCATCCCAGTGCATCCCCTCCCTGCCTTTCCTAGTTTTAAAGAGGAAACTATTCTTCTAATACAGACTTAAGTGAATCGCCAAAGGTGATGTAGACAGTCAGTGGTAGAGCCAGGGCTAAACACTCAGGTTTCCAATATCGCATCTTTACTCTTCCTTAATGTTTTCCAGTGGGGGAAACAATCAGAGTATAGGTGCAAATGATCTCAGGGATGGTCTTTAGTAGCACAGTCAGGAAACATACCATCCAAGCTAGCAAGGGGCTGTTCACACTTCTGTTTCCTTTTCTTCTCACTCTTCTCCTTCACTTTCAGCTCTTTCCCATCACACCAGCGGAGGGGCTTGTGTACTAGGCAGAATAATAGCCCCCTAAGATGTCCCTGCTAATCCCTGGAACCTGAGAATATGTTACACTACATTGTAAAGAGGCATTAAGTGGCAGATGGAATGAAGGTTGCTAGTCAGCTAACTTTGCAATAGGGAGCTAATCCTGGATTATCTGAGTGGGCCCAACATAGGTAGTGTCCTGAAAAGTGGCAGAGACCCTCAGAGGGGGTAGGAGCTGGCAGCCACTTGTGTATGGCCTTAACCAATGCTCAGAACCATCCCCAGCAAGAAGGAAGAGCCGCTGCATCATCCGGACCACCCGAGGCGGGAGCTCCGCCAGCTGTACCTCGCCAAAGCGACGGGCGGCACGTGGTTCAAGCTCTCCAAGATCTGCGCTGTCCATGAGTTCACTGCCCTGATTCTCCCCGTCATTAACCAGACTCAGGAAGAAAACCTCAGGAAGTTCCATAAGCCCCAGGGTCTGCTGCCCAAGAAAGTACGTGCCCTAAATCCCCGGCTCAACAAGCAGGGAGTGCTGAAGACCATGGAGAAGCGGCTGAAGCCGGAGCCACAGGAGACACGCCCCGTGGAAACCCACAGTCAAGGCTGGAGCGCTGGCTTGAAGAAAGCATCCACCGAGCGGGAGAGCAGTGGGGCGGGGCGGGGCAGGGAGGCAAGCAGCTGTACTGGCTTTGAAGGTAGAGGAAGGGGCCATAAGCCAAGGAATAAGGGCAGCGTTTAGAAACCAGAAAGGCCCCTAGACACTCCAGAAAGAAACGTGGCCTTGCCCACATCCTGATTTTAGCCCAGTGAGACCCACTTTCAACTTCTGAACTGCAGAATTGTAAGGTAATCAGCTTACATTGTTTAAGCCACTAGGTTTAAGATAATTTGTTACAGCAGCAATAGGAACTAACACTTCAAACTTCATTTTCTAGACTTCTCAAAAAAAAAAAAGAAAGAAAGAAAAATACTGCATTTCAAAGCCCTAAATCTGAGCTCCTCATTTTTCCTTATCATCTTAGTCCTACTGTGCTATATAAATATGGCTATATGATTTTTCATTTAATGTGGAAACTAAAAGCAGAATCTAACAAAACAAATATTGTTATTCGAATTGCCTTAATTTTTATTTCAGAAAGCTTGTCCAAATCGAGAGTGAGTTAGAACCCATCTCTAGAAAGTATTCTTCTTCTTCATCATTGGTGAGTGGAGCACCAAAGCATAGTTAACTTCCTTTTTCAACGAGGAAATCCACTTCCTCACAACATTCATTCTATTTCTTAAAATGTTTCATTCCACAGAGCACTGGGACACAGGATACTAGCCTTATTTAGGTCACAGACCCTTTCAGAATCTGAAGATAGCTGTGGATTTTCTCCCCAGAAGAAAACACATAAACACATATATAAATAACTTTTTGTGCCTTTTTTTGCAACGGAAATTGAATTATTTTCCAGAGACTATAAAGTATCTTTCTAAAGTCTTATCTCTATTGCTCTCACCACATTTCTCTTGACATTTTCCTCAAACACCTGAGATATATGCAACTTTTTCAAGTAAAAATAAAGTTTAATTCAGCTCAAAAGTGAGATTCTACAAGAATGCTGATGTTTGGCTTTGATATTGAAATTATGGAGTGGGTTTTTGACACAGCAATAGGCTTGTTATTTTTTGATATCTGTTTGACTGTGACTTTTCAGTTTCATGGCAATAAGGTCTTGAAATACTCACTTGGCAGAACAAAACAGTGACGAATAAAATGGGAGCTGCTGTGGCTTTATTAGATGAGGGTTAGACATAGTGAGATTCCTAGAGTTCTCCAAAATTCTTGTTGAGTTCATGCTTTGAGAAGTCTGCATCGTTAATGCGTCATTTTTTTTAAAGGATCAAATATTCATGGTTGCATGTTAAGGTCATCCGAGGCAGGATTAGCTTTGAAAGGGTTATCTAAGGACTCCAGCTGCCTATCGGTTCCTACCTGTAAACAAATTGGAAAGCTTTGTTACTCATTCCAGCCTGCCAAAGCCCTTCTCCAGCCTTGAACTCCTTAGGTAGCTGTCTGCCTCCCACAGTGCAGTGTTAAAGAATCCACCTGCCAATGCAGGAGACGCAAGAGACACAGGTTTGATCCCTGGGTTGGGAAGATCCTCTGGAGAAGGGAATGGGAACCCACTCAAGTATCCTTGCCTAGGAAATCCCATGGACAGAGGAGCCTGGCAGGGCTACAGTCTGTCGGGTTGCAGAGTCAGACTCAATTGAGCAACCTAGCATGTAGACGCACACATATTGCCTCCCATATGCCCTTCCAGAGTGGCAGGTGAGCTGACAAAAATTTTAATGAAAAGATTGACCTAGGTAACTTGGCAAGAATATCCATCAAGTACAACAGAGGATGAGATAGTTAGATGGCATCACTGACTCAATGGACATTTGGAGTCTGTCCATTGGACTCAGTGGAGTTTGAGTAAACTGGGAGTTGGTGATGGACAGGGAAGTCTGGCGTGCTGCAGTCCATGGGGTCACAAAGAGTCAGATACTGAACTAAACTGGAAGTGAACTATGACTGGACTCTTTCCTGTTGCATTACTCTAATAGTTGGATTTCTTTGGCCTCAAAAAAAAAAAAAAAGTGAACTTGCATTTGAAGGTCAACCAAACATTTGAAGACAGGTCCTCTGGAAAGCTAGTTAACTTCTGTTTTGCAGCACTGAATTGACTCTTCTACTCTCATTTCTTGACAAAACTTCTTGAAATAGCAGTGTGTCAGCCCTGGCTCTCAGGAGGTTGATAATGTTCATAGAAATAGATGCAGTTTTTTCATGATTGCTGGCAGAGTCGTTGACATGGGCTGACACCACTGCATGTTGAGATGAGGAGCGTGTTTCTTCACCAAAGCAGCAGAACCAGATGTGTTGCCAAGCGTCACAGATGCTCCATCTGAGCACAGGGTGCCAAGATCTTTATTCCGCCTGAAAGTTTGTTTGGCAAAGAAATCCTTCACCATATTAAAGACACTGACTCTGCAGGTTCTATGAGTTCACAATGTAGGAATTCTTCCTTGATTGTGATAACTTGCCGACAGAAGTTGGCTATGGAAATAGAGGTATATATTTTCATTAAGTTATTAATATATGCAAAAGGGGAAATATTAAAGAGAGGTCAGAAAATCTGCTGTGGCAACAGCATTTGATGAGAACACAACCTCAAGAAACATGTTGCTTAACCAAAATATTTCAGTGGCCAGGGAGTGGGTTATTTTTCTTGGTCTTAGGATTAACTCAAAAAAACATTTGAACATGAGTCTTTTTGTCTTGGGAAATATCCAAAGCCAGGTAAAGTTCCAGTTTGTAAAAATCAAGATATTTTTATATAAAGAAAAAGATCCACAATGTCGAATAGATTTTTAGAGCAGGCAGCTTTATGTACTCCTTCAGTTTTGTTGGTTCAGTGCTTCTGTGGGCTGGAATCTTGTCACACAAAAAATACTGCCCCTTTTGTGTTACCCTGCACTCCATAATTAATATAAAATTAATAGATATAAAAGTTACATGGTACTTTTTTTCTTTGCAATTTTCCAGCTGTAGCCAAACTCAAAGTAAACAAAGGTATATGCCTATGGCTATAATCACGTTAGCAGGGTGAATCTTCTTAGATTCCTGTCAATAGGAAACTGTTCTAGAGGCCTTAACACGGTAGTGATGATGCCAGCTGTCTCTCTACCTCCTATAGCATCCATGGCAAAATGCCTTCTGTGCTGCACTTTCCCGCTGACTGATCTTAGGCTGGGCCATGGACCTCTCTTTGGCTGACCCATGCCACTTCCCAACAAGAAGGCTCAAGAGCTGTCCTTTGGCTCTGAGCTCTCTTCTTTCCTTCTGAAATGCAACTGGAACTTTCCATGTAGAAGGGCTTCCTTCAGCCTGAATTATGGAGTAAAGATGACATGGTGTGTGTGTGTATTAGTCGTTCAGTCATGTTTGAGACCCCATGGACTATAGCCCACCAGGCTCATCTGTCCATGGGATTCTCCAGGCAAGAATACTAGATTGGGTTTCCATGCCCTCTTCCAGAGGATCTTTCTGACCCAGGGATCAAACCTGGGTCTCTGGCCTTATAGACAGATTCTTTACCCTCTGAGCCATCAAGGAAGCCCCTTCAGCCTGAATTCTGGAGTAAAGATGACATGGAGCCAACCCATATGATAATGAATTCTGAGCACAAAATAAGCCTTTGTTTTTATAGGTATCTGTGATTTTGAGGTCCTTTTTTCACTGCAAACACATGATTTAGTCTAGGCTGATAGGTACAGCATTCCATGCCATATCCTCTGTATGAATCAGTGTCTTCATGTTATCTGAAAAGCAGAGTCTCAGAAAGGAAGTATTAAAATGTTATTTTCTTCCCAAATCCAGAAACCTAGCCCCACCCTTTGAAGCCCAATCTCAGATATAGGATGAACTAATTTGCTCTTGTGTCTCTCATATTGAAAACTGATACTTTTTAATTTACATAAACACATTGAAGGACAAGTCACTAGGTAGACAAAGATAAATATGACACAGTTCAGGCCTTTCAGGAGTCGTTGTCTGATGGGACCCTTGGTGGTATAAGCTAATAGTTGTAATACAGTGAGAAAAATGTCATAGCAAAGTTGTGAACAGCATCTGGGTGGGCAAAACAGGAGGATGACCATATTCATAGGACTGTCAGCAAATGTTGCACAGAAGAAATGGCATTGGGTTTGGGCCTTGAAGGAGACATGAGGATGTATGGTGTGTAAAGTCAAGTAATGTATGAAGCCATAGGAGCCAAAGTGGAGGAAAGTGACGCTGGTCAGGGAAATTTAGGGTTGTGAAGGCGTGTGTTATTCAGTTTTGAATTGTGTCTGACTCTTTGCAACCCCCTGGACTGCAGCACTCTAGGCTTCCCTGTCCTTCCCTGCCTACCAGAGTTTTCTCAAACTCATGTCCATTGAGTTGGTGATGCCATCCAACCATCTCATCCCCTGTCGCCCCCTTCTCTTCCTGCTCTCAATCTTTCCCAGTATCAGGGTATTTTCCAATGTGTCAGCTCTTTGCATCAGGCGACCAAAGTATTGGAGCTTCAGCATCAGTCCTTCCAATGAATTTTCAGGGTTAATTTCCTTTAGGATTGACTGGGTTGATCTCTTTGCGGTCCAAGGAACTCTCAAGAGTCTTCTCCAACACCACAGTTTGAAAGCATCAGTTCTTTGGTGCTCAGCCTTCTTTATGGTCCAACTCTCACACCCGTACATGACTACTGGAAAAACCAGAGCTTTGACTATACGGACTTTTGTTGGCCAAGTGATGTCTCTGCTTTTTTATATGCTGTCTAGATTTGTCATGGATTTCCTTCCAAGGAGCAAGAGTCTTTTAATTTCATGACTGCAGTCACCATCCACAGTGATTTTGGAACCCAAGAAAATAAAATTTGTCACTCTTTCCACTTTTTCCCTTTCTACTTGCTGTGAAGTGATGAGACTGGATGCCATGATCTTAGTTTTATGAATGTTGTTTTATGCCAACTTTTTCACTCTCTGTTTTTTGCCATCATCTAAGGAATTTGAAGTCTATTCTCCAAGCAATGAAGAATCAAAGGCAGTTCTAAAATAAGAAACTGTCATCTTGAAATTTGTGCAATAAGGCAGAGGATGGCATAAGAAGGAGATGAACCTTGAAGAGAGGTGGGCTGGAAGATTCCACAGTAGCCCCAGCAGTAAAATAATGGCAGTCTCGTACCTACATGGTAATAGTGACAATAGAAAGAAATTTGAGAGAGATATTTATCTATCTCTGTAATATGATTATTGAAAAAATTTATGTGGCTAGAGTAAGACCTGATGTGAAGAGCCAGCTCTTTGGAAGAGACCCTGAGGTTGGGAAAGATTGAGGCCAAGAGGGGAGAAGGGGGCGACAGGGATTGAGATGGTTGGATGGCATCACCGACTCAATGGACCTGAGTTTTAGCAAATTCCAAGAGACTGAAGGACAGGGAAGCCTGGCGTGCTGCAGTCCACGGGTCGCAGAGTGGGACACAGCTTAGCGACGGAACAACAGAGTAAGGGGATTTGGGGGTTTTAGATAACTGGGAGCTGCCTACCTGCGGCATCCTTACATCTGTGGAGCACTTCAGTGTTTCAGAGCACCTCCCCTTCCTTATGTTAGTTAATTTCTCTATGACTGTGTATTGGCTGAGCAAGTACCATTATCATGATGAGGAAACAGCTAAGATTAGAAACCAGATAATGTGACTAAATTAGAAAAGTAGTTGAGCCTAAAAACCAGTTTGCTTGTCTAACAGAGAGGAAGCTAAAACTAGGAATTAGGTAGCTTGCCGGATGGTGAAGAAACGGAGATGAGAAAACAAATTCTCTCATTCATTTTCCTGTTGTGTCTAAGCCTGCTGACCCACCTAGCGACGACAGCCAGGCTGCTTGGAATGTGATTCTGCACAGCCAGAGCCTGTTTGCTCCAGGATACACAGGGAAGGTGTCCTGTGGGCCTGTCCAGCCCTCTTCAGCATGCGAGGTCTTGAGAAAGTAGACCGAGCTTTGGACAAATGATAGCAACAGTGTCTTTTACTCATTCAGTGTCCTTCCGATTGGGAAGCCCAGATCCAATGTGGAAGCAAAGAACAGGAATGTGAAGGGAAACCAAAGATTTTAAGGCCTCAAAAAGTTGGATCAGAGCAAAAATGTATAGAGCAACCATGTTTATTCTGGCCTTGCTCTAAGAGTCACTAAGAGAGTATGATGCTAGAAGAATATGGGTCAGTTGAGAAGCAGCTACTATCGTCAGTATTTTTAGATGAAAACCAAAACCTCTGAGACATAAAGTAACTCACTAAAGTCACAAAAGAAGGGAAACAATCAAGCTTCAAACTCTAGTCTGTTGCCTCAAAGCCTCCCCTTTTCTGCATAACAGCCTTACCTCACAGCCTCCCCCTCAAAAAAAAAAAAAAACACACACACCTTAGTGCCCTAAAGCAGTAATTTTCATGCAGTGGCCTAACTGGGCTCACCTGGGCTGTTCTTGCCTGAATTTCTCATGTGGTTCCAGCCACATATCTCTGGTCATCTTCAAGGCGGCTCGGTCAGGTAATAGATTAGAGGTTGTTGCAGGTTTCTCCTAACGTGGCAGCTCAGTTCTGAGAGAGAAAATTCAAAATTGATTGTTTCAAGAGAGCCAGGTGTTGGAAGTACAGGAATGTCACTTCTGTCGTACGCATCAAGCTAGTCTGTAAAGCCAAGCCCAGATTCAAGGAGAAGGTGAATTTTATTCTACTTCTTCAGCAGAAGTGTCAAGGTCATGTTGGATAAGAAGCTAAGGGATGAGATGTGTTGTGTGGCTATCTTTCAAAAATAAATCAGCCACAGTTTCCAAAGAAAGAGCACAAGCTTCTAAGAGGTGTCCTGTAGCCTTCAGGAATATGAAGCCTGTTACCAGGAGACTGTCTAAGTTTTATCCAGACATAGTGCTGGATTAGGTTATCTCAAAATTAAACAAACTAGCACTTTCCATTTGCCAGGTGTATCTAAATTTTATCATGCTATTAATATTTCTTTTTATTTCATTTTTTTGTGTTCGATTTGTGAAATGAGAAGCAACAAAGAACTGACTAAATTGTCATTCTTGACTTCTCCACTGAAATCTCAAAGGGCTCCCTAAATATCTCTTCTTTTGCTCTGTCCAGAGGTAAGAATGCAGTCCAAAAACTTCATCTTCTACCTAAGCTCTCCTTTGAAACTAATTGGGGGGTGGGGGGGTGGGGCGGGGGGGCAGGGGCTGCCGAGTAGGAAGGAAGTTGTAAAGAATCCTTTTAAAATTCCTATTTAAGTTGTAATGGACATTCATTGTCCTCCACCAAAGGAAGACAGAATGCCAGTCCTGTGTTCTGGAAGTCAGGCTTTACTTACTCTGACTGGCTGCCAAAAAGAAAAAGTCAAGTGAGGAAAAGAGGTTGCACAACATTTCCTTCTTAAAACATAAGGGTTTCTACTTTTTAGAAAATGTAATTTGAAATTGCCAACAGATCACATCTGGTATTTTACTAATTTGTTCAAGGTCATTTCTCATAGGATTTCAAAGATCACTTATATCTCTAAAACTTGTGTTGTAAGAACTCTGAGTAACTTGGTCAGAACTCTTTTCCAAGATCCTTAGAGCTAATATTTCTCTGTTGTAGTGAGGTAGCCTTACGTAAAATATATATTCAGCACGTTATACACATGCATGCTATTTCTCAGTTCTGGTATCTTAGCTGAGTCTTCTGATCAGCAATAATTTAGCAATGGGAACAGCATCTGTATTCTCTGTGATTCCACACTTGAATATTTTGAAAACATACAAGGCAACAAGATAAACGAATATACAGCTGTTGCAGTCTGATAATGTAAGATTTTATTGATTATCCAACAAGAGTAACTACCCTGGGTATTAGATTTGCTTGTCACAACCTGCAGTGCCTGGGGTAGTTGAACAAGTTCTTTTCTTCCACTGAGTTGACCTCAAAGTCACATAGTTTCTGAATCAAGGTCCTCAGATTTCATACTTTGGCAATTTCTTTCCTTTCTAATGGGGTATATTAGAGAAAATGTGTCACCTTTTTGCACCATGTAATACCAAATCAGATCAGAATTCATGCACAATTATGTCAGTGGAAATCTAATAGTACAGGCTGGCTTATCTCTAGATAACACATGGAAAAATAAACTTCCACAACTGACAGATTTACTTGATTTTTTTTTCAGATAATTTATTTGTAAGTAATCCGCTGAAGACTGTAACTGGATTATTTTTCATACTATTAAAAAAAAAAAAGACCCTCTATGGTAAAATGGTTCCTAAGTATTCAAGCTCTGTCAATCTGCCTTTTTCTCCCCTCTTTCTCTTCGAAAAAGTTCCTGTATAATGAATGCAAGGAAAGAACCAAAAAAAAAAAAAAAAGACATTTTGCATAAGCTATATTTATTAAGAGAACTAACAACTTAGGCAAACAAAATTTACATAAAACACTTATGTGAAAATCACATTCGTTGCTAGTTAATGGTATTTAAGTAACATAGGTTATGTGGTAGTCTACCTGGGAATGATATTAGGCTGCCTAAAAGCATTCATCTGTGTTTCTCTTTATAATCAGGAAAAGTCAAAGCCCATTACTAATCTGAAGTCTTCTTGAAACCAATTAAAATAATTTAAGATAAGTTGTACTGCAAATGTGCTTTTTAAGTGTTTTAGACTTAGGATGTCTTAGGGATGTTGTAACCCCTTTTAACGTTACTATTTATATATAACTACCATGTGTATAGTATTACACCTTTAATGCACTGTATTAGCTGTCACTTGAAATTAAGTGCAGGCGTGTTCTTTTGGCCTTCAGTTTCTCCTACATTAAACGTTTAAATAATGATACCAGTAGTAAAAGGGTAGGTAGCATTCCCAGTGGAAACTCACTTCTGCATCTGGTTGGGTTGTGTTCGGGTTTCTATGTGAAAGATATCGTAATATCAGAATCTCTTAGTGTTTACACACCTGGTATCCAGAACTCTACCTGATGTCTTTTCTCAGGGAATTAATGGAATCAAAGCTTAGGGTAGGCATGTTTGATAGATACGCTTTGTCTGGAGAGATCTGGTGATAATTCCATCAAAATTTGTCCCTCGCTGGTCATATATCTATGCATTTTTATATCTTTGTAGTTTTCTTCACCAACTCTGCTTGCATCAGTGCCTTCATTAGAAGGTCAGGTTTTGAGGATTTAGTAATTCACCTTGAAATGTACTATAAGTTGAATGTATCAGGCATGAGTTTTCTCCACTCAGCATGAATTTCATAGCATTAAAAAGGCAAACCCAGAGCTAAAATATTTTCTTGATATCTGTTTCTCATTTAGATGGGAAAAGTAAATAGATGCTTATTGATTTCAGGTGTTTTTTTCTGTTTCTGTAAGTCATGTTTGCTTCTTATGGTATAAAGACATTATACAGACCTTTCTCCATGAAGATAAAATTGTGCATTTTCCAAACATACAAAACAATTAGTTTTAATAAAAGAAACTATCCGGATGGGAGCCACTTGGAGAGGTTATAGTTTATACTAGAACAACTGATATGGAAATAAAAATTCCTTATATTTACTCATAAATAATCCCCTTCTCACAGCCTTATGCACAGTGATCCAACTTTCTGTGCGAGTCTTCTCCCCCATAACAACAGGAAAAAGAGGAAGATGTTAGAAAGAAGTTTTTATCCTGCAAGTTTTGACCAAGTTTGTCACCTGTGAGTCCATTCGTATCTGTTTACACACTCAGAGCACAGAAACGAAGGTGAAATTTTTCTGACAAAGAAAAAGCAATCCAGACGTATTTTTCACATTTAATATGAATGGTTCATTCAGTTCATTCATTCACATATTCATGTATGAGTGCACTTCATTATTTGCATACCTATGACAAAGGTCCACTCTGTGCATCCCATCCTTGCACATTTTAAGGAAAAAATCCACCCCTTCATTCACCTTTCATCTCAGGCCTCCATTTACTCCTGTCTTTTGTTCAGTCTTCTTTCTTTCCTTTGTGGCTTCCATCTGTAACACTTGACTAAACTAGTTCCCTGAAGACATCGATAACCTCATTTGGGCTTCCACCTTTTGAGTGCATTTATCCCAATGCCCTTCCAACCGCCATTTACTATCCTCCTTGTATTTCCCCATCCACGTGTGGTTTTTGTTCACTCAGACTCTTCGATTTTTGTCTTTTGTCTCCGGTTTGGGATACTCCTAATTTTGTTCTTCCTTAGAGAACTGATCTATGCCCACAATGTTAACTGTCACCCCAGGGAAGATAGGAGAAGGAAATGGCAACCCACTCCCATATTCGTGCCTGGAAAATCCCATGGACAGAGGAGCCTCACAGGCTGCAGGCCAGGGGTCACAAGGAGTCGGACACGACTTAGTGACTAAACAACAGGGAAGATAATGACAACATTTTTACTTCCATCCATTTACTCATTTGTCCATGTAACAAGTATTATGTTCTTGGAATGTTCAAAGCACCATGCTAGGTGCTCTGAGGGATAAAAAGAGAAATGAGACCTAACTCCCTCAAGGAGCTAAAAATCTCTGGTTTTGCCTTTTGTCCCAAGTCTGCTGCATCTAAGACATTGAAAGTTGTTCCATTTTAACCCCAAACTCAGTGTTTTTCAATCTGAACTTGTGTTCTTCCTCTAAAAATAGCTTCCTTTTGTAGTCCGTGGATTTCTACCCGTAGCATAATTATTTTGCCCGTGAAGACCCAAAAACTCGAGCTATCTTTGGTGGTTCTCTGTGTCTAATCTGTAATAAAAGTTCTGTAGATTCTGTGGTTGTACTCCACTTGATTTTGTACCTTCTGCTTGGATTCTCTTGACATGCTCTGCCTTGCTATCTACATGAAATGCCCATGTAAGTCCCAGCTGGAATCTACTCTTCCCACCCTAGCCAGTTGACTCTTCCCACCCTAGCCAGTTGACTCTTGAGCCAATATTGAGCTCCACTTTGGAAAATATACTAATGCACTTGTTCTCCTCCTTTGACATTCATCTTTTTTCCCCCTTCCATTTTGCGTGCATGTGTGGAAACAATGAGTGGTAGGAGGGGAGCCAGAGGATCCTTGTCATGGAAACCAAGAGTTGTGAGAAACAAGCTACTTGAATTAAATATGATAAATGCTCATGAAAGATGAGAACTGAGGGAAAAAAAGTCATGCACATTGGTGATTATGTTAGTCATGACCTTGGTGCTCCTAGTCTCCCTAGAGTGGTGGGAGCAGAAAGCTGAGGGCATATTGGCAGCAGCTTGTATGATCTGCCCTTCAGAATAGTTTGACTCTGAAAGGATAACAGGAGGAAGGACAGGAACTTAAGAAAGTTGGTGAGAACTTGGGGTTTGCCTGAGTAGTGGAGAAAGAAAGTAAGTGAAGTCACTCAGTCGTGTCCGACTCTTTGCGACACCATGGACTGTAGCCCGCCAGGCTCCTCCGTCCATGGGATTCTCCAGGCAAGAACACTGGAGTGGGGTGCCATTTCCTTCTCCAGGGGATCTTCCTGACCCAGGGATTGAACCCTTGTCTCCTGCATTCCAGGCAGATGCTGTAACCTCTGAGTCACCAGGGAAGCCCTCCATATTTTAGAAGGAACTACTGGAGAAGGTAGAATTCCAGAGATAGAAGAGAAAAGGGTCAAGAGGTGATGGATATGGATGCAGGGAAGAAGGGATGAAGTTCCACAGGGGAGCTCCTGAGTGAAAGGGTGAGGACTGGGGAAGCACATGTGATCTCGGTTCTCTCAAGAAAGTGGGAGCAATAGTCAGCTATTACAAGTTGAGGGTTGGGATGGAAGGTTCTGGAAAAAGGAAAAAGACTGAAAGAACTCTTGGGAGGAATGTGATGGCTGGTCAACACAAAGTGAAGAGATCGTCCAATAACTGTGAAGGCTCAGCCAAGACTACATGCAGAACAGGGGGGTCTACGGCAGCCAAAGCAAAAGAGTTTGCAGCTCAACAGCCCAGGATGGTCTGTACAGAAACAGGATAATACAAAAAAGCACAAGGACAAGTGCGCTGAAGTCCATCTAGGTTGCAGGGAGAGGAGACAGGAAGTTAAACCAAGCGGATGAGCTGGTAGAATGCTGAAGAGCTAGAAGGGTGAAGTCTGTTAATGAGCAGGCTAGAGAAAGCATCCTCACAAATGAAGGAATAAATGACAGAGCAAGATAAATGTTTCTACTCTAGATACTGAAAAATTCTCTCCCTCCCCACTCTCTCCTTCCCGCCCTTGCTCTCTCCCTGCCTCCCTTTCTTTCTCTCCTTTCTCCCTCTCTCCCTTTCTCTGTTTTTGTCTCTGTTTATAATAGAAGACTCTTCCTAGGTAATAAAAGAGGATATACATTTAAAGTTAAGTGTACATTAACACTCCTGAAAGCGTCAATCAGTTGAGTAAGGACAGCTGAATTTTGTCCTCCATCTTCTTAACTCTTCATCTATGGCTTCAGATGAAGTCTGTTTTAAAAGAAAAAGAAGAAAAAGATGTCAGAGAGAGTTGTAAATTATAGAACGACATCCACCAGGCAGTTCTTCTGTCACTCTGACTAATATTGCTTAGCATTCTGAGTTTTAAAAATAACACAGTATTGAGATTTAAAAGTCTGTGGATGCAGAATACATTTTTAAAAATAAGGCTTTTTTACTATGCATAGCCAATTATAGTCCACTGAGAAAATGATCTATTTTTCCAATACATTTTTATTATGTACTTAACTGACAGACCTTCCCAGCTTCTTCATGGACGTTCCACGCTGTCAGCCACTGTACATAATATACTTCTTAGAAATCTACTTAAATTTGTATTTACCTGTGAGGCTAGATTGGCTCCAGAGGACACAGTCCTTTTTTCCTTGGGTAAATTATACATATTTTAGAAAACTATCTAAAAACATATTTACCTCATATGGAATTCTGATCTCAAGGGTAATTAGACCAGTTTTTGAAAATCATAGCCAATACACTTTAACTCTCTCAGGTAGATAAGATGTATTTTATAATCATCTAAGAAAGAGTTCTCTTTTCCTTTCCTCCCCTTTTCCTTCTCCTGTAACTATCACCATACCTCCTTAATACAAATATTTAGTAATTATTTCAGTGTTTCCTCATACTGCCTGGGGTCAGCACACCAATTATGCTTTCCTTCCATTCCAGGTACAGGCAACCATACACAGAAGGGGCAGAGTTACCCTTAGTGTACTTTCTAGAAGAAAAGTTATTTTATGAAGATTCAGATTCTTCTGCATATATATTTTCTTTGGTCTTCACATTTTAAGAAGGAAGTTCCAATATTAGGGAGTTACTCACAGAGCCAAGAGTAGAATTTTTAGGGCACTAATACAATATTTGCAGTGATTGCTAAGCTTTGAGTAGAGGTTTATTCAGGAAGAGATGCATAGTTGAATGAATACAGTATTTTGAGTTTAAAAATAAAAGTAATATCTGGAAGTAAATATTGCAATTTTTACTTTTGTTGTATTTATTTGCAGATTCGTTGTAATTATTTGCAAAAGGCAGCTGTAGGCCACGATCATTATTAAAGCCAGAGAAATAAATGAAATTTCCTAGGAAAACGTACTTTCTCATTTCATTATTTTGCACTTCTAAAGCATCCTTTGTACACTGATTGCCTTGTCTACATTGTTTAATGAAAACGCACAGCCCGCTCTTCCTTTATCTTACAAGTATATTGCAGTAGTTCCTCTAGGAAGAAACCAGTAGAAAAGTCACATGGCAGTAATTGTTAGGTGGTTTGTAGAGACTGTGTGAGAATAGAGCTAAAAACTGGGGAAGGCTGTTTCCTAAAAGTGTCAGATGGCTATCTGTATAGAGTAATGCCTGGTTTGTTCCTTCTCTTCTCTGCCTTTGAGAACCAGTCCTTTTCATGTCGTGAGACTGCTGGGGTTGCTGCGGATGCATGTCACTGCTGAGAGCATCCTTCCAGTGGCAGGTCATGGTTTCTGCCGGTCTCTTCCCAGCTAGGGTATTGGGATCTAAGAGTTCATCCTGCTTGCCTAAACCAGTGTGAGCCTCTGAACCGGATTCTCTGGCTTTAGGGCCCTATTAAAATATTTGCAGAGACTGCTAAGCTTTGAGGCTTGGATGAGAGCTTCTGTTGGCTTAGCGGCCTAAATCTTCATTTTTTCTGCCTAGATTAGTCTTACAACTCAGGTAAGCAAGAGTCCTGGTCTGCCTAGCAGAGTCCCAGTTTACACCTGTTAGCCTGCCATAATTATTGATAGTCCCCAGTTTCACTTTCAGAAGTGTCTTGGTTTGAATGATAGGATATGATTTTTCACTCACAGGAGTTCTTTGGATTGAGCTTTGTTTTCTCAGGTATGTTTGTGTTTGTGATGTTTATGTTTACAAAGGGTTACTCTTTCTTTTTTCTACTCAGGTAAATGTGAGGAGAGTAAAAAAAAAGAAAAGACTCTAGTCTTTCTTGAAGTAATCTAGGAACCATGTTAAAATCAATTGTTTCACCCCATTTCAACAGGTTTTAATTCGGAGGAAATGGTGGGACATGGGAATTTTTTTTACTGAGCTGATTCTTTGGCATCCTAGAGTTTGAGAACTTCCATTTCAACACACAAGCCCAGCCTAGTTATCTGCCCCCTGAACTCTGAACCCAGCTCCATGCAAAGGGACGTAAGGACGCTAAGACCCTCCAGTGAACATTCGGGCCAGCGGATGGGCTGCGGTCTGGCGGGTGACTCTGACGGGCTTGAGCAGCTAAAGTTTCCCTGGCTAGCGCCCGGGCTCACCCTCACCACCCTGCCAAGGCCGGAACTCGGGTTGTCATTTGGGGACGAGATTCAGCCAGAAGAACTCTTCCCCGGCTCTCTGGCCAAACACAGACACTGCTTCAGCGGGTGAATGAATCAACATACCTGAGGAGGCTGTTTTGAATATTTTGTGTGGTGAGTGCAGACTGAAGAGTGGTGTTTTTCTAGAAGGTTGGTCCTAGAACCAAAGTCAAATCACGGGGTGGCTCCGCCCCGCCCGCAGGTCCTTCGGAGGGTTTGTGTGCAGCGGGCGGCTGGCTCGGCTGACACGGTCACAGTCGTTCTTTCCTTTCACAGCCAGCAGGGCTCTGCGCCCTTTGTGCATTCCTTCTGGGCACTCCACCTTCCACCAGGCAGGAGAAGCTGGCACCTGAATGAAAGGAAGCCGGGACGCCCCTGGCCTCCCAGAGGTGAGGGCCATGGGCCTCTCACACATGTTAACGAAGTGTCGGCTACGTTCTCCAGGGCGCTTTTATTAGTCTTTCAAGGGCACCTGCATTGGAGGGTCTTAAACATTTTTTTTCCCCTCACTCTCATCTTCACCCCCTCCTTCCACACCACTGTGCCCCTTTCTCTGGTACACTATCTCACACGCCTGGGCTCTGCAGAAGGCAATTAAGCTGTGATTTGGTATGCTAAATTACCTGAACTAAAAACTATAATTTGCAATATTATTAAGTCATCACTGTCATGGATTTCAATTTCTTTCTGTTTAAACCCCTAACTCACAACCCCTATCCCCTAACCCCTAGCTCTTTTCGATGATTACTGAAAAGGAGAAAAGGGAGAGAGAAAAGCCACTGGTTGGTCTACTGACGGATCATGTCCGTCAAGAAAGTTAAAATAGTGTGCTTCTGAGTGGCTGCTTCGGAACCACCACAAAAACTGGCCGATTTTTAGTTTAAAAACCCCTCAGTGCTTTTATGGTGTGCTCACTGAGGTCCAAGGGCATGTGGGAATATATGAGGCTTCTGTAGTGCTACTGACCGCTTGGGTCAATTGTAGGAATTGGAAATTTCACATTTCTGCTTTCAGAGAAATCCTGACCAGGTTTCAATCCTGGGCATGAGGACTTTTTCTTTCTGTTCTGCTGTCTTAGTCCTTTTGGAAAGGCCTGGATGTTTCCTGTTAGCTGGCAGCCTGATGACCTTCGCTATAGTCAGGAGTCCAGTCTCCTTCTTCTGTCATATTCACTATGTCACAGCTTTAGATTAGGCATGAGTATTTTCTGTAAGAGTAGGCCAGTCAGGATGGGATAGGTTTTGCTGCAATAATGACTCCAAGTCTTGCTGGATAATTTCTTGCTTATAACGCTTTCTTTCTTTCGTATCAAATGCATCCAGGGAGCTTTGCTCCGTACTTCCACTGCATCCTCACCGTGGGTAGCCACTGTTTGGAATATTGCCCGTTACCAAATCTGAAGGAAAAAGATGGCAAAGCATGCCCTGGGTCTTCAAGCTTCATCATAGAGGCAACAGAGATCACTTCTGCATATCTTTCACTGGACAAAGCAAGTCACTTCCAGACGCTGGAGAAGGGCAGTCCTAAAAGAAAAAGAGCCAGAATATTTATGCATGGCCTTAATGATTGCAACGAAAGTCCAGAAGGTTCATGAGTCTAAAATAATGAAGTGAGAGAATGACTGTAAAAATCAAAATTTTTTTCCACTCCCAAAATATGTGCCTTGAACCATTAAGAACTTACTGCTTCCAACACAGGAGCCTGGTAGGCTGCAGTCCATGGGGTCGCTAGAGTTGGACACGACTGAGGGACTTCACTTTCACTTTTCACTTTCATGCATTGGAGAAGGAAATGGCAACCCACTCCAGTGCTCTTGCCTGGAGAATCCCAGGGATGGGGAAGCCTGGTGGGCTGCCGTCTATGGGGTCGCACAGAGTCGGACACGACTGAAGCAACTTAGCAGCAGCAGCACTTTAGTAACATTCCAAAAGCAAAGTGCAGACTTTGGTAACTGTTGGGAAATAGTAATGTTAACATCTGATTGTGGGTTCCTGTTGGTATCTCCCTTTGTGACCGCACAGAGCACATTTGTGGACAATAACACAAGGTGGGTTGTGCTCTATAGGAGGTAAGCAGTGATCCAGGGACAGTGGGACTGAAACATACCATCTCTCATTCAGCAAGTCTCTCTGTCTCTCACTCAGCAAGTTCTCTACTGAAGGATATAGATTTTACAAGCTGATTATACACATTTAGAGTAAAAGTTCATTCAGGTTCTGGGTAGAGTCAGACCTCATCACTTTAGATCCCATCTTCCTCATTTACACCACCTTGACTAAATTGTTTAACTTCTCTATAGCCTCAGTTTCCTCTTCTTTATAATGGATATAATAATGGTGTTTACTGCACAGCATTGATAAGATATATTTATAGTTCTTGGCCCCAGGGTCCATGGCAGAAGATCACTTACCATTTTCTTATTTACTTTGACACAATAGTTATAGATTCTGAAATTTGAGGAAATGAACTCTTTTTCCACTGCTTTGATAATGTGTTTTAAATGTCTTCCATTCTTCAAGAGCTGGCTTCAGGGCACAAGGCTGCATATATCGTAAGTTCTAGGTGGTGCCAGCTAGTAAGATACTACTGCAGGTATCTTGTGCTCCATCATCCCTAGCAAATACTTCTATGTATTTCAAAGAAATGTTTTTCTCTTTAGTCTCATTAACAATAGATTGGGCAGGCAAAAATTACATAGACTGGTGAGGATTCTGAACAACTTCCACAGTTGATCTAAATATTTAAATATGAGGTGCATAACCTAATAAGACATGGATGCTCAGAATCAAAATACCACCCCAAGTCATGGCATAACTCAAGGACAAGAGTGCTCTGGAACCACAATTAGAGGAGAGGCATGAAAGAGCTGTATTTCTTGACCTTCTAGAGTCAGCTCCTCTTCCAGCCTCTGGTTGTGTTGAGTGCTCCTAAAGAGGCTGGCCAGAATTCCAGTGGTTAGTCTACTGTGAACAGTCAAGGTTAGAGCATCTTGCCTTTACTCAGAAGAGTCAAGTGTATTAGATACAGTTTATTTCCCTCATTTTCTGATTAGTTTGTGGGCCCAACAGTGAGCTTAAAATATCATGTTACCACACTTCTGGCTCCAGGAAATTCTCCTTGAAGGATTCTCCTATTTGTATCATCAAGGAGTCCTAAGACAATGATTGATAAACTTTCCTGCAAACAGTGCTCATGAAGTCGATGTGCAAGGGAATGTTAAATGTATTTTCCATGACGTTCCCAGGCTGTTAATAGAAGGAACAAAGGTCACAGAATAACAGCTTTCGAAACAGAAATTTTATTTCCTGTCAAAGATTTGAATCAACAATGCAGAACTAACTATTTTAGGGCCAGCATGGGGCTAAGGAGGTCAAGCAGCCGTGGATTCGGTCTTGTAGCCACAAAGGGCATCCCGACCCCTTCTAACCATGTCAGAGTGTCCCCGGTAAAATAGGTGTCCAGGTTTCAGTCTTGGCAAGAAGCTACGTGTACTCAGAACCATGCCAGAAAGTCTTGTCAAGGGACTACCGTCCTGACAATGTTTCTTTAGTTCCAGAACCATCAAATCCTGCTTTTCAATAAGCACCAAAAGTCTTAACTATACAGTTGTGGTATGTTTGGTGTGGGAAATGCTTTTCTCTGCATGATAAGCAAGTAACTAAATGTAAAAGTCCGTTTACCTTTGGAAGTCCAGAAGATGGAATAAATCCACCTTGGGTCTAATAATCTAGGTCAAAATTATCTAATCTGCGATAGTATCAGATCCACCTTAGTTTCTAAAGCTCAGTTTATCATGGAATAATGATCCCAATTCAGTTAGTATTAAAGCCCACTGAAGAACTGATCAGAAGATCTGGATTCTAGGTCCACCTCTGGTACAGTCTGAAACAATGGCTTTACCTCTCCTGGACTAATATATAAATGGGTTATTCAGACTATAGCAGAAGTTAGCCAAGAAAAGTTGAAGGGCCAAACCCAGCCCATTGTCATATATATATATATATATATATATAAAGTTTTATTAGAACATAGCTACATCCATTTGTTTACTTAATATCAACAACTGCTTTCATATGACAGAGGCAGGGTTGAGCAGTTGCAGCAGAAACTGGCCTCTAAAATCAAAAATATTTTACTCTTTAGCTTTTTACAAAACAAAACACCATTCATTGATTCCTGGATTAGGAATGATTTATTTCCTCTGTTTCCTCATCAGCAAAATGGGCATAAAAATAGTACCTCATAAGATTGTTAAGGATCAAATGATAGTTCTTAATACAGTTCCTATTTAGGAAATGTTATCTACTGAAATTGTTAATTGCATTGTCAGTCTAATCACTGTCAGAATTCTAGAAATCAGTTTCTCATTACAGAAGGAATCATTGCTATGGCAGTGCTCTGCTGAGTAAGATGTTGCATGAAGGGAAATGTGATCAGTTATTCAACTGATTCTTGGAAAATTGGAGTAACAGAACCCAGCATAGGCAGAAGATATTCTGTAGACAAACTGTATTTCCAACCTACAGAATACTGGAAACTCACGTTATCTAAATAGCAACTCAATACTTGAGCCAACCTTCATAGGCTAAGTCTGATTCAGACAAGCCAAGAGAGGATTTGAATGTATTCAAGGTCAAGGGGAACAGAATGCTTAAGAGCCATGGAGAGGCAGTGAGCAGAAAAATTTGGCTGGAGTGAAATATTCTGATACAAGAGTTATGAGGGACAGACCTAGGAGGATTGGTTAGGGCCAGGTTATATAGCATGTTAAGCCCTGGAATGAGGAGTGTGAAAAGTTTTTCTGTGCCTTGTGATCCACTGAAGATTTCTGAACCTGAGAAAATGAGTTTTTCTAGAATAATTTATCTATCTTTATGGTACAGAATGCATTAGAGGATAAAGAAACAGGAAATTAACTTCATTTTATAGAGATGAATTTCAGTTTTGTCTGCATTGTTGTTACAATTATAAGAATGTTTTATATTTGTTGTTTATATTTGTTCTTATATCTCTTTCTGGAACTTCACTTAAGCCTGCTTTACTTAGTGTGTTTAAAATGGAATAGTAGCTAATGCACAAATGTGAAATGAGTTCGCTTTTTTCTTTTTATAGCTACTTTAAAAGCATCGTTTTATATGCACTCCAAAAGAACATTTATAATATTTTCCATTTATTTAACAACACTTATTGAGGGCCTACTGTGTAAAGGATATAGGAAAATGAGTAGAATATGGGTTCTGCCTTCAGTCTGGGAAGAGGGGAAGTAAGTGACGTAAATTAATACAAGGCCTCACTTACTGACCACCTTCCTGTTTAGGAGCAATTCACCCATTAGGGAGCTAACCTTTTTCCCAAATAGGTCTGTTATAACATACTAGATGAGGGTTCCACGACTCTACTCCTTCTTGGACCTTGCTGTACCCAGGCTACAGCAGAAAGAAACCCACAAGGATGAGACGCAGCTGGAGAGCATTTTTATTCTATGTGGCTGGGAATGTATCATAGGAATTGATCTGGATCTTTTCTTGTTTTCCATCATCATATAGCCAACTGGTTGTGAAAGTGAAGTTGCTCAGTCGTGACCAACTCTTTGCGACCCCATGGACTGTAGCCTACCAGGCTTCTCTGTCCATGGAATTTCCAGGCAAGAATACTGGAGTGGGTTGCCATTTCCTTCTTCAGGAGATCTTCCCGACCCAGGCCTTTAACCCGGGTCTCCCACATTGTAGGCAGACACTTTACCATCTGAGCCACAAGCCAACTGGTTATCTAACAGGAAATGCTTTGTGTTCAGGCTCTGTCTTTGCTACTGTGTTTTGGGAAATGAGCTGAACATAGGTTTAGTCTTGGTATCAAATCTCTGGATGTAATCCAATTAAAAATTACCTTTTGGTCAGAAATCCTAACTGTTTCAGACATGATCGCTTGGCCAAGATGCTCCAGTGATGAAGCTGTTAACAGACCAGTGTGCCATTTTCCAAAACTACTAGGATGGAGTCAGCTCACCCTTCTTGTCAACAAACTGGTGTCCCCTCTTAGCATCTTTGTTTCTGCTAATGCCATCCCGCCAGCTGCTTCCATGGCTTCTCTCTCCTTACGGTCTCTTGATTTAGCTCCTCAGTCACCTTGCTGGCACTGCCTTAAATCAAGCCCTCGTTACCTCTCATTGGAACTACCAGTGGCCCAACAGCTAGTCCCCTCAGCCCCAGACTTCTGTAATGTAACCCACGTCTGCTTCCCTGGTGGCTCAGCTGGTAAAGAATCCATCTGCAATCGAGGGGACCTGGGTTCAATCACTGGGTTAGGAAGATCCCTGAGAAGGGAATGGCTCCCCCACTCCAGTATCCTGGCCTGGAGAATTCCATGGACTGTATGGGGTCGCAAAGAGTCTGACACAACTGAGCAACTTGCATTTCACTTCATGTCTGCTTCCTATTGCCTCTAGCATTTAGGGTCATGGAACAGTGATTTTGTTTGTTTTGAATGAATGAATGGCTTCATTTATTATTGCATCCTCAGAACCGAATAGAGCACATGGCATGTAGCAAGTTCAAAGTAAATTCTGATTGGATGGACACATCATATAGGACCATTCTCATTTGATTTGGATCCCTTGCTCAAAGCCTTATTGTCTCCTCATTTCCTCTGATGTAAAGTCTAGCCCTCACTAGGGTGGCATTCAAAGAGCTCCAGAGCCTGGGTCATGATCTACCATTCTGGAGTTCATGCTGTCTTCCCTCTGGCATGCACTCTGTTCCACCTAAACCAGACAGCATTACCTTGTTGCCTCCTTCCAGCATCCAAACCTTTGGTCCCTCTTCCTAAAATGGCTGGAGGGCCCTCCAGACCATCTCTGCTGGTCCAAATTCAAAAGCCTACATATCTCTTAGGAAACAGCTCTCATCTTGCTTCCTTGAAAACATTGCTGAAGCCCCTACCATCTCTGATCTCATCATCCACCATAATTGTTCCTGGCGTGGCTGGGAGGCACAGAGGCTACAAATTGGCAGCCAAAGGGTTGAATTTGGCTGTGGACAGCATTTTAAAAGCAATCTTCGGAAATCTGGAGATCTCATAGGAACAATGTGAACCTGAGCTCTTCTTGAAAAATAGAAAGTTCTGGCAGTACTGAGTCAGGGTCCCATGTGGCCATGATCCTGGGGAGCTGGGCACTCCTCTGCATAATGCCTGTATTCTCACCCCCACCTGGGTTGTGAGGCATTTGAGTTTGTGTCCCTGAGAGCAACTCATTGGCACCTGTCATAAAGCATTTTTCAAATTCTCCTTTATCTCATTTCATCTTCCTGAGATTGCAAGCTCTGTCCTTTATTTCTCTCTTCCTAGCATGAAATCAGTACGTGGCATATTGTAGGCCCTCAATTATCTTTTTATTGAATTGAATATAAGTAAATTTGCAAGTTTCCTAATAAGCCCAGTACTTAATATTTCCCCAACTAGAGATCTGGAGTTAATTTGAGTATAGTCAACTCTATTTGTTTAAAAAAAAAAAAATTGAAGTGACAAAGCAGATTTAAAAAAAAAACATTGGATTACACTGATGTTTTCATTAGATTTTCATTAGGTGTTTGTTGCTGATTGTTCTCAATCGTAGATGATAAATCATTTTGCTTTCTCTATGAAGTCTTCTCTGCTTCCTTTAGTTGGCCATCTCCCCACCTCTCTACTCCTCCAATGTGGAATTGATCAGATAGGATCCAAAGAATTTGTTTACTAGCCTCTTCTCTTGTGAGCGGGGACTAGGTATTATTCATCTTTGTATAGCTCACACTCAGCAGAAAGTCTGGTGGATAATACATGTTCAATACATTTTCAGAATTATTTGCCTGAAGCACATACATAGTAACTATAAAGATGATCTAAATTGAAGCTTTAGTCTGACATGAAGGGACATAGACACTACTTCCTCAAGGTTAATCAATGGTATTGATAGGTTAATACAGCATTTTTCTTGATATTCCTTGCAGTTAAAAATTTAACATTACAATTCTTCAAAGGGGATATCTTGTTTTGCGTTTGGGGCAGAACCAAGAAGCTTCAGAAGTTCCTTCTTTCTTCTTCAGAAGCAATTTTAAAAGGCAGTAATTGAGATCATTAGCCCATGTGTCTCTGCCTCTGACCAGGAGACCCTGTGCTGGGCTTGCGTATTTGATCTGTCAGCAGCCACAGTTCAGGACTCAACTCTGACTGCACTGACCTAAACAAACCAGGGCGCTCCATTTTCTTAGTATCACCAAACCCAGGAAATGAAAAACCAGTTCAGTTCAGTTCAGTTGCTCAGTCATGTCCGACTCTTCACGACCTCACGAATCGCAGCACACCAGGCCTTCCTGTCAATCACCAACTCCCAGAGTCCACCCAAACTCATGTCCATCGAGTAGGTGATGCCATCCAGCCATCTCATCCTCTGTCGTCCCCTTCTTCTCCTGCCCTCAATCCCTCCCAGTATCAGAGTCTTTTCCAATGAGTCAACTCTTCGCATCAGGTGGCCAAAGTATTGGAGTTTCAGCTTCAGCATCAGTCCTTCCAGTGAATATTCAGGGCTGATCTCCTTTAGGATGAACTGGTTGGATCTCCTTGCAGTCCAAGGGACTCTCAGGAGTCTTCTCTAACACCACAGCTCAAAAGTAGTCCAACTCTCACAGAAATACAGTCATTTTGTTTCTCTCTCTCTCTCTCTCTCTCTTTTTTTTTAACCAAAAGCAGATACAAATATTTGAATGTTTAAAACCGGAGTGTCTCTTTATGTTTTCTCTCATACTTTGGTTTAGGAAGCAAAGTACAATTAGAAATGCATAAACCAGCATTTCACTTTATATTTCTATGGTGAAGGATCTTTTATTTTTAAGATTTTGATTTACAAGAATCACTCCTGGGAGTACATAATGGAAGCCAAGTATTTTCTGTAAATACCTGAACTCATAAATTTTGGCAACAGAGTTGGATAAGACTAATTAATTTGCTTCTCAGAGCTCTGCCACTCTATGTGTAGGCTGAAAATGAGTAGTTAATGTTATACTTCAGGGGGAAAGAGATGGTACCAAGATGGCTGAACAGGAGCCCCTGGTCGCTGAACCTCCTGGCAGCTTCCCACCAGCTTCTAGTAACCTCAGTTCTCCTTGATGTAGATCCTTGGCGTTAATCTTCACATTGTCTCATCCTCAGACAGTAACTTGTGTATTTCTGCATCCTGTGTCCCCACCTTCTCTAGGAAGTCTTCTTAGATTCGTCCGACCTTCTTCATAGTCACTCCCCCAGAATGAGTACACTGAGGATTCATTTTCTTGTAGGAACTCTTTAGCCTCTCTAGGGTACAAAAGTCCACTGTACCTTCAAATGCCTGATTCAGGACACCCTGCACCCAGTGGGTACACAGGAAATAAGGACTGATTTGACAAGATAAACAAAGGCTGGGCCTCTCGAGGTAGCCCTGCATATTTTACATAAGAATGGCTAAGACATCAGGAGTAAATGTCTCCATTTGTATTAAAATTATGAAATTCTACAGACAGATTTTCTGCCACTTGAAAATGCAGCAGATTTAATCCCAAGGGGCAGCTAGTTTACTGGGAAAACCTGACTCAGCCGGTTTAAGTTATTTCTTTTGAGTCACTTAACTTCTGAATTTTCTCATTCAGTGTCTTAAACTCGACTTTAATACTGCATGCACTCCAAACATTTGCATTTAATTGCAGCACTAGTCTGTTTTCCTGTTGCCATCTGAAACATATTCATTATCAGTGTCAGGCTTACACTGAGAGAGTTTGGTTATTTATATCTAAAAAATCAAATTCAGAAAGATAACTGAAGGCGTGTAAGTCGATTTTTCTACTTTTTATTGTCAGAATATGCAGGCTGTAGATACACAAATTCAAATCCTTGGCAAATCGTATTTGCAATGACTGTTTGTCTAGAGATAAATGGATATGAGTAGAGAAAGTTATTTTAGGAATGATAAGTCAACATGAATTTTATTTTTTGCAATGTATATATATATATATTCAATATGTGTATGGTTCAAGAAAATATTGTGTCTGGCAAGTAATTGCTGTAGCACTTCATGTGATGAAGAGATTTGAGCCTTATAAAAATGTATTTAAAACTGTCTTAAACCGTATTCCAAATTAAAGGGCATTAAGATCTTGTTATATGCTTATAACCACAGGGTTAAAATGGAGGTTTGCATGGGCTGGATATCTACTCCCTGGATTATCCATTTTATTAAGACCAACCCATCTCCCTGTTAGAATGTGGTGCCTTTGAAGGCACAGGTGGCAAAGTTCAATACCTTTTGTTATTCCAGGATATATTTAAATTAATTTAAGGACAGAAGTGTTCCTGTAGAGCCGTCAGTTGTTGTTGCAGTAGTTTTAATCAGAACCAGAAGCCTGCTGCCTTGCTTCAGGTGATATCAGGGGAATAAACGTTGATTTCATGAATCCTCTTTCCTGTTGATCAACCACATTCTTGTCTAACAGGTTTGTGAAACAGTAAGTTTCTTTCCTTAAAGCAGAAGGTTGCTGCTAAAGACTGATGTATTTTAAGGATGGATAGTGACCTTTGAAAGGTTTTCATAAATCATTTACAGCTGACCTGCTAATACAAAGTGAAATGAATAGATGAGACAGATTCTTGCCAATATTAACCCTAACTTTCACCTTAAATGCCCAGGTTATCCAAGAAAAACTCTTCTCTTGGCTTAAATTACCAGGAAACATCATGCCAGTTGTCTTCCGAAGTGAATATGCAAATGTATTGACGTGAAGGCTCCTGATGCTGCTGAAAAGATCATCTATGTTTTAACTAGAGAAAGACGATGGGGTGGTCAGAAGCCATACTTCAGAGTCACCTGTAGGCTCAAAGATCAGACTAATGAAATACTATTAAGGATTGGAGCAAAGAGCCCTTCAGTATTTATTGAGTCTCAGTTTTTCACTTGGCTGGACTGAGTGGAGAGAGAATATTTAAAAACACGCACGAAGAATTGCTGCCAGTAGGGTGTTGCCCTCATTAGCAGAGAAACCATCTATGAGTCTACAGACACAATGGACACTGATGAAAGGGCAGGAAAAACAAGTCAAGGGTGAATCTCGGGCTGCAGACCATCATTATGCGTAAGATTCATCACAGAAAGAGATAAATGAACAGCAGTTGTCAGAGCAGTGGGCTTTGAACTGTGTCTTAGGGAGTGGGTAGCCAGTCCCCAGGTGGAGTTGGGGCGAGGGGAGTTCCAGGTGGGGAGTTCAGTCTGGGGACAGACTGGGAAGGGTTTGCATGCCCAGAGTGGTCACAGCTGAACCTCCTGCTAGAATTCAGCTTGCCGAGCAAATTCGGAAAAAAGCACTTCCTAACGGCCCCAAGTGCTTCGACGGGATGTGTTGCCAAAAAAATTATATATATATATATATATTTTTTTTTTTTCTGTTTCCTAAGTGAAGGAATGATCTAAATGGCAGTGTTTGAGAGGCACTGGACGGTCCAGTCAGGGGTGTCTGGTACCCCAATGCCAGGAGAGGTAAGGGCAATTGAGTGTAGACATTGCAGTAGAGATTTGAGGAGGAATAAAAAGAGAGGGTATTCTGTTGAATTGCTAGGGGCTAAAACAAGAGAAATTATCTAGAAAATGGGAGTTATCGCTAACACCTCTGAAGTGCTCCATGAGTTAGATTAGGAGAACACACCAAGTGTAACGTACCTGCTGTTTCCTGAAAGTGCCGCTAGGTGGGGAACGTGCCTTATTTGTGGCTTTAGGTTAGCCCTTTGCTTCTCTTCTGGTGAAAGGGGTTTAGCTTGTTTTGAAAATTCCAGCTCTTATTAAGTTAGATTTTCTTTTCGTGAAATATGACTTAATAACTTATGGAGCTAGTTATTAATAGGTACAGGAAACTGAAATATTACTCAGTGGTAATTATTTCAAACACATCAGAACCTGTGTTGCAAAAATTAGAGCTATCTGAGTAAAACTCCTATAGGATTCCCTATTTTATTTTAATTTTTCCTATTTAGTACCCACTCCGGAAGCTTCCTTATTTAGGCTTCAAGTATCTTTGGTAATAAATGACATCAAACCGTTTGGGTGCTTAGAGATTGGAAATCGTGCTACATTCTAATATTGGAGCTGACTGATCCGGGTGAGAGCCTGTTTCTTCTACTTGGCTGCTTGCAGTGATGTGTTAGGTGATACTCGTATCTGCCAGTGCTTCTGCGAGCACCAGGAAGCTCCCTGGATGTGCTGCCTTAACTCCGCTGTCTTCCTCACGGTGTCTTCCCGACTGTAAGCACCAGGAAGGTAAGACCCACGTTTGTTGGGCTTCACATTCTATTCCAGTGCCTGGTATGGTGCCGAACATAGCAGACCCTCAGTGAGTCAATGAACTTTTCCTGCTAGTCAAAAAAATAATGTAGCGTCTTTCCCACCTGATCTCAGTAAAGCAGGTACAACGGTATGGCAATCAGAGCTTACCTCTCTTACCGTAGAAAAATGATTCAGAAATTCATGCAGAATTTTCATATGTATGTGTGTGTGTGTGTATAAGAGGCCTCGCACTTTGGTATTAATCTTTCTAGATTAACTCAGCAAGATTATGATTGGGGTTAGGCTAAATTCTCAGAGTTAGCCTATATTTATATTGCTTATATTTAATCTATATAAGGAGAAGGTGATGGCATCCCACTCCAATACTTTTGCCGGGAAAATCCCATGGATGGAGGAGTCTGGTGAGCCGCAGTCCATGGGGTTGCCAAGAGTCGGACACGACTGAGCGACTTCACTTTCACTTTTCACTTTCATGCGTTGGAGAAGGTAATGGCAACCCACTCCAGTGTTCTTGCCTGGAGAATCCAAGGGACGGGGGAGCCTGGTGGGCTGCCGTCTATGGGGTTGCACAGAGTTGGCCACGACTGAAGCGACGCAGCAGAAGCAGCAATCTATATAAACATGGACACATCTTACAATGGGATAGAATATTTGGATTTGGGACAGTGCTTCCCTAGCAATATTGTAAGTGTAGTGGTAGTCGTCGTGTTCAGTAATTGGCATTAATATTTTCAGTAATCAAGTATTATCAATAATATAGTATAGATTAAAAAAAGCTGAAGCCCAGATGGGATAAGTCAGGTACACAAGGACAAATAGTTACCCAACGATGGTACAAACCCAGGGCTGTCTGGGTGAATAGCCTGTTATTTCTCCTGATGCTGTGTTTCCTGTCTGTACTACCATGCTGAATTTTCTGCTTGAAAACCTATCCAAAGTAGTAAAAGAGAGACATTTATCTGAACAAACTTCCGATGTTAGATACCTTGGATGTAATAGCAGTGACAGTCGCTCAGTCGTGTCCAATTCTTTGAGACCCCATCGACTGTAGGCTCCCAGGCTCCTCTGTCCAGGGGATTCTCCAGGCAAGAATACTAGAGTGGGTTGCCATGCCCTCCTCCAAGGGATCTTCCCAACCCAGGGATCGAACTCAGGTCTCCTGTATTGCAGGCAGATTCTTTAACATATGTGCTACAGGGAAGCCCTCCTGTTAGATACCTTGGACATAATGTGTAATAATATTAAAATCTCTTTCAGAATAGCCATTTTGGTGGAAATTGCCATTTAACAAGAAAAATTCTACTTCATCTACTAGGGGTTTAGAAATTATTCATGACCCCTCTATATTATAAAATAGTCCATGGATTTGGCCATTTCTATAGCCAGAGGAAAACTATCCTCTTGTCTAGCATATATTATGTACTCAATCATCTTATAAATTGCAATGATCATCATTTAATACAAACTGAAGTTTGAGTATCACTTCATGTTTAATACAAAATGTAGACAAATACTTGATTAAAAGTGTATGAACTGACCCCCTGGAGCCGCCACAGCAAGCAGTCTGGGCCTCCAAATACTCTTGAAAACACAGAGGAGAGCAGAGGCACGTGTCTGGTGCAGCCTGGCAAGGACCCGGGCACCTGTGTGTCTTCCTGGTGGGAGTGGGAACAGTACAGCCTCTTTTGGAAGGCAATTTGGCAGTAGGTATCAACATTACAAAAACACAAATCCTGTGGCCAAAACAACCGCACTTCCAGAAGTTTATCCTATGGATATACGTATGTATGTGTGAAATTATCATATACACAAGGTATTCTCTGGGGCTTCCCTGGTGGCTCAGCAGTGAAGAATCCGCCTGCAACGCAGGAGACACGGTTCAAGCCTTGGTTCAGGATGATCCCCTGGAGAAGTATTCCCCTCTCCAGTATTCTTGCCTGGGAAATCCTGTGGACAGAGGAGCCTGGCAGGCCACAGCTCATGGGGTCACAAAAGGGTTGGACATGACTTAGCGAGTCAACAGCAGCATTCTTTGCTTCTACTTTTTGTAATACCAAAATATTGGTAAAGAACCTAAATATCCATTAAGGGAAAGCTGATTTTTAAAAATTATAGTGCATCAATATAATGGACTATTATTGCAGCTGTAAGAACGGGATTTTTTTTAGCACTTATATGGAACAACCATATATCTATATAATTAGACATAGGTATAATCTATAGTTAAGTAAGAAACAAGGGCATGGCAAAGTTTAAAATATGGCACTATTTGTGCCTTAATAAAAGAAAAGGAAAGAACACACACGCACATATACTCATGACTATATATATTTGCTTGACTTTGCATAGAATAATATCTGGAAAAGTGTGTAAGAAATTGATAACATTAGTTCCTTACAGAAAAGGAAGCAAGCTGACTGAGAGCCAGGGAGCAAAAGAAAGGCTTTTCCATGCACTTAAACATATATTATCTTTTTTTTAATTCATTTTTAGTTTAAAAACTTTTAGAAACATGTATATCCTTCATTCCTGCATTTCAAGTTCTAGGACTTTAGCTTAAGGAAATCATGAAAGATGTACCAAACACTTATGTACAAAGATGTTTTTATATCATTATTTATAAAATATAGAGATTAATCAATGAAATGTTCAGCATTTAGACATTAAAAGCATGAAATATGTGCATAAGTGTTCACACGATACATCTTTGTAAAATGCAACAAATTTATTTGTTAAATATCAGGTTTCGGATCAAGTCTATCTTGTTCATTGAATCCTTAGCATCTGACACAGATGTTTGACACATAATAAACACATGATTAATAATCGTGGAAAGATTAATAAACAGAAAAGAGACTAGAAGAATATTTTCTAAAATGTTATTGTTTACCATAGGTGTTTGCTTTCTTTTGTACTTATTTTTATTTTCCATAATGAACACGTACTGTTTTTATGATTGGAAAGAGGGACATTAAGTGTTGTAAGACTGCATCCTAAAAAAAAATTCATATTTTTCTTGTCATGCCTATCTATAGAATGAATAGCTATTTTAATGAGTACTAGTGAGTGTTTGCATTTGATCAGCAGTGCTTACAGAAATTCTGGAAAGGATGGTGGTGGTATGTAGGTGGCAGCTGGTACATTTAGTGAGTATTGGAGGTACATGAGGGGATAATTTGAATGCTAATTGCAGTATCACTCTGCACTTAGGAGGGACCGCAGAACAAGGATTAGAGTTATTTGATGAAACAGAGTTATGTTTACACTGAGATCTTTTCTGTAACATTAAACCTGATTTTTGTGTTTTCCTTGTTTTTGACTACAGACAGCTCTAGGTTCTGGTCCCCACGCAGTACCTTGCATATTCTGTGATCTTTTTAAGATTATATTTCTCCATCTGCAAGATGAGGCTAATGGTATGGTCTTTGCAGGGTTGTTTGCAGAGTGCATTTCTAATGCAAGTGGAGAGTTTAGCCTAGGACCTGGCATGTGGAAGACCCTCAGGGTGCTTCCCTCCCTTTCTGCTTCTCCCACATCCATCCCTGTGAACTGGGTGTGAATGAAGGACTAAAAATTGGTTTTTCTTCTTCTTCAGTCACCAAGTGGTGTCTGACTTTTTTGTGACCCCATGGACTGTAGCCCTCCAGGCTCCTCTGTCCATAGGATTTCCCAGGCAAGAATATTGGAGTGGGTTGCCATTTCCTTCTCCAGGAGATCTTCCCAACCCAGGGATCGAGCCTAGCGACTGATTTTTTAAGCAAACATCTTGCTTAATTGTACTAATGATCCTTTAAGATGCAGATCATCCCATTTTACTAATATGGGGAGGGCGTGCCGCCTGAGGAGCCGTGACCATCCTAAGACCATAGGGGCTAACACCTAGCACGTGCTGACACCAAACACACAGACCCTCTCTGTGGCCTCCAGAATTTTGTTCTAAGGAAAGAAGATGGAAATCCTCTATGGATTGTATTGCTGGGCCTGAGGACCCTGAGAACTTATTACGTTAGTATGGTTTCTGGATGTTTGCCTAAAGCCACCCACATTTTGATGCCCATCTTCTAGCCCTGAGAAACTCCTCATCATTCATGTAATTCCTGCAAATAAGATAAAGCAGGACTTTTAATGAAACATTGTTCCTCCTTGCTGTCTGATTTCAACTATTCGAAAAAACATTTTTTGGGGATACTAATTTCACAGAATGGTTTTCCAATATGTCTTCCGGTTAGTTTCTACTTGGTTTTGGCTGTGCTGGATCCTGGTTGCTGCGTGGACTTTTCTCCGGTTGCAGCGGCGGGGGTGACTCTCCAGCGGCGGTGCACGGGCTTCTCACTGCGGCGGCTTCTCTTGCTGTGGACGCGGGCTCCAGGGCGTGTGGGCTTCAGCCGTTGTATCACGTGGGCTCAGTAGCTGGGGCTCCCAGGCTCTAGAGCACAGTACTGTGGCACACAAGCTTGGTTGCTCCCCGGCAGTGGGATCTTCCCTGATCGGGGATCAAACGCTATCTCCTGCATTAGCAGGTGATTCTTTACCACTCAGTCACCAGGGAAGCCCCCACTTAATGTTTAATACATCTAAACACAATGAGCATATTTAAATAACAAAACTGGTGAGCATGATTGAATTTGTGAAACCAAATTCCTTTATTTAGAATAGGTAAAATTAGTCTATAATTATGTAAAATTAAACCTTAAATTTAAAGAGTAAAAGTATAAGACAAATATATAAAGACAATATCCTATCTGAATGATAATGACTGAATTTTTGTGTGCTAAGTCTCTTCAGATGTGTCTGACTCATTTGCAACCCTATGGATTGTAGCCCACCATGCTCATCTGTCCATGGGATTCTCCAGGCAAGAATACTGGGATGGGTTGTCATGCCCTTCTCCAGGAGATTTTCCTGAACCAGGGATTGAACCTGTGTCTCTTACGTGTCCCGCCTGCCAAGTTCTTTAAATGACTAAAATGTTGATTAATTTGATTAAGCTAATAAGCTACTAAGGAGAAATACACAAACCATTTCATGGATGAATATTTTATCCTGGCAGGAAAAAAACCATAGCAATAAGCACTATTAAAAGCACTTTTCTTAAACCATGTTTCTTAAACGCAGTCACTGAGGACTAACTTCACCTTTGTACTGATGAAACTCACAGGATGTGTGCCACTAGTTTTCTCTTGCACAAAATGACCTTCCCTTGATTCCTGGCATCACTGGCTTACATTTTGAATTGATATTTCCCATTATCTTTGCTAAGTTAGAGGAAATAAATAAATGCTCATTTCCTAAAGAAAAGTATTGAAATGATCCTTAGAAACAGAAAAACAATGCAGAAATTAGAAGGAAGACTTTGGCATTTGGACTAATAAAGTGAATAATAGAAATTCTTCTTTTAAAATGTCAATTTATAATGTCTTTGTTTGCCCCAGCTAACAGTCTGCCTGGAGAGTGATACTTCTATTTGTATTTCGGCATAGCAGCAGTTTGGCTCGGAAGAAATATCTAATTCTTAATACTGGTAGATGTGCCAAAAAGCCACACAAACCAGAAGGTTAAAAATAATTTCTATCAACTCTGCAGAGTGTGTTTGAGGAAGGGCAGATTGTTGTAACTTTCATGCTTACAATCAGAGTGCATTCATAAACAGAGGCATTTAAACATTTATACATATCTGATATCCGGGACACAGTGGAGGGCAGGGAAGCCTGGCATGTTGCAGTCCATGGGGTCACAAAGAGCAGGACATGACTGAGTGACTGAACATCAACAGTATACCTGATAGCGTAGAAACACCAAAAGCTGGGTAGGAGAAGTCAATATTTATTGTCATCTATCTTCTAACATTTAATGATAGTAATAAAAACAATAGTGATAATATTTTTGAGAACTTACTGTATACTGAGAGGAGGTGAAATATTTTACAAATTCAGAGTTAATTTATTATATTAGGCATATATAAATCTTTACTATATTTACTATATATTTATATATAATTTTATATCCACATACATACTTACTATATAAAAACATATATACTATATATAATATATATTTACTATATATAAAAATATATACTATATATAAAATATATATTTAGTATATATAAATATATATACTGTATTTACTATATATACTATATTTACTATACTTACTATATACATACACTATATATTACTATATTCACTATATTTACTATATATTTATATCTTTATTATATTTACTATATATTTCCTTTATTTACTATATATATGTAAGTCTTTACTATATTTACTGTAAGACTTTGCTATGTTAGATTTAAGAACAATCTTAAATCCCTCTAAGCGTGGTGATTTATTCACCTGAGAGAAGGTATACCTGAAATAGTTTTCTTTGTCCTCCTCGAAAAAGTACGCGAAGAGAAGTTCTAGAAGTAGATCACATCCTCTTGCAGCTGCCCTGTATCCTGCCTCCTTGCTCCTGGAGGCTTTCTTGATACGTTTTTAAAATAGGTATTTGGTTTTATGTTGGTCAAGTTCTCATGCAGTTGGTGTGTGTGTGGTGTTTGACTCAAGTTGCTAATATTAGCTGTGATCCAGAACTCAAAAGTGTTTATGATTTTACTATAGAGGTTCCTGAATGGTGGTAAATGTGTATTTCTAACTCCCTTCTGAACCACATGGGAACAGGGGGCTGGCAGGAAAGGATGGAGCTCGAGGAGGGGAGGCGTGTAACTCACAGGCAGCAAGCAGGGGCGCCTTCATGAGGTGTGCAGTGAGCCCTTCCTTCCAGCAGGTGCGGCTTTAAGACTTGCCTCTAGGTCACCACCTGCATCCAGGGCCTTCACCATCCCCAATCCTTTCAGCTTATATGGAAAACAATTCCTCCCTCTTCTTCTTTTTAAAAAATATTTATGTATTTGGCTGCACCGGCTCTTGGTTGCAGCACTGGGGCGCGTGGGGTCTTCCGTTCCGGCATGCTAACTCTTGGTTGCAGCACTGGGGCGCGTGGGGTCTTCTGTCCTGGCATGCTAACTCTTGGTTGCAGCAGTGGGGTGCATGGGGTCTTCCGTTCCGGCATGCTAACTCTTGGTTGCAGCACTGGGGCGCGTGGGGTCTTCCGTTCTGGCATGCTCTTAGTTGCAGCACTGGGGCACGTGGGGTCTTCCGTTCCGGCATGCTAACTCTTGGTTGCAGCACTGGGACGCGTGGGGTCTTCTGTCCCGGCATGCTAACTCTTGGTTGCAGCACTGGGGTGCATGGGGTCTTCCGTTCCGGCATGCTAACTCTTGGTTGCAGCACTGGGGCGCGTGGGGTCTTCCGTTCTGGCATGCTAACTCTTAGTTGCAGCATGTGGGCTTTAGTTCCCTGACCAGGGATTGAACCTGGGCCCTCTGCACTGGGAGCACCCCCTCCTCATTCTTCTTGATGTTGGCATCTCTGACACCAGGGCTTCCCTGGTGGCTCAGATGGTAAAGAATCCACTTGCAATGGGGGAGACTTGGGTTCGATCCCTGGGTAAGGAAGATCCCCTGGAGAAGGGAATGCTCCTAGCCACTCCAGTATTCTGGCCTGGAGAATTCCGTGGACAGAGGAGTCTGGCGGGCTACAGGCCATGGGTGGCAAAGAGTTGGGCGCAACTGAGCAACTTTCACTCACTCTCTGGCACAAAGAGGATTGGGGGTAGAAGGCCCAATCAGAATATAGACTTGAAAGATGTTTATTTCAAGAGTCAGGTCAAGTATAATGCACTTTACTAAAGCTAGAACAAGGTCGGACAATAGTAATCTTTTTTCCCCTTTACTGTTATCAGTTGGATGCAAATGCATCTGAAAACCAACCAGTTCTCCTTCTTGGAGCAGCAAATATAAATCTGATGGGGCTATTCACATACTTTAGAGACTGATCTCAGCCTTCCCACCAGAATAATGAAAGTGAAAGTCGCGAGCCCCTGGAATTCTCCAGGCCAGAATACTGGAGTGGTAGCCTTTTCCCGTCTCCAGGGGATCTTCCCAACCCATGGATCGAACCCAGGTCTCTCGCTTTGCAGGCAGATTCTTTACCAGCTGAGCCACCAGAATAATGAAACACACCTTAATTATCTGTGATCTGGCCAAGTTCTAGATTGTTTTGTTCAGTTACTTAGTCAAGATCTGTCTTTGGTCTCCTAAGAAATCAAGAGAGCCAGGGATAAAGAGCAGGAATTGGTGGGAAAGAAAGAAGAAAAAGAGCCCTGTCTTTCTGCTCTTCTGCACCAGGTTAGCCCAAGCACAGGCTCAATCGCCAGTTCTGCTGGGGAGTCGATCCCAAAGAAAAGACTGTTATTTTCCTTAGAGGAGCAAATTGTGGCTATTAAACAAAATTTGAGTTGAGACGTTTTAACAGTAAGGTATGTGACGTCATTTCAAGCTTCATGAAAAGGGGTTAAATGAAAGACTAGCTAGGCTAGATGGATAAAATTCTTATTTTATGAAGGCAGTGAAAGAGAAAGAAGTGCAAAATCAATAGCAAGGAGAACGGTGCAGAGCTCAAATAAATCACCCGACAGGGCCTGTGAACAGACCTGAGAAAGATAGTGTATTTCCTGGTGACAAGACACTTTCACGCCCACTGCCTCGCCACCAGCTTCCTCTACCAAGGCCCTGCTCCAGCTCACACTGCGCAAATGACTTTTCTACCTGTATTGTTGAGAAAGGGCTTCCCAAGTGGCCACAGTGATAAGGAACCTGCCTGCCAGAGCAGGTAGATGTAAGAGATCCCTGGGTCGGGAAGATCCCCTGGAGGGCATGGCAACCTACTCCAGTATTCTTGCCTGGAGAATCCCATGGACAGAGGAGCCTGGTGGACTACAGTCCATGGGGTCACACAGTCGGACATGACTGAAGCAACTTAACGCACCTGCACACACATGGTTGAGAGAACAGAGCCAATTAGGAACCCCCACATCGTCAGGTCTTTCTTCCACCAGTCTCAGGCCAAAATCTCAGACCTGCCTCCTGTGTGCAACATTTACCTTCCCTCCCGTCACAGCGGGGAGGTATCTCTGCCCTTCCCTCCATAGGGGCTTTGTCCTATCCCTTCCCACACACCTCACCCCTGCGGTAGGTGTCCCCTTCTGCAGCATCCCTTTCTCCTCTGCACTGTGTCATTCCGAGAGCAAGTAACACATGGTAGCAGTGAAGTGAAGTGAAAGTCGCTCAGTTGTGTCTGACTCTTTACAACCCCATGGACTATACAGTGCATGGAATTCTCCAGGCCAGAATACTGCAGTGGGTAGCCTTTCCCTTCTCCAGGTGATCTTCCCAACTCAGGGATTGAACCCAGGTCTCCCACGTCGCAGGCAGATTCTTTACAGGATGAAGGTGAAGGTGAAGTCGCTCAGTTGTGTCCGACTCTTTGCGACCTTGTGGACTGTAACCTACTAGGCTTCTCCGTCCATGGGATTCTCCAGGCGAGAATACTGGAGTGGATTGCCATTTCCTTCTCCAGAGGATCTTCCCGACCCAGGGATCGAACCCGGGTCTTCCGCATTGGAGGCAGACGCTTTAACCTCTGAGCCACCAGAGGGAAGGACAGGATAGCACAGCACTTCTCAAACTTTACTTTGCCTATGCATCACCCAGGGATCTTGCTAAAATGCAGATCACCATTTGAGTAAGGCTGCATTTCCCATCTTAAAAAAAACAAAATCCCTCTTTGACCCCATGCATATACTCACCAGTCCTGTCCCCATTTTTTAGCACCCCTTTACAACCAGACTTTCTGAGAGAGTTGTTTGCAGCATGTCTGCTTTTCACTCTTTGCCCAGTCCGTCCACCCCAAGCTTCTGTCCCCACTGCTGAACCGAAATTGCTTTTGTCAGTAAACTCCGTTTGGTGAAAAACCCACGGACAGGGGCTACTTGACCTTGCTGAAGCAGAGTTTCAGAGAGATTACCCCTCCCTCCTTCTCGACACACTTGCCATTAACTTCTGAGATGCCTCTTCCTCATTTTTCTTCTACTTAAGTCTTTTCCGTCTCCTTTGCTGGCTCCTCCTGGTCTCCCTGACAGCCACGTTTTTTTGTGCCCTGGAACTCTGTCTTGTCCCTGGGTGATTCTTATTCCCAGGACTCTGTCGGCCTTCTACCTACCACAGACTTCCAAATCTGTATCTCCAGCCCTGACGCATACCTCCATCCAGCCATTGATGTCACCTCCCAAATACCTAAGAGGCATATTTTTTGCGGCCCAAATGCATCCCTTCATCTCCTTTCTCCCCTAAATTTGCTATTCCTCTACTCTTCTCTAGTTCAATAAACAAAACAAAACAAAAACAGCCTCATTTACCAGGTCCCTCAACCAAGAACATAGGCAATTCTTTCTCTTTTTCTTACCTCGCAGATCCAATCTAGTATCATGTCTGTGATGACTTTATTTGCAAAACATCCTGAATCTGCCTACCTGGGTCTAAGCTTTCATGCCCTGGTGGACCGCAACAATAACCTCATCTCTTGGTCTCCATTATGCCTAAATGGTCTTTTAAAAATGTAAATTAGATTCTGCTTTTTTTTTTTTTTTTTTTGCCTGAATCTCTCCCATGGCTTCCCATCAGGCCTGGAATAAAATCGCCGCTGCTCACTTTTACTTGTGCTTCTCTGATACCTTCTTGCTCTTCTCTCCATGTGGCTCCAGCGCTGGGCATCCTGTTTCCGCAGAGGAATTCACTTTGTTTCTCCTTAGCACTTGTGCATTGTCTGTCCTGGTTCCCCGGCTCTTCTCCTGTTGAGTTCCCGCCTTGTTCCAGTGGTCAGCCTTTGGCTTCCAGATCAGTCTCCCCGCCCCCTTCTCCCACACACCAGCTTTTCCAGCTCTCTTGACAATGGCTTGGGGGACCTGGCTGACGGGGAGGTCCTGAAAGGAGGGGAGAAGGAAGAAAACGGGAGAATTTCCTTCTTTCTGTGTTTTCCTCTTTGTTCCTCCCCACTGTCCCCAACACCACCTTTGGAGACATTTTCCAGAGACATCCTCTCCTGCGTAATCCCGAGTACCACCAAGCAGTCGCGACCACGGCTCCAGCTCTTGGCCTGGTCCATCCACGTGGTCTGGCATCTGGCCCCATGACGCCCCCTCCCTCTGGGAGTGGATTCCTGCTTCGCCGGTGTCTGATGTCTGTCACATTCTTATTCTCAGTGCAATCGCTTCTCTGAGTGAAATTCTGTGTGTCCGAAATGCCCAAAGGAGTTTCTATCTTCTCGACCTAAGTGGGTCTCAGGGATGAAGTTTGTCCCCAAAGCAGCCCTCTTAGACCTCTGAGTCTCTCCAGCCCAAGCACCTGTTTTGACTCTGTTCATTACCTTTTTCACTTCCTGCAATTTTTCTTCCTCATTTACCTACATGTTTGTTTGGCGCTATCTTGCTTATTACCATTTGCCCAGAGTTTTGAATAGTGTCTTACATGTAGTTAGTATTCAGTTGAGTATTTATCAAATGAATGCATAAAGGAAATGGACTGAGATCTGGCTGAACAGAATACTGCTCAAATGTGTCTGTAAGTTGCTTCAGCTGTATCCGATTCTTTGTGACACTATGGATTGTAGCCTGCCCATGGGACTCCTCTGTCCTTGGGACTGTCCAGGCAAGAATACTGGAGTAGGTTGCTAGGCCCTTCTGCAGGGGATCTTCCTGACCCAGGGATTGAACCTAAGTCTCTCCTGTCTGCTGCATTGACGAGGAGTTGTTTACCACTAGTGCCCCTGGGAATGAAGTTAGAAAAGAAAAAGACAATAAGAGAAAGGGAAATTAGGCAAAAAAAAAAAAAAGAAGAAGAAAATGTTTCCCCTTGGGAAAAAGGTAAATTAGTGGGGAGAAGGAAACTAATCAGTATATAATATCTACTAACGCACCAGTGGCTTTATGTACGTGGTTTCTTTCTATTCCCATATCAACATTCAGGTAGACATTATCCCCGTCTTACTGGTGGGGAAACTGAGTACCTGAGAGGCTGAGTAAATTGTACAAGTTTGCGTGGCTGTAAAACGCACAGCAGGATTCAAGCCCACAGTGGCCATCTGCTGATTAGGGCAGGCCCAAGAGCTTTCAGTGTGATAGAGTGGGCCTTTGTTGTTCTTCCAGGTTGATTTCAGGATGAGCCTGTTTTTGTGATTTAGTCTGCAGTAAGAAAGGGGTTTGGGGTAGGCCCACCTCATATATCAGCAGCATCCCGTCGAGCACAAAGTTGTTTTTCAGGGACGTGCTACATATGGCATTGATAAAGAAAGATGGGCCAGTTCCCTTCAAATTCAGCAGGCCCTTTATTTGTACCCACATTGCCTCTGTTTTGTTGAATTTCATTGAAGAGCCCTATTGTCTTCTTAAAGTGGACAATTAAGTTCTCAATTTTGTTCTCAACTGCTACATTATGGCCAGGTCTGAAATGGTGGATTAGATTAGATTATGGGCTTTGCTGGTGGCTCAGATAGTAAAGAATCTGCCTGCAATGTGGGAGAGACCTGGGTTCAATCTGTGGGTCAGGAAGATCCCCTGGAGGAGGGCATGGCAACATACTCCAGTATTCTTGCCTGGGGAATCCCTGTGGACAGAGAAGCCTGATGGGCTACAGTCCAAGGGGTCGCAAAGAATCGGACACGACTGAATGAGCTGAATGACTGAGTGCACAGATTAGATTATCCAGTTTATAGGGAAATTTAGGAAGAAAAGCCCCAAATGGTGGAACAAATTATTTTTTCCTAATGCTGATCTCCCTTGTCTGGTGTATTCAAGTCAGGTCAGGCCATCAACATGATTTTGACATTGCATTTTCCCATTGTTCTTAAGACCTTTCTCTATCCCCAAACATCATGTCCTCAGAACCCTGAAAACTTACAGCAAACAAACAAATCACAGAAATTAAATAGCAATAAAACTGTTGTTGGCTTCATATAAAAAAATATTATCCAGTATTTAAATGGCAATTATTTCCAGAAACTTGGCAATTGTAACCGTACAAATGATGAAATTGATTCCAGTCGTAGTCCATCTCTGTTTGGAAAGGAAATACCAGTAGTGTTTGAAAAATGGATTATTAAAGACCTTGCTTTGCTGAAGGTGGCTCATATGTTCTATTTGCTAACACAGCATCTTGTTGGGGGAAAAAAAATAAATGCAGCTTTTCCCTACCCCAGATTATTTTCACTACAGATCTTTAGAGCAGGAAATAAAAAACAGCTAATGGTTCATGGGGCATGTGGAATTAGTTTAAGCAAAGCCAAGCCCTGGTCCTGCTGACCGCCTCCTCCTTCCTGTGCTGTTTTGTCTATGCTGGCCTTAGAATATGTCAACAAATCTCTTTTAAGCTCTGATGGGAAGAAAGGAGGGTGATTCTCTCTCTTTCACTAAGGGAGTAATTTACAACAGATGTGCTTTCTTTCTTTTTTTTTTTTTAAAGAAAGGTACAAGTTTGTCTTGTAAAATATTTGTAAAGAAAAATAGCCTCCGGATTTCACAAAGTAATCCTTACTCGGTCTTGGAGATGTCACAGAGAGTGCTGCTTTTATAACACTAATATGATTCTTTGCTCACACAATTTGATTAAACTCAAGATTAGTTTTTGGAAAGAGCCAAGTTTAAATATCTAAAACAATGTAGTGAAGAAATACCATATGTTACTTGATGGCTTTTTGACAATGACCTGAAAGGAGTCCAGTTTCAGTCATGAGACCTGGAATCCCAGGAACTCTAACTAGAGTAATGAGACCCTAACTTCTCCAAGCCTCCCTTTCCTTATCCATAAAATGGGGAAACCACCTGCCCCTGCCTTCCAAGTGGGAAGTTAAAAATGCTTAATAAAGTCCTATACAAGGTGAACGATTTCCAACAAACCTATTCAAGAAAACATCTTCCAGGGTTCCATACCTTCATGTATAATGCTTTTTTGTTGTTGTTGTTGTATAGTTAGTAAAAGGAATCTTTTTTAAAACTACTTTTTAGTAAGTAGTTTGGCAGCAAAGCTTGTGCTGTTTAAGATAAAATAATAAATCCTGGCTCTGATTCCTCCATGAGGCTCGTTGAAGAAAAAACCACTGATTCTAATGGGAAGTGTTACCTTCGTAAGTGCTGACAGATAAAAATCACATGAGAAAAAGGTGTATGCTTTGCTGAGTATGACTGACTTCAGCCTTAGAGAGTGTGCAGCTTTCAGCAGGCAGGGAGTACTGGAAAGAGATGAATTAACTCCTCATTTTTCAAATCCCGTATCTCAGATGAGGACAGATACGGCTCGGGGCACCAAACGAGAGTGAGCATAGCTGGGGCTAGAAGTTTGAGTTGGATGAAAGGCATCTGGTCTTTGGTTTGCTCATGTAGGGAATGAGAATAATGCCACCCTTCACCCTTGTGTGACTGTTGCAAAGATCATGTAAATCAATACATTCTTATGTAAAATGATACAATCAGAGATAACCTGATTGTATTTAATGACAAAGAAATTATATAGACATAGTATTCCTTCGGTATCACAAATAAGGAGAAAATTCTCATCCTTATGAATATTTAATAAAAATTATCATTTAACAGTTTTTGGTGCTTCATCTTCAGTCTCTTCCAACTGTTAAGTAGCATTAATGGCTAGTATGTACTGAGCACTTTCTGTGTTCTAAGACGTTTGCGGTAAATGCTTTAAATAGTTTAAACTCAATTTTATAACCAGCAAGGAAGGAGGCTCCATAATTATCCCCATTTTACAGATGAAGATAAGTAAATTGCTCAGAATCACACAGTTAAGGCCATAATGGAAGCACAGCCTGAACTAGGGCTAACCAAAGAGCCAGTTACTCAGAAATCTAGAGTAGGGACAACAGAGGATGAGATGGCTGGATGGCATCACCGACTCAATGGACATGAGTTTGCGTAAACTCGAGGAGTTGGTGATGGACAGGGAGGCCTGGCGTGCTTCAGTCCATGGATGGGGTTGCAGAGTTGGACATGACTGAGCAACTGAACTAAAGACTGTGGTTGTCTAGAAGGTTTACAACCTTCCCTAAACTCAGTTGCCCCCAAAGCTGTGCCTTTGGACTCCAGTCAGATTTAAAAACACATCTGGAAATGAAACAAATGATTTTGAAAGAGGCTTTTAAGCACACATGTACACACAACTTTTTCATTAGAAACTGGGATAAAGAAGAACTCTCCTGGCACTGCTGTTTAGATTCAGAAGCAAGCCCAGGCTTCTGCTCCCTACTCAGGCTGACAGTACTGGACCCATAGAAAGTGCAGGAGAAACTCTATTCCTGGCCGTGGCCTCAAATAAACATTGTCCTCAAATGAATCAGCCAAATAGCCCCGGGGGGCAGAGGCTATTCCACACCCTTGCTATCTCCTCTGTAAACTGGCTAATCATCACCAGAAGGGATTTTTTTTTAGGAGGCACCTAATTTAACCTTTTTTTGTTTCCAAAAGGGTCCTAAGGATAGGCAGTGACTTGTCTTAGGACACCATAATCCTGAGTGTGCGCTCACATTTTCTAAACCTTTCTACAATGCATGCATTTTGACTTTGCAGAATTCTTATCTCAACATTTGGACTGTCCTGGGTGAAGGTTTCCTTTGCCACTGATTTTCCTGTCTGGTTATTTGGGAATAGCAGCCTCGGGGTTTCTGCTGTGGCTTCTATCGAGGTCAGCCTGGAGCCAGGCCTTGTGGCCCTTTCCCTCGAGAGTCCATCTGAAAGCAGAGCTTCTTCTGGGAAAGAGCGCCCTGAGATGGCATCATCTATAGGACCGCCCCCTGGAAAGTGTACTTCTTGCCTGCTGGCAAGGAGATTAGTCAAAGGTTTTGACATTGATATATAGGCCCTAATCTTTCAAGAGATTACATGAACTAACTGGACAGTTACAAGGAATTTTCTTAAATGGTTAGAGAGAGGGAGACTGGCAGATCCCTCAAGGGTTTTGAGTAGCAAGAAATTGGGCTCCAGGGAACTCTCCCTCCCAACAGCAGATTCATCTGTGCCCCCGGGGACTTTCTGTAAGGTTTATCTACATTTATATTTAATGGAAATGTAACATTTTATGTATAGCCTTTTACAAATAATAAAAAAGTAGAACTTAAGGTGGGTAGTCAACAATTTCGTTTTTGCCTGGCTTCAAATCATCTTCAAGAATATTCACCTTCACTTCCTCATATTCACCCCCAGGCTCTTTATCTGCTCATCCTCCTGTCCCGTGGGGTGTCCCTTCTTCAAGTTTTCATCTCTCCTATTTCTTTTCTCTTTCCTTCAGTCTCCTCTTTCTGCTCTTTCGTCCTTTTCCTTTTCTCTTCTTCCTTCTTGCCTTCCCTCTTTGCCTCCCTCCCTTTCTTTGCCCTTGTTTTCTTCCGTTCTTTCTTTCCTGGCTTTCATCACAACCTTTAAGAGTGCCAGCTGCCATTTTTAAATGGCCATTTTCATAGCTTGGCCCAAGGGATAGCGCTTTCCAAATTTTTGTTATTTTGCGATCACCTTTAAAGTTACATGCAGAATGTAACGGGGTAAGGCACAACCAAATGTGATTAAAAATTGTACTGTAGAAAATGAATACTGGAAAGCAAAGTATACTAAATAGAGGAAAAAAAAATTAAGACCAGGTAAATGTTCATTCTGGGGAAAAAAAAAAAACATGTAAAGTCAGCAGAAGGAGGGGAAAAAGGGGGGAAAAACCCTCAATGTAACATTATAAAGAAACAAATATCACTCTCTAAAATGGAATCTGACAGGCTGACATGAAGTCATCTGGGGCACGACTAAACATGCATAAGTTTCATTTGTTTAGGCATACGACCCTGTGGACTGTCCCCCACCAGGCTCCTCTGTCCATGGGATTCCCCAGGCAAGAACATTGGAGTGGGTTGCCCTACCTTCCTCTAGATATATTGAGGAGTTCTAATATTTCAAAATTTTGTTTCAGAGGAGCAAAAATAGATAAAAATAATTTGAATTGTCTTGATAAGGAACTGTATCCCAAGTTTTACTGCTATACTACTTCTGCTATGGGGCAGTTATTTGCACCAGATATTGTACCAAGAGCTCTATGTGGCTTATCTTATTTAGCTCAGTCCTCTTTATAACCATGAAACATAAATATTTTTGAGAACTGTTTTACTTTTATAAAAGAAAATATTGTCTTAAATGGTGTCCATCTTTTTTTTTTTTTTAAACAATGGGGGTAACAATACTTCTTACTTCTTAAAAGAAAATATACTGTCTTAAATGGTGTCCATCTGTCTTTTTTTTTTTTTTTTTTTTAAACACTGGGGTAGCAATACTTACTTCAGACAAAACAGACTTTATTTTCCTTTTAATTCTATTATTTTCTGCTGTGTAGGGTCTTCGTTGCTGCAGACTTTTCTCTGGTTGCAGCGAGTGGGGGCTGCTCTCTAGCTGTGGCGTGCAGGCTTCTCATTCTGGCGGCTTCTCTTGTTGCAGAGCACAGGCTCTAGGTGCGTGGGCTTCAGCAGTTGTGGCTCCTGGGCTCTGGAGCACAGTCTCAGCAGCTGTGGTGCGTGGGCTTAGTTGCTCCACAACATGTGGGATCTTCTCGGATCAGGGATCAAACACGTTTCTTCTGCATTGGCAGGATTATATTTCAGTGGAGGGTTCCTATTTTCAAGGCGAATATTGGAAAAAGAGCCACAGCACCCAGTAACCTGGGTAAGATCTGATTATCATAAAAACTGAGTAAGACAGTGAGGTAAGATTCAGTAGTCAAGAGTCCCTGTGAGTTGTTTATTTCTCTGAGAATTTCAGTTTTCTAGATTTAAGGCTGCAAGGTAGGTTTCTATGCCTGAAAAAGAAAGGAATATTGCCACAAAGAAAACATTTTGCCACTTTATGTGCCTTTATTCAACCTATACCTCATGTCTAACATTTCCATAGGTTAGAAGTATAGATCTGAGAGGAAGTATGTTTTGCAGGGCATTTTACTGATTGAACTAAGAAAGCTGTACACCAAAACCATCTTTAGCATAAAAAATAAATCACATGAAACATAAACATATTCCAAACACAGTTGTATACTTGGTGCTATGTTTGCTCACAGAAGAGCTGTAGTCAACAGTAAACTATCACGATTATGTATCATAGCAAATGTAAGTCTTACTGCTCACCTTTTGCAAGGCTACCTAGCGGGACTTTAAAGGAAAAGCAAAATCTGCATGTCTCCTCCAGATCATAGGGTGAACGTATGCTCCGGTTTCCTAGGACAGTTCTGTTTTGTGCTAATCCTGATATGAGACTTCATAGCACTCCCTCTTACACTCTTAAGACAAGCTCTCACCCTAGAAAGTGAAATAAGTTGAATTTTATAACATCAATATTTTGAGCAACACATTCTACATGCCTGCTGTGTTGAACACAGCACAGGTGTCCAACAGATTCATTTTCTCTGACGTGAGCAGGACTGACAGTGACCTCTTTGGTGTGAGTGACTGTGGCAAGATGCAGCTGGGTGCACAAGGAACCCACCCCCACAGAACACACATCCCCTGACGCCTATCACCTTTGCTTCTTCTCTTTTGGAACAGAATCTGTGAATGGCAGCACATATTGATTCCTTAGGTCTTGAGAGTTTCCTAAATATCTCACAGCTAGGGACCAGAGAGTTCTTTGGAAAAATCCAGTTCATTTTCCAATGGGATACATGATAGTAAAATAGGTGAATATGAAAGAGTCACTATATTTCAGGTGTGCACGTATTGATATTTTGTGGACTACTGAAACTAACTAGATTTTTAAAATCATATGGAATTTAGAAAAAAACTTGTATAATATACATCTCACATGTTTTCAGATTTACAGTTATAGTTCTATTTTACAGGTAAGTTTCTTTTTACATCTTGAAAAGAAACCTTAATAATGCATTAAAAAAAAAAAAGGAAACAATAGTGTCATTTCCAAGCTTTTCAATGATTCACTGCCCTATGATATTTTTTTCCATCCAGGCTGGTTTATAAAGGAAAGTAAAAACGACAATAAAAGAAATGTACCAATTTATTCTCTACTAATAAAGTATTGAACATTAATGAAAAAAGTGTGAAATATTGGAAAGCAACACAGAGCAATTCCATTACCCATTGCAGTTTGGGGTCGTATACTGTATATAAAGAGTAATTACTTCATTGGTTGGAGACCTCAGTGGAGGAATATAGAATTTGATGAAAGATTTTAAAATAAAAAATTTTATCCCAAAGCATTTCCTTTTCAAAATTTGCCAACACTCGACTTTTTTATTTTGAATTTTGGTGGCGAGGGTGACAAGCTTGGAGGGTAGGATGGGTATGCAGAAGAAAGAAAATTTTAAATGAGCAGATTTTTAAAAACTCTTTACCCAATACTCAACATTAGTACTTGGATTTAAAGTATCTACTAAGAATAGTCTTTGTAGATGCCTAAAATGACACATCTTATTAATGAAGGGCTCATATTTTATATTTGCACACTGCATATTAATGTTAAATCGGGTGGTTTCTAATAACCTTATAACTTTCATTTTTGAATCAAGATTCTAGATTTCATTTTCTTGCTGATCATGGTGTTTGCAATAATAAGTTTTCAAATCTTTGCAAGTCTTTTCTTGTTTATCCTCACAGGGATCCTGGGTAGGGACTGAAATCTTCTTGGGCAGAATGAGGAGGCCACAGTGTGTCATGCAGAGGAGACTCGAGCTGGCTAGTTGTAGTCCTAGTTCCAAGTGGTGTCATTTTCCATGAGCCTGTTTTCTCTTGTGTAAAGTGGGGAAAAATACATTGTAGGATGGTGGTGAGGACTGAATGAGCTATGTGAAGAGCACTTTATGGTGCTTAATGAGTGTCTGCTTACAGTCTACTTCTAAAAATAATTTAGAATACAAAAAATAAGGAAAAAGCAGATAAACTTTATAAAATCATGTCGAGTGCTGATTCATTTATGTCTTCTATCCCTATTACTTTTATAGTGATGTTATAGAAAACCAGGGAACTATTCTGGTTATCAAAGTAAAATATATTGATTGCAAAGAATTTGAATATTATAGGAAGGCCTGAGGAAGGCAAACATCCATTCTACTTTTAATATTTTGACATATTCCCGTCATCATTTTTCCATCCTACCCATTTCAAAAATGTTAGAATTATGCTGTATATCACATTTACTTTCCATTCTTTTAAATTTCTAGATCATAAGTATTTTCACTCTTTTAAGTATTTTTTATTTCCTAATAGTCTATCATTTGTATTAACATAATTATATACCCAACATGTTTATGATTTTTCTTTTTGTTACTATAAAAAAAAACTGCCATGAAAACTGCTTCAGATGTTTGTTGAATATACTGGAAATCCTATCCCTTTCATTTGTCATATTTTTGAAATTTTTTTCCCACTTAGCCTTTTAAATTTATAACTTTTGATATAAGATTTTATGTAACTTTTGCTACTAATTATTTTTCTTTGTGATTTTCTTTACTGATTGTATGTTTAGAAAGTCCTTTCCTATTCCAAGGTCAGTAAATAACTTACCCATCTTTTTTCTGCATTTATAATTCTTTTTATTTTCTTTTAAATTAATTTAATGTATATTTGGCATACTTTAGTTTGAGACAGATGCGGAGGTAGATTTGAGCTATCTCAAATATGTCTGAGAATCTATTAAGGCATGATTTAATATAATTTTATCCAAATAGTTAAAGCAATTACCCAGTAACATAATATTTTCTTCTTTATGATAGATTTATGATGGTGCTTTATCATACGATGATTCCTCTTTTAATGCTCATCTTTCATATTTTAATTACTTAAATATCTGGTACAATAAACGCTTTCTCGTTATTTCTCTTCTGCAAACATTGCTTAGCTATAGACACTGTTCCAAACAAATTTTAAAAATACTTCATCAAATTCTCCCCATTTTACTTTACACCAAACACATTAGGATTTGCTTGAAATTGAAAATTTAAACCTTTATGTTCAACTAAAAGAATACATTCTTTTAATATTTAGTCTTCCATTGAAGAAATATATTATCTCTAATTTCTTAATAAAGATTCTGTGCATTTCTTGTTAAGGTATGGCTAAGTACCTTATACATTTTATTGCTATTGTGAAAGAAATATTCACCATCTCATAATTTCAGACTGGTTAGAGTTTATTCTCAGTAAACTTTCATTGTATAACCAGCATGCTTCATCTTCAACTTGACTTATTCTGGATGTAGAAAAATATTTTGTAAGAACACATTACTTCATAGATGTAAATGAACTTAGCTGGCTTGATGGAGAACACTGAAGGCCGTGGAGATTATTAGAGCAGACCAATTCTGCAATTATGAAAGGAACAAGGAGCCACTGGTTGTCCATTTTTTCTAAAATGTACAACTGCAAAGGTGAAATGAGTGCATTTTGTTTTATTCCTGGGGAGGGGGAAAAAGACCAGAAATTGATGCACCCGTGTGTGTAATGACAAGTGAAGGGCAACTTTTGAAGACAGTGGGGACTCCAAGAGTGTGTCACTGTTCTCTAAACTTTGAGCCTCAAGCATTTCATCTACCTCATTGCCTGACAGTCCGTTTGGCACAAGTGAGATGAGTCATGTAGGCAGTATCTCCTGTGGGAATTAAATTTAAAGTGAAGGCTCTAAGTAACTGGTATCTAAAGATCATGTTATAAAACTGGCATCCACATCCCCAGTCCCACTGTACCCTGTTGTCCTTGGAGGCTGCCCACACACCTGTCATTCACTTGCCCTCACTTTCCAAGGTGGCAGGATGCCAGCCCCAGCCAAGTGTTCACAGTGCAGAGTGCTTTAGACTCTGCTAAAATGAAAGTCAGTATGTAAATGTGCAACATGACGACATTATTATTCTGGTTTCCTGGCTGCTTCCAGCAAGCACTGACTGCCACATGAGGTCTCAAGTGTTCTGGCAGTGTGCAAGTGTTCAGAAGAAGTTAAAAGTAATGAAATTGGATCTACATTTCCACAGAGATTCAAGCTGGCATGGAGAAATGGAGTCATGGGTTGGATGGTCTCCACCAAACAGCCTAGGCAAGTGCCTTTGGTGCCAGGCTACTAAGCAGAATTTTCTATCGTGAAAGGCCACCATTATTTCTTCCGCTGGGTCTAAAATTACAAAACGTGCACATTTCCCTCTAGGTTCACACCACTCTTTGGGTGCTTTATGCTCAATCCACACCCATTCGCTGGAGCACACACCAGCTTTGCCTAGGTCCAGCACAAGATGAGGAATTTAATTCCACAAGATGAGGAATTAAATACAAATAGAGGGAAGATGTTTAGTTTAGAACCCTGACTAATCACCCATTCACTGGAGCACACAGCTTAGGGCCAACGCAAGTTTTAAAAGGAAGAATTAAATACAAATAGGGGGAAAATGTTGAGTTAGAGCCCTGACTAATACAGCATGAAGACAGGGACCAGGGATTCTTAAGACAGGGACCAGGCTATGTATTTTGCTGTCCCTAAGGCGCTGTACAGAAGTGTCCTCTTAGTGGATTTCAGTTGATTTTATTATTTTTAATTAAAAAACGTTTTTTGTGTGTGCAGTTTTCATTGCTCACAGGTCTTCTTATTTGCACCGAGCATTCCCTGCTATTAAAATAATCTGGAGCCAACACCAAACTTAGGTCTGTGGGTGGTGGGCCAGAAAACTGGCTCTGCTAGGTATCATGTCATGGTGGGCCCAGGGTCAGCAGAGATTCCAGATTTGGTCATTCTGAGACCTGATCTCCCTCTTACCACTTCATGCTTCCTGTCCCCCTGCTGAAATGTTTCTGTTCATCAGGGCAAGAGCCACAGAATCTGAGTCTTGTGCATTGCAGCCACCTGTACACTGACACAGGTCTACCATGCTGAGTGCTCTTCCTGCTCCACCTCCCTTCTTATCTAAAATTTTCAGGGGCTGCATGCATCCACTTATATCCATAGAAAAATAAAGTTCATCTAAGTTTAAGAATGTAAGTGTTGACAATGAAAAGAATTCAAGCCCTGAAGGATATAGATACCTTTACTCACATAGAATTCTCTTTTTATTGTGTTTTAGGACAGTGAAAAAAAGGGATTTATAAATAAAATTTATGCCATCCAGGAGGTATGTATCAGTGTCCAGAACATCCTAGATGAAGTGGCTTCCTTTGGCGAAAGGATAAAGAAGTGAGTGATGCTGACATGCGAGCCCTGGCTTTCTGGGGGACAGTGTCCATTTGTTTCTCAGAGGGTGAAATGCCACATTCTTTCTGGCAGGGGACACTCCGTCTGGGTGATCTATTGCTCAGTTTCATCATTATTTACTTTGTTTCTGCCAGTCTTTGGTTTTATGAAAGTTCTGTCAATTTCCTCCTTGAAATTTAGAACATATTGGTTGGAAAGAAGTCATACTTGTAGCTTTGAAAAAATAACACCGTCCTAAATTTTAGCACATTTTCACAGCGAGACTTTGTTCTTAGAATATGAAATAGCAATAGAAAAAAAAATAAACTGAGTTAAATGAGGGTTTCAGGTAATCAAGACACACCTGCATTTTATTATTGGTCAAGTTACAGTTTCATCAATAAAGTTAAATAAAAAAATATTATAAATAGCACCCTGGAAAATATTCTTTCAATTCTAACTAGCTGAGATCATAATTATAGATGAAGTAAACTAATACTTTGTCATTTAGAAAATAAACAATTTTATAATTTAAAAGTTAGGAATTAGAGATTCACGGAGAACAAAAGTAAAATTAAGAAACATAATTTGCATTTTACTTTATATAATATATATTTTAAAGCAACTGTTTAATTATAAAAATGGTAAGGTAGATTTATAATTAATAATCAGTAAAAAGTATACTAAGGGCTCATGCCACTAAACTACATGAAAATTGGCCTGCATATTGATTTCTAAACGGTCTGTTCAAGAAGGGGTGCCTTATACCTGGATAAGCCTACATGTTTCTAGTTTCATATCTCTATTCATTGTTTATTATTCATAACCCAAAAGTGTGCGGCAGACTTGGATGCTTGGGCATACACAGAAATTGAAAGGAGTAAATTATTTAAACTAAAGGTGTGGGTCATTGATCTGATGCCTTTCATGTTTCAAGGCATAATGCATTTTATTTTGTATAATTTTTAATACATTTTCACATATGCATAGGTGCTGAGTTTCCACTTTCTCACATTAGACACAACAGCCTCCGTCTGACTCCCAAATGGGACTTTAAAGCAACATTCAGTATCAGACTTCTAAAGATTGATTTCCACATCTTTCTTCTCCGTGTTATTTCCATCTCTAAGAAATGTTTCCTTGTTCTCTACAACCTATCTGCAGAAGCAGAGTGCAAAGTCCTAAATGGGGCATTTCCCTACCGGGTGTTGTCCTTTCCCTGAGGTACAGTGTGTGGACTATCTAACAGGAGTATCTCATTTACAGCAGAAGACCCGGGTCAGCTCTGAGGTCAAGACTGTGAGTGCCTGAAGGGGCAAGGCTTCTTTGTAACTCTGGGTGTTAGGAGACCTCAGACAGGTACTGGAAAGAGACCATGGCCAGTTGAAGGAAATAACCAGGTTGTGGCTGTGGACCAGGCTTGGGGAAAACTGGATTTGGTCGAACTTTCTAAGGGGTAGACAGAGACAGAGGTGTAGGCTGAGGTACAAGAACATAGCATAAATCTAGTGAGTCTTGTAGGAACTCTCTCTTCTGCATAATCATCTTGGGACTACTAAAATGAGACAAACTCCCCTGGAGTCACATTGGATAAAATGGATCTATCTAGAAACCAGATTTAGATGCAATCTTCAAGTACAAAATGGAAGTCTCCATAATTACATCTTGCTATGAAATAATCCTCCCAGAACTTTCCTGAACAGCATCTCTTGGTGGGGAATGGTATAGGATCACATTCTAGATTTAGATTCCATGATGCACTGTGGAAATAAAAGGGCGGTCTTTTTTCCCTCTGACACTAGCTACATTGGTATTCGTTGCCATTTATCCTTCCAAGAGGAATAAGAACGCAGGGAGCTCTTCAGGGAGGCTGCCCAGGAGGAGAGTTTTCCGCCTGACGGATGGCTCTGAGCTCAACCACGGGAGAGCACACAGACCCTCAGCCTTCTGTTCTCTCCACAGCGGGCAGAAGCAAGGGAACTACAGGCATCAGTGAGGGAGGGAAGGCATGCTCCTTTACCTAGTGGCTATTACAGGACGCTCACTTTGGCCATAGGACATGAAAATACACAACAGAAAAGCCAGACCCCAAGAGTTACTAAAAATAAGACAACCCGGTTGGTTCCAACTGTGGCTTTTTACTGGGGGAAAAAAATTAGGAGACGTGACCTAGAGAAAGACAAAAAGCAAGTCATATGGCATAGAGTTAAGGAATAACTCTGTATTAGGAATGCATATTAGGCTGAAGGGCAGCACATGAGAAAATCTCTTGACGAACATCTTTTATTGGACTACAGACTTCTCTGGAAAAACCCAGTCCAAGTGAACAGAGCATCCATTACTAGGAAATTAGAAGAAATAAACACTGACAGTTATCCATATATGGTACAATTTCAGTATTTTCTCCAGGTGTCTTTGGGGCCCTTCTCACTGCTAAGAAGTGCTGAACAGTACCTCTAGAGCTAAATGGCTCTAAATAACATCACCTTGATTCACGTAAACATACTGCCATCACCACCAGTCTTTCTGGATGCAATAAAAGCTGTCCCCATTTTATACCAGGAAAGCTGATGCTCAGAGAAATCGACCACCTGAAGTCACATAACAGAATCTAGGCTTTGAACACAGATTTGCTACTTATTTTGGTTGTTTTCATTAAATTATGCTAAAGAGTCACTCAAACATATGTTGGTTCCTCCTTGGAGGCCAAGCACTGAGGCACTAGTATGCCTGTAAATGGAGACACGGTTCATATACCTGACCTCGAAGGCTCCACGCAGTGAGTCTGTTTATAATTTTGTCACTCTCTCTTAAAAACTATCAGAGACTACGGATGTTCTACACAAAAAGCCTGAAAATATCTGTTCCTTCCATGTTCTATTTGCCTTCGGTCATGATTTTTCCTTTTTTTTTAATCCCACTGAAGTCTTTCCCATCTTCTTGGTACTATTTAGTAACTTCTCCTTCTGTTCGTTGATCCCACTTTTGTTCTTTGTTCTGATGTTTTATCCCTGTCAATACTCAGTCTTGCTTCCATCTCTGGCTCTAGCCCTCTATATTATCAAAAGCCCACCCTTTTCCAGCTTAAACTTCCTTTGTAGTCTTCAAATGTGCTATGTGCCATGTTCTCCTTTGCTCAAACTGCAGGGAGAGCAGCAGATACTGTGTGGACCTTACTTCCTAATTATCTATGCACTGCTGGGGGAGGGCAATGATGGGAACAATGTTTTTACACAATTTCCCCTTGCTGACTTCTAGCTCCATCTGAAACATAGCTGAAGTGGAAAGTATTTTTTCTAAGGATTTCTAAAGTTCTGAGGATTTCCACAGCAGTGTTAAGATTTAGGTCTACAGACAATTGCTGGCAATATTTAATTTCCACTGTGGGTAATCCTATGTGAGAGTTCACAGAAGAAAGAATGGTAGGGGCATTCTCCTCTATGAGAAGTTGGAGAAAACAAGATTGAGTGCTAGTTTTAGAAGTAGAAAACGATTTTTAAACCCTTGGAAGTCACCCAAGTAGTACGACGACTTTACACCCTGAAGTCACCTCAGCCAACGTAGGGGGCTGGTGTCAACACCTCTTACCTGGGTCCTGTATTCAGGAAAGCCCACGACCATTGGCATCTCTTCTCCAAAGAAATAAGTCTTTACTAGATCCGCAGTCCAGAGTTTGAATCACATTCATTTTCATCTTTGAGAAAAGTGTGAAGTGCTCAGATTGCTGATGTGTTGCTTTCTCATTCAGTACTTTCAACTGGACCGTCCCATTCTTAAGCTGGCTGGCCATTGTAGCCCTCTGTGCGTTCACAGTCATCCTGTACTTCATTCCGCTGAGATACATTGTCCTTGTCTGGGGTAAGTAAAGCCTCTTAAAAAAAAACAACTGTCATAGCTGCTAAGAACAAACTATTTTTAAGGGATGAATTATACTGTCAGCAGTTCCCTGTATTTATGGTCATGAAGCTATTCTATGATGAAAAGAGACAGGTCAGTTTAAAATCAAAACAGTCTGAAGATTTAGGTCTACCTGCAAAATGCATTTCTCTTATCTGGCACCATAGGCTCCATCATACTATAAACATGTAGTGGTGCAGATTCTTCATACATCAAAGTGTAGCTTTGTCTAGATATCACTCTGATTTATTTTCACCACTTACACGTAAACAGAGGCATTGAGATCTATATGGTGCATTTAGAACAATATGCTTCTGTGCTGTGGTACTTTATCTTGTGGAAGTGTCCGTAAACATGGTACTATATACGGCTGCATGTTTAAGAGGTCACCCCTAGGAAACAGGAAGAGGGTCTTTGGCATCGGAAGGCTGCTTGGGAACAAAAACCTCTGCTCTGTGTGTACCCAACAAGAATGCTTCTATAAAGACCCACTTTCAAGGTGCTATCTGGGGAGGGGCTGTCCTCATTTTTAATGCAATTATGCTGCATGCTGACAGTTCCTATGTACCTAGCCTCTATTTAGGGCTTCCCTGGTGGCTCAGATGCTAAAGTGTCTGCTTGCAATGTGGGAGACCTGGGTTCGATCCCTGGGGTGGGAAGATCCCCTGGAGAAAGAAATGGCAACCCACTCCAGTATTCTTGCTTGGAGAATCCCATGATGGAGGATCCTGGTGGGCTACAGTCCATGGGGTTGCAAAGAGTCCAGACACAACTGAGCGACTTCACTTTAGACTCTATTTAAGGTGGTACTTACAGCACTCTTTATAGTGTGGAGTTTGTTTTTCCTCACCCAACAAAATTCTTTTGGTTGGAAAACTCAATTTTCAGTCTCTGAGATTGATGAATGTATAAAACTACAATAATTTTATATATATATAAATGAGACTGGGTAGGAGTAGAATGCTCTACTTGCCCCTGGCCTGCATATACCCAAGATTACTAAACTTATACAAAATGCAGAGAGCCAAATGGGTTTTAACTTCAGAAAACATGGGACTTACACTGAAAGCAAAAGATGAAAAGGAAAGTTTTGGTTTTTTCCTATCAAGGCTTTTAAAGAAATATGCTGGAATAAAATGGAAAAGGGTCTGATGTCTCCAGGGCCCCGTCTTAAAATCCTTGAATCTCGCTCTTTTTGGCTGTCTTGTCATATCTTGAGCAAGCCTCTTGCCCTTTTATCACCATCATTACCTTTACATCTTGGGTAGGGAGTAGAGGGTGAAGGGAAGGGTGATTATGTTTTCTTGTCTTAATTCCTATAATCTAAAGAAAAAGGAGAGCGCTTTCATTATCCAAGGGAAGAGGTATTTCCCTCACTATGTTCTTGGGACCCGATTGTATGTTCTTTCATTCCTTCCTCTGATATTTAAAACAGATGCTGTTTTATTGAAGGCATTAGGGTAGGGCGTTAGGTGTGGCAGTTTATTACCTCTAACCTACCCAGGTCAGACCTGCCATCTCAGTTGTGATAGGTGGGGAACTTCTGGTTTCTTTTCCCCAGGCTGTCAGAAAGTGGAGCCCACGGCAGACATCTGGCTGTGTAACCTGGGGTGGCCTCACTAGCAAGCTGTCTTAAACATAATTTTCAGAGAATGTGTTTGGGTCTCTTGTTTCATCAAATAAAACAAAGAACAGTATTCCTTTAGTGGTAGGTGATTGCTGAAATATTAAACAGAAATTTAAGACATGGGTCTCACATGGGGAGACAGAGACCAAATCATAATTGCATTAGCTTATTCTGCCGAAATCCCTGAAGAAGAGCCCAGATGCTCTGGTTTGTGACCCAGTCTGTTGATTTCACAAAAAGCTCTTTGTTTACATTTATGTGAATATGCTTGGTAATTTATTAAGTCCCATATAAATTTAACACAGGAGACTTATCCAATTGAAATTCTACATTATACCAATAGAATATGAAGAACAGATAACTCTAGTTTTATACATTATTTTGACATTTCTACCTCATCAAGTTGTTTTTTTTTTTGTATACTAGCTCCAAATTCACCTGTATCTGCTCCTCATCCATATTTGCTCTTCAAGTAGTGCAGAGGGTTCATTGTTGGATAATTTAGCTTGGGTAGATATGCCTCATTTTAATGGTTCTTGGCCGTTCTAATCCAAGAAGTGATCCAAGTAAGTCAATCACAGAAGCATCTTTTGCAAGCATTAAATTTAAATTTCTTGTAATTTAAAAGGAAAATTGGCTTCTAAAAATTTCAGTGCCAGAGATAGAGAAATGGAAACACTTTTTCCGTGTGATGAAGATCTACTCTCCTAGCAACCTTCAAATGTGTATTACAGCATTATTAACTATAGTCGCCATGCTGGATGTTATATTCCCTTGACATTTAAGAATTCTTACTTTTTGTGCTGTGCTGGAACTTTGGTGCTGTGCGGGCTTTCCTCTAGTTGTGGCAGGTGGGGGCCGATCTCTAGTTGCGGAGTGCGGGCTCCAGAGAACAGGCTCAATAGCTGTGGTGCTCGGGCTTAGTTGCCCTGCAGCATGAGATCTTCCTGATCAGGGATCAAACCCACGCCTCCTGCATTGGCAGGTGGACTCTTTACCACTAGACCACCGGGGAAGCCTCCCGTGACGTTTTATAATGGGAAATTTGCACCTATTGACTCCCTCACCCACTTCCCACTTGCCCACCTCTGTAACCATTAGTCTGTTTCCTGTATCTATGAGCTTTGTTTCTGTTTGTATTTTAAGGACTCCACATGTAAGTGGAATCTTACAGTATTTGTCTTTGTCTGACTTATTTCACTTAGCATAATGAATGCCCTTGAGGTCAATCCTTGTTACCACAAATGGCAAGATTTCAAATTGCCATTTATTATTATTTTAATGGCTCAATAATCTTCCATTGTGCGTATGTACACCACAGCTTTATCCGTTCACCCATGAACAGACACACAGACATGTTCTCATGTCTTGGCTATTGTAAATAATGCTGAATGAACATGGGGGTGCACATGTATTTTTAAATTAGTGTTTTTGTTTTCTTCAGATAGATACCCAGAAGTAAGATTATAGGATTATAGTAGTAGTTCTATTTTTGATTTTTTTGAGGAACTTCCATACTTTATTCCATAGCTGTTGTTCAGTCGCCAGTCCTGTCCAACTCTAGGGACCCCATGGAAAGCAGGACACCAGGCCTCCCTGTCCTTCACCATCTCCCAGAGTTTGCTCAAACTTATGTCCACTGAGTCCATGATGCCATCCAACCATCTAGTCCTTTATCGTCCCCTTCTCCTCCTACCTTCAATGTTTCCCAGCATCAGGGTCTTTTCCAATTAGTCAGCTCTTTGCATCAGGTGGCCAAAGTATTTTCCATAGTGGTTGCACCAGTTTACATTTCTTCCAACAGTGCACAAGGGTTCCCTTTTCTCCAGATTTTCACCAACAATTGTTTTTATTGTCTTTTTGATGATAGTCATTCTGATAGGTGCGAAGTGGGATCTCATTGTGGTTTGTATTTTGCTTTTCCTACTGATTGGTAATATTGAGCATCTCATGTACCTGTTGACCATCCGTCGTCTTTGGAAAAACATCTATTCATATCCTTTGCCTATTTTTTACTTGGCTTGTAGTTTTTGACTATTCAGCTGTGTTTTGAATGTGTTTTGTCTATTACCCCCTTATCAGATACAGGACTTGCAAGTGTTTCCTCCCATTCTGTAGGTTCCTTTTCATTTCGTTGGCTTCTTTTGCTGGGCTTTTTAACTTGATGCAGTCCCACTTGTTTACTCTGTTACCACCTATGTTTTCTCCTAGGAGTTTCATGGTTTCAGGTCTCTCATTCATGATCCACTGATCCATGTCATGTTTTTATGCCAATACCATATTGTTTAGGTATGAGAGGCCTGTAATATAGTTTGAAAGCAGGGAGTGTGATAGCTCCAGATTTATCCTTTTTAGTATTGCTTTGGCAATTTGGGGGACTTCTGTGGTTCCATACAAATTGTGGGATTGTTTCTATTAAAATATGCCACTGGCATTTTGAAAGGAATTGTACTGAAGTTGTAGATGGCTATAGGTAGTATGAACATTTAACAACATTAACTCTTATAATCCTTGAGCAGGGAATACTTTCTCATTTGTTTGGTCTTCAGTTTCTTTCATCAGTGTCCTGCAATTTTCAGTGTATAGGTCTTTCACTTTCTTGATTAACTCTGTCATTAATTTCTCTGGTAGTACATTGTAGTATATAGAAATGCAATAGCATTTTATACATTGCTTTTGTATCCTGAAACTACTGAATTCATTTATCAGTTCTTACAATTTTTTTGATGGAGTCTTTAGGATTTTCTATATATAAAGCCATGTCATCTGCAAAGAGCGACAGTTTTACTTCTTCCTTTCCAATCTGGATTGTTTAAAAGTCTGTCTTATGTAAGTTATAGCTTCCCTTGCTTTCTTTGGGTTTCCATTTGCATGGAATATCTTTCTTCATCCCTTGATGTTTAGTCTCGTGTGTCCTCACATCTGACTTCATCTCTCAAAGGCAGCACATAGAAGAGGCTTTCACTCAGCCACTCTATGTATTTGGATTGGAAAATTTAGTTCATTTAAAGTAATTATTGCTCTGTATATCTACTGTCGGCTTTTGCTATATGATTACTGTGAGGCTTACTTATAAAAACTTAAGTTTGAAAGCATTTGAAAGTTCTAGATTTTTACTGTTTCCCATGTTTCATATGTTACATTTTACCTTTTTAAAATTAGTATGCTGTGTATACCTTAATTATAATTTTACTATATTTGTTGTTTAATCATAATAGTTTTATAAATGATTAATCCACTACATTTATTATGTATTTACTTTTATTAGTGACATTTGCACTTTCATGTTTTTTTCTTGCTACTTATAGCACAGTTTTTTGGCTTAAAGAAATCTTTGACATTTGTCATAAGGCCAGTTTAGTGATGGTAACTCTTGGCTTTTGCTTGTCTGGAAAACAATTTTTCAGTTCTGAAGGATAGCTTAACTGAGTAGAGTATTCCTGTTTGGAAGTTTTTTTCTTTTTCTTTCAGCGCTTTGAATACATTATGCCATCTCTTTCAGGTCTGTGAACTTTCTCCTCAAAAATCTGCCAGTCTTCTGGAGATTCTCTTGTATATGACAAGTTGTTAAGTCTCTTGATACTTTCATTATACCTATCTTTAACTTTTCATATTTTAATTATATGGCTTGATGGGGTTCTCTTTGGGTTTCTCTTATTTGGAACTCCCCAGGCTTCCTGAATCTGTACGTGTTTCCTTCCCCAGATTAGGGAAGTTGTCAGCCATTATTTCTTAAAACACATTTCCTGCCCTCTTTTCTCTCCCTCGTCTATGACTCCTATAGTGCAAACGTTAGTATGTTTCACTGATCCTTTGTATTCTTTTTTCATATAGCCTGCTGTTGAATCCCTCTAGTGTATTTCAGCTCTGTGTCTTCTATTTGGTATTTCATCTGTTATTTCTTCATTGACGTTCTCACTGTGTTCATCCATACTATCCTGAATTTGGTGAGCATATTTATGAGCATGACTTTGAACTCCTTATCAGGTAAATAACATATTTCATTAAGGACTTTTCCCCCTGAGGTTTATCGTGTACTTCCATTTGAAACATGTTCCTGATTTTGCTTGAATCTCTGTGTAGGGTCCTTTGCGTTAGATGAAAGAGCCACCTCTCCCAGCCTGGAAGTAGTGGACTGGTATAGAAGATGAATCTTATTATCCAACTTTGCCTTAGCTCTCAATAGTTGAGGATGTGCCAAGGGCTGTCAGAGTCTCGAACAGGAGGCTCTCAGTCAGCACCTAAACTCAGGCTCACTGAAAGTCAGCCCTTTGGGCTGTAGCTTTTAAAGCAAATACATACAGTGGGGCTGCAAGTGTAGGCCCAACTGGCTGCCAGAGGATCTGGAGGTGTCCCCTGGGTGACAGTCATAAAAATCGGGGCTTCGGGTGAGTTTGTAAGCTTTCTGGGAGATAACTGATGAGCCGTGGTGAGGGAGAGAGTGGCAATGACAGCACCCCTGGCCTCTGCTCCCTGAGAGTCCCTCCACAGGCCTTCAGATGTGTACCACAGCTGAAAGTGGTGCCTCAGGCCAAAGCTCCAGAACAAGGACGTAGGTTTCTTTTCAAACACTGGGGGTGCGTTTCAGTCTCCCATTTGTGCAGTGCCCTGGTGGGGGCAGCTTGCTGAGACCTGTCTCTTGGGTGTTACAGTTCTAGCGGACCCAGGCACACCAGGTCCCCTGACCTCCAGAGTCAGGTGGTTGAGGGGTATCCCCTGGGTGGCAGCTGCAAAAACTAGGGCACCAGATGTGTGTAAGAACGCCCCTCTGAGGCGTCTGGAAGGGCTCACAGTCAGCCCTTAGATGTGTGTTTAATTAGAAGCCTGCCCCTCAGGCTATAGCCATAAGCTTACAGGCCTGTGAGACACTGAGCTCCTTGGTCTATACTTTCTGCTGAGCCCTGAGGGTGTCAGAACTCTCTTCTCCATTGGTCACAGCCCTTTAGAACCTGCAAACATCAGCCCCTCTGGCCACCAGAACTAGGCAATGTAGGGGTGCCTCCTGAGAGCAGTTGCAGACACTGGGGCATCAGACAAGGCTCTGGGAGATGCTGGCCAGCTGGAGAAGGCAACGACTGGCATCCTCCAGCCTCCACTGTTTCCTGACAGCCCTTCCATAGGCTCCTCTAAGCGAGCCAGACAGTAATCCTGCCCCTCAGGCCAAAGCTCCCCGGACAAGCAAATAGCCCCATTCTTGGAAAGACTGGGAGTGTGTCTCAGTCTGCTGTCTGGTTCCCTGGGGAGTGGTGGTCTGCCAAGAACTGTCTCTCCAAATGTCACAGTTCCACAGACCCAGGAATACAAGTCCCCTAGCCTCCAGAGCCAAACACTCCAGGGGTATCCTCCTGGGTGGCAGCCACAAAACCCAGGACACCAGACAGATGTAAAAGTTCCCCTCCAGTAGATACTGGTGCTCTGAAGTGCAGTACAGGCAGAGCTCAAAGATGGGACTCACCAGCTTCCATCCCCAGAGAGTATCCCAGCAGGTCCCTGCCTATCTGGCCAACACCTTAAGATTAGTAGACGGACTTTCTTCACATTGAACCTGGGCATCTTTCAGACAGTTGCGCTTCTGTGCTGGGTCCTGTGATGAGTGAGTGCTCACGAGCTCTTTAGGAGCCATTTTCCTTTCACTACAGGCTTCTGGGTTGCATGGCTGCAAGCCTGTTGGTTTTGAAAGCCAGGTGCCTTGAGGGCTCATCTCTCAGGTACAGGTCTTAAAAGCTAAGGTGCCTTACGTGGTATACAAAAGCTACTTCTCTCTTGGCTACTCTGAGAGAAGCTCTGGGTTTGTGAGCTTCCTCCTGATGGTGGGTAGCTACACTGGGCCTGGGGTTATGGTGAGGTTGTCTCAAAGAGGTGAATTCATGATTGTCCTAGGTTTCCATCTTGAACTGCCTCATAGACATAAAACCTCGGGCACCAGATATGTGACAGCTCCCCTCAGGGAGATGCTGGTGCTCTGGAGCATGGCAGAGGGTGGGTATGAAGACGGTACCAACTGGCTGGAATGAGGTAGCTGGGGAGAGATGGTTCCTGCTAGGAAAGAAAAAAGATGGCTGCCAGTCTCTGTCCCCCAAGTAGGCAGGCTCCTGAACATTTCAAATGAGATGTCTTCCCTGAATGACTTCCCTTCAGAGCCTGGAGGCAAGCAAATGATCCTTTCCCACAAAAGGTCTGGTTGCCCCTGGATCAGCTGTTTCCATGCTGGGTCCTGGAGAGGGTAAGTCTGAACACGCAAGTTGGTTTTTAAAGCTATGTGTTTTGAGACAAAAATTGAGAGCCCAGAAAAACCCCAAGCATATATCTAACCAGGGAGCCAAGAATACTCAATGAGAAAAGACAGTCCTTTCAATAGATGGGGTTGGGAAAACTGGACAATCACATGTAAAAAATTAAACTTGACCCCTATGTTACACTAATCAAAAATAATAACTTGAAATGGACTGTAAGACCTAAAACAATGAAACTTCTAGCAGAAAACATTTTTTAGGATCTTAGTAACAGTTTTTGAAAATCACATCTAAAGTACAATCAACAAAATTAAAAACAAACAAGTGGGACTCTATAAAGCCAAAAAGCCTCTGCATGGCAAAAGAAACCATCAACAAAGTGAAAAGACAATCTACAGAATGGGAAAAAAAATACTAGCAAACCATATGTATAATAAGGGGCTAATATCCAATAAAGGCACCATATAACCCAAGAGCAAAATGATCATAATAAAAATGGGCAAAGGACCCGAACAAACATATTTCCAAAGATATGTATGAATGGCCAGCAAGTCAATGAAAAGATGGTCAATAACTCTAGCCACTAGGGAAATGCAAATTAAAACCACAATGAGATAGGATCTCATGGCTGTTAGAATGGCCATCATTAAAAAGAGGAGAAAGGGAACCCTTATACACTGTCAGTGGGAATGTAAAGTGGTACAGCTAGTACAGAAAACAGTATGGAGATGCCTTAAAAATATAAACATAGAACTACCATATGATCCAGGAATTACACTTTTGGGAATTTATCCAAGGGCAACACAAAGACCAATCCCAAGATATCTATCTGCACCCCCATGTTCACAGAAGCATTATTTACAATAACTGATTCATGGAAACAACTTAAGTGTCTACTGGCGGATGAATGAAGCAGCAGTATCCGATGAAATATTAGCCATAAAAAGACGAGATCCTACCATCTGTGACAACATGAATGGATTTGAAGGCATTATGCTAAATGAAATAACTCGGAAAAAAAATACATGAAATTGGGAGGGAAAAAGCAAAAGACCACCCCCTCCAACTTAGAGAAAAAGAGAAAAATTCTTTTATCTATCAACATATGAGATGATGGATATGAACTAAACCCATTGGGGTAATCATTTCACTCTATGTGTACATGAGACCATCATGTTGTACACCTTAAAACTTATACAGTGATATATGTCAATTATTTCTCAAAACTAGAAGGAAAAAAAAGCTTGATGTTTTGGGGGCTTCTCCCTCTAGGTACAATTCTTAAGAGTCAAGGAAGCCTGATGTGGAGGTTCAAACCCTCACTCCTCAGAGAGAGCTCCCTCCTGATCATGGGTTGTCAGGCTAGGAGTGGAGTTTATGGTGAGACTGTGCCCCTGCCTCTCCTACCTGCTTCAGTGCGGGCCTTCTCTTGTTGGTGTGTAGACAGCACTCAGCCAGTTTTCAGGTTATTCTCAGAGGCAGCTCCATATGCAGCTGGAAATCCTGTGTGTTGGTGGGAAGAGATGGTTTAAGATGCTTATGCATCTCCATCTTCAAAGCTTTTTATGTTTCTTTAAAAAAAGCTGGTGGTAAACCTTTTCTAATTCCAGGTCAGTTTAAAATTAAAAAAACAAAATACCAGGTCATGCATTTTTCAACATTACTTTGTGTAACAGGAACACTTCCCCACCACTGGGGGAAAAAACACCACCAACAGTGTCTCTGTTGAAAAGGGGGAACCAGTAAGTCAGATTTCTTGCCTTAATCCCAATCCAAAATGTAGGGTAGATAAGTTTTATCACAGATGAAAAACTACAACAAAGCTTCTAAGTATCTGAGGGGGAAAGACAAGATAGGTCACTGCTTGTGCCCTTTGTTTCCCAAACAGAAAGCCTTTCCTGCTGGGAAGAAGCCACTGAAGCACAGAGAGAAAAACAGAGCAGCCGCTGAGTTGGAAGGTGGAAGGAAGGGAGAAGAGGGAGGGAGAGGACTGGGTTTTCTGGTTCAGTCAGTCAAGGCTGAAAATCAAGGCAGCTTAACCCAGATCTTCAAATCACCAACAAAACTTTTTTTTTTTTGCCAGAAATGTACCCTCAGACTCCAAACTGTATAGGTTTCAGTAATATTTGATCTGTCACTTTTTCAGGAATCAATAAATTTACAAAAAGCTTCGGAATCCGTATGCAATTGATAACAATGAACTACTCGATTTCCTTTCCAGAGTCCCTTCAGATGTGCAAGTGGTATGTAGATTTTATTAACTATTACCGTAGGCATACTTCATTTTATTGGGCTTCAGAAATATGTGCCTTTTTACTAATTGAAGGTCTGTGGCCACCCTGTATTGAGCAAGTCCACTGGTACCGTTTTCCAACAGTATTTGCTCACTGTGGGTATGTGTGTCACATTTTGGTAATTCTTGAAATGTTTCAAACTTTTTCATTGTTGTATTTGTTATGGTGGCCTGTGATCATTGATGTTACTATTGTAAAAAGATTAATGCTTACTGAAGGTTCAGATGATGGTTACCATTTTTTTTTTTTAGCAATGAAACACTTTTAAATTAAGGTACTGCTTTTATAGATGTAATGCGATTGCATACTTAATAGACTTCCATACATCATAAACAGAACTTTTATATGCACTGGGAAACCAAAATATTCACATGATTTTACTGCAGTGGTCTGGAGATAAACCCCCAATATTTCTTAATCCTGTATCATTTTTTATGTAGTATGGCACTGGGTTTTCAAGTTCATATCCATTTAATTCTGAAGGTCTTAGAAGAGCCAGGTAAAGTTAATAAAGCCTATAGAAGATTTTGCCACTCAGGGATTGGTCCAGTTGAGGTGTTATCCAACAAGAAACTTCTAGAGAAGATGGGGAATGAGAGATCATTGCATACAGAACCTACCGGTTGTCAGGGAGGGAGGGCAGTCCTCCAAGGAAGATTCAGCTGGAGTTTGTGAAGGGAAGTCACCATTACCTGAAGGAGCAATTAGGACTATTAGATGATGAAAGCAAAGTGTGCCAGCAGACATTGAGAAAAACACTTCCCTAAATAAACTGCATGAATTAGGTGAGTTTTAAAGATGGCTATTTTAGAGATCAATAAAGAGGGAGGGGGACAGTAATTTTTTTCTAAAACTTTTTATTTTATATTGGAATACAGACAATAAACAATGTTGTGATAGTTTCTGGTGCACAGCAGATTGACTCAGCCATACAAAAGTAATTGATTTTTGAAAATGGGGGCATATCTTAATCCTCTGAGGTTAATTAGTGCCCATTAATCATTAAATATTTTCAGAGTAAAATGAGAAACATTTTTATTCAAACTATTGAAGCTACGTTACAACAGTACCTTTTTCCTTTGTTTCTGTTGAGTCTTTGATTTGGTATCTGACCTGAAGGTGGGCTGGATGGAGATGAAGCTTATATTAAACAAGCACATAATAAATTGCAAAGAACCATTATTTGGCCCTGCAAAATAGATGGAGATGGTTCACATGTGTATGGGTAGTGGAGATCCTGGCCTGTCAGCAAAGTTCCTATCAAGGCTCTCGTCTAGCTTCTGGCGAGATTTCCCTTGACTCTTGCCCTGTCTTTCCATTATTTTCTGCATCCCAGCTGCAGGTCTCATACAGCTTCCAGAGTGAGCACTTTTCCCCCAAGCACAGTCTCTCAATTCCTTTGCTTTTCCTTCCTTTGCCAGAAAGTGGCCACCTGACCAGCCTTTCTCTGAACTCTGTTTAAACAGGTGCAATACCAAGAACTGAAACCAGATCCTTCTCATAGCCCATGTAAAAGGAAGAAAAACAATCTTGGCTAGCCAGCTCCCAGCACTGAGGAGGCCAGCATCTGTTTGGGAGGATAAAAGAAAAAGCCTTCAGCCTCAGCAGCACTTCCTTTCTTTCTGTTTTTTATTTATTTTGCCTTTTTATCATGATTGAATTTGTAAATAGTGTACAAAGGCTTATGTCTTTGAAAATATACTTCCATTGTACAGAAACAATTTGATAAAGGTTTAGCTATTGCTGCCTGAAAGCCTTGCTAGCTGTGGATAATAATATAACACTGGAACAACAAATGTAAAAATGGTTAACACTGGGAGATACATACTTCTCTAATTACAAGTGGAAAAACTAGAATATTAGATTAAATGCTCAGCTGTGCTCTGATTAAATCTACATAAAATGTAAATGTCAATTTGAATTTAAGGTTTTTTTTTAATGTGACTATTTTTTATTTGAAAAATAATCCATTACAGTTTTCTATGTTTTATACATTTCAAAAGGGAGGAGGGAATCCCAGAACTTGAATAATGGAACAGATGCATTTCAACTTACATAGGTTCAGATCCTGATATTCATTCCTGTGCACATTATTTAGCTATGACTAGGCTGATTTTAAGCTAATGAATGAAAGTATAGTCACCTCAACAAGAGAATTTTCCATACACTGAAATCCTACAAAGAAAATTTCTAAATCTTCTATCATTCCATCTAAAACTTTAAAATGTCTACAGGATGATACAAAAAATACTGCCATGTTTATAAATGATTGCCTATAAGGATTTTTATACCAACCACTATTAATTTTTATCAAGTCAGCAAATTAGCAACCCAGTTCAGTTGTCAAAAATCTAGCAAATTAAATTCACATTGCTTTGATATCAGATTATGCCTCTGTGCATTTAAAAATATTTAATACTCAAGTATTTCACAGACAAAAAAATGTATCTACTTTCTCATTAGGTTACTGAAATGTTTTAAAGCATTTATGATTTTTGTTAGTGTGAATTTTAATGTAGAGGAGAATGCAGTGTGCTAAGTGATATGCCAATGTCTCATTACATTCATTTTTAGAAAAAATAATCATTCTTGAAAATTAGAATGCATGAAAACCTATTTTGTAAAATAAACTGCTTATGGGGAGGGGAAGGTTTGCCTTTAAAAATGTTTCACTATTACCATAGAATCTATACTTAAAAACTGCATTCCCAAGACTCTCATGTAGTTTTTATACCTAACTTCCTGATCTATAAAGGGAGTATACCTCTAGAGAGAAAACTTGGTGAAGATGTCTTACTTCCCTGACTTGGTAGGGGACTAAGCTTGGTTGAAATTGCTGCAGACAGGTGTTTTGTACTACTTTATTGATAATGGACTGGGACAGGGTGAAGGTGAGGGTTATGCTGGAAAAATGCAGAAAAGCTAGAGCAAGAAATATATATTTCATTCTAAAAGAAGATACTTTAAAAATAAATTTAATCTCAAAATTGATTTTTAAAGCATTTTTATTTTAAAGCTAAGTTGTTAAATACTATTTCTTATGATAGAACTATTTTGATCTGTTTATTACACTATGCTTAAAAGAATGTTAAATTCCCTTTCTACAGAAAGGCCTTGACCTCAGTATGTGCTATTTAGTGCATCATGTTTATGACATGCTTACGTCCGTATACCATCATTATTTGTTGCTAAGACATTATTCTCCATGAAGCCGATGTTATTATAGAAAGTTTACTGATAGTATAATCTGTTTGAAGTAACTTTTGATTATACTTTGTGTGAGATTTATGTTCCGTGCCGATACTGTCTACTCAAAGTCTACAACCCTGATATTCTACCACCTCAGATGTGGATAGTAACCATTAACAGATGACTGATTTCTCTTTGTTTCATTCTATCAAATTTCAGATGTTTGGTTCACTGGTAATGTTGACTATTCACTGCATTAAATAAAAAATAATCTTTTCTAAGAATAATCAGTACTTCTTTTTGGTATTGAGAGAGGAATGATGGAATATTATGTGTTTGTTCTCATATAAATGATACTTAAAGAAACTCTGGTTTGGTTTGGGGAAGGGAGAAAAAAAAACAATGCTTTTCCTGAACCCTCGACTGTTGTTAAATAAAACCCAATACTTCTGGAGAGGTTAAGTATCCAGTGATGCTGCTAGAGGAATTAAGAACTATCTTGAGGCATGAAAGTGATATTGGGAGGAATCATCACTGCTTTCAGAAACTACCACACTCACAGACTGGAAGTAAGAGGCTGTGACTAATACAATTTTAACCACTTCTTTCCCCTTCTCACCAATTCTGCCTTTTTAAAGCTGCTTAACCTGATTTGGTTTTGAGAGATTTGTAAACATGTAAATATTTTAAGATATCTTAAGAGCCTGGATGTCGTTCTAACACCTATTTGGACTGCGATATACAGTAGTCACATGAACTATTTTATATATATATATATATATGAAAGTATATATTCCTCAGGATCTTTTAGTGAGTAATTTACTGAAAGTCATTCATTATCCAAACTACTATTATCACCACTAACTGTGGTAATTTATAAGAAATACGTAAGATTTTTCCATTTATACAAAGAATGTGGTACTTGTTCATTTTGGTACTGTTCCATACATTCAAACTGATAGATGCTGTCGGGATTCCAAATTAATTGTGAACCTATGCACTAGGATAATCTGAACTGAAAGATTCTTTAAGTGACTCTGCTCTGTGATATTTTTATTGAGTACCAACTATACAACTTGTTCTGTCATAGGCAATGGTCAAACCAATGAAAATATTAAAAATCAAATCCAGAGCTAAAGTACAGTGGGAACAAATTTTAACTGATGTGATGATTCTGAAAGTATCTCGTAGAGAATCTCATTGTGTTAGTTTCTGAAAGTATCTTTTATGGAACCTTATTGTGTTATTTAAAAGTGAAGAAAAATTTAGGAGTAAGTTCTCTTATCCAGGGACCAGGTTCCCATTTTGATCTCAATATCCAAATATCTCCAGTGCTGAAAGCAGTCTACTTCTATGTTAACAGGTCTTATTCAAAGGCTTTAATTTCAGTTTATATATTTGTTGCTGTTGCTGCTGCTGCTACTAAGTCACTTCAGTCGTGTCCAACTCTGTGCGACCCTGTAGACGGCAGCCCACCAGGCTCCCCATCTCTGGGATTGTCCAGGCGAGAACACTGGAGTGGGTTGCCACTTCCTTCTCCAATGCATGAAAGTGAGAAGTGAAAGTGAAGTCACTCAGTCGTGTCCGACTGTTAAGCGACCTCATGGACTGCAGCCCACCAGGCTCCTCTGTCCATGGGATTTTCCAGGCAAGAGTACTGGAGCGGGGGTGCCATTGCCTTCTCCATATATACTTGTTAAATAAATCTAAATGTTTATTTTTGAGTTTTGTACTTAGCATTAAAAATAAAACAAAATATAAAAGGCAGTTACTGCTCCAGAAATATACAAGAGAGCCATCATCATACTTCTTGCAAAAGCCTTAGGTATTATCAAATTAAGGGTTAAATTTGGGGCTTTAAAGTATGACTGTGTATTTGTGTACAGATACCTATTTATGTGTTTCATCAATGTATCTAGAATCAGCCTTTTCTAACTGCTTTGTCAAGTATGAATTAAAGCAACATACAAAATAATGAAATGAATACTTACAGTACTGTCACTCCTTTGGATTATAATTCTCCTTCCAGGATGATTGCTATAACTCACTGAAAGAAAAAATATAAAACATCCTGTATTTTTTTGTTGAAACTGTTCCTCTTCTGCCTAAGTTTCTTTCTCCATTTGTACAGCAGCAGTCACGTCATAAGACTCATCTCAGTTGAATTCTCTGAGAATTAAGAAACATCAAGGAAAATTTTTCATCCTGTAAGAATACTTTGCAGATAAAAACTGTTAAATGTCCAAAGTGGTCATATGCTCTAAAAACTAACAATACTGTGAAAGGTTTGATGGAATTTAATGATTCTATCTGTGCTTTTCCAAAGGGATCAAGGGTTAAGAATCACTCTACCACAAACGTGAGTGGAGAAAAATCAAATATGTTATTAGTTTCAAGTAAGTTTCCCTTTATTGGGCTATTTCTTCACATGCTGAATTTGCAACAACAAAAAGTGCTCTATCACATGTATAAGCAGGATTTTTGTAGACAGGTTTTTTTTTTTTAATGTATATGATAGTTGTGTCTCCAAATATCACTGAAAAATTATATGACTCCACTTAAAAAGTTAACAAAATGGCACTGCTCTTTTGCTTTCCTCTATTAGACGTTACTAGATTAAGCTGAAAGCCTCTATTTGTATTAAGGAAAACAGATATAGGTAAGTAGCTGTGCCAAAGTGTTCTCAGTTTGTAGCAAAAATAAAATTGCAACATAACTGTCCCCTGCTGTAGATTCTTCAGTGGTCTTTCAAAAGTGAAACCTGAGAATCGATGAGCAAACCTAAAAACCAACCACCTCTTAGTTTCTCAGGAATAAATAAATGGATCTGAGGACACCTGGTTAAGTGAGGTTGTTCCGGCTACTAGTGAGGCAAGATGGTCATACTAAGCTCAGCTAGTATTATTCTAGCTAGCTTGCCTCTTTTCTCCAAGCAAGAATACTGGAGTGGGTTGCCATGCCCTCCTCCAGGGGATCTTCCCAACACAGGGATCAAACCCAGGCCTCAAGCTTGCAGGCAGATTCTTTACCATTGGAGCCATGAAGGAAGCTTGTTTTGGACAAAGCAAACTTCAAATGACACAAGTCAACTTGAGGCATTTTATTTTGCTGGAGTTCAAAATGGTAAATTTAGGGGAAATGCTAAATGCATAGAGAAAGGTGCAGCTGTGGCCCCAACCACTCTTGACTACTAGAAAACACATTTGAGACAACAGTCAAGACTAACTACAGAGACAGCTGGACCTTAGCAGAGAGGTGAGGCAGAGGACATGCCAAGATTCGTTCCAAGTTCAGAGATCTTCTTTTAGTAAAGTCACTCAGAAAGCTGGAAAGCTTCTAACTAAACTCTATATCATTTTCTTAAAACATTTCTTCCTCCAGTACTGATTATGACACTTTTAAAGTCAAAATCTGTGTGTAACATGTCATAGTGAAACCATGGAAAACAATTTATTGATGTCAAGAACTAATAAACTCTCCAACCTTACACAATGAGTATACCTATCCCTTAGCTTTGTCCTGGAACTCTTGCAAACTTCAGATTTCACTAATACAGAGACTGGGTAAACCACAGGAAGGTCTCTGAAGCATATGGTAACCCACCCAGAAAAGTAAAATACTATGTATGTGTAAAGAAGTATTAACAGTTTTATTAAAATCAATCAATGTGGTATTCCATTTTGCTTGAAATTGCTGAACATTACTTTTAAAATTTCCCTATAGGATGAAGAAAAAGCATTCAGATATAATAGAAAAAAATTTTGGGAGGATATCACAGAACATCCAGCACTCGACAATTTAACCAAGAATCAAGCATACTAACTTTTATAGTGTGAATTACCATGTACATACCATTCCTGTGGCACTATGATGCTAGTACAGAGAACACACATGTCCTTGGATCTCCCAATGACTATGACAACAACACAAGCAGGCGAGAAATGTACCCAAAAAGACAGTGATGTGATACTCCCCAGTGTACTATAATTATGATGCAGGTATACAATGCAGTTAAAATACTGTATTTTGAATTGCACTACCTAAAACAGCAGCTTACGAGAAGTCATTTTCCTCCACCCTCACAGAAGAGATGAAAAATAACATGCTTTTGTGGCAAGACATTTTCAGAATTCTCTCAATAGACAACTGACTGCTTACATCTGAATTTATGTTGTAAATAGTATGTATTTAGAAGGGAACTTCTTCCAGACCTATGATAGTAAAAGACAACAATTATCAATTTAATCACACAGTAGTGAACTCCCTTTAAAGAAATTAAAGATTTGTGCATACGTGCTCAGTTGTGTCCAAGTCTTTGCGACCCCATAGACTGGAGCCTGCCAGGCTCCTCTGTCCTTGGGATTACCCAGGCAGGAATACTCGAGCGCGTTGCCGTTTCCTCCTCCAGGGATCTTCCCAACTCCAGGAATGGAACCTGCATCTTCTGCATTGTAGGTGCAGGTTTTACCATTTGAGCCACTTGGGAAGCCCAATTAAAAGGTACAACCTTTGATAAATTTAGCCATCATTTAATCTTACAGCTTCTCTCTACTTTTTGGTATAGAATCTGAAAAAAAAAAAAATCAGAAAAGGCTAATAAAGAAGATATGGTAACATGCCTCCACAAGGTATTATTAAATGATGTTTAATCTTTAGGAATCCTCAACAGTAAAGACTCCACTCAACATGGTAAGGCTACTGCTTTGAAGAGGCTCAACAGAAGACAGAAGCAGCATATCAGTAAAATAAGACAGATTCACTTTCAAAGGAAGGGCAGATAGTCCAAGAGTACTGTGATCTATGTTAGGTGATACGAAGCTTAATTATATCCTTACCTTGAAGAAAAGTGGCATATTTAAAAATGCACTTTATATTAAAAAAATTCAGTAGATGCTAATTTAAATAAGACCACTTTAGAAACATTTCAAGACTGATTCTTATTTATATTAGGAGCATTACTTTAAAAATACACTGGCTTCTAGTATTACAGACAAATATAAATAATGTTACAGGGAAACTTGGAGCAGTGAAAAGAAATATTCAAGATTCTCTCAATAAATATAACCATTATTAGCAATGATGACTTGCTTAGTCTTTTCCCCTCTGCAATTTTACTTAGAGGAAATAATTTAAAAACAACATTTAAGTAGTTTCTTTTTTTTTAAAAAGGACTAAAATTAGTTCAGAAAAAGGAGTTAATAGGAACAAGCTAAACCACTTTTTATAAATGGTTTTAACCTCTCAAGTTTATATCCTCAGTATGAACTTAAATTAGTATTTTTATTATTTATTTTTGACTGAATTTGTAACTAAAAGACTCATCACACACTATCTTGATCCTTGGTTTTCTGAACATTATTCAAATTTACAAAGACAGTTTATTCATGAGATTAGATCTGTATGCCCTTTTTTCTGACTTTATACCTTCACTACATTCTCAATATATTAAACGTCATCTAGATATCTTTACGCTCTTTAAACCATAATGATTCCCAAACATTTCCCTCCTTATCCCTTTGTCAACTTTTCATCTTTACAATTCTACTAAGTTTTTAATAAAGATCTTTAAAATGCATATTTTAATATTATTAAATTTTACCCACTGCTGTATAATTCTATCTTTGTGTTGTAAAAACAGAAACAGGAAAAAAAAATCCATTTTTAGGATGAAGTCAGATAACCAAGGCATATATTCCTTAAAACAAAAACAAAAAGCTATTACAGATCAAACCATTCTGGTCATTAGAAAAATTTATCAGTGTCATGACAAAAACCATGGCTGACCTAACCTTTAAGTTGAGAAGTATTGACAACAAACTACATTCTTTTTATCTGTCACCACTTTAAGATTAATGATTTTTTTTTCAACATGACTATTTAATTTGAGGAAGAAGAATGTAAAGTCATTGAAAATTTTAGTTCATCTGCTATTAAGATAAATGATAGTATAATAGGTGTAAATACAAAGCTGGATTCCAGACTTTCAGTTCAATGCAGCTTACCTGCTGGAAGTCCTAAGCACTTAAAAAAAAACAAAAAACAAAAAACAATTTCCATTCTTTGGTAAAACTAAATCATATGCTCCAACATAGTCATTCTCTATTAATGTTTAATGCCCATTATGCATTAATGTTCACTTGATCTAATTTAGATACTTTTGAAAGGAAGGGAGATTAGATTTACCAAATCTGGGTTCAACAGTCTGAAAAGACTTGGGGACCATGGTAAAAAGAAAGCCAAAATCTGGAGAAAATATTTCATTTTTAATTGAAGACAGCTCTTCATAGACATTTGAATAAGGAACTAAATTTTTTTGGTCTATGTTCATGGCAGTATTACACATTACAAATTAAATATATAAAAATAGTAAATACTTATTAGAATATTGTTTTTATAATAACTGACCATTGATTACTTTGTTGATTTAATACTCTTGGACCTTAATTCAGCAAGTACTTTAAAAATCCAGAGAACAGTTCACTATGTTTCTGTTTTAAAAAAGAAAATACATATATATTCAACAGTACAAATATGGTATTATAAAAATCAATCACATCTGTCTAGTGCTAAGAGTTATACTTCAAGATTAAAACAATATATATATAGTGTATCTGAAGTACAGGCCTACATCAAAAAGCAAACAAACAATACCTATGGTAAAGAATTCAAATATACAAAATGTTGGAAAATACTTTATACATCAAATACAGAAAATATAATGTTGCCTTTAATGCAAAAGTACTAATTAGCAAATTCTTCTGTGATAAAAAGCTAATCATTTGGATTTCTGATTGGAAAATATCCTCCTTTAAAAATAATTTAATAGAATGTCCTCTCTCCCCCAAGAAATTCACATAAATTCATGTGTCTTGGAGAAAAAGCTGTTTGGTACTTTTACAAACTGGGAAACATGAATTAAACATATTTTGGATATTCTCAAAGATTAGGATTTACTTAAGAGAACTTTTTGAACATCTAACAATCAACAGTGTTAAAACTATCTTGATTGTTTCTTTAAAAAGGTCTTCATTTAGTGGGATTTGTAGTACCCTAAAAGATACATGCTTAAAACCTAACAATACCACAGTCTTTTCTAATTTATAGTCTAACAGTCCTCTGAATCAGAGGAAATACCAAAGTGTATCATCCTACCACAATTCCTTTTAACCTACAAAGTGAATTTTTTGACAGCATAATTTGATTTCCAAGAAATAGTTAACTATTCAATGTCTTCAGTTTTGATATCACCAGGCACAGTGTAATTCCAGTAATGCCACCACTGACTCAATCCACATTTGCTATAAAAACAATTATCATTCTGAAGTTTGGAAGCTCCACGTCAGCAAGAGGTGCGACTGGTGTGGAAGCTACGTGTAAGTGCCTGAGGGAAAGAGTGCCTCACGTCACTCAAAGATGACCCCTTTCTACTGATTAAGGAGCAACAGTGACAGGCTCTCATCAAGTTCATCACTTAACTGGAAAGGTGTGTAAATGCATATGGATTACACATTCCACCAATAATTTTTTCATGTGAAGATATTAATTTAACTTTCTATAAAAGAATAAACAAAAGTGGCAAATATTTCTTAGTGTTTAAATAAAGTATCCTAGTATTAATGCATTTGCGTTTACCTAGGGAATGAGTACTGGGTTTCACTAATATTGTAAAAGCAAACACACCACATTCTATTCACTCTATAATTGGTAAAGTCATAATACTCATTAAAGGATTAAACGATCAGACCCTTGTAATGCTCACATTTAAAAATGAAAAGAGAATACCAATTACTGCAAATTTAAGAAGTTAATTTTCTTCAACAGGCTATACAGAAGACAGTAAAACTGGACTTATCTTCCTAGAATGTAAGCTTTCCCTCTGATATTGTAGTCGGCCCCTGTCAAGCATACCACCTGGTACATAGTAGGTGCTTAAGAAACTATGAATTCAGAATACTGATTAATTTAGCATTTGATTTAATGAGGACAAATGTCTTTCTGGTTATTTTGGAGTTAATGAAATGAAAGTTATATACTTGGACAATTTATTATGCATAGGAAAATTAAGAATAAGCTAGAAAACTTCATAGTCCCTTCCTAAAAAGCTGACGGTGAATATTCTAAAATATTTTATATTCCAAATACCTGTGGGGATTATGCATTAGAAAGCTGAATCTTAAGAGCTCAGAAATCTCCTTCCAAGCTTTATTTATATTGTAATAAAGACTTTCATTGGCTTTTTTTTTTTTTTTAAGAAAAAACTCCATTGAACTATGATATAAAATCTGGCAGAGTACAATGAAGAATAATGTTACTCAGCTTTCTGTTCGGCTGCTGCAACTTTGAAATACCTACAAGTGAAAAGTCAGGGGTCAGAAAGTCCATAAATTTTTTCTATTAAAATTTCCACTTTCTTTATATCTAAAATAAATTTGAGGCAATTATGTTTTCCAGAACAAAACATTTAAGAGGTAATATGGAAAATACAGTTTATTACTGGAGGCTTAAATTCATATATATTTACCAGTATTATTAACTAGGCCACAAAACACTGTAATCTATTTGCCAGTTATACTTCTAAAGAAGTACAAAGTGCAATGATACCTTCTTGAGGTAGAGACCTGGCAGTTTAGTGTTAAGTATTTCATGTCAACATGACTTGTAGAAATTGGCAGACAGAACAGTTATTATATAGTAATACTAATTGCAACTAAATGAATATTTCTTGTGAACATTTAATTTAGAAAACTACTTTTCTTAGCAGCACAAAACCCTAACTCGTGAGGGTGATTATCTCATTAACTTAGAATTATTAGCAACTTTAGAAATTACTATCTAAATGATTTGTTGTAACTAAAAAGAGGAGTTATGAAGTGCCATATAAGGTGACAGGCTGGTAATTCTATCAGGACCAAGATACCTGGTGTTATTTCCATATGACAGGTGAAACAACCAAATTTCAGAAAGGAACTTGCTTAATTAATAAGAAATTACACAAGAACTTGAAACTATGTTTTTCTGATGTCAAAGTCTATGTTTTTAAGTTTATTTTCATTTATCAAGCAAATGCTATTCCACATGCCTTCACAAGTAAGTGATGCAAAGTCGCTGTTCTTCAGAATCAAAACTTCTTACACATCATCTGGGGAAGCACTTAACTCTAAAAGCATTATAATGTGCCTTAGTCTCTGCTACATCATGTTTTCTCTGATATTTTGGCAGTTCTGTGTCACATCTGAAGGCTAACTAAAAACTATTTTTTACAGTAGGTGTAAGAAATTACTGATTTTAAATGTAAAAAAACACGATTTTTATTCAGAGGTGATATACTAATGTAGCAATTTTCAGCTTAAGACTATAAACCTAGTAATAAAACTCTCAGCTTTTGTATCCTGCTAAAAGATCTATTTCCAAAATAAAACTAAAGAGTGCTTCTTTAACAGATTATAGTAACTCTTGTGAGATCATCACTTTACTTACATAAAATCTAAATGGAGGTTCTAATGGTTTTTTTTCCAGCTGTATCACAATGTAACTTATTCCCACTAGTGAAGCAACTCCAGTTTCAAAAGTAATTATTATCCATACTCTTTTTAGTTTTACTATAAATCAGTGTTAGGAAAAACTGCAAAATGAAACGTTACTACTATGTAAATTCATACTGGACCGTTAATCTCAAATCCATTACTTTGTTGCCACTTATGATCTTAATAATTAATAAAACATTATAAAGCAGATTATTTTACTTAGAGAAGAGTGGTTACATGGAGTAGAAATACACTTTGTATAGGAACTGCTAAAATAAAATAGATCAAGGGATCAAATTATCAAACTTTGCATGTTTACTACATTTAAAAACCAAAAGAATATATTATTGTGAACTCTGAAATGTTTATTTTAGAAACACATAAAACTAAAATGAATATTTTATTCTAACAGCCTACAGAGAAGAAACAGGAAGCTACATGTTTATAGGTGCATATTTGCATAAATAGTCTCATCATGATTCTAAGACCCAAAACACTTAAAACAGAGAACATTTTGATTTAAAAAATATTTAAATTAAAATTTTGTACATGTACAATGTAAATAAATAATTTTTAAACCAAAAATAATAAAGATTAATAAAAGCAATGTTTTCCAAACAAAACTATTTTTCACTTTTGAGTTAAATTCTACACACTGAAAAAGAAGCCTATACTACAACTATGCATAAGTTCTTTAAGTGCTTTTAAAATTAGCAAGGTTGCAAATTCTGTCAATAAATAAATGCAATTAACATGTGTTAATAAGCGACAAAGTCTCTAATAGATGACAAAGCAAGCTGAGCAGGTTTAGAAAGCTGACCCCTATTTTTTGGCATCATCATGAAATCTCTGTGACCGACCTACACATTACTTCCAGTGTCACCAATAAGGCCTCAGTGTGCACTCCAGGACACACTTTTACACTCTCAGGCAGTTCCTTCAGAGTATTTGGGAGCTTCTGCAGTGTCTTTATATTTCTAGCATAAAGATCCAATAACCAGTCAGTATGAGCACTAGTGGTTTCCTTATAATTCTGACAAGCCATAAGCAGCTCACTTAGATGAGTTAATCCTTTGAAAGCTAAGGACTCCGAAGACAAACCAAAAATTGAACAAAAATTTAGTAACATCCTACTAAGTAAAAATGAGCCAAATTCAAGTTGCTGGTGGTAAAAATGTTTTTCTGCTTGTGCATGAAAGTTCTCCACTGTATCTTCTATTTTTGTGATAGCAAATAGTTCTTCCTTGATTTGAGATGATACCACATAATCCAAGGGCAATTCCCCTTAGAGTTCCTCTGCTGTAGAAGCACTGGGCCTGTGAAAAGAAAATGCAAAATGTTAAGTGTAAAACATTTTGGCAGCTTAAGAGCCATAGTTTCTCTTTTTTTCCAAAGTCACCCAGGGCTCAGTTTACAGTCATATTTTGCAGTAATTCATATTGATATAATTACCTAGCTATATATACTAACTGCCTAATAAAGGTGCTTTAGGGAGAAAAAAAAAAACACCTAGCCAATTGCCTAATGAGCTTTGCCTAAAAGTATATCCCTTAGTTCAATAAATAACATATATGGTGTTTTACATACACACACACACACACACACATATATATATAAAACTTTGATAAAACTATAAATTGTCATCTTGAAATAAGAATATCAGTGTTCCTGGGGGAATTACCAAAATACATTTATCTTAAATTCTGTATGAGAGTCTTCACCTATGCTAGTTAAACCCATCTAACCATCTACTTACAAAGTAATGAAGACAGAATTTATTCCCTGGGTAGTAAAAGATGATATGGGAGGGGCAAAATAACAGTGACTCAGTATTTGGTCACACTGTAAAGAACAGGAGTACTCTGTACCTCTGCCAATCAAGTCCTGTAATTATTTATGCACTTTGCCATACAAATGTTACAAGGAATGTAAAGGTTTGAGTACTAGCAGACATAATCAGAAGATTCTACCTTACAACACAGATCTCATCAGATCACAGTTGCTAATCTCTTCATGATGAATCTGACTGGACATATGTAGTGGGGCTTAGATAGACAATGTTTTTCATTCTTAGTATAAAAGATTAACCAGTGATGACATATGATTAATATATAATTTACAGAAAAAATTCTAAATCAAAACTAGATTTCATTATGGTGAAATTTCCCCCAAATTTCAAGTTACTTCTGTTTAAAAGAGAAAATACAACAATATTATGACCCCAAGATACCACAAGTAAACAAAGTTTTTAAAAACAAATAAATTTGAGAAAATACAACAATATTATGACCCCAAGATACCAGAAGTAAACAAAGTTTTTAAAAACAAATAAATTTTTAAAATTATTGCTCTCAAGAAAGACTAAGCAACTCACAACAAAGAGATAACATAGTTTCTATAGTGATCATATCAAACCATTCGATAGGTCCAAACTCAGATTATAACTAAGGCAAAGACAAGTCTATATGATTGCCAAAGGGCCTTGATAAATCCAAGTACAAGTAGATTTCCATCTCTTAGGATAAAGAACTCATCTGTGTACTATTCTTCACCAAAGGTCCTAAAACAGTTCATACTGGTTAATATAATGCCTTCTTCTTCTGAAAAATTGGACTTAATGCAACAAAATTTTATATCACTTAGACCATGTGAAGCAAAGCCAAATACTGGCTTAGTATGTCACATTCATGGTTAAGCAGAAAAATAAAACACTTCAGAGATAGAACAGTATGATTCTGTAACCATATAATACTAAAAAAGTGTTAAGAACTGAAAAATATATTGATTATGAAATGGTATAAGTAAAACAGACACACAAAGGCCTTTAGGGGGCAGGAGAAGACTATAAATAACCAAATACACCAAACTACCATGATATAGATAGAGCCTTCCTTAGACAAATGAGAGCTAGATACAGCTATAAAGAGATATCTAAATAAAATATACTATTTTTTTTCATCCAGAATCAAATAGCTTTAGTTACTGGACAAATAGTACAACAGTATTTTCAATGCAAATAAAAGTAACAGGAAATTTATACAAATCTGCATTTTAAGCTTATACTCACTTTTCCTTTGTTTTTCCTTTTAAAACAGTTTTTCCAAATCAGTTTTGAACATTTTGATATAAAATTTATATTATTCAGTTCAGATATAAGAAAAATATCACTGAACTGGGGGGCTCGGGAAGGGTTTGGAAAGCAGAGATCAGAAAAGAAATCAGCAGAAAAAGCAGATGAATACTGAGTTCAAGTTACTTCCATCACAAACACCTACACAACAGTTATCACCATTTGGCAATTCTCCTACTTAATTGACTACAAAATGTGAATGAAGAAAAGGTATTTTAGGATAGCTTTTTTTTGTAGTCTGTAAGGAAATGACTCATTAAAGAAAAAGAAGAATCACATTAGCAGTTATATACAGGAAGTGAAATAAGAATGAAATATCCAAGTACTCACAAATGAAGATTTACATATACTTATTAATAAGCTTTCAGAAATAGCTGTTTTATAGACAGTACATACTTTTAAGTAAAAGGATTAACAGTAAAAACCAACATACCCAATTAAAAATATATTCTCGTAACAAAGGTAAACAGGTTTAATTTTATGACACAAGAAATAAATCGTTTTATCAAAAGGCTTTTATCCTTACTAAATAAAAGGTGCTTATATGCTAGCAGACTTTTCATGTTTACTTTACATTAAAATGTAATAAAGGCATCTTTCCTTATAGATCTTAAAATATAAAATGCTTTCTACCTCTGAGGGATTCATCAAAAAAACTGGATAATTTATCATAACCCGCTTAGCATAAATGCACTCACCCCCATGCTGGAGCAGCAGCTTGCCAATTTCTACGTGTCCGTTTGACAGCGCATCATGCAAAGGAGTCACCCCGTCCACTTGAGTGAGCAGATCTACCTCTGGACAACGTTGCAAAATTTCCTGGACACACACTGTGTTGCCATAGTTACAGGCTTCATGCAAGGCGTCCAGCCAGCATTGTCTAAATTAGAAATCAAGGCAAATTTTTAAACGGGAAAAGTACGACTTTCGGTAGTGAAGTACTGAAATTCTACTTCCCTAATCAGTGTGACTTCATAAGTGCCTTATATACAAATAGAATGCTTAGATATAAATGCCTAGGGGTATAATATTTCTAATTATAAAAAATAAGACAAATTATTTTAAAATGTTGATGGTGGGGTATGTCACAATATAGATGCCAAAAATGACTGTGCACTCTTTTACATCAGTATGTGATGAATTTTCTGGTTTTGCTAACAATACTTTGAAGATGTTAGGTAAATATACTTAAGTGATTTTTAGTAATGATGAAATTAAACTATTTAATACCACAAATATAAAACACCGAATTAGACAACAAAGATTTAGAACTTACCTTTAACATTGATGTCTATTCCTGGCATAGAGAGAAGAAGAATCAATCTCTCCACTTGGTTATTTATGCAAGCTCTATGGAGGGCTGTTTCTCCTGCCATAAAAAATTAATAGATTATTCCAGAGAAGACAAGATATCAACTAAAGAAAATAATCAAAGGGCATGAACTAGGAGATCTGGCCCCATGCCAGAAAATTATTTATTGAGTTTCCTTTTGACTGGTTTAAACATCTTTCACATTAAGGAAAAAAAAAAGAAGGGGAGGGAACCCCATCCTCTTTATAGAGCCTCTCTGTCAGCAATTCAGCAATGAAATTCTACTGCAAAAGGTTTAACACAGGCATTGTCTCCTCCTAGTTCAAGGTTTAAAGCTTCAATCCTGCTATAAAACCCCAAATGATCAGAGAACACCAAAAATACTGGGTTTTACAGCAATAAAAGTTTAGAGTGCAATTGCCCTCTCTTAAATTTATTCATGAACCTACGTTAAATGTATGGCTCTTTTTTATACAGCATTGATAGCTTAATTCAAATGAATGTTTCTGGCTAAGCACGAGTGCCTCTACACACTCAAGTGTAATTCAGAACTTCAAATCCATTAACAGATGGTTTGCTGCTTCTCAATAGGCTGTCTGGCTTGGCTACAGCAGCACAGAGAAGGAGAAATGGGGGAATCTTAATATAAACATACACACACACACATGCATGCACGCACACACATGCAAAAAAAAATCCTTGGTACCATTTAAAGCTGAACAAGAATGAAAAATAGAATGATAAAGTCTTTTCTCAGGGTGGTGGTGGTGTGGTGTGCAATTAGTATCTGCTGCTTAAAACTTGTCTATATCCCTCTCTGTTGTAAACAAGATTAATAAGATACAAGTAATGATTTGATGTAAGGGGGATTAAAAAAATATTAACTGATTGCTTTGAAAATGAAATACATAATGAATTAAATTCTTTCTTGCTATAAAATACTAAGCAGCACATTTTCCCAGTGTTTAGTTTTTACAGATTATTTCTACAACTTCCACTAAAACATTTCTTTTAAAGGCAGGGAAACGCTTTTGAAGTTTTCCCCTACTATTTCTCAGTTCTCTTCTTCCCTCCCAGTTCCTTCTGCTGTTCAGCCTAAAGTCATTCATATTCATTTTATTTTCTGACACAATCAACAAAGAAAAAGGACACTTTTGTGAAGTTAATATCTGAGTTCACATTTAATACATTTTTCATATTTTGAGGCAAATGGGCAGTTGTTTTACATTTGATATGCTATTATGAACTTATGCCATGTAGAAATATTATGAAAGCTTGGTACCATAATGATAACATTTGTATTAAAAACATAATATAGGTCATAAACAAGAGACTTAGCAATTCACGTTGGCTGGATACAGACTCTTGGAAGGTATCATAATTTTGAGTTAAAGGGGTACCTAAGTTAAAGAAGTGCTGGAGTGAATTATTACAACGCTATTCTTGTTACTCCATCCCTTTAGGTACTTAGGTTCCAGTATAGTTAGAACCAAAAGCCAAGCACATTTCATAGTCTGGGCTCAATGCCTGGAAGAAAAGAGTCCATATGCTTAACACAGCTATGTAACATAGCCTACTTCTTATTCTTTGTTCACAAAACGTCTAGAACTGAAAGAGATGAAGACTGAATTATACTTTCAAATCACAAGACACTGATCCTAAGCAGCACAGGTTGAGGTGGAATAGAAAAGTAAGGCAGGCAAGTCTGGAATGAGCTCAACATGAGCTACACAGTGTTTAATATTTGAAAAGGCAGGTGGAGAAAAGGGAAGAATACTCTATTACATCAGGTATTAAACATTTTTTTGTATAAATGGCAGTTCAAAAAATAATATGCTCTCTAAGAAAGTATTTTCCTGGACCTCGTCCAATATTTAAGGTGAAGTATTCATCAAGGCCAATGTATAAAACTTGCAAATACTGACTACAACCACACAAAGTTCCTAGTATAAATTAATTTAAATATTTGGAATACCTTTTAAATTAGTCTTGTGAAAATTTATCTTTGTAACTAAAGAGGGGCAATTCTCCTTGGAACATGACAATTCTCCTTCTGACTTCTTTTTCAATCTTTTTAATGATGAGGAACATTTAGCAAGATTCAGTTCTCTGAAAAGAAAGACATAAGGAAAGCTTGTTTCTCACCAAAGCATGGCAGCACAAATTATATGGTGAGTTAAAAAAAAAAAAAAAATCTAGCATTCTTTTAGTTTAAACCCCATTATTCATTCAAATATTTACTGCTTTCTATTTTTATATTTATTTCAACTATATAGGAACAAATTTTAATGCATTAATTTTCATTTTATTAACTTTGCACCAACTGACCACCAAAAAATTTATGAATATTAAATGTCAGATAAAGACGCTGAGACCAACTAAACCATATTTGGCAGAAAGACTAAAGCAAAATGCTAATAAGATCAAAATTCAGGCCCCTACTTCCCATTCTTATTTTCATATTCTAATCCTATCCTCTTCTTCCCAAAGATTTCAAGTTTTCTGAATTTTGCATGGCATACTTTGAGAGGAGGTTTCTCATTTGGGAAGGCTATTAAAACAATTCAGAGTATCTCACATGACCATGCATTCTGAAGTACTGTCTTTACTATACATATGTAGTATTTTAAATTACAGGGGAAAAAATTGTGTGGAACAACATTTTGATGAAGAGTTTTACTTCTTTTAGAAAAGAATCTATTTTTTTAATAGAAAGAAAGCATGAACATTTGAATTATAGAAAGCGAAAATGTTGATCATGTGCACTCACAGGTCTAAAACTGAGTTTTCTGCTACTCAGCATAATTCAGACAACATCTCAGATAACCATACGGTTCAAGAAATGCCTAAGAAGAGCTGTACTTGAAAACAAAGCCGAGCTGGTATACAGCATCACTTACGGTATCTCTGGCAGCCCTTCACCTTGCTTCTGTTTAGCACCATTCAGCATTATTAAGGCCCTCTGAGATTCAAAGCAAGGCCGCGGTCCAATTTTCTTTAGTTTCTGCATCTTTCTAGTCCCACACACACCAGTTTTCCCCAAAGCTGGCAAGTAGGAATATACCTGTTGCAAAATAATATTATGCTTTCTCAACTACAAAAACCTGGAAACAGTTAAGAGAAATTTCCTTATTCATTTCACTAGAAATGTAGTTGTATTTTCTTCATTTCATAAATATGGTTGCCTCCCTATGTCATTTGACCATGCTAAAATACTAAGAAAGCTGCTAGTTCCATGTTGTTATGTCAATATGACATACACAAGGAGAAAATTACTTCCTTAAAAGTAATTTTTTCAGACTCAAATTTGACGTTCATTTAGGAAAGCTCTTTTAATGAGTCTCATGCCCAACTTTTACAATTAATTTGCCTATTTTTAGTATTTATGGTTTACGTACAACTGGCATTTTGTCATTTCCATCTTGGTAATGCCTTCCTTTAACAGAAAAGAAATCTGGAATAAATGGAATAAGGAGTGCAAAAGTCATTAAAGACAAGGATTGTTGCAAACAGTCATTTCCCCAACCTGACCAATTATTAACAAGTATATTTCTCATTTGTTGAAGAAACTGCTGGAAATAATAAACATCAATAATAGCTAAAGATAGCCAAGATAAAACTCTTTATATGTGTGTAACTTTGGAGTCGTTTGCAAATTTACTTTTTAAATACTATTAAATACTATGTAGAATTTTTTTGGATCACAGTCTTTCCAAAATAATAATATTAGGTACTGTGGCAAGTGATACAAAGATTCTTGTATAATTTTTCTGTTATCAATTCTTAATTATTCTCAAGTAATTAAAATTTTATTAGATATTGAGGTAGAAAACTACCTGCTTTTATATATATTTGAAAGATGATTAATATGCTCTGTACAATTATCAGAATAACTAAGAATATTTAAAAACTAGATGTATAAATTTACTTCTTAAAAATTAAAAGAACTAAAATAGAGCGGTGCTTACCATTTTTTGAAGAGAAAGTGGCTCAGAAGAAATACTAATGGAATTCTGTAAACACAACTTTTTAAAGACTGCCTCTGCAACAAACATTTGAAGCCAGGAGGAGGAAAAGGAAGAAATAAAAATCTCTAAGTCTTGTGAAGAAAAGTCTGTAGAAAACAAAAGAAGTAAATATAGTTATTGCTACACACTATAAAATTTCTTTCTATAGACTATTTCCTCCATGGACTTTATTCATTCAAATGATGATTTCTACACCAGTAAGATTCACCCACAAAATTTTAAACCATGAAATAGATAATATTCCTATGCCTTGGTCTTCAAGAGAAAATTTTTTTAATGGCATATGTTCTCACATTTGAAACAACCATTACTTTTTATTATTTTAAATAAAAGGCTGGAAATTTTATATATATACACATGAATGGAGAGATGACATATGAATAGACAGTTAGACATGGGTTTTTATCACTATACTTTCCAATTAATGTTAAAGAGCTCTTCCCACAACTAGGCTGTGTATAGAAAACCGGAACTCGGTTTTTAAGTTCGCACATTTAATTTGCATTGATTAGTCTTGAGCTGATAGGAAGACATTTTTTCCTCCAACCACATCCACAAACCCTATCATTGCAGAGAAGGATGAAAAGATAAAGAAGAGAAGCAATGTAAGACACCCTTTCTTGGATCACAGCTGGAGAAGGGGCTTAACTAAATGAGGCCATGGGCCATGCCATGCAGGGTCACCCAAGATGGATAGGTCATAGCGAAGAGTGAGAAACATGGTCCAATGGAGGAGGAAATAGCAACCCACTCCAGTACTCTTGCTATGAGAACCCCATGAACAGTATGAAAAGTCAAAAGACATGACACCAGAAAATGAGCCCCCAGGTGGGAAGGGGTCCAATATGCTACTAAAGAAGAGCAGAGGGCAATTACTAATAGCTCCAAAAAGAATGAAGTGACTGGGCCAAAGCAGAAACAATGGTCAGTTATGGATGTGTCTGGTGGTGAAAGTAAAATCCAATGCAATAAAGAACAATATTGGATAGGAACCTGGAATATTACATCCATGAATCAATGTAAATTGGACATGGCCAAGCAGGAGATATCAAGATTGAACATCAACATCTTAGGCATCCGTGAACTAAAATGGATGGGAACAGGCAAATTTAATTCAGATGACCATTATATCTATGACTGTGGGCAAGAATCCATTAGAAAAAATGGAGTAGCCCTCATATTCAACAAAAGAATCTGAAAAGCAGTACATGGGTGAAACCTCAAAAATGACAGAATGAAGTACTAATCCCATTTCTGGGGCAAACCATCCAACATTACAGGAATTAATCCAAGACTGTGCTCCAATCACTGATGCTGAAGAAGTGGAAGCTGTAGGTTCTATGAAGACCTACAACATTTTCTAGAACTTACATCAAAAAAAAGATGTCCTTTTCATCACAGGCGACTAGAATGCAAAAGTAGGAAATCAAGAGATAACTAGAGTGACAGGCAACTTTGGCCTTGGAGTACAAAACGAAGCAGGGCAAAGGGTAAGAGTTTTGTCAAGAGAACACAGGGTCATAGTAAACACCCTTTTCCAACAACCCAAGAGACAACTCTACCCATGGACAGATAGTCAATACTGAAATCAGATTGATTAGGTCCTTTGCAGCTGAATATGGGGAAACTCTATATAGTAGGAAAAACAAGATCTAGGGCTGACTGTGGATGTGGAAGAAGATAGTGGAGGAGTGAGATGGGGAAATCGCCAGCTTCCCTACAATTACATCAAAAACTCATAGATATGGAACAACTCCTACAAAGCAGCCTCTAGACGACAGCAGAAGACCCCAGGCCTCCAGGGGGACAGGCTAAGCTCCCTGAAATGAGAACGCAGGCACAAGTCACCCCTAACAAGAAATCAACACAAACCACTCACCAACCTTTAAGGGCAAAAACAAAACGGAAGAAGGAATACAACCCTAAAGTATGGGGAAAGGAGACCTCAAGTGGGGCAAGTTAGGAAAAAAAACAAACATGAAAAGACCTAGAGCTGACTGTGACTCAGATCATGAGTTCCTTATCACAAAATTCAGGCTTAAATTGAAGAAAGTGGAGAAAACCACTAGCCTTTCAGTTATGTCCTAAATCAGATCCCTTATGATATTACAGTAGAGGTGACAAGTAGATTCAAGGGATTAGATATGGTAGACAGAGTGCCTGAAGTATGGAAGTTTGCAACACTGTACTGGAGTCAGTGACCAAAACTATCCCAGAGAAAAAGAAATGCAAAAAGACAAAGTGGTTGTCTGAAGAGGCATTACAAAATAGCTGAGGAAACAACAGAAGGGAAAAACAATTCAAGATGATAGCAAGGAGAGATAAGGCGGCAAGAGGAAAACAATAGAATGGGAAAGACTATAGATCGCTTCAAGAAAACTGGAGATATCAAGGGAACATTTCATGCAAGGATGGGCAGGTATAAAGGGCAAAAATGGAAAGGACCTAACAGAAGCAAAAAAATTAAGAAGAGGTAGCAAGAATACACAGAACTATACAAAAAGGTCTTAATGACCCAGACAGCCATGATGGTGTGGTCACTCACCCAGAGCTGGACATCCTGGAGTGTGAAGTCAAGTGGGTCTTAGGAAGCATTACTGTGAACAAAGCTAGTAGAGGTGACAGAATTCTAGCCGAGCTATTTTAAATTCTAAAAGATGATGCTGTGAAAGTGCCACACTCATTGTGTCAGCAAATTTGGAAAACTCAGCAGTGGCCACAGGACTGGAAAAGGCCAATTTTCATTCCAATCCCAAAGAAGGGCAATGCCAAAGAATGTTCAAACCACTGCACAATCGCACTCACTTCACATGCTAGCAAGGTAATGGTCTAAATCCTTCAAGCTAGGCTTCAAAATATGTGAACTGAGAACTTCCAGATGTACAAACTGGATTTAGAAAAGGCAGAGGAACCAGAGATCAAATTGATAACATTCACTGAATCATGGAGTTCCAGAAAAAATGTCTGCTTCACTGACTATGCAGAAGGCCTTTGACTGTGTGGATCATAACAAACTGGAAAATTCTTAAAAAAGATGGCAATATGAGATCACCTCACCTGTCTCTTGAGAAGCCTGTATGCAGGTCAAGAAGCAACAGTTTGAACTGGACATGGAACAATTTGACTGGTTCAAGACTGAGAAGGAATATGACAAGGCTGCATACTGCTGCTCTGCTTATTTAACTTGAATGCAGAGTACATCAAAGGAAATGTCAGGCTGTGTAATCAAAAGCTGGAATCAAGATTGCTGGGAGAAATATCAATAACTTCAGATATGCAGATGACACTACCCTTATGGCAGAAAGTGAAGAACTAAAGAGCCTCTTGATGAAAGTGAAAAAGGAGAGTAAAAAGTTGGCTTAAAAACTCAACATTCAGAAAACTAAGATCATGGCATCCAGTCCCATCACTTCATGGCAAATAGATGGTACAACAATGGAAACAGTGACAGACTTTATTTTCTTGTGTTCCACAATCATTGTGGATGGTGACTGTATCATGAAATTAAAAGATGTTTGCTCCTTGAAAGGAAAGCTGTGACAAACCTAGATGGCATATTAAAATGCAAAGACATCACTTTGCCAAAAAAGGCCCATATAGTCAAAGCGATGGTTTCTCCAGTAGTCATGTAGAGATGTGAGAGCTCACCATAATGATGCCGAGCACCAAAGAACTGGTGCTTTTGAGTTGTGGTGTTAGAAAAGGCTCTTGAGAGTCTCCTGGACACCAAGGAGATCAAACCAGTCAATTCTAAATATCAACCCTGAACAGTGACTAGAAGGACTAATTCTGAAGATCCAATACTTTGGCTACCTGGTGGGCAGAGTTGACTCCCTGGAAGAGACCCTGATGCTGGGAAAGACTGAAGGCAAAAGAAGGGGGAGGAAGAGGATGAGATGGCTAGATAGCACCACTGACTCAATGGACATGAATTTGAGCAAACACCGGGAGACAGCAGAGGACAGGGAAGCCTGGCGTGCTGCAGTCTATGGAGTGGCAAAGAGTTAGACATGACTTAGCAACTGAACAAGGAAATGATTCTCCATCAAAATACTGACCAAAAGGACATTGTTAGAATACCCAGATTCACTTGTAGGGATTAAGTGTATTATTCTACAAGCTCTATAATAAACAACTTAGTTTCACATATTAGTTGCAGAAAAGCTACTGCTCTTAAGGATAAATCATTTACTTTTCTCTCCTGACAAAAGCTTAAAATCAACATGTAGTAACAAAAATTTAGGAGATATTAATTTGAATCATTTTTAGATATATATATATTTAAAACTGCCCATCTATGGCTTAATTGGAAGCCTAAGAAACCAATTGTGTATGCTTTGAAAAGGGGAAGGAAAGGCTTAAATACACACTTCAAACAGAAATACAGTTTAATCTCTTGTAGTTTTAAATATTAGTGATCAAACATAACTGAAAGCAAAGTAATCAGTCTGTTCACAGGATTACAATGGTAACATTAAAGTCTAATTTCAGCTGAAGTCAGTTACCGGCTCAGATGTTAGTTTTAAATTTGTCTTGTGAAAACTGGTAGTAACAGTGGGAAACAATGCTTGCTTTAAAGTTAAGGGACATTTGATTATGCGTAAGGAAAGCATTAAAGTTGATTCAAAACATGCAGCAGAATTCTGTTAATACAAGGTTCATTATTTCATGCATTTGGTTAAATTGTAAGATAAGTTGTATCTCCCTAGAGGTAACCAATACACACTGGAAACAATGCATATAAATATACTGATAATCTGTAAAGGCACTGCTAATCCTATCCTGGGTCCTCCAACTCAAATAACTTTCATTATGGAATGAAACAGGGAATCCTTTTAGCTGAATGTTTAGTTCCCATGCTAGCAAATAATGCCAGAATTTTGTTTCTAAAATGGAAAGAAGAAAAACCAACAACCACAAACCCCTCCTCCCCCACACACTATCTATTAGGAATGGTGGGAAAGAAATGATAAGAAAGGATTCTGAAGGAAGATTGAATTTGAGCTAAGAAATGTTTAAAAGTCATGGAACAAAGGACAGCTACTTCACAAAAGGAACAGTAATCACCACTCAGTTCAATGAAAAAGAAAGAAAAAAAGAAGATGAAATGCTTTAGATAAAAATCTTCTACCTCAGTAGTATAAAGAGACCTCTCTCTGCAGAGGGCATCATTGAATAAATCCTGAACCCAGTTACAGCCTGGATTCCTATTCTAGAATCTCTGTTCGAAATATTAAAGTGATTGACAGCATATTCAAGAACTTTTTCTTTTATATAAAACTAAGATGCAATGAAACACATGTGCAACAAAGGAGAATACTTACTTAGCAGTCTAAAATATTTTTACATATATCAAAATTACCTTTTATATTTGAAAGCTATAACAGTTCACTTGGTTTAAAATATGTTCATTTTTAGAAATTTAGGAAAGAAGAGAGAAAGGGGGAGAGGAAGGAAATGGATCATAGGGCACTACTCTGGCTTTGAAGAGTAAGAACATAGTGTGGATAACATTATAATAGCTTTGTATGGGGGCAGATGGTTACTAGATTTATAGTAGTGGTGATCATTTCTTAACATATGCAAATGTAAAACAATGTAGTATACCTGAAACTAAGGTAATGCTGTGTGTCAACTATATGAAAAGAAAGAGTAATAAAAAGAAAGTAAAAAGTCTTACAGAAGCCTCCCTTCTTAACTCTGGAGACCCAAAAGAGTTAGGAACAACCTTCATGGGCTTCTCTGGTGGCTCAGACAGTAAAGAATTCATCTGCAATGCAGGAGTCCAGGGTTCAATCCCTGGGTTGGGAAGATCCCCTTTAAAGGAAATGGCTACCCACTCCAGTATTCTTGCCTGGAGAATTCCATGAACAGAGAAGGGTGGGCTACAGTCCATAAGTCATAAAGAGTCAGGCATGATTGACCGACTAATACACATACATACAAAACATAAAGTAAACATGTGAAAATGAGTTCTGTCATCATATTGCTTAAATAATATTCCTATTACTTTAGGGGGAACTTTAAAATCAGATAATAAAGAGAGGAGGAAGAGTCAGAAAATTATACATACATATTACCTTTGTTTCATCCATGCTAATTTGTTAGATCATCAGACTCAATGGAAAACAAGCAGTGGCAGCTTTTGTTATAATAAGAAAAATCATACAGTAACATGTACACAGGGGAAATGTTTTAACCAGTAATATAAGCTCAAGTTAATGCAACTGGCTTTCTATACCATAGTAAGTATTCTGACCTAATGACTTTCATTTTTAATAATGTTAAGTATTCATGCAGGATGAGACCAGGAAACTGTTCATATGGCACAGATAACATTACAGAGAGATAATGCTTTCCAGTTGAATGATTAAAAGTATTAAATGTATTAAAGATAGTTTTTACCACATGATATTCTAAAACACCAAACAACAAAAAATAAGGTAAATCTAAAATAAATTGATTTTAAATCTGTTTAAATATTTACTTTTATGAGGTAGTTTAAATTTTTAGTTGTAGAATTAAGAAAAAATGGTTAATATTATCTACAAATATATAATACTTTATTTCCAGGTACTATTTTCCATTCTATAATATCAAATTTTATAAAATGACGTGTTTATGAGTAAGGCTCACGCAACACAGACATACTTACCATCACATGAAAGGGAAACATAACTTCCTAAGTCATCAGACATGTGTCGCATCACGTTTCTACCCATATTAAGACCAAGGACAATCCAATAATCTATTGCTGCTCCAAGAATTCCAGTCAATAAGTAAGCTAGTTCATGTCTGAAGACCTAACATTAAGATAGAAAAATATTACTAAAACATACGGAAAGGTATCATTTTTTTTTTTTTTAATTAAATTTATTTATTTTTTTAATTACAATACTGTATTTGTTTTGCCATACATTGACACGAATCAGCCATAGGTGAACACAATCGCCCAATGCCGTTTCTATTATTTTGAATACTTGCTGAGGCAAAATATAGCTATTTAAAAAAGTGAGGCATGCTAATGCTAAAAGGTTATTCTCAAGAACTCTAGAAAATTAACTCCCTCTTTTTATCCTTTCCATCTCCTTTTTCCCCTCCTTTCTCCCCTGAACTACATTTATATCTAAATCTATATCTATATGACAAAATAGTTAATAACATTTACAGCTCTCATATATGGATAGCTTGAAACAAACTTTAAAAATAACTTCATCCAATTGTATGCAGTGCTTTAGTAGGGCAATAATTCTATTAAAACCATAAAGAAGTATTAGGCTTCTGTGGATTTCTGTTGACAAGAACATGACTATAAAAAAGAGAGAAATTTAGTCACCTCTACTGTTTATATATAAAATTAACCTTTACATTTCCTTAAATGGCCTTTCAAAGGAAAAGACTTCAAAAACATAATGAATACAAGCTACAGCAAGAGTGTACTTTGTTGTTAAAAAAAAATTGGCTGATCAAATATAAGTTATTCAGTTCAGTTGCTCAATCGTGTCTGACTCTTTGCAACCCCATGAATCGCAACACACCAGGCCTCCCTGTCCATCACCAACTCCCAGAGCTCACTCAAACTCATGTCCATCAAGTTGGTGATGCCATCCAGCCATCTCATCCTCTGTCGTCCCCTTCTCCTCCTGCCCCCAATCCCTCCCAGCATCAGTCTTTTCCAATGAGTCAACACTTCGTATGAGGTGGCCAAAGTACTGGAGTTTCAGCTTTAGCATCATTCCTTCCAAGGAACACGCAGGACTGATCTCCTTTACAATGGACTCGTTGGATTTCCTTGCAGTTCAAGGGACTCTCAAGAGTCCTCTCCAATACCACAGTTCAAAAGCATCAATTATTCAGTGCTCAGCTATCTTCTCAGTCCAACTATCACATCCACACATGACTACTGGAAAAACCATAGCCTTGACTAGATGGACCTTTGTTAGCAAAGTAATGTCTCTGCTTCTCAATATGCCATCTAGGTTGGTCATAATTTCCTTCCAAGGAGTAAGCGTCTTTTAATTTCATGGCTGCAGTCACCATCTACAATGATTTTGGAGCCCCGCAAAACAAAGTCTGACACTATTTCCACTGTTTCCCCATCTATTTCCCATGATGTGATGGGACCAGATGCCATGATCTTCATTTTCTGAATGTTGAGCTGTAAGGCAACTCTTTCACTCTCCTCTTTCACTTTCATCAACAGGCTTTTAGCTCCTCTTCACTTTCTGCCATAAGAGTGGTGGCATCTGCATATCTGAGGTTATTGATATTTCTCCCGACAATCTTAATTCCAGCTTGTGCTTCTTCCAGTCCAGTGTTTCTCATGATGTACTCTGCATATAAGTTAAATAAGCAGGGTGACAATATACAGCCTTGACGTACTCCTTTCCTATTTGTAACCAGTCTGTTGTTCCATGTCCAGTTCTAACTGTTGCTTCCTGTCCTGCATATAGGTTTCTCAAGAGGCAGGTCAGGTGGTCTGGTATTCCCACCTCTTTCAGAATTTTCCACAGTTTATCGTGATCCACACAGTCAAAGGCTTTGACATAGTCAATAAAGCAGAAATAGATGTTTTTCTGGAACTCTCTTGCTTTTTCCATGATCCAGCAGATGTTGGCAATTTGATCTCAGGTTCCTCTGCCTTTTGTAAAGCCAGCTTGAACATTTGGAAGTTCATGGTTCACGTATTGCTGAAGCCTGGCTTGGAGAATTTTGAGCATTACTTTACTAGTGTGTGAGATGAGTGCAATTGTGCGGTAGTTTGAGCATTCTTTGGCACTGCCTTTCTTTGTGACTGGAATGAAAACTGACTTTTTCCAGTCCTGTGGCCACTGCTGAGTTTTCCAAATTTGCTGGCATATTGAGTGTAGCACTTTCACAGCATCATCTTCCAGGATTTGAAATAGCTCAACTGGAATTCCATCACATCCACTAGCTTATATCAAATACCATATCTGACTTACAGATATCAAGTTTAAACATTGCTTTATATTACCATTTCTATATTAACATTATTTAACTACTATAAGAAATATAACAAGGCATATAAAATTTGCTTATAATAATGTTTTACACTAGTGTTTAAAAACATCTTTCTAATCCATAAACTATGAAGATGAAGAGGTGTGAAAATGATATTTTTAAACACCTCTGATTTAAACAGACACACTTTTTCACAATGACATTAAACTAGTTAAAATTCCTGTAGTTTTAGTATTTGCTGTCTAGGCATGTTGGATGCGTGAAAAAAATCACTAACAGTTGGGTAGAAAGCATGTGAAAAGGTTTTAATAAATGTTATGATACCCAAATAGACTATAAGTGCTATGTTCTGCCACCATATTATACCTGATATGAGATTAGTGACAGAAATATCCAGCACTTAGCACTTTGAACCCTCAGTGACTACAGGATTTATTTCTCCTGCCCTCAAAGACAAGGTTCTTAACGAGTATATACCACATCATTCCTATCGTAAGAAGTTATTAAATGATTACAGAATTGAAGTGCTATTTGGGGGTTGCTGTACAAAAAAGGACAAATGGTCAAGCAGCACATACAACAGACCCACTTAAAAAAAAGTGTTTATTGAGGGAAAATCCACAGATAGGATCCTTAGCAGGTGCATAGGTCCCCTTCTGCCCTACCATGTTGCTGTTGGGCAGCACATGGTATTCAGGCAGGGCTGGACATCAGAAGGTGAGGGACAAACTCTGAAGATTGGGACCAAAGGAATTCTAAGCTGCAAGATTAGGGAAGTACTGCCTTTCTTCTGACATGATCAGGGGGCCAAGACACAGAACCGTGATGATACCCTGATTCTGCAAGGTCAGGATTCATGAGTAGGCAAGAGCAGGGACCCTTCTCCTGCTTCATTAGAGAGCTGGATTTAAACCCTGCAGCTGTGGTTGTGTGACATGGGGAGTGAGCAGTAGGACTGGCCGTGACCACCAGGCTGGGGACGTGTCCACACCTCCCTCAGACTCTAACTGTGATAAGCCTTGAAGCTGACCCTAAATGGCTCTTGTAAGTACTGGGTCTTAGACAGTCTTCAACGAACTTTGCAGGAAGCCAACTCTGTTCTGTGCAAAGCCCAAATGTAGATGATCACTAAGCAATGTTACTTCTCATGGTTCAATTTATGAAGAGAACAAAAAATGGGACAATGAAAATCTCTATTTAAACTAGCAAACTGACCATGCCTAGATTCATACCACAGAATATTCCTTCCAACATATGCATATATCTGACTTTTAGCAATGAGAGGAAGAAAGCATGAGACTGTTACATTTGATTTTTCAAAGTATTCCCCTATTTCAATCAGGGTTACTTCAGCTCCCTGGTCCTCAGACTCCGGATATGAAAGATGAGGTCAGCCCAAAGAGTTAAGGTTCATATAAACCAAAATCCTAACATTGAAAGATGAAGCCTCTGGTTGGCAGGTGTCCAATAGGCTACTGGAGAAAAGCAGAGAAACAGCTCATGAAGGAATGAAGACTCTGAGCGAAAGAGGAAACAATGCTTGGTTGTGGATGTGTCTGGTGGTCATAGTAAAATCTGATGCTGTAAAGAGCAATATCACATAGGAACGTGGAACATTAGATTGATAAATCAAGGTTAAATGGAAGTGGGTCAAACAGGAGATGGCAAGAATGAACATCGACATTTTAGCAACTGAACTAAAATGGACTGGAAAAGGAGTACGTCAAGGCTGTATATTGTCACCCTGCTTATTTAACTTTTATGCAGAGTACATCATGAGAAACGCTGGACTGGAAGAAACACAAGCTGGAATCAAGATTGCACTCAATATGCCAGTAAATTTGGAAAACTCATCAGTGGCCGCAGGACTAGAAAAGGTCAGTTTTCATTCCAATGCCAAAGAATGTTCAAACTAACGCACAATTTCTGTCATTTCACATGCTAGTAAGGTAATTTTCAAAATCCTCTAAGAAAGGCTTCAGCAGTACATAAACTGAGAACTTACAGATGTATAAGCTGGATATAGAAAAGGTAGAGGAAGCAGAGATCAAATTGCCAACACCTGTTGATCACAGACAAAGCAAGGGAATTTCACAATAAACTGTGAAAAATTCTAATAGAGATGGGAATACCAAACTACCTTACGTGCCCCCTGAGAAATCTGTACGCAGGTCAAAAGGAATAGTTAGAACCAGACATGGAACACAGACTGGTTGAAAATTAGGAAAGTGAAGTGGCTCAGTCGTGTCCAACCTTTGCAACCCCATGGACTGTAGCCTACTAGGCTCCTCTGTCCATGGGATTCTCCAGGCAATAGTACTGGCGTGGATTGCCATTCCCTTCTCCAGGGGATCTTCCAGACCTGGGGATCGAACCCGGGTCTCCCACATCGTGGACAGATGCTTTACCATCTGAGCCACCAGGGAAGGAGTATATCAAAGCTATATATTGTCACCTTGCTCATTTAACTTATATGCAGAGTACATCATGAGAAATGCTGGACTAGATGAAGCTCAAGCTGGAATCAAGATTGCCATGAGAAATATCAATGACCTCAAAAATGAGATGACATCAACTTAGTAGAAAAAGCAAAGAGGAACTAAAGAGCCTCTTGAAGAATGTGAAAGGAGAGTGACAAAGCTGGCTTAAAACTCAGCATTCAAAAAACGAAGATCATAGCATGTGATCCCATCACTTCCTGCCAAATCAGTTCAGTTCAGTCACTCAGTTGTGTCCAACTCTTTGCGACCCCATGAATCGCAGCATGCCAGGACTCCCTGTCCATCAACAACTTCCTGAGTTCACCCAGACCCACGTCCATCAAGTCAGTGATGCCATCCAGCCATCTCCTCCTTGGTCATCCCCTTCTCCTCCTGTGCCCAATCCGAACTGATGCTGAAGGTGAAGCTCCAATACTCTGACCACCTGATGGGAAGAGTCGACTCACTGGAAAAGTCTGATGCTGGAGAAGATTGAGGGTTGGAGAAAAAGGGGGCAACAGAGGATGAGAGGGTTGGATGGTATCATCAACTCAATGGACATGAGTTTGAGTAAACCCTGGGAGATAATGAAGGACAGGGAAACGTGGCATACTACATTCTATGGGGTTGCAAAGAGTCGGACATGTCTTAGCAATGGAACAACAACAAAACCACAATCCAGCACTCCATCACGTGAAAATAACACAAAACCAACCAGCTGAGACTTTTCTTATGCAAATAAATGTACATGTGTACCTGACACCACAGATGAGTATCAGTATTGTTTACTATTCAATTCACCTTCAAATTATTGTTATTAAACAGAGACAGGGCTCCCCTGGGGGTCCAGTGATGAAGAGTTCTCCTTGCAGTGCAGGGGACACCAGTCAGATCCCTGGTCCAGAAGGACACCACATGCCTTGGAGCAACTAGCCCATGCATCACAAACGTAGAGCCACAACTATCGAAACTTACACGCCCTTGAGCTCCTACTCAGAAACAAGAGAAGCCACTGCAATGAGAAGCCCATGTACCGCAACTACAGAGTAGCCCCCGCTAGCCTCAACTAGAGAAAGCCCACACGACAAAGATTCAGCGCTTCCAAAAACAAAATAAATCTTAAAAAAAAAAAAGATAAGAAAAAAAAATCGAGATTGGCACATCTTGCGGTATTTTCAAGGAAAGACTGTGGTTCCTTTACCATGGTCGGAAAAATTCCTGCCCAAGTTACTCTATTTGTGTATCAATGGCTACAACAGCTATCACATATCCATCATAGAAAATTTTCATAGAAAAATATACTTTCAAATTAGGTTCTTGGATCCTTTTACACTATTTTCTTAACCATGATGCTCACTATAATCATAGGACACTGTGCTATGGATTATGCTCACTGTAACTGAACAATGCTATTTCTAGCACAAAGAATAGACACACTTTGGAGTAGGTTAGAGGGAGAAAGGCAAAAAAAAAAAAAATCATAAAACGAGAAAAGCTTTCTTGGAATACTGAAATATTTACTAAACCTGAAAGAGTACAGCACAAATAACCTAAGATTAAAGAAATGAAAGATTTAACTTACAGATGTGACATATTTACCCTTCTAATATGTTCAAGTCTTTTAGAAGACATTCTGTCAATACAGTTCTCTATTATCTACCAGCACAAGTAATCACCAGGTTGTAAACTTTGCAATCTCCTCCAAATTGACCAGTGTATAAAATGCAGAACAAATCCAAATGCTGGCCTTCTGACTCCCAGATTAGGGCTTTCTACAATATCCCTCAGCAACAGATGACAAACTGCTCCTCTATCTAGTACCTCTGGCAGAAAGAGGCAAACATTAACTATATACTGTGCCTCGTCCTATTTTGAACAGTGGCAAATGAAAGGTTTTGAGAAAGTGTTGGCCGCTAGTCAAGGTTTTGCCCTAAGAAGCGGTGACATCTTGAATAAGTTATTTATACTCTTCAACCTCAATTTCTTTATTTTTAAATACAAACTAGTTTCCATTTCTACCAGTAACTATACGGTTATAATTAAATAGCATTTAAGGACATCACAAAGAAAAGCAGGACTAACCACTAAGCTTAGTAAAATGTGTACCTCCTCTATAACCTTGACACATCCCACCTCTGCTCTGCCAAGGAAAGCCCAAGCTTTCTGAGATTATGACAATGAAATTCATTGCCATTGTGTCACTCTGCAATACTTTCTGATTGACATTATGACAAAACAATATTTGCATAAACTGAGGACTTCTGTTTAGCTAATGACTTAAATTGAATGCTTCAACTAAGCAAATCAAGATACAAATGCTTTACAGTACAGAAAATGATGCCTGTGAACATGCATGGAATTCGTGAAATTGGAAACTGCCAAAAAGATTTAATTAAGTACAATAATGAATTCTAACACATAAAGTACCACAATAAAGAAAAACACCACCAGCTTATATGAAGTTAAGCAATACAAATGCTAAATATTAATTTGCAAAGCTCAAAACCAGTTCTCATACTACAACTGATGCTACAATTTCTTGTACACTGCTTTGCAAATATATTTAATTTACTTACAAATCTTCAGGTTAAATATGTATAAATCTGTTACTATTTACATTAGTATTTGCTGAGTAAATTATTAACTGTGGGAGTCCTTTGGTGATTTAGTAAAATTGTGGAAACATCACTTCTATTATTGTTTTCAATTATAAATGAAAATTTCATTTATATAATGGATAAAAAGAAATGTTTTTTCTTATTTATGCATTTCTGCATAAATAAAAAATATTTTCTATACTTAATGATTCTATTGTCTTATCAATAGGAAAAAAAAGGCAATGATAATTTAACAAGATTTTCTCATTTTCAGCTTAGAAGTATAGTTACACCCAGAAACAATCCTCCCTTTTAATTCAAATTGGAAAAGCAAACAAAAACCCTGAAAAGAATTTTTTCTTTAAAGAATGCATCAGACACTCCCTAATTAGAATCTTTAAAAATCAATAAAGGCTTCTGTTTCTGATAATGGAAGCCTCCCATAACTCAGATAAACTGTCTGCAAAAGAAAACTTAAAATGTTGAATATGTAAAACATCTTCTGTAAAGTTAAGAGAAACTGCTCAGCCAGGATCCAGGAGAAGGTAAAAACCAAGTAATACTTCAAAGCTAGCTGACTTTGCCCTAAGGCCATCTGCTGACCCCAGAGAAAGAGCTGACACACAGAAGTGTGGTTTTGGAGCCTAGGGGAGAAGAGAGTATAAAAGTCATCCAAGGCCTAATGCCCAATATGCTGGCACCCTGAAGGGATTCAATCTGAAAGTAAGCACCAAGCAGAAGCAAAACTACCTTTATCTGTAGCCTTGTGCTTCACTCGGACTATTCAGGAACCCTTGAAACCAGCAAAAAAAATTCTCCCTACAAGAAAATAATCACTGTCTTTGCCATGAACTGTTTCTACAAAGTAATTTTTTAAATGCCATTTACATCAGTCAAGCATACCTAGTTTGCAAGAGAATATAAAAGACAAGAAAACAGCAGAAACAAGAACAAGAAATAGAAACAGACTCACAAAAACGTCAAATATGGAATAATCAGACATAGACTATAAAATATTATAACCATGTTCAAAGAAAAAGAAAACCCTGAAAACTTTGTTCAGTTCAGTCGCTCAGTCGTGTCCGACTCTTTGCAACCCCATGAATCTCAGCACACCAGGCCTCCCTGTTCATTACCACCTCTCGGAGTTCACTCAGACTCACACCCATCGAGTCTGTGATGTCATCCAGCCATCTCATCCTCAGTCATCCCCTTCTCTTCCTGCTCCCAATCCCTCCCAGCATCAGAGTCTTTTCCAGTGAGTCAACTCTTTGCATGAGGTGGCCAAAGTATTGCAGTTTCAGCTTTAGCATCATTCCTTCCAAAGAAATCCCAGGGCTGATCTCCTTCAGAATGGACTGGTTGGATCTCCCTGCAGTCCAAGGGACTCTCAAAAGTCTTCTCCAACACCACAGTTCAAAAGCATCAATTCTTCGGAGCTCAGTCTTCTTTACAGTCCAACTCTCACATCCATACACGACCACAGGAAAAACCATAGCCTTGACTAGACGGACCTTAGTCAGCAAAGTAATGTCTCAGCTTATGAATATACTATCTAAGTTGATCATAACTTTTCTTCCAAGGAGTAAGTGTCTTCTAATTTCATGGCTGCATTCACCATCTACAGTGATTTTGGAGCCCCGCAAAACAAAGTCTGACACTGTTTCCACTGTTTCCCCATCTATTTCCCATGAAGTGATGGGACCAGATGCCATGATCTTCATTTTCTGAATGTTGAACTTTAAGCCAACTCTTTCACTCTCCTCTTTCACTTTCATCAAGAGGCTTTTTAGCTCCTCTTCCCTTTCTGCCCTAAGGGTGGTGTCATCTACATATCTGAGGTTATTGATATTTCTCCCGGCAATCTTGATTCCAGCTTGTGTTTCTTCCAGTCCAGCGTTTCTCATGATGTACTCTGCACAGAAGTTAAATAAGCAGGGTGACAATATATAGCCTCCACTAGCTTTGTTCATAGTAATGCTATGAACATCACCGTGCCCGAGGCCAGGTGTGGCAGCTGGGAGGAGCCACCCGAGGAGGGGGTGGCTGCACAGGCCCAGGAGGGCATAGAGGAGCTATCCCACATTGAAGGTCAGGAACAGCGGCAGTAAGGAGATACCTCTCGTCCAAGGTAAGGAGCAGCAGCTGTGCTTTGCTGGACCAGCTGTGAAGAGATACCCCACAACCAAGGTTAAGAGAAACCCAAGTAAGATGGTAGGTGTTGCAAGAGGTCATCAGAGGGCAGACACACTGAAACCATACTCACAGAAAACTAGTCAATCTAATCACACTAGGACCACAGCTTTGTCTAACTCAATGAAACCAAGCCATGCCTGTGGGGCAACCCAAGACAGGCGGGTCATGGTGGAGAGGGCTGACAGAACGTGGTCCACTGGAGAAGGAATGGCAAGCCACTTCAGTATTCTTGCCTTGAGAACCCCATGAACAGTACGAAAAGGCAAAAAGATAGGATACCAAAAGAGGAACTCCCCAGGTCATTAGGTGCCCAATATGCTACTGGAGATCAGTGGAGAAATAACTACAGAAAGAATGAAGGGATGGAGCCAAAGCAAAAACAATATCCAGCTGTGCATGTGACTGGTGATAGAAGCAAGATCCGATGCTGTAAAAAGCAATATTGCATAGGAATCTGGAATGTCAGTTCCATGAATCAAGGCAAATTTGAAGTGGCCAAACGAGATGGCAAGGGTGAACATTGACATTCTAGGAATCATCGAACTAAAATGGACTGGAATGGGTGAATTTAACTCAGATGCCCATTATATCTACTACTGCAGGCAGGAATCCCTCAGAAGAAATGGAGTAGCCATCATGGTTAACAAAAGAGTCCGAAATGCAGTACTTGGACGCAATCTCAAAAACAACAGAAATGACCTGTTAGTTTTCAAGGCAAACCATTCAATATCACAGTTATCCAAGTCTATGCCCCAACCAGTAATGTTGAAGAAGCTGAAGTTGAAAACTTTGTATTGGACAGGAAATCATAAACATATAACATAGTAATTTGGAAGTTAAAAAGTCTAAAATTGAAAAAAGCACAAAAATTAAAAATGCAATTGCCATGTTTATTTTGTTCAGTTCAGCTGCGTCCGACTCCTTGCGACCCCATGAATCACAGCACACTAGGACTCCCTGTCCATCACCAACTCCCGGAGTTCACCGAGACCCACATCCATCGAGTCAGAGATGCCATCCAGCCATCTCATCCTCTGTCGTCCCTTTCTCCTCCTGCCCCCAATCCCTCCCAACATCAGAGTCTTCTACAGTGAGTCAACGCTTCCCATGAGGTGGCCAAAGTATTGCAGTTTCAGCTTCAGCATCATTCCTTCCAAAGAAATCCCAGGGCTGATCTCCTTCAGAATGGACTGGTTGGATCTCCTTGCAGTCCAAGGGACTCTCAAGAGTCTTCTCCAACACCACAGTTCAAAACCATCAGTTCTTCAGTACTCAGCCTTCTTCACAGTCCAACTCTCACATCCATACATGACTACTGGAAAAACCATAGCCTTGACTAGACGGACCTTAGTCAGCAAAGTAATGTCTCTGCTTTTGAATATGCTATCTAGGTTGGTCATAACTTTTCTTTCAAGGAGTAAGCATCTTTTAATTTCATGGCTGCAGTGATTCTGGAGCCCCCAAAAGTAAAGTCTGACACTGTTTCCACTGTTTCCCCATCTATTTCCCATGAGGTGATGGGACTGGATGCCATAATCTTCATTTTCTGAATGTTGAGCTTTAAGCCAACTTTTCACTCTCCACTTTCACTTTCATCAAGAGGCTTTTAGTTCCTCTTCTCTTTCTGCCATAAGGGTGGTGTCATCTGCATTTCTGACGTTATTGATATTTCTCCCAGCAATCTTGCAGTCCAAGGGACTCTCAAGAGTCTTCTCCAACACCACAGTTCAAAAGCATCAATTCTTCAGTGTTCAGCTTTCTTCACAGTCCAACTCTCACATCCATACATGACCACTGGAAAAACTATAGCCTTGACTAGACAAACCTTTGTTGGCAAAGTCATATCTCTGCTTTTGAATATACTATCCAGATTGGTCATAACTTTCCTTCCAAGGAGTAAGCGTCTTTTAATTTCATGGCTGCAGTCACCATCTGCAGTGATTTTGGAGCCCCCCAAAAGTCTGACACAGTTTCCACTGTTTCCCCATCTATTTCCCATGAAGTGATGGGACCAGATGCCATGATGCCATGATCTATGTTTTCTGAATGTTGAGCTGTAAGCCAGCTTTTCACTCTCCTCTTCCACTTTCATCAAGAGGTTCTTTAGTTTTCTTCTCTTTCTGCCATAAGGGTGGTGTCATCTGCATATCTGAGGTTATTGGTAGTTGCCCCGGCAATCTTGATTCCAGCTTGTGCTTCTTCCAGACTAGTGTACTAGAAATTGGATGAAAACACTATTGAAAACACACTGAGTGCAGCAAAAATGGAAAATAAACACAAAAGGGTAAAAACACAGAGGATATAAAGAAGAGGTATAACATTTGTTCAACTGGAACTTAAAAAGCAAAAGAGAGAAAATGGATCAGGAAAAAGTAATTAGAAGAGGAACTATGTTAGAATTTTCTTTAAGCTAGAAGAGACTTTATTTATGGCTGCAAAGCCTTTGACTGTGTGGATCCCAACAAACTGTGGAAAATTCTTAAGAGCGATGGGAATACCAGACTACCTTACCTGCCTCCTGAGAAATCTGTATGCAGGTCAAGAAGCAACAGTTAGAACCAGACATGGAAAAAGGACTGGTTCCAAATCGGGAAAGGAGTATGTCAAGGCTGTATATTGTCACCCTGCTTATTTAACTCATATGCAGAGTACACCATGCAAAATGCTCAGCTGGATGAAAAACAAGCTGGAATCAAGACTGCTGAAATAAATATCAATAACCTAAGATACACAGATGACACCACCCTTCTGGCAGAAAGAGAAGAAAACTAAAGAGCCTCTTGATGAAAATGAAAGAGGAAAGTGAAAAAGTTGGCTTAAACTTAACAATCAGAAAACTAAGATCATGGCATCTGGTCCCATCACTTCATGGGAGGTACATGGGGAAACAATGAAGACAGCAACACACATTATTTGGGGGGCTCCAAAATCACTGCAGATGGTGACTGCAGCCATGAAATTAAAAGATGCTTGCCCCTTGGAAGAGAAGCCGTGACCAATGTAGACAGCATATTTAAAAGCAGAGACATTACTTTACCAACAAAGGTCCATCTAGTCAAGGCTATGGTTTTTCCAGTAGTCATGTATGGACGTGGGAACTGAATTATAAACAAAGCTGAGCGCTGAAGAATTGATGCTTTTGAACTGTTGTGTTGAAGACTCTTGAGACTCCCTTGGACAGCAAGGAGATCCAACCAGTCCATCCTAAAGGAAATCAGTCCTGAATATTCACTGGAAAGACTGATGCTGAAGTTTCAATACTTTTGCCACTGCAAAGAACAGATCTTTGGAAAAGACACTGATGCTGGGAGAAATTGAAGGTGGAAGGAGAAGGGGACAGATGACAAGAGGACGAAATGTCTCAATGGCATCACTGATGTGATGGACATGAGTCTGAGTAAACTCTGGGAGCTAGTGATGGACAGGGAGGCAAGGCGTGCTGCAGTCCATGGGGTCGCAAGGAGTTGGACACGACAGTGACTCAACTAAACTGAACTTAAACACCAGAAATCTCCACTCCATCTACCTGGTTTATTATCCCCCAAAAAACTACTACCTAAATGATTATATATCATTCATGAGTAACAAGAAGGCATTATTATATATAAAGCATGAACTATTAAAAAAGAAAAAATAAAGAACAAACTCCTGAGGGAGTCTTAAAAATTGATTAAAACATTTAAGCTAGAGCGAACGGGTGTTAGGGAAAGATGTGGAATAACAGAGAAAACACATTTTGGCCTCTAATCAACATTTAGAAAACTAAGATCATGGCATCTGGTCCCATCACTTCATGGGAAATAGATGGGGAAACAGTGTCAGAGTTTATTTTTTGGGGCTCCAAAATCACTGCAGATGGTGACTGCAGCCATGAAATTAAAAGATGTTTACTCCTTGAAAGAAAAGTCATGACTAATGTAGACAGCGTATTCAAAAGCAGAGACATTACTTTGCCGACTAAGGTCCATCTAGTCAAGGCTATGGTTTTTCCAGTAGTCATGTATGGATGTGAGAGTTGGACTGTGAAGAAGGCTGAGCGCCAAAGAACTGATGGTTTTGAACTGTGGTGTTGGAGAAGACTCTTGAGAGTCCCTTGGACTGCAAGGAGATCCAACCAGTCCATTCTGAAGGAGATCAGCCCTGGGATTTCTTTGGAAGGAATGACGCTAAAGCTGAAACTCCAGTACTTTGGCCACCTCATGGGAAGCGTTGACTCACTGGAGAAGACTCTGATGCTGGGAGGCATTGGGGGCAGGAGGAGAAGGGGATGACAGAAGATGAGATTGCTGGATGGCATCACTGACTCGATGCACATGAGTTTGAGTGAACTCCAGGGGTTGGTGATGGACAGGGAGGCCTGGTGTGCTGCAATTTATGGGGTTGCAAAGCATCGGACACAATTGAGTGACTGAACTGAAGTGAATCCTATATGAGGTCAAAATAAAAGTTGTGTTAATTTTGGAAAGCAGAAATCATACAGAGCTCACTTTTAAGCTGTAAGTTACTATTAGATATTAGTAACAAAAGGACAGACAAAACGCACTAACAACAAAAAGCCATCCATTTAGAAGTTTTAAAACACTCTTTAAAAATATTTTCTTGATCAAAGGGGAATTCATAATTGACAATAAAAAATACTTTGAAATAATCAGTACAAGCACCCTACATTAAAGGATCAAAACTCGAAGGAGGAATCTCAAGTTGTTCTCAAAGGGACATTTATATTAAGTATACATACTAGAAATAAAGACTAAAAAAGTAAGATTTAAACATTCAAGAAGACAGAAGAGAAAGTAAAAGAAAGGAATTTTAAAAAATGAACTGAAATAATGATATAATACAGAAAAGTTTACAATGAAGTCCCCAAAAGATCATTTTCAAAGGAAAAATGACTAATATTATGCACCTAAAACATGGAACAGAATGTTGCTATGCACTTTACATATTTTCTGCAGTCAATTTTCCCAGTTACCCTTCAGATAAATGTACTAACATCACTTTATGCTAAATTTCAAATGATAAGCAAAACCTATTTATGAAGAAATGGTTTAGGAAATAACTCTTAACATCCAAAAAGATGGTTTTAAAAACAATTAGAACTTATTAGTAGCTCATCAAAAAGTTGTATGGATTCGCTCAATTTTTAAAATCAAAAGTTCCTTAAAAATTGAAACATCCAAAAATATAAAATCTAGAATGATAAGTAACTGTAGATTTCTTAGCAGTAATAGCCAAGTAATTCTCCAAATGTGAATACAGCACTACCACCAAGTTAGGAATGACGAAACCAGCCAGCAAGAATCTTTTACTTTAAAATTAGATAAAGTAGAAAACAATGATATATTTGGGTACATATTAATTTTTTTCAAGTAACTCAAAATATAAAGGGAAGAAAAAAGATGCATATATCAAAGAAGTACTTTTTCCAAAGGCCAATGTTTATTTGTAAATTAATCCTACTTACATCATTAGACTTGCATTTTTCCTTGTGAGAATATATAGTCCACTCCAAAAGCATATTTACAGGTTTGGTCAAAAGCCCAGAGGTCTCATTTCCTGACCAAAAGATTTCAAGAAGAACTGCCTTTCCTGTTATTTTCGGACTCTGAGAATCTGACCAGTCATATAACCTAATAAAAAGACAAATGAAAAGCATTATCTTTATGCCAATTTAACTATTACAGTTATTAGGTTAAGAGCTGCTAAATTGATCATCACAGTTATTAGGCATAATAAAACAAATTCTAGGAATTTCTAAATATAGAAAAATCATAATAGGTAAGGATCATAATATTGAGTTAAAATTCAGGAGAAAATTTTTTAAATGGCCCCATTTCAACATAATCTCCAATGAGTACACATTAATGTAACTGCAGGTTTTAGAGCATGTGCAAAGCTTACAGATACTATAGCCAGTGTTAAAACCTGGTATACCTTTTACTTAGGCTTTCAATTACTAAGGAATTCAAAAGTATACAAATTATGAAAAATAAAAACAATCTTATCTATCCAAATGTGTAAGTCAGTGAAAAATAACAATGTGAACTAAGGAAACATAACATATAAACCTTTACTGCTACTGAAGTACTGAATCTAGACGTATATTTTAAACATAAATCTACTTTAAACTAGAAAACAAGGTGGTTTTTAAAGAAATGTATATGTACATAATTAGAAAAATGGTACATAAAACAACATATAGAAAAGATATATATTTTTGGTGATTAAAACTTACTTTTGACTCAGATGTTGGACTTCACTTTCAATCAAATTAAAGAAAAATTTAAGCAGTGTTAGGTGGAGTACCTTAGAGCCAATAATATTTTCTGAAATTTGATGACAAAAACTTTCATTGAAAAGGCAAGACCTGGAAAACATGAACCCAACAATCTAAAACATGTAACAACTCACTGAGTAATTTGTGAGAAAATTATTTCCCTTTTCAGAAAATCATCCAAATTTTAATAAAGTTTGCTCCCACAAAATGTAAAGCAAATTAAGCAAAATTTTATTAATAATATATTTTCTTTCTTTAAATATTAAACCCTGTCAAATATCCCATACAGTTAATTTTTCAACAAGAGAGATCTAATTTCCCTATTTTTCAATGATTGCAATGTTTAACAACCAGCTGGTAGTCTCCCTTTGTATTCTTTATTTCACTGAAAAAGAACAAAAGAGCTGTGAATTTCATTAATTCATTGATTCAGATGATCAGCTACATTCTCAATTAGCTACACTCAACTTATAATATTCTCCATAATCCTCCTCTTACTCAGAATTATTTTCTTATTATTTAGTAAAATGAAGGTTATTTAGAGATTTTTTTAGTTTAAAAATTCAGTATTTATTTTCTTTCCATCTTCTGCAGCAGTTCTACCCAACAGAACTTTCTGTGATGATGGATATGTTCCACTGAACATTTGAAATGTGGCTTGTGTAGAACTATATTTAATTAAATTTAAATATAGTCACATGTGGCTAGTGGCTTCAGAGTTGGAAGCACAGTTCTACAGTATTTTTAAAAAGAGAACCAAGATAAATCAGAACTAAGAGTCTAGACAACAATATTTATTACAATTTTCTTCCAACTTCATTATTATATCAACAGTGTACTTGCAACTCTGTACCTCTGCCTCCATTCTTTCCATCTCCTTTAGAATACCACACTAACAGAGTAGGTGGGACCTTAACAGCTATTAAATTTAATAATCCATTTGATACTCCAATCTAGTCTAAAAGGTCCTCCTGAAAACTGCCAGAGACAGATACAATATTATCTTTTTTCTTTTTATATAAACATATATTATGAAATATTTCAAGAATACACTCAGAAGTAGACCAATATCATCCAGCTCATTTACATTCCTACCACTTTCCTAGGCACCTTCCGCTAGACTCCCAACAGACCCAATTATTTCGTAATTAGATCTGGTATCTGTTTATTAAAAAGTCTACTTTTAAGCTATCTGAAATCCATTTCCAGTAGCATCAATTAATTCATTCAAATCTTATTAAGCATTTATTATGTTCCAGATATAAGCACTGAGGAGAGAGATGTTTTAACACTGAGGATCTACTCTTCTGAAATGCAAAGGTTGCTTATATACACTGTTGGAGGGAATGTATATCAGTATGGAGATCCCTCAAGGCTAATCATGTTTCTATTATGGCATGCAGCTGTAACTATCTTTTATTTTTGCTTGGCTATTGATTGTGAAAACTGATAAACATCATTTACTATTGTGATTACATAACTATTACATTGACTTAATACTACTGTATTTATGATTGGTCAACAGAAAATAATAGAATTCTATATCACCAAAATTATCATTAATAGAAAAACCTGTAATCACTTTTTAAAATCCAGATCCACATCAGAATAATCTTGGAATTTTTTGAAAAGTACAAATCCCCAGGTATTGCTTTTTTCCTCCAGAGCTCCAGATATGTTTCTAATGAGCAGCCATGTTTAAAAACAACTGGATTATATGAGGACCGTTTACTTTTATCTAGTTTGTTTCACTTCTATTTCATATCCAGTGCTCCCATTTCTTTTAGTTTATGTTTTCCAATTTGTCTCTTTTTGACATTCTTTCTCAAAACTTTATCAAGTGTAGTAGAAAAGTCTCTGTATACATACATATATATATAAAGTATGTAATATAATATATATATTTTAGAAAACTTCTGAATTTTTCCTTGGCTAAAAAATTTTAAATTTTGATTTCACTTGTTTGACTTAGTATAAATACTATATTTCTAATAAAAATAGATACGCAATAAGCAACAAAGGTTTACTATATAGCCCAGGGAACTATAGTCAACATCTTATAATAAACTATAATGGAAAATAATCTCAAAAATAAAGTATGTGTATATGGATAACTTCTTTTAGATGGGGAATGCCAAAGAATGTTTGAACTACCAAATAACTGCACTCATTTCACATGTTAGCAAGTTAATGCTCAAAAATCCTTCAAGCTAGGCTTCAGTAGTACATAAACTGAGAAATTCCAAATATACAACATGGACTTAAAAAGGGAGAGGAACCAGAGATCAAATTGGTAACATCTGCTGCATCACAGAAAAAGCAAGGGAATTCCTGAAAAACATCTATTTCTGCTTCATTGACTATGCTAAAGCCTTTGACTCCGTGGATCCCAACAAACTGTGGAAAATTCTTAAAAAGAGACTGGAATACCAGACAACCTTACCTGCCTCCTGAGAAATCTGTATGCAGGTCAAGAAGCAACAGTTAGAACTGGACATGGAACAACAGACTGATTCCAAACTGGAAAAGGAGTACATCAAGGCTGTATATTCACCCTGTTTATTTAACTTATATGAAGAGTACATCATGTGAAATGCCAGGCTGGATAAAGCACAAGCTGGAATCAAGATTGCTAGGAGAAATACCAACAATCTCAGATATGCAGATAACACCACCCTTATGGCAGAAAGTGAAGAGGAATTAAAGAACCTCTTGATGAAGGTGAAAGAATAGAGTGACAAACCCGGCTTAAAACTCAACATTCAAAAACTAAGATCATGGTATCTGGTCCCATCACTTCATGGCAAATAGATGGGAAAAGTGACAGAAAAAGAAACAGTGACAGACTTTATTTTCTTGGTCTCAAAATCCCTGTGGATGGTAACCGCAATCATGCAATTAAAAGACACTTGCTCCTTGGAAGAAAAGCTATGAAAAGCTAGACAGAGTATTAAACAGCCAAGACATCAGTTTGCCAACAAAGGTCTACCTAGTCGAAGCTATGTTTTTCCAACAGCCATGTACGGATGTTAGAGCTAGACCATAAAGAAGGCTAAGTGCCAAAGAAATGATGGTTTTGAACTGTGGTGTTGGAGAAGATTCTTGAGAGTCCCTTGGACAGCAAGGAAATCAAACCAGTCAATCCTAAGGGAAATCAACCCTGAATATTCATTGAGGGACTGATGCTGAAGCTTAAGCTCCAATACTTTGGCTATCTGATGGGAAGAGCCAACTCACTGGAAAAGACCCTGATGCTGGGAAAGACTGAAGGCAGAAGGGGACAACAGGAGATGAGATGGTTGGAAGGCATCATCAAGTCAATGGACATGAATTTGAGCAAATTCCAGGGAGATGGTGATGGACAGGGCAGCCTGGCATGCTGCAGTCCGTGCAGTCGCAAAGAGTCAGACACGACTGAGTGATGGAACAACAATACCACTATGTGTAAGTGAATCACCTTGCTGTGCACCTGAGACACTGCAAGTCACCTGTACTTGAATATAATATATATATAAAGAAAAAAATTAAGAACAGAACTACCATTAAGATCTAGCTATCCCACTTCTGGGGTTTCCCTGGTGGCTCAGAGGTTAAAGTATCTGCCTGGAATTCAGGAGACCCAGGTTCGATCCCTGGGTCGGGAAGATACCCTGGAGAAGGAAATGGCAACCCACTCCAGTACTTTTGCCTGGAGAATCCCATAGAGGGAGGAGCCTGGTAGGCTACAGTCAGTCCATGGGGTCACAAAGAGACGGAAACGACTGAGCGACTTCACTTTCTTTCATCTGACTTCTGGGCATTATACGAAGAATATGAAAACACTAATTTGAAAAGATATAAACACCCTTTGTTTATTGCAACAATATTTTACACTAGCCAAAATATGGAAATAACCTTAAGAGCCCATCAACAAATGAATAACAATATAACACACAGTAACACACACAAACACAGAATAGTACTCAGAAAAAAAAAATCTTGCCATTTGTGACAACATGGATAGACTTTAAGCTATTAAGTGAAACAAGTCAGAGAAAGACATATACCCTATGACTGTGGAATATAAAAAACAAATGATCAAAATAAATGAGCAAATTAGACCAAACCTAAACAGGCACACAGAAACAGAGTAGCGGTTACCAGAGGGGAAAGGGTTGGGGGTGGGTCGAGAGAAGAAGATCAACTGTATGGTAACAAAAGAAAACTCAGTTTTTGTGGTGAGCATACTGCAGGTACACAAAAGCAGAAATATGACGTTCATATGCAACTTACACAAGCTGGAATCAAGATTGCCGGGAGAAATATCAATAACCTCAGATATGCAGATGACACCACCCTTATGGCAGAAAGTGAAGAGGACCTAAAAAGCCTCTTGATGAAAATGAAAGTGGAGAGTGAAAAAGTTGGCTTAAAGCTCAACATTCAGAAAACGAAGATCATGGCATCCGTTTCCATCACTTCATGGGAAATAGATGGGGAAACAGGGGAAACAGTGTCAGACTTTATTTTTTGGGACTCCAAAATCACTGCAGATGGTGACTGCAGCCATGAAATTAAAAGACGCTTACTCCTTGGAAGAAAAGTTATGACCAACCTAGACGGCATATTCAAAAGCAGAGACATTACTTTGCTAAGGTCCGTCTAGTCAAGGCTATTGTTTTTCCTGTGGTCATGTATGGATGTGAGAGTTGGACTGTGAAGAAGGCTGAGTACTGAAGAACTGATGCTTTTGAACTGTGGTGTTGGAGAAGACTCTTGAGAGTCCCTTAGACTGCAAGGAGATCCAACCAGTCCATTCTGAAGGAGATCAGCCCTGGGATTTCTTTGGAAGGAATGATGCTAAAGCTGAAACTCCAGTACTTTGGCCACCTCATGCGAAGAGTTGACTCATTGGAAAAGACTCTGATGCTGGGAGGGATTGGGGGCAGAAGGAGAAGGGGACGACAGAGGATGAGATGGTTGGATGGCATCACTGACTCAATGGACGCGAGTCTGAGTGAACTCCGGGAGCTGGTGATGGACAGGGAGGCCTGGCGTGCTGTGATTCACGGGGTTGCAAAGAGTCAAACATGACTGAGTGACTGAACTGAACTGATGCAACTTACATAATGTTAAAAACTAACGTTACAACAATACAGAATTAAAAACAAAAAAAAAAAAAGCCAGAGGCTGATTTAAATAAGAAACTTAAGGCAAAAGGCAAGCAATAGAAAGTGCCATTTGATCTGCACTCTAAAGGATAATTAGGACTGGTCAGGTATTTACAGGGTGGCAGGAATGGAGGTTTATAGAAGGCAGAGAAAATCTAAGAGCAAAGGGTTAAGAAATGAAAAAGAGGGGCTTCCCTGGTGGTGTGGTGATAAAGAATCCGCCTGCCAATGCAGGAGACATGGGTTCAATCTCTTATTTGAGGACGATCCCACATGCCATGGAGCAACTAAGCATGTGAGCCACAACTAGAGAGCCTGTGCTCTAGAAGAATCCAGGAGCCACAACTACGGAAGCCTGCATGCCCCGAAGTCCATGCTGTACAACAAGAGGTGCCCCTGCTTGCTGCAACTCGAGAAAAGCCCATGCAGCAACGAAGACCCAGCATGGTCAAAAATACACACATATATAAAATTTTTAAAAAAGAAAAAGAGTTCAGTCATTGGGTACACTTGGGAAAAAGATGAAGATAAGAATGAAGACACACAGAGGGCTAAATTACATGTTTTGCGAAGGAATTTTAAATGTTTTCTATAGGTGATGTATGTCTTAATGAAGGACTTTTATCTGGGAAATAATAATACCACTATGGAAAGACCACACTGGGGTACTTTGGAAGACAAAAGGAAAAAAGTAGAATCAAGATCAACAAGGTTGGTAGTGCAACAGTTTACATAAAAGCAATGAAGGCTTTTAAATAAATGTGATGACAACGAAGGAAGAAACATATTTGAAAATTAGGAAGAATGGCAAATAAGTAAACCACATATCCTCACTTCCTACACCTGTGCTGAGACAGTACTGTGTTAGAATTGTGCTCATATCTTCAAAAGTGCCGAAGCTAAGAAAAAGGTGCAGGGATTATGATTTTATCTTTTACCCCTTGAAACGTAGCACAGTGCCTGGCTTCCAGTAACTACTCAATAACTTTTTTTTTTTTTAAAGAATAAATAAATGCATGTTAGCTAGCCAATTAGCTTGTAGTTAAATATAATACAACCAAGACAGTAGGTAAATCCTTATGATCTCAAAGAAGTAACCAAGCACCTAGCCTTTGCCTGGCTAGTCAAGTAACCTTTCTCTTACTACTATGGACTCCTGCTAAAATCAAACATTTGGATAAAAACAAAGTACTTCCCAGACAAAGGAGGGCTATAAGATACAGAGAGCTATCAGAAAAAATGGAAAAATCGATGAGTTCTGAGAGAAACCAGCAGAAATAGGAGCGATTTCTGAAAAGATTAACATATGTAAGACAAAGGAAGGATTTAGGCAGATGGCAGCCTGTGCAGAAGCATGAAAAAGACGACATATTTAGGAAACATTAAGTTCAAAGTTCAAATTCCTAGCTGAAAAAATGTAAGAGAAACACCAAAGCAGATACTGTACACTTACAAATGTTTCTACTGATAATGACCAAAATTTGATAATGTTCATATCCAATAAATTAATTTTCTCACTTTTTACAACAAAGTTCAAATTTATTTTGTTAAAAAGAAAACAAAGAATGATTTAGCATTCCTGTAAATCCATTTCATATATTTATTAAACATTTTTAAAAAATAAAATGATTAACATGACCAATTTAGCCTTTGAGTTAAACACAACACACAAATATCACACACACAAAAAAACTTTTTCTAAAAAGAAACATTTATTTTATCAGTATCTAAAAAATACATAGAAGAACCTGACTATATGAAATTGAGCACCCTTGCATATGAAATTCCTTACCTGATAAGCACTTCTATTAGAGACCATGTCCCTTTCATACAAGTTGGACACTGAAACAACTCTAAGTAATATGTTGACATGGCTGGGGACTTCCAAGGAGGGTGAAGGTGAAGAAGAGCTGACAATATATGAAAGTATCGACCAGAAAACGTATCTATGTTATCCTATTATTTAAAAACAAAGAAAGAAAACAAGATGGCTAAAAGTACAGTTTTACCAGCTAACTTAGTTTAAAACTTTAATAACCCAGATCTAACTTTCTTGGCAAAAATATGTGTTTGGACAAAGGAGAACAGTTGGGAGTATTATGTTTAGCTAACGGAATACTGCAACTGACAGAGAGGCATACTCTAAACATGCATCTACATACTAGATAATCTCAGCTCCTGGGGCTAATTTGTATGAAAATTAGTGAACTTTCTTGAAACTTATATGAAATGGATTTATATGAAAGTCCATTTTACTTCTCATGATTATACTGAGATTGAGTCCCCAAATGTGACTTGAAATCAACTAAAGAAACTTTACATGCCACATTCTAGTCTGATACATCTTAAACCACTAGAAATCTACCTTTGAAAAGGTGTTTTCATTGGTTTTCACAGTTTAAAGAGTAAATTCATATCTACATATACTATGAATAAAAACGATTACCAATGTACTGAGTAATTTACTAAATGACCCTCTAGATCTCTGAAATTTGATTTTTACATTACTTTACTGCCACAGAAAAAAATTTAGAAAAATATTCAAAACTCAGAAGTATAGAGTTTAAAAACAAAAGAAATAGTAACAAATGGGTGTCTCATTTCTCATTGAAATGAGGGAAACAAATAAGGAAGAGAAAATTATACATAATTTAAACATACAAAAGTAACTATAAATATGCAAAAAAGGAGAAATTTTGCATTTTAACATTCTTTGAAAGACCATAAATACATAAGACTGCTCTTACCTGTAGAATGTTTTCTAGAAGAGCATGGAGAAGGTAAACAGGAGGGACATAATGTGCTTGCAAAGAGGAAAGTTCCTCAATTGCTTCTTTTAAAAACTGTCCTTCTATGAGGCTTTCAATTAAATTTAATATTCCTCGTGGAAATTCAGCATTTTTAACCTACATAAGGAAAGATGCTATGACTCAAAAGGAAGAGGAAAATTCTGATATGAAATTTCAAATTAGTAAGGAGCCTGAATTTCCTCATCTGTACAATGAACAATCTCTGGTCTCACTACCTCACTAGGTTGTTTTGTGGTTCAAAAAGAATGATTTATATGAATGTGTTTTACAACAATAAAACTGTACTGCAAAATATATACATTGTTAATTGTTCTATTTACTAGTCTTTGTCACGCTGAATAGTAAAGGGAAATATTACCTCTAAAGAAAACTTCAAAAGGCATTTGCAAAGTCTGGCTGATAATCAGACTTCAGTTAGAAGTACAACTAAACAAAGGTCTTTTTTTAATTAAAAAAATATTTATTTATTTTTAATTGACTGATGATTGCTTTACAATACTGGTTTGATTTCTGTCACACATCAACATGAATTAACCATATGTTTACATATGTCCCTTCTCTCTTGAATTTCCCTCCCACCTTCCTCCCATTTCCACCCCTCTAAGTTATTACAGAGCTTCAGTTTGAGTTCCCAGAGTCATACAGCAAATTCCTATTGGCTGTCTATTTACACATGTTAGTGCATATACACACAGTTCTAATTTAGGTGCAAAATTACTTTTTGCTGTTCTTTTAAACTTATAAGCAAACTGTGTCTATTAACATACACTGAATATATTAAGACCTCAAGTACAATCAACATTTGTAAAAAGTAACAATTGCTGTAACATAAAATCACTCTAAAGAGGCACATTAACACAACTCTAAGAGTTCCACAAAACAGGTCCTCCTTGATCAAAATATTTTTAACAATAAAAGTGCCTACTTTGACTAGTTGAGAATTAAGAATACTGTGAAAGACTAAATAAAGAAGTCAATTTTGAAGGAATGAAGGATACAAAGAAAATAATATACTCATAAATATTATACTGAAAATTTAATCTAAGTAGTAATTATGAAAGCTACGAAATGTATGAATAGAGATACACAACTCACCTGTGATGCATATAAATTTTTAATTATCAATTTTTATTATTGCATAGAATTGTTTTGAGCTTTGATAGAGTACTATTTTTTTTTCCATATCTGATGAGAGAAACTACATTTCAAATCTGATAGGAATCTTTGTCTAGCTGACAGCACATTTCTTTACATCAAAAAAAAAAACCAAACCTAAACTAAAAATAGGAGATTCCCTGATGGCTCAGAGGTAAAGAATCCACCTGCCAATACAGGAGAAACAGTAAGGATCTTCCTTAATCTGGGAAGATCTCACATGCTACGGGTACTATGGGGCCCATGTGCTGTAACCACTGAACCCGAGCTCCGTAACAAGAGAAGGCACGGTAAGGAGCAAGCCGAGCACTGCAGCAAGAGGAGCCCTGGCTCACCAACACTGGAGAAAAGCCTGTGCAGCGATGAAGACCCAGCACAGCCAAAACAAAAAAAAAAAAACTCAGAATAATAAAACGTAAAGCTCCCTTTCGGAGAAGGCAATGGCAACCCACTCCAGTACTCTTGACAGGAAAATCCCATGGGTGGAGGAGCCTGGTAGCCTGGAGTCCAAGGGGGTCGCTAAGAGTCGGACACAACTGAGCGACTTCACTCTCACTTTTACTTTCACGCACTGGAGAAGGAAATGGCAACCCACTCCAGTGTTCTTGCCTGGAGAATCCCAGGAATGGGGGAGCCTGGTGGGCTGCCGTCTATAGGGTCGCACAGAGTCGGACGCGACTGAAGTGACTTAGCAAAGCTTCTTTTGAGCCCATTACCATCTTACCCCAAATCTCTTACCTCAACATTGTATGCTGGTTGTTTATCTATTCTAATGCTGCGGTATCTTACAGCCTACAAAACAGAAATTGTTAATTAAACATTTTTAGGTTGAAAAATACACTTCAAGTTACAAAGTTTAAAACCTTGGCCAAATGTACAAAACAGATTCGAGAAGACATTAATAGATGTAACTGATCTGATTCTCATGTTTGCTAGTGACCTCTACCATTTTAGGGAGATGGCACTCTCTTGAGTATGAATAGTTTCTTTTTCCCCCTTTCTAAAAGAAAAGAGATTAAAAATAAGGTCATATTCACTTTCAAGACCTGAAGAGGTCCATTGTCGTTAGTATTTGAATTATTAGAAATAAACATGGAGAGAGCATTTTGTACAAAAAATACATAGGAAAAAATGTAGTTGTGCTTTATACATAATCACAGGTAAAATCTTCCTCTATTGTTGTCAAATGTCACTAAGTTTGCATTTGTTTAAAAAATTATACTGGAAAAATACTTGCAACAAACATGAAAAGAGATAACACCCTGATTACATCAAGAGTTCTAGAAGCAATGGTATAAAACCACCTACTAGAAAAATACAGCAAAGAATACCAACAAGCAACTGGCAGAGGAAAAAATACACAAGCGGCAAGTGAAGGCATAAAATATGCTCCATCTTGCTACTAACACAAGGAATACAAATGAAAACAATGATAGATATCTGGCTTCCACTTGGGGTATAGAAAGCTGGAAGGAGAGGCGTTCCCACATTACAAATAATAAAAAGCTGGAAAATCTATGAAATCCTAATTTTACCTGAACCCTTCTGACAGCAGAGGTCTTAGTGCAACCAACTAAACAGAAATATGAAGACAGACAGAAGCCTCCAAGGACATGAGTACTGGATTTATCTGAGACAGTGAGCAGGAAGAGGAGGACTCCCATACAGTAGTTAAGAAAATTTCAGCTTAAATTTGTTGCCACTTGCTAATGGCCAAGTGTGGGACAGAGTGAGAACAAAACCCTTGGGAATCAATAAAATGAGGGGCGTTTGCACTCAATGGCATGATCTCCTCCATGGACCTCACTGTGTACTCGGGGAAAGGAAAAGGGACAGGATGGGAGACTAAAGTCAGCCTCCCAGGTGGTGAAGGCTGAAATGTGAAAGAGAAGCGGCTGCTGTGGTCAAGGCAGCACAAGCCGTTATGTACCCTCAGGACACAGATGAAAACCAATCACCTGCTGAATAAAGGCAGGGGAAAAAAAGTCTTTACTCTGAAGACGGGGAGAAGAGATGGTGATCCCACATCATTAGGGGAGACCCCATTACTTGGGGCAGGGCAAGAACCCTGAAAAGCCCGTCCCCCAAACCCAGGGAGCCTCAAAGTTTTCCTCAAACTGAGGCTAAATCAAGAAACACCAACAGCTTAGAGAGGTTTAGAAAACTCAGTTTATCCAAGACATCACTGAGTTATAAACAGCAGAGAATTTATCAATTTACATTTTCTTACTCATTGTCCAAATACAAAAATTACTATTTAGAAAAGTTTATGAACTAAGAAAATTATCTTAAGTCATATTAAATATAATAAAATGACTCATTATTATTATTATTATTACATATTGGTAACACTGCACAATGACAAGAAAACTACACAAAGCCAAACTCTACCTGAGCTCTATATATGTGTTTCCTTAAGGCATTCTTTAGGTCAACAATATCCACATCTGTTCTGACATCCTTGGTTTTGATTCTTTGGCATGACCAGCAAAAATGGAATTCTTCCTTTCTTTCTGTATACATATAAGAACTACTTTAGACAATGTACCAAAGAGTGCTAACACAAATGCTAAGTATCACAATGGACAACGTAACACCGGAACACATTCATGCAGTGTTAATCACAGCAAAGATCCTTACAACCATATTAGAAAAAGATTACACAATGAAATTTAAAAAAATTAAAAATCGTATGTTTTAATTGGAAAGTTTTACCTGATATTTAATGTTCCCTTCCTTACGCATTTTCCTTTTAACCTATTCCAAATCTTTTCTGAAACCTCTCTTATTTTTGTTGTCATGTTCCCACAAAAATGGGGCTTCCCAGGTAGCACAGTGGTGAAGAATCGCCTGCCAATGCAGGAGATGTGGGTTTGATCCCGGGAGTAGGAAACGGCAACCCACTCCAGTATTCTTGCCTGGAGAATACCATGGACAGAGGAGCCGGGCAGGCTACAGTTCACAGGGTCGCAAAAGTCAGACATGACCGAGCATTCAAACCACAGAACATGATTGTTTATTTACCTTTATCATTTTTCTGAAGATCCTTCTGAATACATGTAAACATGCTATGGTTTATATGGTAAAACAAAGTTATACTCTAGAAAAATTAGCTCAAGAAGGATCTCATTAAAAAAAAAAAAGATATCAGGGCTTCCCTGGTAGCTCAGTGGTAAAGAATCCACCTGCAGGAGACAATGATTCTATCACATGTCACAGAGCAAGGAAGCCCCTGCACCACAAATAACGAGCCTGTCCAGAGCGCGGGAGCCGCAACTCCCGAGTCCATGTGCCACAACTAACTGATGCCTGCACACCCTAGAGCCAGTGCTCTGTAACAAGAGAAGCCACTGTAAAGAGAAACCCACACATTGCAACTAGACAACAGCCCTTGCTTGCTGCAACGAGAGAAGAGCCCACGCAGCAACAAAGATCCAGCACAGCCAAAAGTAAATAAAATGAATAAAATAAACATTTTTAAAAAGACAAGCTATCTTATTAATAATGGTCTATACTATACCAAGGATGAACAAGATAAACTAAAATTTAGATTAGAATGTATTACTCAAACTACATATCATGTATTTTCCATTTTAAAAATTTTACCCTCTTTTTCCCAGAATCTTTCTTTTCCTTTTGTCAGGAAAAATAAAACATATTTGAACATCTTGATCATTAATTCAAATTATTTCTGTACACATGTAAAAATACTTTCATTGTGAACCAAAGCTAATTATAAAATTATGAATATTATACCAGAAAAAAATGAGAAAATTCTTTCTGTAAGATGTACAGGTTACATTTGACACAGCAAGCAATCACAAAAATCAGATTATATGTAATGGTGATATTAAGGAAGAACCAGAGAAAATTAAAACTTTTTTTTAGCTCAGCTTACAAAATTTTACCTGATCTCTATAAATGTGTTTTCTTAAGGTACTCCTGTCATGTTCAATGTCCTTCCTGGAATCTCTTTCTTTCTTTTGCGTTTTTTCCTCAAAGTACAAATCCTCTGAATATCTTCATCTTTTTAATTTCCTTCCACATATATTTAGATCAAAATTAAACAAATCTCAACATGAATGATGTACTTTACTAAATCCAAATAAATTCAAGAAGAGTCGGACTTAAAACACATTAAAAATAGTTATATACAATAGGAAACCTCACCTACTGTTGGAGTGGGTATACATTAGTAAATATTTTGGAAAGCTTAGTAGATCATTACTTAGTTGTCATTACTTAGTAGAGTTCAACACGTACAGTTCTTATGACCTAGAATTCTCTCAGGCATATATCCTAGGCTAGAGGAACTCTTGAACATGTGCACCAAGAATCAATAAGAAAATGTTCATAGTGCTCATAACAGAAATGCTCATAATTAAAAACCAAACAATCCATCAAAAACAAAAAGAAACCCAAATACCCATCAATAGTTAACTGGATAAAAAGTATAACTGTGAAACAATGAAATATATGCACCAGCAAAAAAGCAAGTCACAGAAGATTACAAATACCATGAACTACAAAAAGTTCATTAACAGGCAAACTTATTGGGAGGGAAAATAACATATTGGTAGGTAGTAAAACTATAATGAAAAACAAGAAAATAATTAAAACAAATTCCAACACAGACGTTACCTATCATGGATAAGAGGAAGAAAAAGGGACACGGTTTGGAAATGACACAAAGCATGATGTTCAAAAGTTCGGAATGCTCTATTTCTTAACATATATTCACCATTTTACTCTTTCAAAAACTGTACACAAATCCTTTGTCAACACATATACACACAGTTCAGAAGAAACAACTTCATAAATGACAATATTAGAAAAGAGTATAAAATATAGATAACTTTTAATTGGGAAGGTCTTACCTGATTTCCATAAGTATGCCTTCCTAAGGCATTTCTCATTTTAACAAATTTCAAATTTTTCCTAGAATCTCTGAATTTTTCTTTGCTCTGATGTTCAGTCAAAATAGAACTAATAGTAACATCTTCATCATGATTTTTCATTTCTTTCTGCATGTTTGTAAGAATACTTTAGTTAGAGCACAGATTAAGTAAAGCCTCAACACAACCAATGCAAGTCAAAACAAAAATCTCACTCCAGGTTTTATAAAACATATACATAAAATTAAACAGAGTATTATGCATTATATTACATTTTAGCTATACTATGATGAAGCAGAAAAATACAGATATTTAGTTCTCAAAGTGTTTGTGCATATATTTCATTTGGGTATTTTGTTAACTTAATCTTTCTTGGAATCTCTGCTTTTTAAAAGTTGCCATATGCTTAATCAAAGCAGATTTGGTTATCTTCATTATTTTCCAAGTATTTGTGAAATACGCTGGATAGCGAATAGTTTTCTCATTATTTAGGCATATCAAATTAAACATCTCAGAAAATCTCTGTATAGGCAATAGATATGATAACACTGTGCTCAGTCACTTCGGTCGTGTCTGGATTCTTTGCGACCCTGTGGACTGTGGCCCACAGGCTCCTTTATCGATGGAGATTCTCTAGGCAAAAATACTGGGTTGGGCTGCCACTCCCCTCCTTCAGGGGATCTTCTTCCCTCAGGGACTGAACCCACAAACATGTCTTTTGCATTGGCAGGCAGGTTCTTTACCAGTAGCGCCACCTGGGAAGTCCTATAATAATCAATATTATTATATTGTGTGTGTGTGTTAGTTGCTCAGTAGAGTTCAACCCTGTGATCCCATGGACTGTGCCCACCAGACTCTTATCTATATCCATGGAATCCTCCAGGCAAGAAGACTGAAGTGGGAGGCCACTCCCTTCTGTAGGGGATTTTCTCAACCATTAAACAAGATAAAAGTATTGCAAACTATATTATTTATTCTTTATACTAAGAAACTTATTTAAAAAATAGAAATTGCTACCTGAATTTGATAATACATTCTTCTGAGTTCTAAAAAGAACAAGATATTTACAGATGTATTCTTTTTACTTTTTAAAATTGAGATATAGCTGATGTACAATATAAGTTATAAGTGTACAACATTGTGACTCACAATTTTTAAAGGTTATACTCAACTTATAGTTATTATAAAATACTGGCTATATTCCCTGTGTTGTACGATACATCCTTGCAGCTTACTTCACACGTAATGGTGTGTACCTCTTATTCCCTGACCCCTATACTGCACTCTCCTGCCATCACCATTCCCTCTCTGCACTGGGAACCACTAGTTTGTTCTCCATATCTGTGAGTCCATTTCATTTTTGTATTATTCACTAGTTTGCTTTATCTTTTAGATTCCAAATATAAATTATACTGCATTTGTCTTTCTCTGATTTACTTTACTAGTGTAACACCCTCCAAGTCCATCTGTGTGTGCGAAGTCACTTCAGTTGTGGCTGACTCTTTGCCACCTTATGGACTGTAGCCTGCCAGGCTCTTCTGTCCCTGGGATTCTCCAGGCAAGAATACTGGAGTGGGTTGCCATGTCTTCCTCCAGGGGATCTTCTCAACCCAGGGATCAAACCCACAACTCTTGTATCTCCTGCTTTGGCAGGTGGGTTCTTTACCACTAGCACAACCTGGGAATCCAACTCCATCAATGTTATAAATGGCAAACTTTCATTTTTTAACCAAGTAGTATTTCACTATATATGTGTATAAATACACACACATATATAATATATATATATATATCTCCCATCTTCTTAATCCATTCATTTGTTGATGAACACTTACGTTGCTTTCACATCATGGCAGTTTCTTTTTTTCCCTAATATGTACCCAGGAATGAAAACTACTTAGTCAAATGGTAGTTTCAGTTTTAGTTTTTCTGAGAAACCGCCATACTATCTTCTACAGTGGGTGTACCAATTTATATTCTTACCAACAACTATATTTTGAAAAAACCAGAAACAACTGCAAAAATATTTTAAACTCTTGGAATATGTTATTTACTCTCTCCATATATGATTTTGTAAGGTACTATTTAGTTGCGGAAGTTTCAAATTGTTCCTATAATTCTCAAGGAAAAAATGACAGATGCAGTAAAAACAAATTTTAATTTCTTTTTAATCACATTAAAAAATAGTTTAGACTGTTTTAGTTGCTTCTGTTATTTGAAAAGTTTTAGTTGAGAGCCACATATACACTTTCTGAAGGTACTTTTATTGCTTCAGGTTCAGAGTCCTTCATGTTTTTGTTTTCTATATTTAATCAAACTAGAAGTCCCTTATGCCACTGAAGAAAACCTGATCTATATGCAGTAAAATACCTGAATTTAGACCATATATTTAGATCAATACACATATTGCCGACTCCTTTGTAAGACACATATTATATTCAACATATAGAGTTGTTTTATGTAATTATCATGTCTTGAGAAAACACTATGTATTAGAAACTGAATTTCTAAATGTATATACGTATTACTTCAATAAGAGCTTCAAAACAGACAAAGGACAGTATCTACATTCAAATTATAGACTTAGTATGTTCAAATTATAGACTTAAAATCAGATTTGGGTTCCAATACCAGCTCCGTGATGCCAAAATCAGTGTTTATCCACCAAAAAACACCTCTCCTACAATTCTGAGAGAAAAATCAGAAATATAGAAAATTTTTGTTCTTTTAGATGACAAAATGTTACCTGTGTTCTGCACATGGTCTCTTTTAAGGTACCTTTCATTTCAAGAAATCCCATATTTTCCTGGAAATCATTGCTTTTTTCTTGACTGCTATGGATCTTCCAAGGAGAATTGTTTTGGGGAATCTTCATCATTATAAATTTCTTTCTGTATGGATGTAAAAATGGTTTGGGCAACCAATGAAGTATAATTTCAACATTATATACTCTATGTGATATCCAATTTTATAATTGCAAAATATTTTAGAGGTCAGTAGAAAAAATGCACCTAAATTGAAGTTTATTAAACAATAGTAAATTCCTTGAAGGGAAAAAAATCATTACAACAAAGGTCCTGAATAAACTAGCAGTAAAAATGTATCTCAAGAAAAGCTAATGTTTTGTTAGTCTAGTAACAGGCAACTCTTTTTATAAATAATCACAAAAATATTTTATTTAATCCCTTACCAAGTTACAATCTATTTCAAAATTTTCTGATTATAGATTATTTCTGATTATTTTTCAGCTTTTTACTAATAAGACTTATTTGCAAATCTATCACACAAAGAAAACAGAATAGTTGAACTCACAGCTCTTATTTACTTGAATATTAATAAACAATTATCTTCACCAAACTCTATCTCAAACACATTTCTCTTGCTAAAAAATCTAAACTGATATTATAACTACCTACTACTAATAATTTTTTAAAAAGTTGCATGTGTACTTATATATATAATTCTAGAAGTTCAGTAACATAAAGAATTGAGAATAAAGATGAATTCAAGTACTTATGCAAGGATATTCAGAGACTGACTATCTTTACACAGTGACTGGAGAATCACTGTCCTCCTAGGGAGCAATTATGAAATAGCCAAAATGTGCTAAGGCCTGTGGTGTGATCTCTGGTTCCCTTTCATTTGTTCTGGGCTTCCTATATGGATGTGAGGGTACTTTGGCAGCCTGCAATCCTGCCCCCAGAGAACAATCGCTAAGAGTAGCTGATTACATTTCTTCAGTTACTCAGGAAAGTGAAATGGAAAACCAAGAAAAATGAAGACTTTCCTTCTTTCTTGCTCCTAGAATCAAGGTAAGTATTAGTCTGAATGTATAATTTCCATTAAGGACAACTGTAATGGGTATAAACTGAGTTTTTGGCTTCAAATTTCACACTGTTGATAACGAGGACAGATCCTCAGGCTCAGATCAAAGAATGTCTAAAATGCAGGATGCATTAACCACAATTAGATTCCAGTTACCTAGAATACATATGCAAAAGAACATACCATTATTGTTAGCAACTAGGGAAGAACATACTGTTTTCAAAGTATATTTAAACATCCATTTCAGATGCTATATACTGATCTGTGTATTCAAATGTATAATTAAAGTATCTTATTTAAGTTAAATAGTTAAAAATCAGAACCTGATAAACTATGACATTTTAAATGACACCAAATGTGAAACTTTAGAAAATAATTTATTTTCTATAGTGCTTGCTAAACATCAACACATAATTATCTCCAAGCCACTAATATGTTCTCCAAAGGGCTACCCTTGTGAAAAATATGGGCATTATTTATCTACAAATATTCCTTATTCTTTATTTTATGAATATTTTAATGCCAGCTATACACTAGGCACTGTGTTAGGTATCTGTCTCCTATATGATCTGAGAAAAGACGGCCATGTCTAATTTTCTTCATATAGTATAATGCATTTCCCAAACAGATGAGCAAAAGCTTAACAATTCAGTAAATTATTTTACTAAGAGGGTAAAACTGGCAATGATAGCTGCCTTGGGTTCTGATTCGCATACTTAGCTTTGTTTTCTATTTTAAAACAGGTATGGCTATGATTTGATCCCCAACAGATAAGGCTTTTCTTTGACTAAGCCATACAAGTTGTCATACAACTTCAGTGAATTGACAAGACCGGATGGATAGCCAGAGAGGTCAAGTAATCAGAACAAGCACCTTTTAAGTGCCCTGTGCTCTACCTGGCTTTTGTTTTTGTTTGCCACATCCTGTGGCTTGTGGGATCTTAGTTCCCTGGCCAGGGAATGAACCCAGGTCCCCTGGAAGTGCTGAGTCCTCAACCACTAGACCACCAGGGAATTCCCAGTGTTCTACAGGGTTTTTAACTAGTACATATCCTCAGATTCTTAAGCTGGATCTCATAACCCAAGAATGATTACTAGTGTATGGTAATCTTTACAACATTAACTATTTTTAACTACCCAGAAAGAGACCAGGTAAGTATCAAGGAAAGCTATTAATACTCAAAATAAGAAAAGGGGAGACTCAAGGAGAGCAGTCTTAAAATTTTTAAGTGCTTGCTCTTACATTTGTGGTCTGATATGGTAGTTGTGAGATCATGGGAAAATTATTAAACTCAATTATACTTCACTAACCATAAAATAGGGCCATAATACATACCACATAGGAACATATGGTTTAAAATAAGACTAAGTGTAAAAAGTGCTTAGTATAGTGCCTGGCACATAGTAATCAATAAATAATAGCCTAGAGTAACAGTTATAATAATTTTCATAACAACCAAAGTAAGGTAAGTATTGGTTTTTACATATAAAGGAAGAAATTCCATCACAGAATAAATGACTTTACTATTGTTAAAGAATAAGTTACAAATCTAGGCCAACAATTAGTTGATCTGGAACAAAAAGTGTATATTTTTTTTCAATTATTACTGCTGTATTTCCATAAGAGCTTTCTGTAGTTCATCTTATTTCTTAGGCTGAAAATCAAAAGAAATTTTGAATATTCCTAAGTATCCTCTCCTTTTGTGAATCTTCCTTGGGCCAAACAACTGAGATTCATTAGTCACTGACTCTTCTGTATCTCTACACCTTGCACGTGATTTTACCAATGCACAATACACACCAAACTGTAATTAACAGTTTCCACATTCTGTTTTTGCAGTGTTTGTTTTCACAGTCTGGCAGGTGGTCTTTTTCATTTTCCACAGTGCACAGAAGAAAGCCTGGTAAGCAAAAGTCTTCAATCGCTATCTATAAACTTGAACTAAATAATTCCTGATTCTGTTACTAAGTGACTTTTCAGAAAGTTAAGGAGATTAAACAAAACTATTTCTTCTAAACAACTGCTTAATTGTTACTTTTAACTCAGTCATTTTATATGGCAACCCTTCTTAGAGGACACTTCAGAATCCATCTAATGAGGACTGTATTACATTTTATGTCAAAGAGGTTATGAATGGTTATGAACTAACTCTCAGCTGTCTACTCCAGAGTTTATAAAAATGTATGCTAAAACAAATATAAGTTAGAGACTGTCTTTAAATTTGCTTGATACACTTGCTGCCCTCTAGTACTTCAGCAGTTGAATGTGACTGTAGTCAGACTACTGCAAAGCAAGATGATAGAGAAAGCACATTATTACATTTTTTCATTTCTTTCCATAGAGAAAGGGGAATTTAGACACTTGTTCCAATTTAAGAATGGTTCTCATTCTGTTGACAGTTAACACTACCTTTAAACCATTTAGATACATCAGATAGGATGCTTTTAGCTCCAATTAACAGAAAACCAATTCAAAATAACGTAAACAGCATGGAAATTCCTACGTCACAGAATGGCAATGTGGTCCAGTGCTAAGTCAGGCTTCAGGGCTGACTAATCCAGCACCTCAAGTATTTCTCTAGGAGTCTACATTCTGTCTAAACTCTGCTGACTACAGGATTGGTTTCATCCTAAGGCTTCTTCTTCTCATGGTCAAAGAATGGCATTTTTCCACTTCACATCTAACAGACGCCAGGCTGCCAGAGGCTTTTTTCAGAATGAAAAGAAACTTCCCAGAAGCTCTTACATACCTCTCTGTATGTCCCATGAATTAGAACTGGTTGACATGCCCATTCCTAGACCAATCACTGTCAAGGACAATGAGATTATCCACAGTCCAAGCAGATCCATCCTCTGAACTAAGGTTAAATTTCCAATCCACACTGCTGCTACTCAGTAGGGAAAGGTAATTACAGAATGATATATTACATCTACTCTTGGAATACTCAAGGGTCATTCATAATTTCTCTATTAATCCAACAAATATAGATATAAAATGAGGATTCATGTGCCAGGCTCATGCAAAATGATTCAGATATAACTATGGAAAAGACAGACATCATTTTTGAGGACACAGTGCTTTTGGTTTATTAACAGATGGGGGAAAAGACATTAACCAGGTAACCAGCCAATTAATTAATTAATTACAAATGTGATGAGTACTATAAAGCAAAATAATGATATCAGAACATATTATAGGTGGACCTAACTATCGTAATAAGAAGGCCAGGGAGGCTTTCTTGAAGAGGCAACATTATAACTGCAAACTGAATGACGAGCAGAAAGTAGGCAAGCACAGGGACTGAGAGAGTAGTGAGTAGAGAGGAGCTTTTAGGAAGAGAAAATAGCTTTGCAGAAGATACTGAGGTAGGAAGCAGCTTAACCTGTTTAAGAAATTGGGAGAAGGCAGTTACAGTCTAACAAGCATAGGAAAAAGTAGAGCAGGTTATAGCTGCAAAGGTAGGAGTGACAGGAACCCTGTGGGAACTTAAAGCCATGTTAGAGGTTTACAACTTTATCCTATGGCAATAGGAAGACAGTGGAGAATTTTAAGTGGGAAAGTGACAGCATCAGAACTATTTTAGGAAGAGCATTTTAGCTGTTCCCTCTGAATGAAGCTGAGTGAACTAGAGCAAGAAAAGGTAAGAGTTATTAGGAAATCAGCAAGAGTAGCAGCAAAGAAGCAGAACAACAGGGAGTGTAAAAGGAGTTGATTCCAGCACAGGGACAGGAGGATGAACTGAACATGACGTTAGTACAGCAGAGAAGTAGTTTACTCAAGACGTATTCAGAATAAAATCAATAGGGTTTGGTAGCTGACAAGATGTGGGGAATAAAGGAAAGGAAGGTTTCAAGTATGATTCCCAAGTTTCTAATATAAATTATTAAATAAAAGGTTGTATGCTGTCTATTGAAATAGGAAACACTAAAGGAGCTAATTTTCCCCAGAAGACCAAGATTCAATTTTTAGACATACTGCAGGTTCTCTTCCATCCTGAGTGAACCTTCTAAAATTTTCTGTGCTTACTTTCAAAACAATTCTTCTAGGGTTATTTCCATTCAGACAACTTAAGGAGTGGTTTGTGTACCAATTGGGGAGATGCTGGTAGAGGAAGAGGACAGGAAAATATTTCTGAATTCTTAGAAACAGCTTTCTCTTTTCCAGTGGGAGAATACGTGAAGAATTCTCACATGATACTATAGCCCACTGATGTTTTATTTATACTGATTCAAAATGCTTAATATTATTTTATAATAAACACCACCAAAGCACTGAAAACAAAAGTAGAGACTCTGGATAAGACAAATTTTAAATGTAGTAAGCAAGCTCCTTTTAGCTTTATCAGAAGTATTTTCAAATATTTAAATAATTCAGAGTAATTGCCTTAAAAATATCATTTTAATTCTAATATTTTCAAAACTCAGAACATAATTTGATTTTATATATTCACTATATCAATTTTATAAAATAAACATTTTAAAATACTTAAAAAAAAACTTACCTCTAAAAGAAAATCTTCTAGATACTGAATTGGATAGAACGGAGCCTTAAAATCATCTTTTTCTTGTTCAGCCTTGATTCTTGCATTACTGGCAATCACATGAGTTATTCCTGTTGGTGAATTTTTTGGTAAAATAACATTTGCTTTTCCAGCCTCCAAAACTCTAAAATGTAAACAGTATAGAAAAGTGTATTAAAAAGAAAATATTAAGCCAAATTATGCAAATCAATTACTTCCCAGGAGTAGGTGCAGAACTTTCTGAAAGGAATTAACTTCTTTGGTCTATTTGAGTACCATGAAGAATAATTATTGCACTGACTCCCTGAACTGTTAAGTTTTTCAGAACAGATGCTTAAGAAATCATGCTATCTTCTCTATTTATCCATTTCTTGATATGGGGAAAGTTTTTAAGAATCAAGAATACTAAGTTTATTTCCTAAGTAAAAGTCACCCCTATAAGCCAAAAAGGAAGAAGTCTAAAAGAGTATTTTACCTCAAAAGCAACATACCTCCAAAAAACCATTCTGAACCACAGACAATGGAACTAAAGTTGCCAACCTTCTTCTAAAAATTTACCTTTTGAAAAAGTTTAACTTTGATCTATATTAAGAAATACATTTTACATTTAGGCTCAAAAGACAGACACATACCCAAAAGTTTCATTAAAGTTCATTACTGCTGAGGATTTAGAAAGCTACAAAGAACACTGCTACGACTTTACAATAACAAAAAGTCAAATAATCCACAAAAGCATAACTTTTCATGAACTCAGAGAACTGAGATAATAAGCCAATTAAGAAACTGAATTTCCAAAGGAGCACTCAGCACCTTTGTGAAGAGACTGGATGCCCAAACTATTTTACTTTTGCCAGAGCATAGGACAGAAGCCGCCACAATAAATGCAAATAAGAGTCTGGTAATATTTAAATAAATTTAAAGGCCAAGTGTAGGTAGTACGGCAGTTTAGAATAACTGAGAATCCCTGACACATGAAAGGATGTCCCCTCATTTGCAAGCTCTTTGCCCTCAGCTTCTATTAAGGATTCCTGAAGAAGATTAGGAGCAAGTAACAGCAGGAATCCCCGATGGTAGTGAAGGTGGGCCAGTGGGGACTGCCTGACAACAAGAAACAGACATAAAACCAGAACCACTTCCCTGGCTCCATCTCTCTTATGAAGCAGAAGCCTGAAGCCATCTGGGTAAGATAAAGTTTTTTGACTTCAGAAACCAGGAAAAGATGCACTGGTTTTTGGAAGAGTGGAAGTTAAAACACATCTGCCTTTGGGGAAGGGGTAGGAAAGCCTCCTGCGATGCAGCCCAAAGAGACTGGACACAGGATAGAAGCAAAAGCCACCTGTCCCTGGAGAGGGGGCAGGAATGCCACTTGGGCCTAGGTCCCTGCACTTATACAAAGCAGACACCTAAAGCTGTGGGAGATGTGGAATTTTTCTTTTATTGCCTACCATACAAGGGAGAATTTGGCTGTCATGGCTTCATTGAGACAGAAACAATAGGTGTTAACTCAACATGAGACCAAGAAGAATGCTTAAGACTAAAGCTTATCCAATGGACAAAAACACACCAACCCTTATCCTCCAGCCAAGAAATGAGTAAGAAGCAACAGGGGAAGGATACACATAATTAAATGTGTAAAAGCACAAGCAAACATTTTTGGATGATGTAAAATTTAGAGATCTTGATTGTAGTATGGTAACACAGGAGCATAAATTTGTCCAAACTCATCAAAATGTACACTAAAAATTTTGCATTTTACAGTCTATACATTACACTTCAGTAAAAATAACGAAAAGCCCTCAGACTACCCCCTTCCTGCAAAAAGTCACTGAAGTCTTGAAACACACTTTACTAAATAAGAAGTCTTAAAATATGATGCAAAATATAAAAAGAAATGAAATGAAGAGAGAAACAGTATGAACCATGAAGACATTACATAAACTTATAAAAAAACCCTTTGTGTAATGTAATACTTCATTTACAAAAATCTGTTAAGTGCTTCACAACTGAAAACAAATATCTCCTAATTAAAAAAATTTTTTTACTTGAGTTGGCCTAGAAATAACAGAGAAAATAAAACAGAGACCCTGAGAATAATGCAATGCTATAAAGTAGATTCTGTTCCATTAGACACATAATACTTAAACGAGCAGACCAGGCAATCAACAAGTAAATCACCATGGTTCTTTTTGGAATTAACGAGTAACTGCAAAGAAATACAAAAAAATAACTACAAAGAAATGCAAAAGGTATATAGACCTAACAGAAGTAGAAGATATTAAGAAGAGCTGGCAGGAATACACAGAAACTATACAATAAATGGTATTAATAACTGTGGGGCCCTAAATGGGAAACCTCAGAGGGAAAAAAAAGGGGGAGGCCAGTTTGACAGTTGGAAGCAGTTGGAAACTAAGATGTTGCCTGGCAGAAGTGATAGGGGTGGGGTCTATGTTTGTCAAAGTTTTTGATTGGCTCTCTTGATTTCCATGCAAATGAGGATTTGACCTTTAACATGATTGGTGTGACTGAAGGCACATAATGATTTGACCTTTAATGTGATTGGTGCAGCTATGGAAAGTCCCTCCTAAACCACCCCCTGCTTGCCTATATAAGCTGGGTGTTTGCAGCAATAAAGTGGAACTGCTTCCACGGAACCCTTGTCGCGCCTGACTGTCTCTCGCTCGCCGAGGGGCTGGGTTGGTGGACAGCAAGCTCACCTCTCCTCGGGACCCTTCGGCTTTGCTGAGGAAGTTCCACTGCCTCCACTCTTTCTGCGGAGCGCCCCAGCAAATAACCCAGATAATCACGATGCTGTGATTACTCACCTAGAGCCAAACATCCTAGAGTGTAAAGTCAAGTGGGCCTTAGGAAACATTACTATGAACAAAGCTAGTGGAGGTGATGGAATTCGAGCTAAGCTATTTCAAATCCTAAATGATGATGCTGTGAAAGTGCTCAATATGTCAGCAAATTTGAAAAACTCAGCAGTGGCCACAGGACCAGAAAAGCTTTTCATTTCAACTACAAAGAATGTTCAAACTGCCACATAGTTGTACTCATTTCACATGCTAGCAAAGTTATGCTCAAAATTCTCCAAGCTAGGCTTTAGTAGTACTTGAACCAAGTACTTGAACTTCCAGATGTACAAGCTGGATTTAGAAAAGATAGAGGAGTAAGAAAAAAAACTACCAACATCAGTTGAATCATAGAAAAAGAGAATTCCAGAAAAACATCTATCTTTGATTCATTGACTATGCTAAAGCCTTTGACTGTATAGATCACAACAAACTGTGGAAAATTCTTAAAGAGATGGGAATACCAGGCCACCTTACCAGCCTCCTGAGAAATCTGTATGCAGGTAAGAAGCAATAGTTAGAACCAGACATGGAACAACAGATTCGTTCAAACTGGGAAGAGAGTACTTCAAGGCTATATATTATCACCCTACTTATTTAACTTATATGCAGAGTACATCATGAGTAATGCCAGGCTGGATGAAGCTCAAGCTGGAATCAAGATTGCTGGGAGAAATATCAATAACCTCAGATATGCAGATGACACCACCCTAATGGCAGAAAGTAAAGAGGAACTAAACAGTCTCCTGATGAAGGTGAAAAATGAGAGTGAAAAAGCTGGCTTAAAACTCAACATTCAAAAAATGAAGATCATGGCACGTGGTCCCATCACTTCTTGGCAAATAAACAATGAGAATGGAAATAACAACAGACTATTTCCTTGGGCTGCAAAATCACTGCAGACAGTGATTATAGCCATGAAACTAAAAGACGATTGCTCCTTGGAAGAAAAGCTATGACAAACCTAGATAGCATATTAAAAAGCAGAGACATCACTTTGCTGACAAAGGTCCATCTTGTCACAGCTGTTTTTTCCAGCAGCCACGTAAGGATTTGAGAGGTGATTCATAAAGAAAGATGAATGCCAAAGAAATGATGCTTTCGAACTGTGGTGTTAGAGAAGACTCTTGAGAGTCCCTTGGACTGCAGGGAGATCAAACCAGTCAATCCTATAGGAAATCAATCCTGAATATTCATTAGAAGGACTGATTCTGAAGCGCCAATACTTTGGCCACCTGATGTGAAGAGCCAACTCATTGGAAAAGACTGAGGGCAGGAGAAGGGGACGACAAAGGCTGAGATGGTTGGATGGCATCACCAACTTAATGCATATGAGTTTGAAGAGCAAACTCTAGGACAAGGAAGGCTGGCCTGCTGTAGTCCATGTGGTCCCAGAGTCAGACACAACTGAGCAACTAAACAGCAGTAATTAAAAAAAAAAAAAAAATTGTTTTCACATTCACTGCTTTAGCTTTTATGAGATCTCACCTTACAAGAGAGTCACTTCGCTTATCAGCTCTAACAAGGAGGACAACCTTCCATCTATGGAAGGCTCCAGGAGCGCCAGTGCGTTTCAGTTCTTCTCGCCATCTTTTAGGTGCAGATTGCATTTGAGGTGAATAATGGGAGTCTTTTTCAATTTTATATCCCCATTCATAAGTTGTTTCATCAAGCCATCTGCCACTTTGGGCACTATGAATTATGTAGTCCTTAGTTAGTACCCACTTTCCTAGAAAGCAAATGAACTGTCACAAAAGAATTTTGGTTCTGATAAATGGGAAAAATAAAGACCAAATAACAAATAAAATTTGCTCTGCTTCAACATGCCTTTTTCTACACTGCCAATGTTATCTTTGAATTATGTTTTCCTACATTTTCTGATATGAAAGACCTACAACATCACTGAACATTGTATGTGATCTTTCTTATGATAAATAATTATAATTCTGTTACTGTGTAAAATATAAAGTGAAGGATTAATAAAATATATTGAATTATGACTATTATTGCTTACCAATTTGAATGAGGTTCATATTCTTTCTCCCATGCTAAAAGTTTTTACAATAATGTTTACAGCATTTTTATACTTTATGAAATAATGAATTTTCAAGGATATTTAAAAACATTCTGTAGTTTATTTATCTAGGCATCAATGATCTTTTTAAACAGCAGATAAAATACCTGTTTTCATCTGTGGAGATAATAATGTTTTTCTGGTAAATTACTAAAAAAATCCCAGTAAATTCACCTGAGTCATATATTGAAGGGAGGAAAAAAAAAGCAAGTGGACTAATGATACACCAAATCAATCACAGTAGAGCAAACTATAAAAGGAACATCAATGGTGACAAGCAGAGAGGAGATTAACCCCTAATAAAGGTTCAGAAAATTTAAAATCTTAGTAAAACAGAATGATTAATGCTTCACAGGATGGATGGGAGGGGAAGCGAGCAAGAGAATAAAAACAGAAACTCTTCCATGATAGATCAAAGGAAAGAAACTTGACTGAGAATAGCTGAGGCTTCAACAAAAGCTTTTTTTGAAAGGCATTTTGTACCAAACCTTTCTGTTAAAAATATTTTTTTCTTATATAAAGCACTTACACTAGGTGAAGTAAATATTTCTGCCTCTTCAATACCTTTTTCAAGTGTTATTCAGAAAATCAAAGCAAAACTAATACATCAAATATTTTCAGAAAAATATCAGAAAGAACCACATTTATATTTGATACAGTAAACCAACTATCTTTCAAGAGATTAAAGCATTTTTTCTTCACTACGAGGATTTTTTATTTCAAAAGTGAAAGGAATGTAGTTAACTCACCTGCTGCACAAGCTGCTAAAAATTTCTCACTCTTACATAGGCGTTCAGCTATTAGATGTGTACAATTTTTGTATTTCTGCAAAGAAAAATCCACACGAAAAATGTTATTAAGGTAAGATGTCCTTTTTAACATATTCTGTCTATCCTTACAATTCAAGGGGGCATTTTATCATTTTTAGGCCAGTACTTTAATTTTAGTTATTCTTCAACTACACCTTGAACTGTACTCACCTCACTCTTGATAAAAGTGCAATCCAGTTTTAAAAGCAATTTGCCTAGAGCTTCTTTTTCTTCTACCTTAAATCCTGTCATCTGGATAATATGTTTTGGGGCACCATCTTCCATCTAACATATAAAGATGACAACATATGTTAAACATGTTATTCATACAGTTGACAATATTTTTTAACTATGAGTGATAAAAATAAAAACTACTTAAGGTATAAGGCTTAACTGTAAATACCAATGTTCAAACGCTAATGTGCAACAGAAATTAGTTTTAAATGTGACCTTATCAAAATGTGGCTGTAAATAAAATGATTTGTTTTATGGTTTTAACAATGAAAGATTTACCTGCCACTAGAACACACTGATGAGCATAATTCTTCAGAAAAAGACAAATACTTTTAAAATTTCATCATAATAGTAGATTCATTTTAAACTATTGTTTTTGCTAAGACAGAAAAGGCATGGACCTAACAGAAGCAGAAGATATTAAGAAGAGGTGGCAAGAACATGCAGAACTGTACAAAAAGATCTTAATGACCTGGATAACCACGATGGTATGATCACTCACCTAGAGCCAGACATCTTAGGGTGTGAAGTCAAGTGGGCCTTCGGAAGGATTACAGCAAAGCTAGTGGAGGTGATGGAATTCCAGGTAAGCTATTTCAAATCCTAAAATATGATGCTGTGGAAGTGCTACACTCAATTTGCCAGCAAATCTGGAAAACTCAGCAGTGGCCATAGGACTGGAAAAGGTCAGTTTTCATTCCAGTCCCAAAGAAGAGCAATGCCAAAGAATGTTCAAACTACCACACAACTGTACTCATTTCACATGCTAGAAAGGTTATGCTCAAAATCCTTCAAGCTAGGATCCAACAATATGTAAACGGAGAGTTGCCAGATGTACAAGCTGGATTTAGAAAAGGCAGAGGAACCAGAGATCAAATCGCAAACATCCACTGGATCATAGAAAAAGTAGAATTCCAGAAAAACATCTACCAGCTACTTCTGCTTTACTGACTCCGCCAAAGCCTTTGACTGTGTGGACCACAACAAACTGTGGAAAATTCTTAAAGAGACGGGAATATCAGATCACCTATCTGCTCCTGAGAAACCTGTATGCAGGTCAGGAACCAACAGTTAGAACCAGAAATGGAACAACCAACTGGTTCAAAATTGGGAAAGGAGTATATCAAGGCTATGTGTTGTCACCCTGCTTATTTAACTTATATGCAGAGTACATCGTTCAAAATGATCCAGCCCATGCCGGGCTGGATGAAACACAGCTGGAATGAAGATTGCTGGGAGAAATATCAATAACCTCAGATATGCACATGACACCATCTGAATAGCAGATAGCAGAGAAAAACTAAAGAGCCTCTTGATAAAGGTAAAAGCGGAGAGTAAAAACGCTGGCTTAAAACTCAACATTCAAAAACGAAGATCATGGCATCCGGTCCCATAACGTCATGGTAAACAGAAAGTGAAAACCAGGAAACAGTGACAGACTTTATTTTCTTGGACTCTAAACTTACTGTGGATGGTGACTACAGCCACAAAATTAAAGACACTTGCTCCTTGGAAGAAAAGCTTTGAGAAAACCTAGACAGCATATTAAAAAGCAGACACATCATTTGGCAGACAAAGGCCAAAACAGTCAAACCTATGGCTTTTTCAGTAGTCATGTATGGATATGAGAGTTGGACCATAAAAAGGCTGAGCGCCGAAGAATTAATGCTTTTGAACTGTGGTGTTGAAGACTCTTGAGAGTCCCTTGGACTGCAAGGAGATCCAACCAGTCCATTCTGAAGGAGATCAGCCCTGAATATTCATTGGAAGGACTGATGCTGAAGCTGCAATACTTTGGTCACCTGATGTGAAGACCTGATTCATTGGAAAAGACCTTGATGCTGGGAAAGATTGAGGGCAGGACGAGAAGGGGTCGACAGTGGATGGGATGGCTGAAAAGCATCACTTACTCAATGGACAAGAGTTTAGCCAACTCCAGGAGGTACTGAGGAGAAGCCTGGCATGCTGCCATCCATGGAGTCACTAACAGCTAGACAAGACTGAGCAACTGAAGAATGACTGGACACTTGTGGACAATGACACACAGATCTCATACCAATTTTCAGTGTTTGTGGACAGATACTGAACAGTATGTATAAATAAGTCAATGGAGAACTTAAACTTATGGTACCACAGTATTTACATCAAATATTATAGTAGGTATAGGGGAACGTGTGCTTCCCAGGTGGCACAGTGGTTAAAGAAACTACCTGCTGATGCAAGAGACATCAGTTTAATCCCTGAGTCAAGAAGATCCCCAGGAGGAGGAAATGGCAACCCACTCCAGTATTCTTGCCTGGAACATTCCATGGACAGGAGTCCCAGGGGCTACAGTCCATGCAAAGAGTTGGACATGACTGAGCCACTGAGCACATACACACATACTAAATTATTCCTAACTAGGTTTCTTAACTGTGTACATGTTACTTTCATCATCTACAAAGTAGACTGAACAAAATTACAGAGTTTCAAATTTATTTTGATGGAGTCATTAGGTAGGTAGGTAGGTGAAGTCACTCAGTCATGTCCGACTCTTTGCAACCCTGTGGACGGTAACCTACTAGGCTTCTCTGCCCATGGGATTCTCCAGGCAAGAATACTGGAGTGGATTGCCATTTCCTTCTCCAGGGGGTCTTCCCAACCCAGGGATCGAACCCGGGTCTCCTGCATTGCAGGCAGACACTTTAGCCTCTGAGCCACCTAAATGAAGGCGATGGTACCCCACTCTAGTACTCTTGCCTGGAAAATCCCATGGATGGAGGAGCCTGGTAGGCTGCAGTCCATGGGGTCATGAAGAGTCAGACACGACTGAGCGACTTCACTTTCACTTTTCACTTTCATGCACTGGAGAAGGAAATGGCAACCCACTCCAGTGTTCTTTCCTGGAGAATCCCAAGGATGGGGGAGCCTGGTGGGCTGCCGTCTATGGGGTCGCACAGAGTCGGACATGACTGAAGTGACTTAGCAGCAGCAGCAAAATGTACTTTGTATTTGACGTGTCACGTTTATTGGTCAAGAAAAAGAAAATTTACAACATTCCTAGTTAGAGTAATAGTTGTTAAATAGAGAAAAACAACGGAATGGGAAAGACTAGAGATCTCTTCAAGAAAATTAGAGATACCAAGGGAACATTTCACACAAAGATGGGCTCCACAAAGGACAGAAATGGTATGGACCTAACAGAAGCAGAAGATATTAAGAAGAGGTGGCAAGAATACACGAAAGAACTGTACAAAAAAAGCTTACCGACCAAGATAATCACGATGGTGTGATCACTCATCTAGAGCCAGACATCCTGGACTGTGAAGTCAAGTGGGCCTTAGCATCACTACGAACAAAGCTACTGGAGGTGATGGCATTCCAGTTGAGCTATTTCAAATCTTGAAAGATGATGCTGTGAAAGTGCTGTACTCAAAATATGACAGCAAATTTGGAAAACTCAACAGTGGCCACAGGACTGGAAAAGGTTAGTTTTCATTCCAATCCCAAAGAAAGGCAATGCCAAAGAATGCTCAAACTACTGCACAGTTGCACTCACCTCACATGCTAATAAAGTAATGCTCAAGATTCTCCAAGCCAGACTTCAGCAAATTATGAACCATGAACTTCCAGATGTTCAAGCTGGTTTTAGAAAAGGCAGAGGAACCAGAGCTCAAATTGCCAACATCCACTGGATCATGGCAAAAGCAAGAGAGTTCCAGAAAAACATCTATTTCTGCTTTATTGACTATGTCAAAGCCTTTGACTGTGTGGATCACGATAAACTGTGGAAAATTCTGAAAGAGATGGGAATACCAGACCACCTGACCTACCTCTTGAGAAATCTGTATGCAGGTCAGGAAGCAACAGTTAGAACTGGACATGGAACAACAGACTGGTTCCAAATAGGAAAAGGAGTACGTCAAGGCTGTATGTTGTCACCCTGCTTATTTAACTTATATGCAGAGTACATCATGAGAAATGCTGGACTGGAAGAAAAACAAGCTGGAATCAAGATTGCTGGGAGAAATATCCTCAGATATGCAGATGACACCACCCTATGGCAGAAAGTGAAGAGAACTAAAAGCCTGTTGATGAAAGTGAAAGTGGAGAGTGAAAGTTGGCTTAAAGCTCAACATTCAGAAAAGGAAGATCATGGCATCCGGTCCCATCACTTCATGGGAAATAGATGGGGAAACAGTGTCAGACTTTATTTTGGGGGCTCCAAAATCACTGTAGATGGTGACTGCAGCCATGAAATTAAAAGACGCTTACTCCTTGGAAGAAAAGTTATGACCAACCTAGACGGCATATTCAAAAGCAGAGACATTACTTTGCCGACTAAGGTCCTTCCAGTCAAGGCTATGGTTTTTCCTGTGGTCATGTATGGGTGTGAGAGTTGGACTATGAAGAAGGCTGAGCAGCGAAGAACTGATGCTTTTGAACTGTGGTGTTGGAGAAGATTCTTGAGAGTCCCTTAGACGGCACGGAGATCCAACCAGTCCATTCTGAAGGAGATCAACCCTGGGATTTCTTTGGAAAGAATGATGCTAAAGCTGAAACTCCAGTACTTTGGGCACCTCATGAGAAGAGTTGACTCATTGGAAAAGACCCTGATGCTGGGAGGGATTGGGGGCAGGAGAAGGGGATGACAGACGATGAGATGGCTGGATGGCATCACTGACCCGATGGACATGAGTTTGAGTGAACTCCGGGAGTTGGTGATGGACAGGGAGGCCTTGCATGCTGCGGTTTTGGGGTCGCAGAGTCGGACATGACTGAGTGACTGAACCGAATTTGTTTACATGAGGTTAGTATTTTAGATTTAGATCAACTTGGACAAAACCCAGTTTCTCATTACAAATGAAGACAGCAGAGATTAGAGAAATCAGGGTAATTTTTCATTTCTCTAACAATTTTGTCACCATTAGCCTGGATTAATATTCACTTAACACCACAGGTTGGGCAACAGCAGGTTGGGCAGCAGCAGTTAACTTCTTTCAAGACAACTGAACTTTAAATATTTTTGTAACAATTTCTAGCAGGACTAGTAATAGACAGCTGATGAAATAAAAAATGTTCTTTATAGGAATTCTGTTTTCAAAGGTTAAATGTGTTTTATATATATATATATATATAAAATACGTGTGAACTATGCACAAATATGTCTTTACTTATAGGTTGAGATTCATTTTAGAGTAGAAATTGAAATAAAGTCTCACTATAAAGAATTTAAAGAATTAATTGGGGTTAAATAAGAGTAAAATTTCTGGTAGGGAACTAGCACTGCTGGTTTCTCTACCGCTCATCACTCCTTACTTTAGGAGGAAAGCTACTTGGGAGTATTGACTAGATATACTTTGCCCGATACATATGCATATTTATATGCATCAATTCAGAGGTTATGTAATAAGAAACACACTGGAGTTGCACATCAAATCCAACTTCTCTAAACTAATTTTTGTTCAGTAAAAGGACGATTCTTTGGCCTAAACCTATCTTATTTGTATTCCTCTTTTGGTTCCAAAGGAGGGAAAGGGGTATTGGGCATTAATCCCTGAAAATCCTAGAAGTCAAGATAAAGAACATACACGAAGTGTCTTCAGCAACTTGGACATGAGTTTGGGTAAACTCCGGGAGTTGCTGATGGACAGGGAGGCCTGGCGTACTGCGGTTCATGGGGTCGCAAAGAGTTGGACACGACTGAGCGACTAAACTGAAGTATCAATGGTATTCAAAAACTTTACAAAACATGCTGCTGCTAGAAATCATGATTTAGTCTAATGCAGAACACATAGTTACATACAAAGCCACATGGGAATTATAAGGCATACAACCAAAACCGGGGAGAAAAACCGCTATCACTAATTTCAGAGAATGACAAAGCCTTTAAGAAAATTTCCTAGAGAAAATAATAGGTCTTTTCAGAAACACGGAAACCTATCTGTGAATACCACCTTGGTATTCTAAGGGAAAAGGCAATCTAATTGTTTTTATAGTTCCTGAAGTCATTTCATCAGAGGAATACAAGTGTTTTAACCATATACATTTCACCTACTACTTGTATTTTATTTACATATTTAACAGTCTGAAAAACAATTTAGTAGGTATTTCAAGAAAAATGCTGCTAAAGAAGGGAAGTTTGAGTAGCCTTTAAAATCCTTCCCAGCTGGCTATTTTTAAGTGCTTGGACTTCCCTGGTGGTCCAGTGGCTGAGAATCTGCCTGCCCATGCAGGCAATGTGGGTTCATTCCCTTGTTCAGGAAGATTCCACATGCTGTTGGGCAACTAAGTCCATGTGTCACATCTACCAAAGCCCCTGCCCCCTAGAATGTGTGCCCCACAAGAGAAGGCACAGCAGTGGGAAGCACGGGCACCACGAGGGGATAGCGCTGCTCACTGCAACTAAAGAAAGCCCATGCAGTGAAAAGCCAGTGCAATCAACCAACCAACCAATATCTTGGAAAAACAAAAAAGAAAATTAAAAAATAAAATGCCCACATAGAGAAACTACTATTAAGTAACAGGAAAACACAGAAAGCAACAACAACAACAAAATCCCTGTAATGCTCCCAAAAGTCTGATTTAAAGGTTATTTTAGGGGCTTCCCTGGTGGTCCAGGGGCTAAGCATCTGCCTTGCAATGCAGGAACACTGGTTTGATCCCTGATCCTAGAAGATCCTACATGCTGCGGGGGCAACTAAGCCCATGTGCCCAGGGCCGGTACTCCACAACAAGAGGAGCCACTGCAACGAGAAGAACCCTATGCACTTCAACTAGAGAGTAGCCCCCGTCTCTGCAACTATAGAAAGCCTGCACACAGAAATGAAGAACCACTGCTGTCAAAAATAGAACAGAAAAAAAAAAATTGTTTTCAATAAATAGTATCTTAAATTGTATTTTTCTGCTTCCTGAGAACTAAATATGTTATGAAGAAATATAAGGGAAAAAAATCATTATGTTCTTTTATATCAAGTTAGGAAAAGCTATTTCACAATTTGAATGTTTATTATTAACAAGGTGACATTTTAACATATTTTAGATTGATGTACAAATTATGATTTGGACTTATTAGAGTTGTATATAATGCAAAGTTTTCATCCTAAATCATACTTTCCTTATGATGGAATAAATACAGCCACCTTGGATATTTAACATTTTCTATCAAAGCAAGAGTCTACAGTAAAAGGAAAACAGGACCAACTGTGCTCAGTGGTAGAAATCAAGAAAACCTTTTAAAGCAACTTCTTTCTTTGAAAAACAATGACAATGTAACTGATATTAAACAAGCAAAGAGGAAAAGTGAATAAAAACACAGGTGAAGAAGTTAGACTTCCTGATTCAAAGTGCATGAAAATGTAAGTGTTAAAAAACAAATCAGAACATAGGAAATTAACAAGTTTATCAGAAAAACTGGGCTATTAGCTAAACTTCCAAAGAATCTCAAGTCACAGTGACGGCACACAATAACTAGCAGTTGTTTTTTTTTTTTTAAAGAACAAATTCCATTAATCTAATCTAATAGAGTCCTATAATAAAATGATCTACTTGAACAGAATTTACAATACATTTAGCAATCCTTCTTACCACCACATCATATGACAAACTAATAACCACAGGTCTAAGTCATATAGTTACAAGGGAAAACAGTTATCAATATTTGCAGGAATAGACATAGACATACACAGATATTATGTATTTGTTTATACTTAAAAAATTAGTGGCTTAATGTCTCTTCCTATGACCCTATAGGAGTTAAAAAAAATAATACAATAAATAATAGCCTGACATACCAGTGAACCCAAAGAAAGTACTATACAAAACTGATGTTAATACCTATCAATTACCCAGATAATTCAAAGTGAAGTTTTGTGCTGGTAATAGGTTCTGGGATACGGAGGATGAAGAGCTAACTGCTAGAAGTCTTCCTTCAGGAAATAAGGTAAATAAACTGTGATATAATTGTTCCAGTAGTATTTCCAGAAATTAGATATTTTTCTAGAACTTGTAGGGGGTAATCCTTGACGTATTCACACAAAAGATACTACCCTAACCCAATTACAGGAAAAGAAAAACAAACAAAAACCCCACAGCATTCATTTTTAAGTTAAATGCATTATCTTTACCATCAAAAAGTTTAAAAATATACATGAGATTTTCAGTTAAAGAAGATGCTCTTAATTTTCAAAAGTTTTGCAATAATTAAAAAGCAATCTAGTTGCTTACCTTGAATCATATAATACACACAACTAAGGAAATAATGAATTCGAACGGAGCTGGCATTTACAAAGAACAAGCAACTGTCCCTGTGGTGTGGACTTTCCCAAAATATCTCCCACATGGGCCTATCCTTGATGCCTGACATTCCTCTGCAGTTGGTGCCAGTTAAAAATGCAAATTAACCTATAGCACTCATCATAATTAAGGACACTGTATATTAACATTTTAGGTCTGTGAATTCCTTACGATATGATACATAGCTAGAACACCTTTGAAAAATACGAAACAATATGTTAAGAGAACTCAAAGAAACAGAGGCAAGAATAGTGATATGAATAGAAAGGTATGGTATGGGAAAGAGTATGTAAGAGTGGGGTGTGACCATTAGGTGAAAAAGGTGCCAAAGAGAAGTCCAAGATTGCTTAAAGAGGTCTGGGATTGGAAAATAAGGATAAACCTTCTCTACTCTGCATTACAATTTCTTTCATGATCAGACACAGATTCTTATAGAACTATGAGAACATAATGCATCTTAAAAACTGTATGCTATTAACTAAGATAAATAAGGTATTTATTAAAAAGTTTAACTTATGTTTGTATTTAAATTAAAATTTCCCTCAAAATAACTTACTGATTTAATTAACACATGATGACAGAACATTTGAAGAATACTACAAAGTAGGAAGGTTAAAATCTTTAAGTCCTTCACTCTGTAATACCACTGTTACTATTTGGGGACAGGGGAGGGATCTGACTTGAAGGTTTTATTGATGTGTGTAAAAAATATAAAAACAAAAGTTTATATAGTCTGTATCTTTTATATGATGGTCTTTTTGTACACTACTGAATATTTTGCCGCTTTAAGGCAACGGGTTGAAAACTAGTAGTTTCTTAATGTTTGCTACTTCAGTGAACTATTTTGATTTTAAACCTAAGGAAAATACCACTAAAATTTCCTTCTTTCGGAAAGGACATACTAAGCCTTAAACCCAATCCATATTGCTGCTTTGAATTAAAGAGTTTTAAAAATTTTTCATGACTTCTCTTATCTAAAAGCATTTGAGAAAGTAAATAATACTAAAACTGAAATCAATTTAATCAACATTACAAAAGGAATACACAAATCACAGAACTCACTTTGTTTGAGTATAATCCTGTTTGGCTCCAAATGCTATTAAAATCAAGAGACATTTAGGAATTCTACACCCCCTTCCCCTCTGAGGTGTCAAAGGTGGCTCAGTGGTAAAGAATCTGCCTACCAATGCAGGAGATACAGGTTTGATCCCTGGGTCGAGAAGATCTGGAGGAAGAAATGGCATCCCACTCCAGTATTCCTGCCTGGAAAATTCCATGGACAGAGGAGCCTGGCGGGCTATAGTCTATCGGGTCACAAAGAGTTGGGACACAATTGAGCACACATGTACATGCACTCTTGGCCTAGAAGCCAAATCAGGCCTTTGGCTTAATATAAGTCAGATGGGCTTTAAAAAGAAAAATAAATTTTTTTTTAAAGCTACAGTATCTTTTCCTGTTCCATCCTTCAAAGATCAGGGATCCAAAGCATTTAATTGGCAAAGTAAATAATACTCAAATTGAGAAAAGTCAAAGTGCTGGATCTCAGCTTAACCAACACTACAAAAGGAATACCCAAATTACAGAACTTATACTGTGAGAGTAAAATCCCGTTTGGCTGAATGCTATTAACATCAAATGGAGTTTAGGAATTCTGCAGCCTCTTGGCCTAGGAGCCGTATTAGGCTTTTGGCTTAATATAATTCAACTGAGCATTACAAATTTTTTTTTTCTTTTAAAGCTATAGTATCTTTTTCTGTCCCATCCTTCAAAGATCAGGGACGTGAGTGAGTGAGTAAATTAATTATTTGACTAAGGTCACCAATGGTGAGACTTCAGGGATATCCTTATGTCAGGGACATTGTTTGGGGAGAAGCAGTCTTATCAGTCTCTGATGACTGATCTAGCAGTACAGGGAAGAAATGAAGTAGCAGCAAAGTGACGGTGGCGAGGACGAAATGAGGACTCAGGGGAGATATCCAATTTATTTGGGCACTATATAAGGCATAGGCTGGACTAGAGATGCTAATTTTAGGGATAAAGGGGCCCTAAGGGAAGCAAGGTGAATGAAAGAGATGCTGAGGGATAAAAGATGGACAGAAGACATTGGTTAGCCATGGGGTATGAAGTCACACCTGCTTTAGTATTCTAGGAACTTTGTATTACTTAATAGGAGTAAATGGTTTAAGATCGACGTAGCATGATTCTGGTGTTTATTTACTTCATAAATGTTCATTTCCTTCTTAAAAATTAAAGTGCTATTTATAGTTTACAGATGAGAATGGGGAACCTGAGAGATTAAAAAGTAGCTCAAGGGCACACAGCTAGAAAATGGAGAAACCAAGATTCAAAATCTAAGTCTGCGTCTGCAAAAACTATATGCCTTTTCTACAATACACTTTGACTTTAATTTCAGAATCTAGTTGGACACTTTTAACATTGTAATTTTACAAAGCAACCTACTTTCAGAGAGGAAAGAGAAACCTCACAAGATAAGGAATATACTGTGAGGGTGAGGAGACATTTAGTTGTTACCACTGAAAATATCTAAACTAATTACAATTTAATTTCAGAAAAATAATATCAGTGTCTAAAATTTCAAAGCATTTTTAGGAACAATCCAAAGAGTGCCAGTTTTTTCTTATGAAAAGTTTTCACTATATTCCTCTCAAAGTGGATTTGATATTCATGATTCACTAGACTAATTCATATGGGCTTTTCTCCATCAAAACAAAAGTTTATTTCAAAGTAAATCTGGTATCAAGAAAGTAAGAAGTAAGTGAATTTAAAAGTCTCAGGATTATTTTACTTTCACGCAGTAAGAGGCTTTAAAAGGTAAGAAATAGTACATAGTACATTTTAGAGCACGTATTTCCTATTAGCATATTTAAGGAGAGTCAAATAATAACATACTGTTCTAATTTATATTTTTTATAAAGTGTTGTTTTTTCAGAGCCTATATGGAATTACTGATTTTTAAAATGTTTCCCTGAAATAATGTATTTAGAGTAATTAACCAGGCAAATGTCTAGTTAGTTATACTATTGGTTTTCTTAAAAACGTTTTTGGCCATTAGTGGAAATCTTCAGAGTTCTGAATCCTGACTATGAAAAAACCCACATCTGACCACCTTTTCAAAGACCGTTTCACATGATTTATGCTTTCTGCTTTAAGGAAGCAAGAAAATGTTAAATAATATAATTAAATCTCAGTCAATAATGCAAAAGAAAATCTTAGAAAACAAATAGCATATTTTGCATTACTGAAGGCTATCTTCACAATAAAAATTTATATATTCAAGTACTTAAAACATCCTAGTTCATTTAATTAACACGGAGTTAACTTGACATAATCAAGGTAACTCCCTTATAAAAAAATCTACCTAAACATGGCACCCCACTCCAGTACTCTTGCCTGGAAAATCCCATGGATGGAGGAGCCTGGTGGGCTGCAGACCATGGGGTCGCTGAGAGTCGGACACATCTGAGCGACTTCACTTTCACTTTTCACTTTCATGCATTGGAGAAGGACATGACAACCCACTCCAGTATTCTTGCCTGGAGAATCCCAGGGATGGGGGAGCCTGGTGGGCTGCCGTCTATGGGGTCGCACAGAGTCGGACACGACTGAAGCGATTTAGCAGCAGCAGCAGCAGTAAACACCTGCTGGACGGGTTAGTCAAACACCTTGCACAACAATAGGTACTTCTAGGAAATGAGGCATAACGTAATAGAAGCCCCCCAAAAGTTTACAAGACACAAGAGCCTGTCACACCTACACTGGAAATTAGGTTTAAATTTTCATTCCTGTGTCTCAACGATAACTGTTCTGTTCTTTTCTGGTATAGGATATTCGTTCGTACAAAAGAGATTGATGCTTCTAAAATCACGTTTCATCTGATTTCCGGGTCAAATCTTGAAAGGAAGTACTCAAAACATAACAAGTTTTCTGTCAATATTTAATCAGGGAGGCTTTGGGAGCGGGGGGTGGGAATCTCGGGATAATCCCTTCGCCTTGGTCCCTGCCTTCCAACAGCTGAGATACCATAATGCCCAGAAACAGCCCGCCCCAACCCCGCCCCCCCTTCTTTAGGGAAACGTGTGAGTGTTTATGTGCGTATTTCAAGGCCTACAGGAGCCGCAGAGAGACGTTCTTGAACCACTTGGGATTTGTTTAAAATTCTACCAGGAAGAAGGAAAAAACAATAAATAAATGACGGCATTTGCCTCTTCATGGGAAGGTGCGCCTGGGGGAATTCCCAACCACCTGCACTGACGCTAAGTTTCGGAAAAGCAGCCAAGAAGCCGGGACTCGGGGAGACGCGTCCCAGGCGGTTCTATGGAAACGAGAGACGCGAGTGGCCTAGCGCCTTCCCGGCAGGAGAACGAGCTGCGCAAACGGAAGGCAAGGGAAGCCCCTCCAGCCCCTCGCAAGCAGAGGCGCCGGGGGCCCGCTGCCCGCCGCCGCGCAACCCCGCCGACGCGGACAAGCCGCGGCCGCGGGAAGCGCCAGAGGCAAGCGCGGTCGCCGCTCCCTCGCCCCGGCGCCTTCCCACAGCCTCACAGCCCGGACGCCGCCGAGACTTGAGGAGGAAACACCCCCACACGGTCAGGATGAACACAGCGTCTTCGGGGCTGAGGCCCTTTACCTTCCCGGCCGGGGTTTCTGGGGCAGCTGCCTCCGCGGGGCGGCCCCTGACAGGCGGGACGAAGACGGCCGCTGCGGCAACAGTGGCTCTACGAATCCGGGCTCTGGGAAATAATTTCCCGCCGCGCGCTCCGCAGCCCCGGAAGCGATTCTGTCACTTCCGGGTGGTTGTCAGTGACGCTCTTGCGCTGTCGTCAGGGTCTCCCAAGCAGGTTCCCTGGCCCGACCCGGACTCGCGGGCCAAGATCCTGCTAGCTCCACGCCGAAGGTTGGGAGACTGGTGAGTTATTTTTTTCTGGGTTGCCTCCTGGACCTGGTATTTCCGTCCACCCGAGACTCCGTGCAGCATCTTGATCTGACCGAGAAGTTAAGCGGAAAAGGGTTGAACTCGGAATCCCCATCCAAACCCGTTGGCTCTTGACCCTCTGTGCTGCAGGACAAGGCCTTGAGATTCCGACTTTACCATCCTAGCAATTCACAGTTTCTGTCTCCAGCTCGGAACTCGACCTTGGGTCCCCAAGTGCCCCTGGGTAAGACCGAAGACATCGTCTACTGCGACCTCGTTCAGGAGAGTCTCTGTAGAGGTGGTCAAGGAGTGTCCACACTCTCCCACAGGCAGGGTGGTGGTCACTCTTGATTTTCGAGAGCTGCTTTACCATCTTTTTCCCGAGTATGGTTTCTATCATTTGGGGTGCAGTGCCGGAGACAAGCAGCTGGCTGAAGAGCTCACCTTTTCTATTTTTGGAAGTGAGATGAGGAGGTCAGGTTGGGGGTGGTTCCTGATTGAGAACTCAGTGATACCGCCGCGGTTTGAATTGGGTGAGAATGGTCTTTGTTCCATGAGCTAATTGAGATAGGAGAACAAGCTCAAAATCTCATGCGTGGGTTCTAGCTACACATTTTTACCTTTTGGAAAGGAGTAATCAGGAATAGATGTTCTTTCAGAAAGGAGTGCCTCTACATTCTTCCAGGCTTCCTAATGAAACCTTCAGGAGACTTTTTAGATGGATGTCTGAGCAGAATTTGCTTCCGATGCAAAGGTAATGTGAGGAAATGTGCCCATGTAGTTTGGAGACTTTAAAAATGTGATGAGAGAAGCTCTTTTTGGTGACTTTGCTTTGAGTCATACAGTTTGTTCAGGTTTTAAGCAGTTTTCACTTACCACCTTTCACTGAAACAATCACCTGTTCCATAAGCACCTGCTTGATTTTTTTTTCACACCCAGTCAGTTCTACGTAGAGTTCTAGCGATAACTACCATAAAGAAAAATGCAGTATGTTCAATTCAAGGACCCTGATGCACCAGGCAAATGCTCTGTTATCTTTTGAGAGTAATGGAAGTATGTTATCTCCTAGTTGATCAACAATTCGAACTTTTGTAACCTCATTTTTATTCAATCTTGTGGTTTTTCCTTATTTCTTCAGTTGCAAGGATTATAAATAATTTAAGAAAGGTACCTTGTTTTTATATAACAACTAGTTGTCAGATAGGCAGTGTTTTGGTTTTTTTAATCATTGCTCTTGACTTGTGACCTCTTTTCAAATTAATATAGCCAGCCACTAACGTTAGCCACAAATAGCTGCTATCTGCCAGGTACTTTACATTTATCATTTTATTTAAACTTTCTACAATTCTACAAGGAGAATCGTATTATCCCCATTTTGCAAACATTTTATACTGAGACTCAGATGTTCTTACAAGTTATACAATTAAATGGCAGTTGAGATTTGAACCCAGTTTCAGGGAAACTCCAAGCTTGGGCTCTTATTACTATGCTGTCTACTTCCTTTCATAAATGACAAAATCATTCTTTTCACTCTCCAATAAAATTGGATAGTATATCACATTCCAAAGTCAAATGGATAGCAAAACATGAGTATAAGAGATTTAAGGAGTTAAGGAATCAGTTCCTTAATGTGTTAAGGATTAAGGAACGTGTTAGGGATTTAAAGAATCCCTACAAAGAATTTTGACATATGAGTGATCCAAGTTCTTTTTTGTATTTATTCTTAGCCAGTTTTATCATCCTTACTCAAACAAATACAAGCAATCTAGAGACCATCAGTGTATTATTAGTGACTCTAAGGCCAGAGTATCAGCTTCTATTTTTGTGTATATGTAGAAAGAGAGAAAATGAATAAATGAGCACAGATTCATAATGTGATGCCCAGTAAGGAGTTACTATTTACTGGCTCTTAGAAAACTATTCTTTTCCACACAGGTAACCCTGAAACAGATGGTGATTAGCATGTGTTTTCAAGTGTGCTTAACTAAACCTGCCCTTTCCAATAGTGTACTGTATGTAGAGAAATAGAATAGCTTAATTTTCAAGGAATTTACCAAAATCTAGTTGAAATGACCAGTACTAGAAATGACCTAGAACTCAATTCTAAAGAATAACTGGTTTTACAAAAAGACACAAGTATATGTGTACAGCTCATTTCAAACGCTAATGTCCATTACATCATATTGACTTCTCTTTGAATGGTATTTGCTCTGCACATCCCACAGGTAGATCTCAGTGATTTTCTTCCCCACTAAATTTCAGTGCTTATGAAGGCTGAGATTTTATCTGTTTTGTTCATTTCATACTCAGCATCTGGCATGTACTATGGGCTCAACAGATGTTTATTGAATGAACTTTTTACAAGTTATTTATCCACAGAGAAGTATTTGTACATGTATTTTTTTAAAAGGGACTTTTACCAGATAAATAAATGCACATTTAATCGTTAGTCACTTTGACCCTGGAATGTAATGTCCACTCCACAACCCATCCACGAAAGGCAATATCTATCCTGCAAAGAAGAGTGGACAGTGAGACAGGAGATGAGAGAACACCTAGTATTTGTTATTGCTTACTTTCTGCTGTGCAGTGTTACATTTAATTCTCACAGCACTGTAGGGCTTTATCATTCTTTTCGGATTGAGAAAACAAAGATAAGCTTTGTAAATCTTCGTAGGTTGTACACAGTCATTAAGTGCCAGAGCTATGATTTGAACCAATGCTGATTCCAAGGACCATAGTATTAACCACTTCACTATACTGCATCCAACTGGATTTTAGTCCTGGTTCATCTACTAACTAGGTCTAAACACAGGGACATTTATTCCTGAGCATCTCTCTCATCTATAAGGGTTGGATTAAATGATGTTTAAAGTCTTTTCTGGCTCAAAAATCCTTCCAAGTATTATTCTAACGTGCTAGAAAATTTTCTTGAGTTTTACATATAATGAATGTAAATTTATTATATTTTACATGTAAATGATGTAAATTACATCATTTAATCCAACCCTTATATGTTGGTAGATGTATAATTATGATTTTGTAATGGAAAGAATAAGACTAGAGTTAAGAATCTCAGGTATGCATTTGCTACTTTATGACCCCGATAAGTCACTGATTCTTTGTGAGCCCAGTTTTCTTTTTTAATCTAACATAAAATGGACATAGAAGAATGCTTTCTGGGTTGAGGTAGCTTCAAACACCCTGCCTGAGCCCGACACATGCCATTGTTCAGTCACTAAGTCATGTCTGTCTCTTTGTGACCCCTCAGACTCTAGCCCGCCAAGCTCCTCTGTCCGTGGGATTTCCCAGGCAAGAATACCGGAGTGGGTTACCATTTCCTTCTCCACTGGATCTTCCTGACCCAGGCAACAAACTTGTGTCTCCTGCATTGGCAGGTGGATTCTTTACCACTGAACCACCAGGGAAGCCCCACCAGAAATGCAACAGACAGTTGGCATTAAATATATATTGATTTTCTTCCCTTCCCCCAGTCTTTTAAGGATAAAAGATTGGCGAATGTAAAAATACTTTATAGGTTAGCCATAGATGAAGAATCTTCAGTTGCAGTCCACTCAGAAAGAGCAAGTTATACCTACAAATAGCTATTATATGACCAACAATTTGACAACAAAACAATTGGGAACACAGAAAGGAAGTTTTGCTTTCAGTAGGAAAGATGAGGAAAGATTTTATTGAAAAAGGTAATGCTGAGTTTGGGCCTTAAAGGATGGGGATTTTGGCATTAGAGGTTGCAAAGGTACCAGAAAAGATTAATGAGTACGTATTAGATCTGTGGCTTGAATTGAAGGCTAATGATAAAAGGTGAAAAAGCTGAGTTCAGCACAAGCTGTGGGTAACTGTGGTCCTGTTAAAGATGTTAGACTTTCCACCATGAGCAATGGTTTTTGTGCATAACCAGGGTGGGGTGGAGCATGGGGTTAGCATTTGATTTTTATGGAAAGTATACCTGTTTGTTATAGAAATGTAAGAGTATATAAATAAGCCCCTCACACACACACAAAAAGAAAAATTGAACAATAATCCCATTCCAGACCCAGCCAAGCACCTACTTACTGAACGTCAACTTCAGCCAAATCCCCTCCTGACTTGAGAGTACCTCTCTCCGTCCTAGTGAACAGTGAGCTGTGACTGGCCACTCAGGTTGGCTCAGAGGTAGGAAAGGGCTCTGAGGAGTCACGTGTCCCAGTTCTGGGCCTCCACCTTAAGGGGCTCACATGGGGACTGGTCCACAGACGCACAGTTCTGACTGGGTGAGGGTCTCTCTACAGGGGTATTGCTTTTAACAGTATGGATGCTGGCACTGGCACTCAGATGTGATGGCAGCAGTCTTCTGAGAGTGGGGGAGAGGGGTACCGTCTAGAGCTAGGAGGTTTTCCCACCCCACTTTCCTGTATCCTCCCTGCCTCCTGTCCCTTCCTGATGTCTGTGGTGGTGGTTTAGTCGCTAAGTCATGTCCAACTATTGCGAGCCCATGGATTATAGCCTGCCAGGCCCTTCTGTCCATGGAACTCTCCAGGCAAGAGTACTGGAGTGGGTTGCCATTTCCTTCTCTAGGGGATCTTCCCGGCCCAGGAATCAAATCTAGGTCTCCTGCATGGCAGGTAGATTCTTTACCTACCGAGCTATGAATGAAGCCCAACCCCTTACCCAACCTTGAGCCTGGGTTTCCCCATCTGAAGTCACAGGGTGGACTGAGTAGGGGGACCCTGGGCTTTCCTCTGCCCAGGAGGGGCTCCAGAACCCGTCACCCTTCCCCCACTCCCCCTGATTACCACCCATGGTGTGGTCATATTTGGATTTGCCTAGCATTCCGGTCCTGCCTGAGCCTGGGTTCCCAAAATCACTCTTCTCTGCTCCATGTCCTTCCACAATGCCTTCTCTACAGAAACAGAAGACAAAAAAGCAAAGCAGACAAAACCAACCATCTTCCTTCCAGGGCCTGAATACGGCCGAGTCGCTGCCTGCCTGCTTAACATCTGAGTCAGGGCCCTACTGCTAGGCTGCATCCTTTTAAAGGAGGTAAAACACCAGCGTTTGGTCATTAGAAGTGGTGAGTCTGTAGACTGCTGACTCACCTGATCAGGTGACTCTAGTTAAGGGAAGTTTTTGAGTGGTGAACTAAAAGGCTGCAGCTGAGTCAGGAAGCGAAAGCAAAAATCAGCATAATTTGATTAAGTTATATTAAAAAGCCTCAAAAAATGGGCAGACAATGCTGCTTTCCAGCCTCAGCTGTTAATGTGTTATTGGAGGCAGGTTTTTAAAACAGTGCTTCAGCTATTTCCCTGTAAATTTTGGTTAAAATACAAATAGATTAGAGGCAGCTCAAGAAACATCCTTAATTGCTAGTATTTAATCTATAACATATATTACACTTACACACAAACACTCATAAAGAGAGAATGAACATACATAGCTGTTTAAATAATTTGGGGGATTCTTTGCCAAATAAAGTTCTCAAGACAAGTTGTTTAAAACTAAAAAGGACACAGTTGTCATTTACTTAGTTCAGCAGATAAGTATAATGTGAAACAGCTGAATTCAGAGAAGACCTGTGTGGGCTCAAACTTATGAACTTACACAAGATGATCTTGAAAGAGTTATTAAATTCTTTGGTCCCCAATTTCATCTGTAAAATGGTAGTTTCAACTTCACGGATTTATTAGGATTAAATGTGATAATATGTGAAAGCACATAGAGCCATCAGAAAAAATTTTTAGGAATCTGCCTACTTTTTAAAATAAAATCTAATTGCTTTAAAATAAGGTCTGCAGCTCCATGAAATTAAACAGACTTGAGTTCAGATCCCAGCTCTGTCACTAGTTGCATCATGCTGGGAGTTACTTTTCTACTCTCTTTCTTTATTTATAAAACAGGAACGGTAATAGCGTCTTTTAAGGGCTTTTGTGAAGACTAAATGAAATAATGATGCCTAGAGTTTAACATGGTGACAAGACAGGTGCTTTGTTTGCTCAGATTCCCACAGAAGCAGATACAAAGAAGGGAATAGATGTGCAAGAGACGTGGCGGGGGGGAAACTGCCTGTGAAGGATAAAGGAGAGAGAGTGAGAGGAGGAGGGAAGAACCTTGAGGCTTCAGGAGAGGACTGACAACCTGTGCAAGAGACGGGGAGAGAAGCAAGGAGGGAGAGAAGAATCTCAGAGCTTGCACTGTCCTAAAAAAGCTTCACCAGGTCATGGGGAATCCGAGAGCCAAAGTCATCCCTTAGAGGACTCCTGTGTTGCCCCAGTACTCAGTGTGTTTTAGTTATTAGCAAAAATAATTGATCATAGTCACATGCTGTGTTTAAATCTCAACTAGTGTGTTTAAATCTCAACTCTTTGAATTTTACTGCCTGTCCACACCTCCCTTGAGAAATACAATCCCTGCTGCCAAACATTGACATTAACATTTGAGGCACATGTTCTTAGACTAACAACTCCTTATATCTAGTTTTGTTCACCAGAGAACCATTGAGGAATCAATAGATCTGTTCCAAATTACAGCTGAAAAGAGTTAACATTAGCTAAGCAACTGATTTTTGACATCAGGTGACTAAACACTGTCTAAATTTCTAAATTCAGATAGCCAATAAATGTAACAATCTTCAAGGGCTGATTAATGTTACTATCCATAGTGTGATATTGACCTAAACTTGAATGTTCAGCTCCTTTCTTAGTGGAGGCAAGCAAAAAATATGTGACCCAAAAAGGCCCCTTTGGCATTTGGAGAGTTTTGAGCCAAAGGCAGTCGAGATCCAGCAGACTCAAGAAAACTTCTACTTCTCCCTTAACTACCTAAAAGAATTTAGATAGGGAGCCTATACTGAGCCAGGAGGTAGATGGGCTTCCCAGGGTCAGGCAATTGGAGATTTGTCCACTGTGGACTGATACTTCAAGATGAGAATAGCAGGACAGTTGAGAGAGGAGGCTGAACCCTGCCCGCACCACATATTCCTCATTCTGGAAGTGAGGAGACCTCCTCAGCTACCCTCATGCAGAAAGGCTGCATTTAGGTTGAAAGGGGTATGATGCTAAGTGATGCCACTACCTATGGGCTCTTTCAGTAGAGTCTGTCTTGATTAAGAGATGTGTATGCACACATGGGGGAGAAGGCAATGGCACCCCCACTCCAGTACTCTTGCCTGGAAAATCCCATGGATGGAGGAGCCTGGTGGGCTGCAGTCCATGGGGTCGCGAAGAGTTGGACACGACTGAGCGACTTCACTTTCACTTTTCACTTTCATACATTGGAGAAGGACATGGCAACCCACTCCAGTGTTCTTGCCTGGAGAATCCCAGGGGTGGAGCCTGGTGGGCTGCCGTCTATGGGGTCGCACAGAGTCGGACACGACTGAAGCGACTTAGCAGCAGCAGCATGCACAGATGGGAGGATCCTGAGATGTAGTAAGTACGGACTCTGAACCAGGCAAATGAAAATGATTCGCCAAACAAAACCAGAAGAAATACCCAATAAAAGTAATCCAGGGCTTCCGTGGTGGTCTAGTGGTTAAGAATCCCCCCTTGAAATGTAGGGTACACAAGTTTGATCCTTGGTCCGGGAAGATCACACATGCCGCAGAGCAGCTAAGCCCGTGCTCTGCAACTGTTGAGCCTGTGCTCCAGAGCCCAGGAGCCGTAACTACTGAGCCCGTCAGTTCAGTCACTCAGCCGTGTGCGACTCTTTGCGACCCCATGGACTGCAGCATGCCAGGCCTCCCTGTCCATCACCATGCACTGCAGCTACTGAAGCCCACGCCTGGAACCAGTGCTCCTCAGCAAAAGAAGCCACTGCAATGAGAAACCCACGCACGTTGCCTGCTCGCTGCAACCAGAGAAAGCAGCAACAAAGACTCAGCACAGCCGAAAAAAAATAAAAGTAATTCAAACTGCCCTGAGGGCGTCACTCAGCAACTCTGTCCACATGTGTCTATCCACACATCCTGTGCTCTTTCTTTCCACCTAATAAATACTCGTTTCCCTACTTTGTGGGAATTCTTTTGCAGAGCAAAAGGGCCAAGGTCTTGTTACTGACTACTGACCTACAGGTGTAGATTTGGTGCTCTCACTGCTGTGACCTAAAATCGGTCTCTGGCTGAGAACCGAAATCCTGCTTCAAGCAACTGGCCGAGGACATCTAAGATTAGTACCAGGAAACAAGCCATTATTACCAGAGATAATTTTTACCTGAATGACTGATATGTATGGCAGGGCAAATGACAGGTTACTAAATATCCGCTCTTAGTGTCCTGTGATTAAACCTCCTCACAGGATAGTCCAGGCCCCAATCCTTCTTGGCTGAGAGTGGCATATAAACTTCAGCTGTCTGGCTCACCTTTGGGTCTCATAGTCTTATGGTGCTCCCGTGTGTATGCGGCGAATTTTGTTTTCCTTCTGGTAATCTGCCTTGTGTGTATGTGCCCAGCTGCTCAGTCGTGTCCGGCTCTGTGACCCCATGGACTGTAACCCGCCAGGCTCCTCTGTCCATAAAATTTTTCAGGCAAGAATATCGGGGTGGGTTGCCCTTTCCTCCTCCAGGGATCTTCCCAACCCAGGGATCAAACACGTCTCCTGCGCTGGCAAGGGGACTCTTTACCACCACACCACCTGGGAAACTAACCTGCTTTGTTGTCCTTTAGTCTCCCAGTCGTGTCTGACTCTTTGTGGCCCCATGGACTGCAGCACACCAGGCTTCACTGTCTCCTAAAGTTTGCTCAAACTCATGTCTATTGAACTGGTGATGCTATCCAACCATCTCATCCTCTGTTGCCCCCTGTTCCTCTTGCCCTCAATCTTTCCCAGCATCAGCATCTTTTCCAAAGATGGCTCTTCACATCAGGTGGCCAAGGTATCGGAGGTTCAGCTTTAGCATCAGACCTTCTAATGAATATTCAGGGTTAGTTTTCTTTAGGATTGACTGGCTTGATCCCCTTGCTGTCCAAGGAATTCTTGAGTTCTCCAGTACCACAATTCAAAAGCATAAATTCTTCCATGCTCAGCCTTCTTTATGGACCAGCTCTTACATCTTTACATGACTATAGGAAAAACTGTGACTACATGGACCTTTGTTGGCAAAGTGATGTTTCTGCTTTTTAATATGCTCTCTAGGTTTGGATAGCTTTCCTTCCAAGGGCCAAATGTCTGAATTTCGTGGCTGCAGTCACTGTCCGCAACAATTTTGGAGTCCAAGAAGATAAAATCTGTCACTGTTTGCATTTTTTCCTCTTCTGTTTGCCATGAGGTGATGGGACAGGATGCCATGATCTTCATTTTTGAATGTTTAACTTTAAGCCAGGTTTTTCACTCATTTCTTTCACCTTATCATGAGGCTTTTAGTTCCTCTTCACTTTCTGCCATGAGAATGGTATCACCTGCATATCTGATGTTGTTGATAATTCTTCTGGCAGTCTTGATTCCAGCTTGTGATTCATCTAGCCTGGCATTTTACATGATATACTCTGCATATAAGTTAAATAAGCAGGGTGACAATATACAGCCTTGACATACTCCTTCCCCAGTTTTGAACCAGTTCATTGTCCCACATCCAGTCCTAAATGTTCCTTCTTGACTTGCATACACGTTTCTCAGGAGACAGATAAGGTGGTCTGATATCCCCATCTCTTTTAAGAATTTTCCACAGTTTGTTGTGATCTACACAAAAGCATTTGTGTAGTCAATGAAGCAGATGCTTTTCTGAAATTCCCTTGCTTTTCCTATGATCCTACAAATGTTGGCAATTTGATTTCTGATTGCTCTTGCTTTTTCTAAATCTAGCTTGTTTCTCTGGAGGTTCTTGGTTCATGTACTGCTGCAGCTTTAAAGGATTTTGAACATTATCATGCTTAGCATGTGAAATAAATGCAATCGTATGGTAGTTTGAACATTGTTTGGCATTGCCCATTGAGATTGGAATGAAAACTGACCTTTTCCAGTCCTGTGATCACTGCTGGTTTTACAAACTTGAGTGACATACAGAGTGCAGCACTTTAACCACATCATCATTTGGAATTTGAAATAGTTCAGTTGGAATTCCATTACCTCCACTAGCTTTATTTGTAGTAATGCTTCCTAAGGCCCTCTTGACTTCACATTCCAGAATGTTTGGCTCTAGGTGAGTGACCACACCATCATGGTTATCCAAGTCATTAAAACCTTTTTTAAAAAATAGTTTTTTATGTATTCCTACTTCTGTTGTTTGATCTCTGAGTTGGGAAGATGCCCTGGAGAAGGGAATGGCTACCCACTCCTATATTCTTGCCTGAAGAGTTCTATGGACAAAGGAGGCTGGCGGGCTACAGTCCATATAAATCAGCCTTATGTTGATTTGATGACTGCATCTGCCAAAAGAATCTAGAAGATAGAGGAAAAATGTTTACTTCCACTCCCCAGGTAGCACAGTGGTAAAGAATCCACCTGTCCGTGCAGGAGACACAAAAGACTTGGCTTTGACTCCTGGGTCAGGAAGTTCCACTGGAGGAAGAAATGGGAACCTACCCCCGTATTCTTGCTTGAAAAATTCTGTGGACAAAGGAGTCTGGCAGGCTACATTCCATGGGGTCACAAAGAGTTGGGCATGACCGAGTGTGCACGCACACACACACATGTGCATACGTATCACTAAGGATATCTCTTTTGTCAAACAGGTCAAATTATTATATTTTTGTCTGTCTCCATCCCCTTACCTCTTTCCTCTTTCATTGTTTTTACTGAGGAAAGGTAGCCATCAATCAATTCAGCACTCTGTACATGGCAGGTCATGACCCATCAGTTGGTGAATACTAGTCAATGGCACCCCACTCCAGTACCCTTGCCCGGAAAATCCATGGACGGAGGAGTCTGGTGAGCTGCAGTCCATGGGGTTGCTGAATTGGACACAACCGAGCGACTTTACTTTCACTTTTTACTTTCATGCATTGGAGAAGGACATGGCAACCCACTCCAGTGTTCTTGCCTGGAGAATCCCAGGGATGAGGAAGCCTGGTGGGCTGCCATCTATGGGGTTGCACAGAGGGACATGACTGAAGCGACTTAGCAGCAGCAGCATGAGCAGTCTACAGTTTTATTTCATTTATGTGTGGCTCTGGGATTTAGGTATTAAGTGTGTTTGTTACTGTGAATCAAAGGATTTAAATTTTAAAAGCAAGGGGCTTAGTCTAACTTTCTTATCTTTATAGGAGGAAATGAAGATTAAAGAGGTGATTTAGCCTGCCCAGATAACTCAGGAAACATGTGACTTGAACTAGAAGCTAGGTCTTAAGAATCTAAATTTAGGGTTCTTTTGTATCATGCACCCAAGAAAAGACTTTTTGATTATACTACTTAGGACACATGATTACTGTTTTCCAGTTGGTTGATACGATAGTCTTTTTCTGTCACTGTCATTGTTTCTTTGCTAAGATCTACTGAGAAGAGCTTTTCCATGACTGTGGCCATTGAGTGTCTGGGAGGATGAATAGCTGCAGTTGATTTTTACCAGTCAGCCCCCATGCCCCATCCCCTGAATTTACTGTTTATTTTCCCTATGGGAAATAGCTAATTCTAACAGTTTAAACGCAGAGTTTCCCAATTTAAACCGAGGCGTGAAGGGAGTTCTTTTTGAGGGGTATTATATCGGCAAAGCCTGAATTTTTTACTAATAACTAGTGAATATTTTTCTTACTTCATTGTCATGACATCGTTTACCCATTTTCTTAGCTTTTTAGATTTCAGCTCACCAAATACTGTCATTTTAAAAGTATAATTTTTGTCCATAATCATGTGATTATTTATTCCTGTATAATTTTTTTTTAATATATCATTCTTTCCTTTTCTAGAAAATATCCATTCTGAAAGGGAACAGAATAAGCTGACCCAAAATGTGCCACTGTGGCTTGTGAATCATTTTGAGCTGAAGGTAATTAAGAATCAGCAGACTCAGGAGAAACTTTTACCTCCTCCCTTAACTTCCTAAAAGTATTTAGATCCAGGAACAGTTCCAGAAAGGGAGCTACTACCACAGATAACTTTTATCTGAATGATCTATCTGTGTGACAATGCAGATACTCTTACCAGCTTGTGCATTACCTCCTCCCCTTTGAAGCTCCAGGCCCTTAGCTCAGTATGGCATATAAACTTCAACTTCCTGACCTGCCCTTGGACTCATATTTTTATGGAGTTCCTGTGCAACATACAAAATTAAAAATTTCTCTTGTTAATTGGGCTTCAGTTTGATTATTAGACCAGCCAAAAATACCCAAACAGAAGAAGGGAAAAGTCTTTTGCCCTGCAGTATCTGCCTGCAGGAGTGTCTGTGGGCGATTTAGCTTCCCCCTGTGGATGGTTGAGTCCTCTGCTCTTCGGAGATTTGACTGGGCAAGAGTTTGTGAATGGAGCCCTCCTCCTAGGCTCTGTTTCTCTGTTGCCTTATGCACCCTGTTATTGTTGAGGCTGTCCATGCTCATTCTCTTTCTAATTGGAGGATAGTTCCTTTACAATATTGTGGTGGCTTTTGCCGTACATCTGCATGAATCAGCCATGGGTGCACATGTGTCGCCCAACCTGAACCCCCCCTCCCTCCCCACCCCATCCTCCCGGGTTGTCCCAGAGCCCTGGCTTTGAGTACCCTGCTTCATGCCTTGAACTTGCACTGGTCATCTATTTCACAGATGGTAACATACATGTTTCAGTGTTATTCCCTCAAATCACCCCACCCTTGCCTTCTCCCACATAGTCCAAAAGTCTGTTCTTTATTCTTGTATCTCTTTTGCTGCTTTGCATATAGGATATCGTTACTGTCTATATAAATTCCATATATATGTGTTAATACACTGTATTGGTATTTCTCTTTCTGATTTATTTCACTCTGTATTATTATAGGCTCCAGTTTCATCTACCTCAAATGTGTTAGAACTGACTCAAATGTGTTCCTTTTTATAGCTGAGTAATATTCCATTGTGGATATGTACCACGACTTCCTTATCCATTCATCTGCTGATGGATATCTAGGTTGCTTTCATGTCCTAGCTATTGTAAACAGTGCTGCAATGAACATTGGAGTACATGTCTTCCCGTTCTGGTTTCCTTGGTGTGTATGCCCAGCAGTGGGATTGCTGGGTCTTACGTATGCTTATTCTTTTGATTAACTTTACCTGGCATGATCTTTCTAGGGCTTTCTCATTTATTCTGACTCAGCAGTTCTCAGACTTTTGGTTTCAAGAGTCCTTTACACTGTTAAAAATTACTGATGACTTCAAAGGGTTTGTATGTCTGTCATTATATCTTAATATTTATTATGTTATAAATTAAAATTGAGTATTTTAAGAAATGATTATTTCAATAATAAAGTCAGTACATGTTAATGTAAATGGCATTAAAAATAACTATATTTTTCAAAACAAAAATTATAGTGGAACTGTGGCAATCTCTTTAATATCTGACTTTATAGAATGGTTCTGAAATCTCAGATCTGCTTCTTTGTTCTCTTGTGATATGTTGATTTGGTTGAAGTGAGTAAATAAAATCTAACCTTATATAGATGTAGTTGCAAAAAAGGAGTATTTAATGGTCTTTTGAGATAACTGTGAATATTTTTCTTTGATCTTACACCAAAACTTAACAAGTGGTAGTGAAACCCTGTACCTCAGATTGGGACTTGAACCAACAGTCTTTTAATTAGAATCACTCACCTGGTGTCACTTTCTTGCACTGGAGAAGGAAATGGCAACCCACTTCAGTATTCTTGCCTGGAGAATCCTAGGGACGGGGGAGCCTGGTGGGCTGCACAGAGTTGGACACGACTGAAGCGACTTAGCAGCAGCAGCAGCAGCAGCACCTGGTGTCTGGACTTCTTGAGGGTCAGATTCTTTGTGTCTGTTGTTCAGTTGCTCAGTCCTGCCTGCTTCTTTGCGACCCCATGACTGCAGCACCCCTGGCTTCCCTGTTGATCATTATCTCCCAGAGTTGTGTGTCTTAGTGCAGAAGGAATTATGTGAGAGGCAAACTGATAGGCAAGAAGTAGATTTATTAATTTGGATGCTTGTACAAGCAGGTGAGGGGGCTCTGGCCCGAGGATTAACCAGGATACATTTTTATAATCAAAGGAAACTAGGGAAGGGGAAAGACCATCTTCCTTATTCTTGAGTAGATGTCAGGCTTACACCACTAGCTCCTCCTTTGTATCCTGCAGGAAAGTGTTTGACCCTAGGACTGTCAAAGTACTTGTTCAAATCAGTAGAAAGGTGGTAACATGTTTCTTGCATCTAATTACCTGGGGCTATCACATGCTTTTATTTATGGCTTCACAGTTAAGCAAGCCTGCTTTGTTCCATGACCTTTGAAAGCTTTTGGGAGCAGTCATTAACTTGCAGTGGTCTCCCAAAGTTCCCTAAGCTTCCCTTCCTATCTATAATCCTCTATTGAGACTTCTACAACTGTGTTAACTATCCTATTATTTCTCTATCAGTAGTTTCTTAAAGTTTAAATGCAATGTAGAATCTGAAATCATGTCAGTGAAACTTTTATACTCTTACTTTAAAATCCCTTGGTCTATCTTGCACTTTGAATGAATCTTTTACAAACACAGGCTTTTGTTCCATAATGCATTGGCCACGTGGAAAGTACTGATTCATTGAGGTATGCTTGACTTCCAAATCGTTATGTACTCATATGATGATACTGAGCAGGGCCCTGTAGGGCTTCTAGGCAAAAGCCCTTTTATGTCCCCCATTTCTTTGATTATAGGAAACAGCCTTCATTCAGCCTCCATGATCTACCCTGAGTTCCAGTGGGCAGATTCAAGCAGTGTTAATTAGGAAAAGGAGGGATGTGAGACCAGGGAGAAAGAAAGAGCAGCCCTGGGGCAAGTTCCTGTTTCCCCATCAATGGATACACACAGCAATATCTTTGAGATGTTTTACAGATACTGAAACCCCCTCCAGTGGGAGAAGTTAACGATAAATTGTGCTATGCCGCCCACAACATGTAGACTACCATCCATTTGGACCTGAAGTTTGATGATGCGGTTTCCTATTTACCTCAAAAACCTACCATGATAAGAATGTGCATGAGCTAATCACTCCCTCCTTGAACAGTTACTGTAAAACTTCCCACTATCTTGGCATTAGCCTACTGTGGCCTCTATTGCCCAGCAAAGTAATAAAGCTATCCTTTTACCTCACCCAAAACTGTCTCTGAGATTTTATTCAGCTCCAGTGTCCAGAGAAGCTGAGCTTTCAGTATCAGCGTGCTGCACTCCATGGGGTCAAAAAGAGTCAGACACAACTGAGTGACTGAACTGAGCTATGCAATATCAACAAAATCCCAGTTGTTAATATTACCAGCGGTCTCCTCAGAAAAATTGTACAATATTGCAAAACTGTCCAACTGAGAGTTTAAAATTTTCCAGGATTTTGTTTTTGCTTTGAAAGTTCTTATTTTTCTCCTTGGCAACAAACGTCAGTGTGTTAGCGTTTCAGTTGTGTCTGACTCTTTGCGACCCCATGGACTGTAGCCTGCCAGGCTCCTCTGTCCTTGGAATTCAATGTTAACAAATACCATCTAATACTTTTCTTGAAATGACAGTCAATTTGATTGATTTTTAGAAGTTGTGTGGTGTATTCAAAGGTTGAATGAATGAAATTACTAATTTTTAGTACCTCATCAAGGACATTATTAAGTGAACCTACCGTTATTTTTTACTCTGTGATGGTGAAAAATTTGACTATAGTGTTGACCCTCTAGATATGCCTACATTATAATCCCCTGCCACTGCTGCTGCTAAGTCACTTCAGTCATGTCTGACTCTGCGCAACCCCATAGACGGCAGCCCACCAGGCTTCCCCCGTCCCTGGGATTCTCCAGGCAAAAACACTGGAGTGGGTTGTCATGTCCTTCTCCAATGCATGAAAGTGAAAAGTGAAAGTGAAGTTGCTCGGTCGTGCCCGACTCTTAGCAACCCCATAAACCGCAGCCCACCAGGCTCCTCCATCCATGGATTTTCCAGGCAAGAGTACTGGAGTGGGGTGCCATTGCCTTCTCCGATTATAATCCCTAGAACCTGTGAATAGCAGAGGGGACTTAAAGTTGCTAATCAGTTTACTTTAAAATAGCAAGATTATCAAATCATTAGCAAATGGGTATAGAGTAATCACAACTGTTCTCAAAAGTGAAAGTACAACAGCAAAAGTGAAAGTCCTAGTCGCTTCAGTCGTGTCTGACTCTTTGCAGCCCATGGACTGTAGCCCACCAGGCTCCTCTGTCCATAGGATTCTCCAGGCAAGAATACTGGAGTGGGTGGCCATTCCCTTCTCTAGGGAATCCTCCCAGTCCAGGGGTTGAACCTGGGTCTCTTGCATTGCAGGGAATTCTTTACTGTCTGAGCAACCAGGGAAGCCCTAGAAGAAGGAGGTGAAGAGTGATTCCAAGTGACGAAATATGAAAAGTACTCACATATCTACTAGAAAATGGGGAAAGTGGGCCACCAGCCGAGGAATGAGAGCAGCCTTTAGAAGCTAAAAATGCAAGGAAACGGGCGTCTTCAGAGGCCCCAGAAAGGAATGCAGCTTTGCTGACTATATGGTTTTAGCCTAGTGATACATTCAAATGGTCTTTAACCTGGAAAAGTATAAGAAAGTAACTTTGTGGGGTTTTAAAACAATAAATTTGTGGTAACTTACTACAGTAACAACAGAAAATGAGTACAACTAATACAACTTGGGGATTATAATTTGTGTTTAGGCATGCTTGCTTTTGCATTTAGTACAAATGTCAACATAGTGAAATGGTTTATAATGTCTTATTACTATGAAAATAGTTTTTATCTTGTAAACCCTCTGGAAGAATATTGGGCCCTACCAGGGATCTGTATACTATGCTTCAGTTCAATTCAGTTCAGTCGCTCAGTCGTGTCCGACTCTTTGCAACCCCATGAATCGCAGTACACCGGGCCTCCCTGTCCATCACCAACTCCCGGAGTTCACTCAGACTCACATCCATCGAGTCAGTGATGCCATCCAGCCATCTCATCCTCTGTCGTCCCCTTCTCCTCCTGCCCCCAATCCCTCCCAGCATCAGAGTCTTTTCCAATGAGTCAACTCTTCGCCTGAGGTGGCCAAAGTACTGGAGTTTCAGCTTTAGCATCAGTCCTTCCAAAGAACACCCAGGGCTGATCTCCTTCAGAATGGACTGGTTGGATCTCCTTGCAGTCCAAGGGACTCTCAAGAGTCTTCTCCAACACCACGGTTCAAAAGCCTCAATGCTTAGGAATCTCTTATTTAACTTTTTCTCTTGTACTTTCTGTGTATCAACTGCTGTGCTAGGTACTTTGTTTTTGTTGCTTAGTTGCTCAGTCGTGTCCAACTCTGCAACCCAATGGACTGTAACCCACCATGCTAGTTCTGTCCATGGGATTCTCCAGGCATTGAATACTGGAGTGGGTTGCCATTCCTTCCTCCAAAGGATCTTCCTGACCTAGGGACTTAACCTGTGTCTCCTTCGTCTCCTGTATGGCAAGCAGATTCTCTATTGCTGAGACACTTGGAAAGTCCAGGCTGGGTGCTAGGATACAAAAATAAAGAAAGCACAGTCTCTGTCTTCAGAAAATTCTAGTTGAGTGGTTGAGTTGTTGTTTAGTCTAAGTCACGTCCAACTCCTTTGCAACCCATGGATTGTTGGCCTCCAGACTTCTCTGTCTGTGGGATTTCCCAGGCAAGAATACTGGAGCAGGTTGCCATTTCCTTCTCTGGAGGAATCTTCCTAACACAGGGATCAAATCTGCATCGCCTGCATTGGCAGGCAAATTCCTTACCACTATGCCACCAGGAAAGCCCCCAGTGGTTGAGAGAGGTAAGGAAATCAATGATTGCAGATAGTACAGAATGACAGCTGCCCTAACTGATACACTCAAGTGAGGAAAAGAGACCTAATTCTAGTCTTCAGATGTTTCTGTCTAGTGAGAGAGATCACAGAAGTAATCACAAAATGCAAGGGAAAATACCCCATTGAGAAGGGTGGAGGAGAGACCTTTACAATCTCATTAGCAGCATATGATGGTTTCAGTTTTTCCACATTCTCTCCAATTCATGTTACTGTCTGTCTTTTGATTTTAGCTGTCCTACTGAGCTATGAAGTGGTACCTCTTGTGGTCCCAATTTATGTTTATCTAATAATTAATGATGCTTGGCATCATTTTTTGTACTTACTGGACATATGTCTATCTCTTTTGGACATGCTTATTCAAATCCTTTGTCATTTTTAAAGTGAAATGCTTGTCATTTTATTCTTAAGCTATAGTAGTTCTTTATAGATTATGGGATACTAATCTATCAGATATTTGATTTGCTAATATTTTCTCCCACTCTGTAGGTTGTCTTTTCACTTTATTGATCTTGTCACTTGAAGCACAGATATTTTTGATTTTACACCCATGATTTCCTCTAAAAATTGTACATATGTTTAGGTCTTTGATTGATTTGGAGTTAATTTTTGTATATTTTTGATGAATTTGACTTCACTCTCTTACATGCTGGTATTCAGTTGTCTCAGCAACTTTTCTTGAAAAGACTAATCTTTTTCTATTGAATTTTCTTGAAATCCTCGTCAAAAATCAATTGAACATTCTATGGATTTATTTTTGGACTCTTGGTTCTATTCCATTGATTACATCTCTCTTTATGCTTATCCTGTCACACAATCTTGATTACTGTAGCTCTGTAATAAGTTTAGAAAGTCAGAAATGTGAGTTCTCTAACAGCATTCTTCTTTTTCAAGATTTTTTTGGCTATCCCTTGTATATCCAGCATGAATTTTATGATCTGTTTGTTAGTATCTGCAAAATAGGCAGCTGGCATTTTGATAAGACTGCACTGAATCTGTAGAGTAATTTGGAAAGTATTGCCAGTTTAATAATAAAAAACTTTTCAATCCATAAACAATGGACATTTCATGTATTTAAATCTAATCCAGTCTCTTCCAGTGATGTTTTGCATTTTTCAGTGGATAGCTCTTGCACTTCTTAACTGTTTTCCTAAATATTTTTTTTCTATTTGATGTCATTGTAAATGGAATTTGTTTCCTAATTTTAAAATTGTTAAGTGCTAGCATATAAAAATATAAGTTGTTTTTGTTTGTTAATCTTGTGCAACCTTTGTTGAATATCTTTATTAGCTCCAGTAGTTTTGGGGTTTTCTTTAAAGGTTTTATTTTATTTTGCTTTTGGCTGTACTGAGTTTTCGTTGCTGTGTGAGGGCTTTCTGTTCTTGCGCCAAGTGGGGACTGTTCTCTAGTTGCAGTGCATGGGCTGCTCATTGTAGTGGCTTCCCTTGTTGCAGAGAACCAGCTCTAGTGCGTGTGGGCTTCATTAGTTGTAGCCGACAGGCCTAGTTGTACCAAGGCATGCGGAATCTTCCTGGACCAGGTTTTGAATCCATGTCCCCTGCATGGACAGGTGGATCCCTAACCACTGGACCATCGGGGAAGTACCTTTGGTTTGTTTTAGAATTTCTTACAATTTCCTACATACAAGGTCACGTCACTATAAGTAGAGAGAGTTCTCCTATTTCCAGTCGGGATGCCTTTTATTTACTTTTCTTGCCTAATAACACTGGTTAGAACCTCTAGCCCAATCAGTGTTAAATAGAAGTGGTAAAAAATGGGCACACTTGTCTTGTTCCTGATCATCAGGGAAGAGCTTTCAGTTTTTCCCCATTAAGTACGGAGTTAGCTGTGGGATTTTTGTTGTCTTTTATCAAGTTCATGAAATTCCCTTCTACTCCTAATTTGTTGAATGTTTTTATCATCAGAAAGTGTTGGATTTTAACATCTTCTTCTCTGTAACTATTTTAGGTCACCATGTAGTTTTTGTCCTATGTTCCATTAATGAGGTATATTACATTGGTTCTTTTCCAGTGTGTTAATTCAGCCTTACATTCTTGGGATAAGTGCCACTTCAGTTATGTTCATTCACTCAGTCGTATCCGACTCTTACTGACCTCATGGACTGCAGTACGCTGCCGGGGTCCAGCCCTGGTGGATCCAGGGAATTTGAAGCAGGGACGGAGTCGGCGTCTGGGAAAGGACTATTTAATTAGAAATGAGAGAGATTAGGAAAGAATAGTGTAGTGGGAAGTTTAGAGGAGGAAAGAGGCTGTATTCCTTGGTTTACATAGAAAGCCAGTAAAGCCCCGAGACAAGGGACTTGAACCGTCTACGTAGGACCACAGGTGCCCGCTTGAATAGCGGAGGGTGCCCCGCCTTGGACTCCCTCTCGCATAGGTCTTAGAAGCCCGGGCAAATAAGTAGACACGGATAGCCTCTATGCCCTAGAAGGGAACCAGCCAGAAAATAGAGTAAGAAAAAGAAGACATGCTTTCCAGGACCTGGCCCGAGAAACTGGTCCATCCTTTATTGTCTAGCGAAGCTTTTTATACTTTTGGTTGTACATAGAGATCAATGGATAATACAAAATTATGCACTGTCAGCAGCCCTGACTCTCATTGAGACCAGGCTTTCTCTCTTCATACCTAGCTGTATACACAAGTCTTAGGTGATTTACATCATCTTCTGGCCTGGAGGCCTATTAGCATTTTACAGCCCTTTTCTGATAAGGGTCTGTCAACCAGAAAACTTATTTGCCTTAAAAGTGTTCTTTCCAAAGTCTGGTGCCACTCTCAGAAAGCACTAATTAAGGTTACATTCTAGCAAGGACACAACGATTTATAACAAAGAAAGAGGAGTACAGTGATTTATAACAAAGAGAAAGTATATTAACTCAAAAGTCTAGTATTGCTAACATCAAAACTACTATATTCCTATTTCTGCATCCCAATTACATTGATTAATATCCTCCAAGGTGCCTAAAAGATAAAGGATATGGAGGCCTGGCAGCAGTCATTGACTCAACAGTGAAACCTATCACCAATATAATTTTTAGCTTTTTAGAAAAGGCTCTATATCTTTAAGATGCATTAAGCTGCATGCCTCTTGCGGTTGAGGGGCTGTAAACAATCACAAGTTGTAAAAGTCTCTAACTGTCAGGCAAGTTAGAGAGCCATCAGAGGGATTTGAGCTGAGACACTCCTTTCATATGCAGGAGACCAGTTGGAGCTCTAAGTTAACTTTTTCCAGAGAAAGGTGGTCGGGGATAGCCCCCTGTAATGTCAGAAGAGTATAGTATAGCAGACAGTAAACATATTTTGGTTTCGGGGTAGATGCTCAGGCAGAGGACCCCTTGAGACCTGACTCGCCTTGCCCCATCAAGTCTCTCCGCGTGACCTTGGCATGGGTGGGATCTCCCATGCTGGCTCCCGGCATCACGCCAGGGTTCCCTGTTCATCACCAACTCTTGGAGCTTACTCAAACTCATGTCCATTGAGTTGGTGATGACATCCAACCATCTCATCCTCTGTCATCCCCTTCTCCTCCCACCCTCAGTCTTTCTCAGCATCAGAGTCTTTTCAATGAGTCAATTCTTCGCATCAGGTGGCCAAAGTATTGGAGTTTCATCATCAGTCCTTCCAAAGAATATTCAGGACTGATTTCCTTTAGGATGGACTGGTTGGAACTCCTTGCGGTCTAAATGACTCTCAAGAGTCTTCTCCAACATACAGTTCAAAAGCATCAATTCTTCAGCACACAGCTTTCTTTATAGTCCAACTCTCGCAACAATACATGCCTACTGGGAAAACTATAACTTTGACTGGATGGAATTTTGTTGGCAAACTAATGTCTCTCCTCTTCAATATGCTGTCTAGGTTGATCATAACTTTTCTTCCAGGGAGTAAGCGTCTTTTAATTTCATGGCTGCAGTCACCAGCTTCAGTGATTTTGGAGCCCCCAAAATAAAGTGTGTCACTGTTACCATTGTTTCCCCATCTATTTGCCGTGAAGTGATAGGACTGGATGCCATGATCTTCGTTTTCTGAATATTGAGTTTTAAGCCAACTTTTTCACTCTCTTCTTTCACTTTCATCAAGAGACTCTTTAGTCCTTCACTTTCTACCATAAGGGTGGTGCCATCTACATATCTGAGGTTGTTGATATTTCTACCAGCAATCTTGATTCCAGCTTGTACTTCATCCAGTCCAGCATTTCTCTTGATGTACTCTGCAGATAAGTTAAATAAGCAAGGTGACAATATATAGCCTGACGTACTGCTTTCCTGATTGGAACCAGTTGGTCATTCCATGTTTAGTTCTAACTTTGCTTCTTGACCTGCATACAGATTTATCAGGAGGCAGGCCAGGTGGTCTGGTATTCCCATCTCTTGAAGAATTTTCCACAGTTTGTTGTGATCCACACAGTCAAAGGCTTTGACATCGTCATTAAAGCAGAAGTAGATGTTTTTCTGGAACTCTCTTGCTTTCTCGATGATCCAACGGATGTTGGCAGTTTGATCTCTGGTTCCTCTGCCTTTGCTAAATCCAACTTGAACATCTGGAAGTTCATGGTTCATGTACTGTTGAAGCCTGGTGTGGAGAATTTTGAGTATTACTTTGCTAGCGTGTGAGATGAGTGCAATTGTACAGTAGTTTGAGCATTCTTTGACATTACCTTTCTTTGGGATTGGAATGAAAACTAACCTTTTCCAGTCCTATGGCCACTGCTGAGTTTTCCAAATGTGCTGGCATATTGAGTTTAGCACTTTCATAGCATCATCTTTCAAGATTTGAAATAGCTCAACTGGAATTCCATCACCTCCACTAGCTTTGTTCATAGTGATGCTTTCTAAGGCCCACTTGACTTCACATTCCAGGATGTCTGGCTCTAGGTGAATGATCATACCATCATGATTATATTCATTATGAAGATCTTTTTTGTACAGTTCTTCTGTGTATTCTTGTCACCTCTTCTTAATATCTTCTGCTTCTGTTAGGTCCAGACCATTTCTGTCCTTTATCGAGCCCATCTTTGCATGAAATGTTCCCTTGGGATCTCTGATTTTCTTGAAGAGATCTCTAGTCTTTCCCATTCTGTTGTTTTCCTCTATTTCTTTGCATTGATCAATGAGGAAGGCTTTCTTATCTCTCCTTGCTATTCTTTGGAACTCTGTATTCAGATGCTTATATCTTTCCTTTTCTCCTTTGCTTTTTGCTTCTCTTCTTTTCACAGCTATTTGTAAGGCCTCCTCAGACAGCCATTTTGCTTTTTTGCATTTCTTTTCCATGGGGATGGTCTTGATCCCTGTCTTCTGTACAGTGTCACGAACCTCATGAGCCTTTAACTCAAGAGCCACACTTTGCCAATGCCTTTACCTCCCGGACTATAAAGAAAGCTGAGTGCCAGAGAATTGATGCTTTTGAATTGTGGTGTTGGAGAAGACTCTTGAGAGTCCCCTGGACTGCAGGGAGATCTAACCAGTCCATCCTAAAGGAGATCAGTCCTGAGTGTTCATTGAAAGACTTATATGAAGCTGAAACTCCAATACTTTGGCCACCTGATGTGACGAACTTACTCGCTGGGAAAGACTGAAGTTAGGAGGAGAAGTGGACAACAGAGGATGAGATGGTTGGATGGCATCACCGACTCTATCATGAGTTTGAGCAAGCTCTGGGATTTGGTAATGGACAGGGACGCCTGGCGTGCTGCAGTCCATGGGGTCACAAAGAGTTGGACACAACTGAGCAGCTGGCTGAACTGATTTTTAAATCCACTTGTCTTCCTTGGTAGCTCAGCTGGTAAAGAATCCACCTGAAATTCAGGAGGCCCAGGTTTGGTTGCTGGCTTAGCAAGATCCCCTGGTGAAGGGATAGGCTACCCACTCCAGTATTCTTGGGCTTCCCTGGTAGCTCAGACAGTAAAGAATCCTCCTGCAATGCAAGTGACCTGGGTTTGATCCCTGTATTCAGGAGATCCCCTCGAGAGGGCATGTCAACCCACTCCAGTATTCTTGCCTGGAGAGTCCCCATGGACAGAGGAGCCTGGAAGGCTACAGCCCATTTGCTCACAGAGTCTTACATGACTGAGCCACCAAGCACAGCACTCTTAAATTCACTAATTCTTTAGGTCATCTTGAATGTGTTGTCAAGTTTCTAAAGCGAATTTTCACTTAATATACTTTTCAATTCTAAAATTTCCACTTAGTTGTTTTCCAACATTTTTTCTCATTATTGAGAATCTCATTTTTAAAAATTCATTGTTGCCCTACTTTTGTTTTTTTTTTTAAGTGTAGTCACCTTTGAAGTTCATTGAATGTGTTTATAATTCTGCTTTAAAGACTGTGTTTAAATTCAATATCTAGAGATACCCAGTTTCTATTGGCCACTTTTTCCCTCCTTACATATCTTGCAATCTCTTGTTGAAAAGTAGATATTTTAGATCATATATTGTGGCAACTCTGGATTCTGATTTTTTTTTCTCCCTGTTACTGCTTTATTTGCTTGTGTTTTTGTTTAGTAATTTGCCTAAATTAAATCAGTGACATCTATTTCCCTTGTGATAGGTAGCCACTTACGTGCTTTTTCTTTATTTCTTTTGAGATTCTTGTAATTAGTTTTACATTTGGATTTCTGGGACTTGCCTCTCTCTGTGAAGTTTAAATGATAAGCTGATGGCCAGACAGTGAATGTGCACAAACACTTCAAGTCAGTAAGTTATCTGTCATCTGCTCTTGAATCTCTGTATTGATAGAGGAACACACTTAAAATTTCTATTGTTTTCAAGCGTTCCCCACTTTGGTTTCTACTGAACTCTTTCTCGTTTCCTCTGTGCTGTGATTGTTCAGCCTCAGCAATGTGTGGGTAGTTTTGTTCCTCTCAGGCCTCCATTGGACATACTCTTAGCCATAGTCAAGAATGTGCTTGCCCCAAGGGTGAACATAGCTTGGATTAATAGAGCTGTTGACTCTCTGTGCTTGCTCCCTGTTGTAAGGCCATCACTTCCAGTGAAACACTGCAGAAGGCTGGCATCACCCACCACTCAAGTACCACTGAGCCCCCTTTGACCTCTGCAAAGTTCTGGTGATCTCCCCCATTCTGGAAGAACCTCTGTACTCATTGAATTGTGGTTGATATCTATAAGAGCACTCTCGGCTAGACTACAACAGGGTCCTAGTTTTCTTACCTAAAAATGAGTAGTTTTTCAGATATCAGTACTCCTCAAATTGTTATCTTCCTTTGGTCTATTTATGGGTGACTGGGTGACTAAAATGGTTGTTATTTGTCAATTTTGTCTAGCTCTAAGGTGTGACTTATCTCCATCTTCTTTTGAGGTACATTTTTGTTTTATATTGGTTTCAGATTTAAACACAAAGCAAAACGATTTTCTTTAAATGCCTGATAGTCCTTGGCTGTGCATTCATATTACAAAGAAGCAAGTCCAAAAGCTGCCTAGAAACTACATTTGGATTGCACCAATTTGATGCTACAGTTTGCTTTACAGTGAATAGGTGGGTAACCATGATTATGCTGGAAGTCTGCTGAAGCCAGAATGAGGCAGGTTTTTCTATGGGGGCACCCATACTACCTTTCCTAGTACTCTGTTTTATGTATAGCAGTGTGTATGTGTTAATCCCAAACTCTTAATTTATTCCTCCCCTGCCTCGACTTTTCCCCTTTGGTAGCTGTAAATTTGTTTTCAAATTCTGTGAATCTATTTCTGTTTTTGTGCAGAAGTTCATTTATATCATTTTTTAGATTCCACATGTAACTGACTTGATTATTTTTCTTTGACTTAATATGACAATCTCTAGGTCCATCTATGTTCCTGCAAATGGCATTATTTCATCCTTTTTATGGCTGAGTAATATTCCATTGTATATACGTACCACATCTTGGGTCCTGCTCTCATCTGTTCTTTTCAGGATTTTCTGTGTGTTCAGTCATTCAGTCGTTTCCGACCCTTTGTGACCCCATGGACCGCAGCACGCCAAGCTTCCCTGTCCTTCACAATCTCCTAGAGTTTGCTCAGACTCATGTCCATTGAACTGGTGATGCCATTCTGCACTGCCATGTTTCTTCATAGTTATTTTTTTAGTGGATTATAAATCCATTTTTAAAGAACAGTTTGTTGTATTTTTAAATTATTATTATAGTGGTTATTATTTTAGTTACTGCCTCTTTCTCTTTCTTTACCTGATTCTGTACCCCACATTTACCTTTGGGTTTACATTTTCTTTTACCTGTGTACACTTAGATTTTTTCAGGTAAGCAGTATTACCAATGTTGACAGTTTCTAGAAAAGTTAGTCTTGATTTTTTTCCCTTGGTCAAGCTGTTGAAAGTTATCATTGAAGGACGATTCACTCTACAGGCTGACATTGTCATCGGGAAAGTAATTTCAGTTATTTACAGTTTTCCATGAAATCTTGTGATTTCAGATATGCAGTATAGGTAATATGTTGTATCTCTATAATGGCTCCCTAAAGTGGGCATCTCCACTTAGTTCTTTAACCAAACTGAACATTGTCTCTCGTTAGAATTCCTCTGTTTTCTATTTTGTTCAAATTTAATTCCTAGACTAGCCAAGTTGTCCATGAGGGTTTTCGTCTGTTTCTGATGAAGTATTAGCTGGATATCAGCTTGGGATAATAGATGTTAGTAACATTTAAGCACTTGTATTTCAGATACCAGGGAAAGGCAAGAAGTATGAGAACAATCAATAAATATTAAGAGAAATATCTGGAGACTTCTTCATATTAGTTTTATAATTGAGGTGGCTCAAAGGGTAAAGTGTCTGCCTGCAATGCAGGAGACCAGGGTTCGATCCCTGGGTTGAGAAGATCCCCTGTAGAAGGAAATGGCAACGCACTCCAGTATTCTTGCCTGGAGAATCCCTACAGATGGAGGAGCCTGGTAGACTACAGTTCACGGGGTCGCAAAAGAGTTGGACACGACTAAACGACTTCACTTTCACTTTCAAGCCTAATGAAGAGATCATTTTGGCTGATCACAAATCATTAAATAATATATTTACTGTTTAACTTTTCTTTTCCTTTTAGTAAGGCAAGATAAAGAAATAATTATAGATTTTGGAATGGATGTCAAGCTACAGAAAAATGTAGTAAGAGTTTTACAGATATCCTGGGTAAACATATCAATGTACAGAATTACACAAATATAAACAAAACATGAAAAGCCCTTGCAAAGAGATATTATTTATAGTAACATTCAAAATATGAAGTTCCTGGGAATAAATCTAACATAACGAGATGTGCAAAACTCCCATGAGGAAATAATAAAGAATTATTTTGTGACAATAGGACCTCAATAAATGGAATGATATGTAATACACATGGCTTTGGGAAACAAGATTTTATAGGTGCCCAATTGGATCAATTTATGTGTATTTTTGAGGGGAGGAGACTTGACAAAAGATTTAAAAATTATATAGAGAGACAGAGGGCCAAAAAACAAGAGTAACTGCATTGTATTTTGGTGTAGGCAATGTCAGATAGATTGATGGAACCTCACTAGTGAATGTTTAGACCACAGACTCACCTCTGGTGACTTCACTTGGGTGGTTATTAGAAACACAGACTCTCAGGTCCTGACCCCAGATCAGCTGAGTCAGAATGTACTTTATCAAGATAACCTAGAAGAGTGGGGAAGTGATTTTTTTTAATTTAAATTTTAAATTTTATTTTGTAATATTTTGACCTCACCGTGCAGCATGTAGAATCTTAGTTCCCTGACCGGGAATCGAACCCAAGCCCCCTGTATTGGAAACTTGGAATCTTAACCAGTGGACCTCCAGGGATGTCCCAAATATGGCTTTAAGAAACAGTTCTGAGGCAACTGGTAATTAAGTAAGAAAGCTATAATTGTATTGAAAGGTATTGTTTGATTCATATGGTGCAGCCATCCCTACTGTCTGTGATCTACATTACTTTAGGAACATTTGAAGACTCAGTGATAATAAAAGGGATACTTTGTGCATATTTTTAAGGTGCGTCTGTTATCCACGTGCCAATAATCTATGAGTCGTCTTGTTAATAAGCTTTCTTAAGGCGCTCCAACTTCAGGATGCCTTTATGTTTCTCTGGCATCTCTGGGATCGAGTCTGTATGCCACACCTTCATGGCGGTGGTGTCACTGCCCATGCAGGTCCGTGACGTTGTGACTCGGCCTCCTCCACGTGGGTGATAAAGCTGTATCTAATTATTTTATAGGTGTGCTTTGTATATTTTGGAAAAAGCTGCTGAAGACACTGACGAAAAGGCAGCTCTTCTACTGACACCTCAGAAGGAAATAAGTCACCACCTACGTTAGGATTAGAAGACCAGCTCATTCTCAGAATCTGCTGAAACAAAATTAGGTAAGAAATGCCTTTCATCATATTTTAAATGATTTGTCCTCCATCTTCCCAGTTTGCTTGAAAGCGTCTATAATTCTATTCCTTTGGCCTCTAAGAGAAATGCAGTTAGCATTTTCCTTTAGGAAGGCAGCATGCCAGCCAGCTGTCAGCTTTATGATGTACCTGATCTCCGATGTCAGGGGAAGCACAATTCAATTTTCAAGTAAGTTCGGCACAATGCTGCAGCAGGGCTGCCAGCATCTCTCTTTATGTTCTCTTCTTTGAAATTCTCCCTTTTCCTCAAACAGTATAGTTTTATTTTTAAATCCTTTGTGTAAGATGAAACTACCACTAGCTGACTTTCCTTGTCCTTAGCTAAAAATCAATGAATTGACTGAAATTATCTGTAAATACTTCTGCTACCCTTTCTCATTTCTAGAACATAAAGTACCACTGCTTGTTTAACTTATGACTTGTCTAAACGTGTTGAAAGCATTGACTATAAGGCATAACACTCAGACTCTGAAAGAGAGAACTGTGACGAGTTCAGTCAAAAGGGAAAAGAGGAATAATTTATAAAAGGTGCTGCAGATAATGATGCCAGCCGGTTATTTTAAAATGCATCCATCTCACCTTTTAATGAATTAGATTTGTCAACAGGAAATGTTTTATGCGCCACTTCTAATAAAAGTGCTTTGAGGCTGGCTTCTTCAAAGCTTCAGAGTATCTTCAATTCAAAGATATTTTTTAAATAATAGATATTAAAAATATATTTAAATAATATTAAGGTTGTGACACAAACACCAAATGACAAAATTCAGGGGTTTCAAAGCAAAGGCTGACATGCCGTCACTTTTCCACAGAGTAACTGTTTTTTAAATTAGGAGTGTAACAGACTGATTTGGGGATTGTGTGTCAGTTTAACTTTAGATTCTCTTGTTGTTTTCGCTGGTGTCACAACCTTAATGTCAGCTCTTCAAATAGGTTTCTACATTTCCTTTGGTTCGGGGTCATTAAAAAATGCATATGATGAATCTGAGAGGCATAAATAGGTCACACTGAAGTGAAATTCCTTGACTCTCTGGTATTGAGATACAGCTATTACCTGCCTTGTAAGTGGAAAAAGTTAGCTCAGGCATTTGGTAAATTTCTGTTTTTCAAGATTTTGATTCAGATCAATGTAAGCCCAAATGACAAAACATAATGTTGGTATAATTGTGTTCTTGTTCCTCTAATCCAGACTACCCAATTTTGCTGATTATTATTACTAGATATTAAAAATCAATTCCCACAGGTGATTGTTTTTTCACTTAGAGTACAAGTTAATCTTGACAATTATTTCAATAGAAGGATCCTTATTCAGTATAATTAAGTATAGGTAACTCTGCCTTAAATTTTTCCATATGCCAGCCTTTAATATAAACACTTTTATGCAGATTTGGGGGTAAATGTGATTTTTTTTAAGGTAACACTTGTTTAGAAAGCAAATATAAAGTAAAAATCTATTGTGTTGTGTTGAATGTTTAAAAAAAAATTCTCATACCCCATTGGACATTCAAGGAGGAACATGGCGCCTTCCTTACTCCATTCTGCAGGGAGAGAGAGAAGGGAAAGAGAAGAGAAAAATAATTCCACCCATTTCCTTGATTCTTATCTGTCATGATCTCACTGGGCAGGTCATATGCTGAATATGGTTTTAATTTAGAAAAATAAACATCAGAATCTGTCTCACAGTTGTCTTTTTCATCACCCATGTTAGAGAAATGAAAAGTGGAAAGAGAGGCAAATTATTTATTGATCTTTTCTGGCTGACTCAAATATACTGGCCAACCTCGAATATAAGACTTCATAGTTCATATCTCCTCCTTCATTGACTCTGCAGCTTTTACTGTTCCTCAGTTCAGTTCAGTTCATCACTCAGTTCTGGTCCGACTCTTTGTGATCCCATGGACTACAGCATGCCAGGCTTCCCTGTCCATCACCAACTCCTGGAGCTTACTAAAACTCATGTCCACCATGTTGGTGATGCCATCCAGCCATCTCATCCTCTGTTGTCCCCTTCTCCTCCTGCCCTCAATCATTCCCATCATCAGAGTCTTTTCCAATGAGTCTGTTCTTTGCATCAGGTGGCCAAAGTATTGGAGTTTCAGCTTCAGCATCAGTCCTTCCAATGAACACCCAGGACTAATCTTCTTTAGGATGGACTGGTTGGATCTCTTGCAGTCCAAGGGACTCTCAAGAGTCTTCTCCAACACCACAGTTCAAAACCATCAGTTCTTTGGCACTTAGCCTTCTATATGGTCCAACTCTCATATCCATACATGACTACTGGAAAAACCAAAGCTTTGATTTGATGGACCTTTGATGGTAAAGTAATGTCTCTGCTTTTTAACCTGCTGTCTAAGTTGGTTATAGTTTTTCTTCCAAGGAGTAAGTGTCTTTTAATTTCATGGCTGCAGTCACCGTCTTCAGTGATTTTGGAGCCCCAAAATATAAAGTCTCTCACACTCTTCATTGTTTCTCCATCTATTTGCCATGAAGTGATAGGACCAGATGCCATGATCTTCGTTTTCTGAATGTTGAGTTTTAAGCCAACTTTTTCACTCTCCTCTTTCACTTTCATCAAGAGGCTCTTTAGATCTTCTTCACTTTCTGCCTTAAGGGTGGTGTCATCTGCATATCTGAGGTTATTGATATTTCTTCTGGCAATCTTGATTCTAGCTTGTGCTTCCTCCAGCCCAGCATTTCACATGATGTACTCTGCAAATAAGTTAAATAAGCAGGGTGACAACATACAGCCTTGACAAATTCCTTTCCCGATTTGGAACCAGCCTGTTGTTCCATGTCCAGTTCTAACTGTTGCTTCTTGACCTGCATACAGATTTTTCATGAGGCAGGTCAGGTGGCCTGGTATTCCCATCTCTTTAAGAATTTTCCACAGTTTGTTGTGATCCACACAGTCAAAGGCTTTGACATCGTCATTAAAGCAGAAGTAGATCTTTTTCTGGAACTCTCTTGCTTTTTTCCATGATCCAACAGATGTTGGCAATTTGAGCTCTGGTTCCTCTGCCTTTTCTAAAACCAGCTTGAACATCTGGAAGTTTACAGTTCATGTGCTGTTGAAGCCTGGCTTGGAGAATTTTGAGCGTTACTTTCCTAGCATGTGAGATGAGTGCAATTGTGCAGTAGTTTGAACATTCTTTGGCGTTGCCTTTCTTTGGGATTGGAATGAAAACTGATCGTTTTCAGTCCTATGGCTACTGTTGAGTTTTCCAAATTTGCTGATGTATTGAGTGTAGCGCTTTCATAGCATCATCTTTTAGGATTTGAAATAGCTCAAATCCTAATAGGAATTCCAGATTCCTAATAGGAATTCCAAATCCCAAATAGGAATTCCAACGCCTCCACTAGCTTTGTTCATAGCAATGCTTCCTAAGGCCCACTTGACTTTGCATTCCAGGATGTCTAGCTTAGGTGAGTGATATCACCATTGAGATTCTAGCATGAGGTAATTAGGATGCATTGTATAGTGGTGTGAAAATGTATAAAGTTGTCTGTGAAGGATTTGGCTAACTCTTCCAAATTTATCTAAACTATACTAGTGCTCTTACTTGAACAAATGTTTAAAGTCATTATTATTGTTCATACTAATACCAGTTCTGATTTCTATTTGATTAAAATGAATTTTTAAAACAAAAATATCTCTTTCTAAATTCAAAGAAAGCTATTTGAATAAATGAGCTGGAACTCAGTGCACACCTACAATGTAGGAAAAGCTTTCTGGCATAGAAACAAAATAATCTCTTTAAATAACACAGGCCAAAGCCTTCAGACCAGCTCATTTAGAACAGTTTCAGACTTATGTAATTAGTAAAGTTGGATACTGGGTCTAACGTGTATTAAATGTCCTTCAGTGTACAGTGATGTTCTAGTGACTGGAAAAATGATAAGAATTTATTTATTGTTTTGCTACATCAGTCAGTTCTGTAAATGGCTTTCTAATATGATACAATATATGCTTTTAATAGTTTTCTATAATAAATAGATAGTATTTATCGAGTATTTTCTGTATTCCAGCAGCTGTTCTAAACAGTATCCATGGATTATCTCATGTAACCCTCATAACAACACTGTATTGATCTCAGTGTTTTATAGATATGGTAGAGGCACACAAGGAGAACGTTATAAAACTAGTAAGTAACGGAGCTAGAATTCCACCACTAGCATTGTTATCCCAGATCTCACACCCTAAGCCCCCAAAACTCACAGTGTTGTCCCCAAGCCAGCAGTTATCACCATTACCTGGGAACTTTTAGACTCCACCAGTGTCACATCTTATATGCGATCTTGAGTATTCCTCTTATATATAAAGTGCATCATAAAAAAATTAATAACTAAATGTAAACAGGGTTCCAGGCTATCTGGAAATCACTTGTATAAAGAACTGAAAAAAAAAAAAAACCTAGACCATAAACAGCAACTGCCCAGTAGCTACTGGGCAGCTAGCTACTTCTACATCTGAGACTTTCTCCCAACTGCATTGTAGCACACTGCCTTTGAATGCAGACTCTAGACAGATTGCCTATGTGTGAACCTCAGCTCCTATTTCTGGCTATAGGACCCCAAGAAAGTTACGCAGCTCTCTTTATCTCAGCTTCATCTTCTGGGAATGAGATCTAAAACTGTACTTACTTCACAGGGTTGTTGTGAAGATGAAACGAGTTAATCCATGGCAAGTTTTTAAAACAGAACCTGATATCACCTGATATAAGTGATAAATGTTTTCTGCTGTGGTTGTTGTTAGTTATGATTCCCATCTTAAAGAGTAGAATAGAGTCTCATCTCATACTTGGTAATAAACTGACAAATATTTTTGTTAGCAGGGCTTACCATGTAAAGGGATATCTTTACTGTTAAAGTCCAAATCATAAATTTTAGTTTTTGTATTTTCTGCAAACTCTCTCCTTGCGGCACTTTCTGCCTGCGAGTTCTCCTAAACACCACTTCATCGTGGTACTTAACTAGTTAAGTCCAGTGCACTCAATTCAAAATCAACATGAAACGTGATGGCATAGTGAATTTTTAAATGTAGTGTATGCTTTTAAATGAAATAAAGCTAATGAATGAGGCCCGTATGCCCATTTGGCCAATGACTTGGAGAAGTAATACTGAACAGTCAGAATAAAGTGTCTGTTTAAAGGCTGAATGCTTCAGAAGCTGTTTGTTTTCTTTTGGACATTATTCTGATGTTGTACATACAGTTAAGCATGATAGTCTTTAGGGGAATAATGGCTTAGTGTGCAGGCACTCACTCAACAGCTATTTAAGATTACATCTAATGTGTGAAGTGAGGCTGCATGTTCCTGAAAAGTACCACTTTGAAATCTCATTTGTGGAAGGCACTAAGATAAAAATAGTCGGTGAAAAGAATATCCTGGGAAATTTTTAAATTGTCAATTCTGGGACACATACCCAGAAAGTTCAGTTCATTAGGCCTGGGATGAGGCCCACCTGGGTGTTTGAATTTTTAACAAATGGCCAAAGTGATTCCACTTAAACTAGTGTCCTCGAGTACCCTTGGAGAACCACTGAAGTCGTGGCGAAGACACGAATTGAAAAGAGCTTTGGTTGGCTCCCTTTCCTTCTGGCAGCATTGTCCTCTTTGGTACTAGTGTTTTGCCATCCTGTGACCCAACTTTCTTATTTGTCCTCTCCACCCATCAGTGGTTCCCAAGCCAGTCTTTAATTTTTCTGCTTTTCTCTCTCTTTTTTTTTACCTTTTCTCAAAGAATATATCTTTTGGATTTATCAGTCATATCTGTGCATATGGTTCTACAAAATAACCACAAAAGTCTGTTTAATGTAAAAATCTCTAAGCCAAAATTCAGGTGCTGTAATCAATTTAGAACCTATGGGCAACATTAAAAGAAAGAAGAAGTAGTTCAGTTCAGTCACTTGGTCGTGTCCGACTCTTTGCGACCCTATGAACTGCAGCACGCCAGGCCTCCCTATCCATCACCAACTCCTGAATTCACCCAAACTCATGTCCATTGAGTCGGTGATGCCATGCAACCATCTCATCCTCTGTTGTCCCCTTTTCCTCCTGCTCTCAATCCTTCCCAACATCAGGGTCTTTTCAAATGAGTCAGCTGTTCACATCAGGTGGCCAAAATATTGTAGCTTCAGCTTCAACATCAGTCCTTCCAAGAAGAAGTAGTAAAAAGAATAAAAAGAAGTAGTAAAAGGAATAAAATAGGATGAAATGGAATAGATCAAAGCAAGAGAAGCAGTGTTTCATGAGACTTTCATTTAAGTTATGTGTACACACCTACACAGTAGATTGCAATGCATTTTGTTTGAACCTTGTAGGACATAATTCAAAAAGTTTGAAAGATACTCTCTGAGTTTTGGTTTCCTGGACTTAAGTGTGACATTACCAGCACTATGTTTTCCCATGCATTCCACTCATATATCTGCTGCGTCTCCATTCTGGACATTACCAATTTGTATAATCCGTTCAAAATCATCAGTATGCAGGTCAGGAAACAACAGTTAGAACTGGACATGGAACAACAGACTGGTTCCAAATAGGAAAAGGAGTACGTCAAGGCTGTATATTGTCACCCTGCTTATTTAACTTCTATGCAGAGTACATCATGAGAAACGCTGGACTGGAAGAATACAAGCTGGAATCAAGATTGCTGGGAGAATTATCAGTAACCTCAGATATGCAGATGACACCACCCTTATGGCAGAAAGGGAAGAGGAACTAAAAGCCTCTTGATGAAAGTGAAAGAGGAGAGTGAAAAAGTTGGCTTAAAGCTCAACATTCAGAAAAGGAAGATCATGGCATCTTGTCCTATCACTTCATGGGAAATAGATGGGAAAACAGTGAAAACAGTGTCAGACTGTAGATGGTGACTGCAGCCATAAAATTAAAAGATGCTTACTCCTTGGAAGAAAAGTTATGACCAACCTAGACAGCATATTCAAAAGCAGAGACATTACTTTGCCGACTAAGGTCCATCTAGTCAAGGCTATGGTTTTTCCTGTGGTCATGCGTGGATGTGAGAGTTGGACTGTGAAGAAGGCTGAGCGCCGAAGAACTGATGCTTTTGAACTGTGGTGTTGGAGAAGACTCTTGAGAGTCCCTTGGACTGCAAGGAGATCCAACCAGTCCATTCTGAAGGAGATCAGCCCTGGGATTTCTTTGGAAGGAATGATGCTAAAGCTGAAACTCCAGTACTTTGGCCACCTCATGCGAAGAGTTGACTCATTGGAAAAGACTGATGCTGGGAGGGATTGGGGGCAGGAGGAGAAGGGGACAACCGAGGATGAGATGGTTGGATGGCATCACTGACTCGATGGATGTGAGTCTGAGTGAACTCCGGGAGTTGGTGATGGACAGGGAGGCCTGACGTGCTGCTATTCATCGGGTCGCAAAGAGTTGGACACAACTGAGCGACTGAACTGAACTGAACTGAAAAACATATTTGTTGTGTATTCTGTTAACATTTTCCTCCTAAGTTTTTTTTTTTAATCTATTCATAAACTACCATTCTGTTATCCATGATAAAAGTTCAGAATTGCTTTGTAATAATTTAGCCCTTCCTTTGTAAATTCCCGATAGCCTCATCTGACTGCCCTGGCCTGTCCTGTGGCCCAACCAAGCAGAAAATCTTATTGGCAACCCTTGTAGTCACCCACTCCCCAGCTAGCTTCCTGAAGGCTGCTTTGGGCATGCCCTGCCTGCTGTCTGTGGCTGCCGTCCACAAGACTGTGCGAGGCATTGTCAGCAAGATGCCCTGTTCCACCTCTCTTAGCTCTTTCTGTTGTAATTGGTCTTTTTTTTTTTTTTTGGCAAGGAAGAGCCTCACCCTGGATTTTACCCTTTGCTACTTTCTAACGACATATCCACACATTTTCTGGCTCTTAGCATGACTCTAGTTTTCACATCATTTTGTCTGGTGTCTCTGATGACTTGGGTCTAAAGTCCAAGCTTCTAATGCCTGGGACATGTCATACCTGCCTGGTAGTGCTCTCAGCTATAATTCCCTGCCTCGGTCAGTGACCTCAAACTCTTACCTAGTCTTACCTTGGAAACTCATTTCAAAAGCTGTCTTTCCTTTCTTCACGGTCCCATCCTCTTCCTAGTCATCATCACCTTCATCTGGATTAACTCACTGTCCTTCTAACTGATCCTCCTACATCTCTTCTCTCACCCCACACCAAACCGTCTTAGCACCCTGTTTAATAAATATTTGTAAAACAGTAGTCATGTATTGCCTTAGTAAGAAAAAAAAAACAGAAAAAAAAACTTTTATGACTCCATATTCTCTGTAGAATAAAAGTACAGATATTTTTCTCCTGCACAATAAAAGGCCTCAGCATATCCCTCTAGCCATGGCTTACCTCTCCAATTTTATCTTTCGCTGTTTTCATTTGTGAATTTTCTGTTCTGGTTTTACAAAGCAGTTCTCTATATGTTCCAGGGATGGTCTCACCATTTTCATTACCAGGGCACCCTGTTGGTGAGTATGGAGCAGACAGCTGTGGCTGAGGTCTAGCAGTAGGATCCCATTACATACAAAGAAACCTCAAGTTGAGGACCTGATCACACATTGGCAATTAGAAGTTAGTAAGAGCCCAGGCTGCAGAAGAAAAGAGAAATGAACAGGAGACAAACTGATGAATTACGTCTTTTATTTGCTGTCTAGCTGAGGCTCCTTATATCCTCCCCGTCACTAGCTATTGGATCATTCACAGACCTGGAAAGTGTTTGAATCTATATACAGGGAGAGATTAAGTGTCTTGCAGCTAGGGGGCCTGTGAGGCTATGGATTTTGTGAGATCACTGGACTTCCACCTTTATCTTCCTTTTCTTTGGCAACTTGACTTCTCTCTTTTCTTCTGCCCAAAGGGAATGTCTTACAGAACTTCTGGATCATTTGTTACTTGTACCACTCAGTTAATACTACATTAGCTCATGCCTTGTAATATTTGTTTGTTTTTGTTTCTAATGCGTCAAAGTAAGACATGCTCATTATAAATTCAAACAAAAAAAAGATTATAAAGAGTAAAAATTTCCTTTTCCCTGTTCCTTTTTAGTTCTACCACCCACAGGTTAGCACTGCTGATGGTTTGTTGAGTATCCTTCCTGATTTTGAGGGGGATAGGGGTTGGTTTTTTTTAAAGTATTGCATTGTATCATGATGCATATATAGTTTTACAATTTACTCTTCTAAGAAAATGCTATAGCATTCTGGAAATCTTTCCATCTCTTGCCATACAAAGCTGGGTTTTCATTTTTCATAGGTTTCATTTTATATATGTTATATTGATATTGAAAATATTCCATGTACTGGACCTCCCAGGTGGTACAGTGGATAGGAATCTGCCTGCCAATGCAGGGGACACAGGTTTGATCCCTTGTCCGGGAAGAGTGCACATGCCACACACAACTGAAGTTCATGTGCCACAACTCCTGAGCCCCTGCACTTGAGCCTGGGAGCTCCAGCTGCTGAGCCCACACGCTACAACTACCAGAGCCCGAGCACCTGGGGCCTGTGCTCCGCAACAAGAGAGGCTATCACAGTGGCAAGCCTGTGCACTGCAACAAAGGGTAGCCCCCGCTCTCAGCAACTAGAGGAACCCCACATTCAGCAAAGAAGACCCAGTGCAACCAAAAATAAGTAAATCAATGATTTTTAAAAAGATGTAAAAGAGCCCATGAACTGACATCACATTATATATTCAGTTGGCCCAGGAATAGTCCCACCTTATACCTTTCATCTCAGTATTTCATCAGTTTAGCTTTTGTCTCAGAGTTTTCCTTTTGAATGAAGCCTTATTTGATAGCTACGCATAAATAAACCAGAATAGGTTTTGATAGGCCTGCACCTTGCTTGTCTCCATCCTGCCATGTCCTCATATTTGAGACAGTGAACAGAATTCTCACTGTTAACATATGGTTAAATTGGCCACTTCCCATTTCTCTTTTCCAGTGCCTTTCCAGAAGTACTATAAGCTAGCACATCTTTTCAAGGAGAGCAGGAAGGGTGCTTGCTGATAAAGTAAATGCTCTCCAGCAGTTAGATCAGCTAGCTCCTTTGGAGCTCAGGGGGTGGCAGTGGCAGAATGCTCTGGGCTGCCAGCTCTGCTGGCCACCTGATGCAAAACCAGTTGTACTGAGCCTGTGCTTTGGCCTGTGGGTTGCACATTTCTCACCCTGTATTCAATTTTACCGTAGAGTGAATACAATACCAGCTTTATATTGCTATAAGGATTTTATTATGTATCATATGATATAAATCTACAACTAGTTGCTTTATTGTTGGATAACACATTTTTTATTTTGTAACAACCATTTTTGGTGACAGTGATTTTGTAACAACCATTTTTGGTGACAGTGATTTGGGAGGGGGGAGAGAAGGAAAATAACTGAACGTTCATTGGCTAGTAGTACTAAATTTCATTGGACTTGCCAACAAGAATTAAATGTGTAACCCACACTATGGAGGCTGTGGTGATATCACAGACCACATGAAAACAAGAAGACATAGAAGCATCAGCATCTATTGCACAGTCTTATTTTCAGACTATGTCTGAAAATATGATTTTTTTCATAATTCATGCTTCGCTGCAGAAGGTACGTTTGTGTACCACTCTGTGCCAATGCAGGAGACATAGGTTTGATCCCTGGTCTAGGAAGATGAGCAACAAAGCCTACACACCTCAACTGTTGAGCCTGTGCTCCACAACGAGAAAAGTGACCACAATGAGAACCCTGCCTCCCGCCACTAGGAAAAAGCCCACACAGCAATGAAGAACCAGCACAGCTGAAATTAATAATAATAATAAAATCTGTATGCCAGTGCAGGAGCCACTGGAGATGCAAGCTCGATCCCTGGCTCAGGACGATCCCCTGGAGAAGGAAGTGGCACCCCTCTCCAGTATTTTTGCCTGAGAAATCGCATGGACAGAGGGAGCCTGGCAGGCTATGTCCGTGGGGTCGCAAAGAATCGGACATGACTAAGTGATTGAGTGTGTTCTTGGCCGGGAGAATCGCAGGGACAGGGGAGCCTGGTAGGCTGCCGTCTAGGGGGTCTCACAGAGTCGGACATGACTGAAGCGACTTAGCAGCAGCAAGCAACTGAGCACACACACACACTGTGAAACATGACTTTTCATTCAGATCGAGTGACTGTACAAAGTTAATCCCGCTCATATTCAGTTTCAGGTTTTCTTGTGCACGTATGGAAAGTGAAACAGTAACTGTTTACTGTATTGTCTCTGTTAAAAAGAACTTTACCAGCTCTTAAACGATGCAGTTTTATTTCAGTATCATTGTAGATTTCTAGTGAAAAGATCAATTCCAATAATGGTTCAAGTTTCTTGTCTAATACATGGGATCAAAGCAAAGCATTCAGAAGTTAATTCTGTAAAATGTGAAACACATGATATTGTGAAGTGAAAGTGAAGTCGTTCAGTTGTGTCTGACTCTTTGCGATCTCATGGACTATAGCCTACCAGGCTCCTCCCTCCATGGGATTCTCCAGGCAAGAGTACTGGAGTGGGGTGCCATTGCCTTCTCCCACTGTGATATTGTGAATTGTGATATGGCGTGAATTGTGATATTGTGAATACTATTGTAAATTGAATGACAAACTGTAACATACATGGTAAAATTACTTGGTCTTGGTGATGTAAAAATATTCTGAAGTAGAATATAACATCATAAAATATTTTGAATAAGTTTAGAGCCTATAGAGAGTAGTATACTCAGAATATGTTGTACATATTTGTGTAATCCATAATTGCCTCTAAGAGTTTATAAAATCTACCAATCTAAATAGAAGATATATTCTCAAAAAGTATAAATATGCTTATACATACACAAAATAACTAGCCTGTAAATTTTTATAGTTGGGTTGATGCTGATAAAAATAACAAGCATGACTGTATATATTTTTTCTGTTTGGATTTTAGAAATTTTTGAGACTTTGGAGAGTAAGTATAAATCAATGAAAGTTCCTACCATGGCATTAAATACTTTTGTTAAAGTGTTCTCTAAATTTTGGTCGCAGTTTCCAGCAACATCTACTGGGAATATTTAGTCAAAGTATTTAACAAATGGAAGTCAAAAATTCAGTTTATGTGAAGATTTTAGGGAATTGCAGTTATTGAACTCAGAGCTTATAAACAGGAGGACTTTGAACTATTTCCCCCTGAAATCAAGGGGAAAACTGAACAAATTAATTTATAAGAACTCAAAGGATATATAAAATATAACAGTGAAATTCCATAATTGTGTTTTGAAATACATACACTTATGAGGAGAAATATTCTGATGGAGCTCATATTTTTAATTAAATAAGTATATATTTTGGTTCAGAATGAAGTTAACCTAGAAAAACCTGCAAGTTTGTAGTATCTAAATCAAGCAAAACATTGAAAATAAGCATACATGTTTGTTTGATGGATTTGTGTTTTTAGCTTATTGGTCAAAAAGGCAGTTTGCATAGAGGCAAAAAAGTAAAAACTGTAAAATAATTTGGCTAAAATATTTGTGTATTTCATTATTACAAATTAAAATTGGCAATGTTTTTCAGTAGTGAATTTGCTCTGAACTTAATATTATTTACCAGTAGATTTGCACCTGAAAAACGTATACAGAAAAGTCACTTGGCAATGTCAACAATTTAAAATTTACTAACCATAAAATGTATCTTGGAAAGTTATAAAAATAATATGATCATATTTAAAAATACATTCTTTAGAAAACTAAGTGTGAGGGATAGATACAACTAAGAAATTGATTAAAGTATACGTAATGTACCAACAACCATCTGTTTTTATATTTTTATGTCAATATAAAGATTTTTTACTTCAATAGGCATAGATATCAGAATTTTTAAAAAAATTTGAATATAATTTTATGTAGGTCCACATATATTATAAACCCACTTACTTGATTTGTGAGTATACATCTCAAAAATTATATAATTTTATTTACTTTAGTACCTTTTTATTCCAAAAATTTCCTAGTTTAGATGATAAATTATATAGTATATGCTTCACCCTCTCCTTCCTAAATCCCACTTCCCCTTTCCCAAATGACTGGTTTATGTTTATTATACATGACTGTAATTCTTATACTTAAAATTCGTTACTTCAAAAATGAACACTCCCTTTCCCCATACAAATTAAAAATTAGCTCTTTCCTTTGATTTTTCTCTTTTGCTTAAGTGTATGGTTTATCTCCCAGTCACTTAGAGTTGAACTCTTGCTGTGAACACTGATTCCTTTCTCACCTTTACAAAGATCATTCTGGTGGGAGGATAGAAAATGTGTTAGGAGATGATGCAGAAAATAGGGAGACACTTCCGCAAACTGCTGCATTAATCCAGCTGATGGAGTTTGAATTTCACAGGCGCAATATGAGAACAGGATTGAATGAAGACGCGTCACCTGGCAGTGTAATTGGTGAGAGAGCGTTAGAATGTGGGGGATGACTCCCACTTTTCAGACTTGAGTACCTAGGCTGATAGTGATGCTATTAGCTACTACAGGGACCTCGAGAAAATGAAGACATCTCAGAGGAAAGGTAATAAAACTGTTTGGGGGCATATTGAGTTTGAGGTACCCGTGGAATATCCAAGGGAGTTATCCAGTGTGGAGTTGGACACTTCAAACAGGAGCTCCAAACACAAGCGGTAGTGGAGATATGGGCGCGGATGAAATTGTTCAGTCAGAGGTCCAAGGGAAAGAGACGGAACAGTGGACTGGTGAGGGAAGCTGAGTGTGGTGTCTGAGACGATCCAGGGGAGAAACTGCCCCAAGAGCACTTCCTCTGGGGAAGGAGGGGCCTGGGACTGTGGAGTGTAGCAGACTGGGAGAGAAGGCTTACACTTGGCAACTTGGAGGTTCTATAATCATAGGAAGAATTCAGGCCCAGCTTAGAAATGTTCCCAGAAATATTTCACTGTTTGAAATTTTCAGATTTAAGTTTAATAAATTAAGCCTCAAAGATATAATCATTTATGTATAGCTCTACAGGTAACATTTATTTTATTATTCCTCTACAAATTTACTATCAATATTCATTTTTACTCTGAAATTTTTGAAGTTTCACATTGTGTGTACAGGACATGTTGATTGGTATAGAGTGGATTTTTTTAACATCTTGTAAAGAACATCAGTTTTATGGTGTTTTCTTGGTGGTCCAATGGTCAAGACTGTGCATCCAATGTAGGAGGTGGGTTCGATCCCTAGCAGGGCAACAACTAAGATCCCACGTGCCACACAGCATGGCCAAATCATTTAAAAAAGATTTGGGGAAAAAAAAAAAAAGGGAACATCAGTTTGATTGTAATTTCATACAAAGAACTATTCTAGAAATTTGACTTTGAAGTTGAGTCAATCCAAAGCAATTTTTAAATCTCTTTGACTTCATTCTTAGGACCTATTTCTCAAGGATTTCTATGCATAAAATTTTAATGTTTTTACATTTTAGTTTTACTTACTAGTTCTTACTTTTCAAAGAATGTGTTGTTATCTTTAGACTTTATTTAGTAATTAAATTACCTAATTTAAGTAGATTTCTTTCTACAGTTCATACCTGCATATTGCCTCTTATATGCTCATTTTGGTCCCTCTGTTTTGGTGTATGATTCGTCTTTTAGTTGAAAAATACTGGGTTCTTTCATCACAATTACAGTCATTGGTCTGATAATCCTATGAGTCAATCTACACGAAACAAGAAGCGCTTATCAAACTCCTGGCAGGTTTAGTTAAAATTAAAATGCAGGCTCAACTGTAGAGATTGTCAAGTGTGGAAATAATATTTGTCCAGCTGGACAGCTTTCTTTTGTAGTTGCTAAATGAAAGTTGAGATTCTGTCTGCTCCTTGAAAGCTTCTGTGTCATGAAGGTAATTTGGACTGTTTGTGGTTTGACAGGGATTATTAAAATCAGATGAAGTGAAGGGAAGCAAGTGTGAGAAAGCGAAATTGACACTGGCACTCTCTATTATTTGCAGCTTGGATCATGATGACTATGTTGATATGATAGATTCACTGTTGAGATATGTTAAGCAGCAAATAAAGTAAAAAGCAAGTATAGTGATGGCTTTTCAGATTTAACATGAAGAAATCCAATATTTACTTTTACTGATTGCATTTTAAATAGATTTTCAGGTCATTTCATATGAATTTGTTTATAACCAACAACGCATTATCCGTCTGTTGAACTGTAGAATTAGAAAGTATACTGCAAAGGCAGTATAACAGAAAATTAAATATTAAAGACGTAGATCACATGAGTAAAATAAAAGAATTTTAAAACTAGAAGGGTCCTTACAGATCACTTTTATCTAATTTCCTTTTTCAGTAGATGGAAACCAGAAAGACTTTGAAGGTATCACATTTAAATGTTATTTGAAAACATAAATGAATGTAAAATCCTCATTTTTCACCACAAATATATTTTATCTTTTCACAGTATTTTAAAAAATGATTTGAGTTGATAAAATTCATTCCAAAGTAGTATAATCCACAATTGTAGATAATTTTTTTCTGTTTAAAGATAATACACAAATTAAGTTATTATGGTTATATGTTTTTATAAGTTGTATTATCTACATTGATGAAGTAAATACCTTCCATAAAGATATTTTTCTGCTGAAAGTATTATTTGTAGAAGGAGTTATAGCAAAAGCTATTTCATGATGTTAACCAAAGACAGAAAAATATAGCTAAATTTGATGAAATTGTTGTTGTTTAGTTAGTAAGTACTGTCCAACTCTTTTGCAATCCCATGAACTATAGTCCACTGTTGCTGCTGCTGCTGCTAAGTCACTTCAGTCGTGTCCGACTCTGTGCGACTCCATAGATGGCAGCCCACCAGGCTCCCCGTCCCTGGGATTCTCCAGGCAAGAACACTGGAGTGGGTTGCCATTTCCTTCTCCAATGCGTGAAAATGAAAAGTGAAACTGAAGTCACTCAGTCATGTCCGACTCTTAGCGACCCCATGGACTGCAGCCCACCAGGCTCCTCTGCCCATGGGATTTTCCAGGCAAGAGTACTGGGGTGGCGTACCATTCTAGACTCCTCTGTCTATGGGATTTCCCAGGCAAGAATGCTGGAGTGGGTTGCCATTTCCTCCTCCAGAGGATTTTCCTGACCTAGGAATCAAACTATAGTTATACATATTTATGTGTATGTACCCATACCCCTACATACACATAAATATGTATAACTAAAATCTTCAGTGGTATTTAGGCAAGGTAGTGAACTGATCTGAATTGGTTTGTAACATGAGAAGTCTAATGCCCGTATGCACTGTGGATATCATCCTGGTGATACAGTTAAATTCAGCAGTTATAACTGACTATCTGGAGTTTGCACAGTCACAGCAAGTTAAACTCTTTGTCCTACAAGACTGCCCCCATTTCAGACGTAAACAAGTGAAGTCTGCACTGGATATACTGGCTCTTCCTGGCTGATACAAATTCAGGGGCTCCCACAGGTTCAATAATTCATTTGAATAACTCACAGAACTCAGGAAGTACCATACTTATGATTACAGTTTTATTAAAAAGGATAAAACTCAATAACAGCCAAATGGAAGAGACGCATAGGACAAAGTAATGAAGAGGGTAGGAGTAGCAAAAACCAAATAGAAATTTCTTATTATACCCCAAGATGTGAGTCTTGGAGACCAGATAGTGTTCCAGATTTAGGAAGCTGGTACAGAAAGAAGGCGAAGTTACGTTTAAGAGCAGCGGTGACCATTTAATATATTAGCAGGAGAAAGGGTCAAAGTATTTGATGACCATTTAAAATAGAGGTCAGCGAACATTTTCTATTAAAGGCCAGATAGTAAATATTTTTAGGGTTTGTAGATGACATACGGCCACCCTAGCATATTCTTTTTTGTTTTTAATTTTTACAACATGTTAGAAATGTAAAAGCCAGTCTCAGCTTGCAGGCCATAGGAAAGACAGACCATGCCATAATTTTCTGACACAATACTAGGCATGGGAGAGGGAGATTAGATAGGTGGTGACCCTATAACATAGAAAGAAAAGTCATTTTAAGAAAAAGATTTTGAATTAAATTTTGGACATATTGAGTTTAAAAGATCTTTGAATCAGCAAAGTGCATTGTTTAAGCACTTGAAGATGTGTGTGACCATTTTGGAGAGTTAGCGACATACACTTGAAATTTTCACCATCAAGATAACAGATGAAAGAGGTTATGAGAAGCATGCCGAGTAAGAAGAGAACCAATAATTCCAGCATGAGATGGATAAGAAGAGAAGCATAAGAGAAAGTTCTCTATTCCTCTTTCCAGTTCAGGCAAGGGAAATAAGGAGGGTTGAGAATGCTATACAATGAAACTAATAGGAGGAGATTTTTGAGGCATGAGGAAAAAATCCAATAAACAAAATTGCTTATATTAAAATAAATCTACAACAGTTAAATTACATAAAAAGAAGTAATTGCTTTGAATGAAAATGTTCAGGCAAAGTGTTTAGAATGAGAAGTAGGTCTAGAGAGAAACCTGTGGTGAATATCAGTGTTCAATGTCAGAGATGAGAAAAGAGCCAATCAAGATGTTTATTTGCTTAAATAAAAACTACTCTTGTTAATTTATACAAACAAAAAGAAGTGGCTGTTGGGCACTTAAGCAGGGAAAGGATTTATCGTGAGTATCTCACAGAACCAAAAAAGAAACTGTTTGAGCAATCAGTGAGTCAGAGGAGGAAAGGAACTGGGCAATTACAGGGGCCTCAGCCAAAATAATCCATTTACCTATGTACCCTCTCTTGGGAGGCTGGAAGTAATGTGATTGGTTTACTACCAGTGATTCCCTGTTCCTGCCTTCATTCCAGATATCGTAATTCATTTAGTATGCACCCGATGGTTCAGCTTGTGTCAGATTTCTAACCCTGAATCAATCAGTTATGACCAGAAAAGCTGGGTCCTCTAGCATAGAAATGCACCACCATTATATATCTAATAGTATATATGAGATTAAAAAAGAAATGTGAGCTGGCCAGCTACCGAAGTGGGGACTCCTTCAAGGAGCTTCTGAATAAACGGTGTAAGAGACTAGAAGGGGACTAGGAAGGCATAATACTTAGGAAAATTGACAAGAGAGAAGAAACTTTAAGGAAGAATAGTCATCAGTACCAAGGAGTGCAGAGACTAAGTAAGAAAGGGACTGAAAAATATTTTGTCAATTTCCATATAAAGCCAGAGGCAGAAACCAGATTGCTCTGGGTCGAGAAGTGAGGGATAAAAACATAAGATTAAGAAATATGGGCTGCTATTTTGAGATGCCAGGCTATGAAAGGAAGGGGATCTAAGGAGGGTTTTGTTGGTTTGAAACTTGAACATGTTTATAGTCAGCTGAAAGAAGAGACATTACTATGCCGACTAAGGTCCGTCTAGTCAAGGCTATGGTTTTTCCAGTAGTCATGTATGGATGTGAGAGGTGGACTGTGAAGAAGGCTGAGCGCCAAAGAATTGATGCTTTTGAACTGTGGTGTTGGAGAAGACTCCTGAGAGTCCCTTGGACTGCAAGGAGATCCAACCAGTCTATTCTGAAGGAGATTAAACCTGGGATTTCTTTGGAAGGAATGATGCTAAAGCTGAAACTCCAGTACTTTGGCCACCTCATGTGAAAAGTTGACTCATTGGAAAAGACTCTGATGCTGGGAGGGATTGGGGGCAGGAGGAGAAGGGGACGACAGAGGATGAGATGGTTGGATGGCATCACTGACTCGATGAACATGAGTTTGAGTGAACTCTGGGAGTTGGTGATGGACAGGGAGGCCTGGCGTGCTGTGATTCTTAGGCTCACAAAGAGTCGGACACAACTGAGTGACTGAACTGAACTGAAAGAAAGGAATATTGATGATGGTAGGAGTAGTTGATGGTAATTGATGGTACAAAGCCCCAAAGAGTCATAAAAGGGTATTTTAATGGATGGACTTATTTATCAGATTGATTTAATTAATTATATTACCAAAATTTAAGAGAGTAGTATCACATAAATTTAACTAATCAATAATATTAACAGTTTAGGATAAATTCTTCAACTTCTAACTTCTTTAGAAGCATCCACTTCAATACAAAATGCATGCTAAGTTCAAAGCATTCTTGCCTAATTATTAAAATAGAGTTCCTTAAAGATATAATTGACATCTCATAAATTGCTTATTATCCCCATTTGCTACATAACACGCCTGCTTTTTTAAAAATGCTTCAATAACTTAAACTTTCTAAGGCAGATGTACTGTTTTCCAAATTAGTAAGGTTTTATTGTACTTGAAAATTCATAAGTTAATCATAACTCCATAATTTGTGACATTATTTAGTTCTAATCTCAAAATATATAATTTCATGACTTTTAAATCATATGAAATATGAATTCTAAACTATACAAAATTGTTTAAATTAAATTCATTTTTAATTATCTTGATTTTACTGTAGTATTAAAGCAAGAGATGCTAGAATTGCATGTTGAAAATTATAGAGAGTTCTTAAAATGAAAATATTTTCTGGAAAGAGAGGTGCACGGAAAAATGAAGCAATGTCAATTTGATGAGTAAAGCATATGACAATTAATTCTGTTTGCTTGTCAAGTTACAGTAGTGTATTCTGACTGATCCTGTCAATTTCTACTTCATACATACACATACATAAATTACTAATAGAGGAGTTACAATGAAGTATTTTATATATTTTATCAAAGGAGATTTTAATAGCTGTAATATGTTAATATGAGTACTTACTGGATGTATATCAATATTCTAGCTCATATAATTATGATAATCAGAACTTCCACAATAATTAGTAGAAAGCACAGCAGTCTGGGGAAAAGCTATATATAGCTGAGAGTTGCAAATATAAATTGAAGAAAATAAGTTCATTTTTTCCTGTTATAAGACTTTAATGTATAAGGTATTTGAAATGATTATCAGCAAAAGGAGATCCATTTGAGTTGTTTCTCAGTCTTTGGGGAGGCCAAAACAGTAAAATTTCAACTCTCAATAATTGATGAAAAGAAATAAATTTTTGGCAACTCTGAAATATCATAGGGAAAGGTCTAGCCTTAAAAAATTGAACAAAAAATTGGAAATTACATAGGCTTCATAATGAATGAAATTTCTAATTGTTCTATGGAAAGCTGTTAAATATAGCAAGTTAACATGTGTAAGATAAAAATGTATGATTTTATACAGAGAGTTTCAACTCTCAATAATTGATGAAAAGAAATAAATTTTTGGCAACTCTGAAATATCATAGGGAAAGGTCTAGCCTTAAAAAAATTGAACAAAAAATTGGAAATTACATAGGCTTCATAATGAATGAAATTTCTAATTGTTCTATGGAAAGCTGTTCAATATAGCAAGTCAACATGTGTAAGATAAAAAGGTATGATTTTATACAGAGAGTTTAAAACATTGTGAATTAAGGGCAGACAGCCTTCGAAGCAGCTTTGCCACTTCCTATGTAAGTGATCTCAGGCAAGTCACCAACCTCTCTGTGCCCCAGTTTCTACATCTTTATTATATAGATTATAATAGAATAGAACCTGGGCTTCCCTGATGGCTCAGTGGTAAAGAATCTTCCTTCCAGTGCAGAATATGTGAGTTCAATCCCTGGGTCATGATATAGGAGTCCCCTGGAGAAGGAAATGGCAACCCATTCAGTATTCTTCCCTGGGAAACCCCATGGACAGAGGAGCCTCTATAGTCCATGAGGTTGCAATAGAGTTCAATACGACTTAGCGACCAAACAGCAAGTATAATATTACCTGTTACATGGGATTAAAGTCTTAGTCATTCAGTTGTGTCTGACTCTTTGTGACCCCCATAGACTGTAGACTGTCAGGCTCCTCTGTCCATGGGGATTCTCCAGGTAAGAATACTGAAGTGGGTTGCCATTTCCTTCTCCAGGGGATCTTCCTGACCCAGGGATCAAACCCAGGTCTCCTGCATTGCAGGGAGACTCCTTACTGTCTGAGCCACCCAGGGAAGTCACAGAGGATTAAGACAAGAATTAAATGAGTAATTAGGACAATGCATGGCCCATATAAATGCTACATAAGTTAGTTGTTAGTATCTTTAATATATTTAGTCATTATACCTTTAATCCATGTCCCAATAAATGAGTTCATTGAACTACATAAAATTATCAAGATTTAATAAAAGTTAAATTTTTAATTATATAAAGTTGGCAGGATTTTGTGAATGATACAGGAAGACTACTTTCTGACTGGATATGAATGGAAAAGTAAAAGTGAGCCAGGCCAGAGGAAGAGGCTGGTTCAGATTTAAGGATGATGGCCTGGTCGAAGTTTATTTTCACTTTGCTTCTTTATCAAATCAGCAAATTTAAGCCAAACAAGAATATAGTACAAATAATACAAAAAATACCAAGGATACACGATGGCTGTAAAGATATGATCCCTAACGTCTCCTTTTTCCTTGTGGAGGCATAACGCCCACAAGTCAGTTGGTCTCAGACATCTTTTGTTGTGTAAAGACTGTGTCAGTTCCAAGGAACCCAGAAACAGGGGCTGATTGCTTTTTAGAATATTTTAGGGAGCTGCAGGTTATGAAATGGAACATCAGTACAGGGCATCTTCCTGTTGGTGAAAGAAGGTCTTGTTGCTCATGTTTCCTTTTTTCACATTATATATGTCTTGCTAAAGTTATGAATTCTGCTTTAGGTTTTCATGTAGTAGTCCTGAGGAAAGGGAAGAATTAAAACTAGCTCCGAGAGTCTGGGATACAGAAAAAAATGATGCTATTGATGAATGAATGAAATAGTCTATGCTGCTGCTGCTAAGTTGCTTCAGTCGTGTCCGACTCTGTGCGACCCCATATATGGCAGCCCACCAGGCTCACTTGTTCCTGGGATTCTCTAGGCAAGAACACTGGAGTGGGTTGCCGTTTCCTTCTCCAATGCGTGACAGTGAAAAGTGAAAGTGAAGTCGCTCAGTCGGGTCCAACTCTTAGCGACCCCATGGCCTGCAGCCTACCAGGTTCTTCCATTCATGGGATTTTCCAGGCAAGAGTACTGGAGTGGGGTGCCATGAAGAGTTAATTTGAGGGGTTCAGAAATATTTCCTTATCCTACCATTTTTTAGAATACAGCAAATTTATGGCTGGAAGAAACCTCAGAGCCTAATAAATCCATTCAGCTCATTTTACGAATGAGGAGCCTAAGCTCCATCCCTCTGGAAAGACTGAATGATTCACCCAGTCACAGAGGCATTGGCTGACCAGGATCAGAAGTCAAGTCTATTGATTGCTTGTCAGTGATGTTTAGAGTTAAATGGTGTTTTATTACAGAACAACATTTTCAAACGTGTTGTTATATGTGGTACATATAATTATTTTTAATTGATCAAGATACCCCACTTCCTTACTGTGCTGCTTAACCATGTTTGTTTAGGCTAGATCGTAATATTGAATGGTAAGGCTTCACGTGAGCTAGAGCAGGTGGATATATTAACTCCACAGTCTGTCCGTAGATATGAAAGCCATGTGGCTCTGCTCCCTGGGGTTTCTCACAAGAGAAGAAATCACATGATCCAGATGTTTCCTTTACTAACTAAATTTCAGTGTGAATTTCTTCCCAAGGGTTGGTTTTTCTCTTTCACTCCTTTTTGATCGTGTAGATCTTAAGGAGAATGGCAATCAGGATCTTTATTATTGAAGAAACCATAAAAAGATAAAATAAGAACTCTAACCATTTTATGTGTTAAAATAAAGAAGACTCCTTAGGATAGAAAGGTATCATTTTAAAATATGTTAAAGGACAAGTGAGAGTCCAAAATTACTTTTGTGTGCTTTCTTTTGATCACATAAGGTGTCGTTAGTTTTATTGCTTTACTGTAATGTCTTCTGGCAGTGCTTATAATATTTTCGTATTTTATTATAGTCACTGTTCTTAGAGATTTTTAACTCAACTGTTTTAATTTGCCTATGGCTGAAATTTGACCTGCAGATATCTGGCTTACATATAATTCAGCAAACATAACTCATCTTTAAAAGGCAATAATTAATATTATATCAGGTGCTAATACTTGTTTGAAATATTAAACAGTTCTTTTAATCTTATACATAAAGTGATCAGAAACATTATAGGAGAATGAACATTTAAAAAGTGTTATTGAATGGAAATTTCAAAAACAAAGTTATTGTACTTTAAAAGTTATCATCCCACCTTTAGTTAATCATAGATTAGGGTAAGAGACTTCATTCATTGTGTAAAATTACCATTGTGTCCCTAATGGCAATTTGTAGGAACATAAAGTGAAAGTGAACTCGCTCAGTCAGTCGTGTCCGACTCTTTGCAGCCCCATGGACTATAGCTTACCAGGCTCCTCCGTCCATGGGATTTTCCAGGCAAGAGTATTGGAGTGGATTGCCATTTCCTTCTCCAGGGGATCTTCCCAACCCAGGGATCGAACCTGGGCCTCCTACATTGTGAGGCAGACGCTTTACTATCTGAGCCACCAGGGAAGTCTCATAAACAGAACATAAACGGAATATAAACCTATATCTTGATCTTATAACTTCATAACTCTTTCCTTTTTCCCCTTAGATTTTTTAAGGTTATTCTATCTTTTTGAAGTACCACTGAAGTATTTCTCAAATTACATTGGTCCTTCAATAGTTGACCTTCCTACTGTTGAGGTCATAGTTATCTTTTACTTTAGAATATAGCAGTGGGTTTTCTACTGGCTCCCTTTCTTACCATCTTATTACTGTTCCTTGAGAGGAAGAGACTGTTCAATCACTCTCTCTCTGCTCCTTCTTGCACAGTGTCAGACACAGTGTATGCCCACAGACTCACGTGAGGAAATGGGAAGTTTGATGTCTTTGCTCATACTCCTTCATTGCTTGTTTCTTTCTCATCACGGTCCCGCAGTCATCATTGCCATCCTAATAGGAAAACTTCTAAACCCAGACTTTAGAGTGTCACCTGCCTGTGCTCTCCCTCCTTTATTTATTTCTCAAGTTGGTCCTATTCATTTAGGTTAATTTTCTCATTAGTTATAGTTTGCCCATCAAGTTTTCATTTATCCAGTCACACAGCATCTTGAGCATTACTGCCTCTGTAAAGGCGACTCTTGGTTCTCTTGTCCTTCATCACCTTGACACCTTAGCATACATATGGAAGCGTCATGCCTGTCTGTCGTATGACATTCTGAACCCTTCTCTTCTGGTACCGCGTCATTGTTATCAAATGGCATTCCTTTCTAATGTTATTCCTTTATAAAGAAAGTCTTCATATATATTGATTAACTTTTCCACTGAGATTAAATAGGGAAAATCATGCAACCACGTAGATGGGAATCCTTCAGAATCCTGGTCACCAACCTCATTTGAATAATTGATGTGTTTCAGAACATTATAGTTTTACTCCAGAGCTGATTTCAGTGAAAGACAGAGCATAGATATTCAATGCTGAAATCATACAAAACAAAAGATTTTCTTTTAACAAGCATTTGTAAGCACAAATGCAACAAAACAATACAAAATTTTTGATTAAATGGTCATAGTCAAGAGATACTGAGGAATTAAGTTAGATTTGAATCAGATTTTGAAAGAAATGATAATTATGAATGGCAGGAGAGAAGTGTTAAGATTAGGAGATATTTCAAATGAAGACATGCAGGAAATGTAAAATAAGAGATTGTATACCTCCTGAGAGCAAGACTAATTTTTTTAACCATTTTCCTAATTATATATAAAATGATAATTAGTTATTGCAGAACAAAGGAAAATGCTAAATATTGAGAAGAAAATAAAAATCAACCATAGTAGTCTATCCAGTCGTCTAAGGATAACCATTTTAACATTTTGATTAATATCATTTCTATTTTCTACAATGTTTTATATGCAGTAATCAATTGGTTTCTCAACAAACCAGCAATCTCAAGTTTTAAAACCAAACAGGTCTGGGTTCAAACCCTACCACTAACACTGAGTAGGTATGTAAAATGGATCTCTTTGGGTTCCCTCCCCATAAATGAGGATAATAACTATTTTTAGAGTTACTATGAAGATTAAGGAAGGTGATGTAAATAAAGTCCCTTATATGTAGTAGATATACAGCAAATTATATTACTAGTTTGCTATTATATTTAAGCTAACTTTGACACATATTTTCTTTAGTTTTATGTGGAATCTGAAGTAATGAGTCTTTACAATATTGACAAACTGGAGCAACTCTGAACAGAGTATTTTTATTTGTTTTATTACAGAGAAGCTAACTACAAACAAAACATTTACCAAGTCTGAGTTCTCTGCAAGAACCATCAGCCGTTCAAGTCTCTCCATTACAAAAGTGTAATTTTCTTTTCTTGGCAACACTTTTTGAATAACTCATCATCTGAAAAATTGAATTACCTAAAAAGATTTAAAAATATACAAATATACAAACTGAATTCATTGTTAGTAATATTGGCTGTTGGATTTTAAAATGACTGTTGGGGGCTTCCCAGGTGGCTCAGTGATAAAGAATCCACCTGCCAATGCAGGAGACACAGGAGATGCAGGTTTGATCCTGGGTTGGGACGATTCCCTGGAGTGGGAGATAGCCACCCACTCCGGTATTCTTTCCTGGAAAATTCCATGGACAGAGGAGCTTGGTGGATTATAGTCCATGGGGTCACAAAGAGTTGGAGGTGACTGAGTGACTGGGCACACAAGCACACACATTCTGGTAATAGTTGAGCTACTAGAAAGATAGGAAGATATCAAACTCATTGGTGTATAGAAATATTGAGGTTTTGTTGTCCTAAAGCATAACTTCTGGTGGACATAGCATTATCTACCACTTAGCTTATAGTTTGGAGATTTTTTTTTGCCTGATTTCAAATTAATGTTAATTATGGCATATTATATACCTATAATATAATTTGTTTTCAAATAAAAATTAAACCTTTTACTGCAAAATATTTTAAGGTAGGAGAATCTAAGTGTATGAGGATTTTTATATTTTAAAATGGTATATACATGGTTATTCTGTATTTGGAACTAATTGAGTTTCAAATGATAAGTCTTGTGATGCTATGGACTGCTATATTGAAATGTTTTTGTTAAATGTTTTTCTCTTAAATTCTCTGAAGAAAAATAAAAGCTTTATTCCAAAACTACTTCTCTGAAGTGCAGGATAAGAACCTATAAGAAATCTTTAGCTGTTTCATTATATGAGAAGAAATTACTTGCATTTATTAATAATTAAATTTTCGAAGCAGCTACCCTTGCTCACAGTCGTCTCTGAGGCTTCACGGTATACTCTGCAGCTCTTGGTTACAATGAGAAGCAGATACTCAGGCAGTCTGTTTCTTTTCAGTTTTCAAACCATAGAGGTGTGAAAATTGGGTCACACCTCATGAAATTTAAATAACAAAACAGTCTACCCAGATTAATAATAATCCTACTTCTTCTACTGCTATATCTTGCCTATAAATCAGAATTTAAATTTTGGAGTTAATATCACAACTTAAGGGTTTTTTTTTTTTTCATTTTGGGGAAACTAACATTTTTTTATTCTTATTCCTCAGGATGGATTGGGGAGATGAATATCCCCACAATTCTTTTGACCTACATTGTTTGTTAAATTCATTTCCTGGAGACTTGGAGTTTAAGCAGATCTTCAGTGACATTGATGAGAAGATAGAACAAAATGCTATAAGGTAAATATGGTTAATTTTAAAACAAGTTGGTTTTGTGTTTCATCTACAAGAACTTTTATTTAGTCTACATTTAGTGTCTCCTGCTCTTAAGAAAATTTTAGGTTTTAATTATCATTAACTTTCCTCAAAAAATTAATCAGACCCTTCCCTCTAGGATATAAGATGATTTTTCTTATCTGATTACTACTTTAAACAAGGCTAAAAATACAGGCACTGCCTTCAAATAGATAAACTTTGTTGAACTAGTGTCTATTGTTGAGGAGGAAGAAATTTTCCTCTACCCTTCTAGGTTCTTTGCGTAGTCTAATAATTAAATTGAAATGAGACAAATGAACAGGAAAAACTCAAACAAAAATGTTAATATCCTGTATTCGTGGGAGAGACTCAGAAAAACTGAGTAGATGGCCAGAGTGGCCAAAGTTCTCATCTTAAATACCATTCTCAGCTAGAGATGAAAAAGGTTGTTGAGGGTGGGGGAATCAAGCATGGAAAGTTACCAGGAATAACATCATGGACAAGGGTGAGGTTGTTGTGCAGGCTTAAGTCAGGGCCTTCTCCACTGCTAAGAGGTTTGGTCATCCTCCTCTGCCTGGTACAATGAAGGAGACACCTTTACAAATGGAGATTTTTTTTCCTTATGAATGTGAATGTTTCTAACGGAAGGGTAACTCCTACTTGGCTTTCAGATTATTTACTTTATGTGTTTCTTAGAAAACAGACAGCTTGGTATAATTTAATATGCCAAAGAGGCATATTTTAGGGTGGCAAATTTTGCTCCCCTCAGTTCAGTTCAGTCGCTCAGTCATGTCCAACTCTTTGCGACCCCATGGACTGCAGCACGCCAGGCCTCTCTGTGCATCACCAGCTCCCAGAGCTTACTCAATTCATGTCCATCATGTCAGTGACGCCATCCAACCATCTCATCCTCTATCATCCCCTTCTCCTCCTGCCTTCAATCGTTCCCAGCATCAAGGTCTTTTAAGATGAATCAGTTCTTCGCATCAGGTGGCCAAAGTATCGGAGTTTCAGCTTCAGCATCAGTCCTTCCAGTGAATATTCAGGACTGATTTCCTTCAGGATGGGCTGGTTGGATTTCCTTGCAGTCCAAGGGACTCTCAGGTCCGTATAGTCATAGCTGTGGTTTTTCCAGTAGTCATCTGTGGATGTGTGAATCTGAGCCAACTCCGGGAGATGGTGAAGGGCAGGAAATCCCGGAGTCCACGGGGTCCCAAAAAGTCAGACACGACTTAGCGACTGAACAACAGCAATGCTGTTCATGATTTCTTAGAGCTTGCCAGTAATGACGACCTGCATTTTCATTAATATGTTTAAACATTATCATTTGATGGATAAGCATGGATATTAAAATTTTGAAGTTAGATATTCCAAAAATGGTAGTGTAGGGTCATGGATTGCTTGAATTGCTGAAAGCAGAATATTTGAAATTATTTTTATGTAACGTTTGTCATATTAAGTCTCCTCACTTAATTGGGAGGCTAGGCAGTTCATCTATGTGAAGTTGTCTTTATCACCTACTCCAAAATTAGTGTTACTGAATGCTGGAGGAGGGAATTCCCTGGTGGTCCACTGGCTAGCAACCTGCCCGCCAATGCAAGGGACACAGGTTCCGTCACTGATCAGGGAACTAAGACCCCACATGCCTTGTGGCAGGGAGGCCAGTGCACCACAAGTACTGAGCCGGCATACTCTAGAGCCTGGGAGCTCCAGCTACTAAAGCCAGTGTTCCCCAAGAGAAGTCACCAGAACGAGAACCCCATGTACTTCAACTAGAGAGTAGCCTCCACTTAGTGCAACTAGCGAAAGCCCGTGTGCAGCAACAGAAAGCCCCGTGCTCTGCATCAAAGACCCAGCATGCCAAAAATAAATGAGTAAACACTGGGGGAAGCAGGAACAGGTAAGCAGATTTCCACTAGTACGTATTCCCTGATATACAGGACTTTGTCTTCATACGTACTTGTGGACCCTAGGGTCAGTTCCAGAGAAGGCGATGGCACCCTACTTCAGTACTCTTGCCTGGAAAATCCCATGGGCGGAGGAGCCTGGTGGGCTGCAGTCCATGGGGTTGACTTCCCTTTCACTTTTCACTTTCATGCATTGGAGAAGGAAATGGCAACCCACTCCGGTGTTCTTGCCTGGAGCATCCCAGGGACGGGGAGCCTGGTGGGCTGCTGTCCATGGGGTCGCGCAGAGTCGGACACGACTGAAGCGACCTAGCAGCAGCAGCAGCAAGGTCAGTTCATTCAATGCAGTCCTTTTGGCCAGAGATTCTAATAATTCACCTCATGTTGAAACCACGTAACTCAGATTCTGACTTGAACCCATGGTCTTTTAATTAGAATCACTCACCTGGTGTCTGGAGTTACTTGTCTCAGGGTGGAAGGAATTCAATGAGAGGCAAAGTGATAGGCAAGAAAGTAGGCTTATTAGTACAGGACACTTGTGAGAGATGCAAGTGGGCAGGCAAGGAGGCTCTGCCCTGAGGATTAAATGGGCTACATTTGTATAATCAAAGAAAAGTAGGGGAGGGGAGAAGGCTGCCTTTTCCCTTGTTCTTCTAGTAAACATCAGACATACATCACCTTTGTATCAGGTGGGAAAATGTTTGACCCTATGAGGTCAAACTAACTGTCATAGCAATTAGTTAAGCCGGCAGAAGGATGGTAACACATCCCAAAATATGTTGAATCATCTCAGGTTTCTGTATCATGAGAGTCTCCTACTTTGGAATGTTGGCCTTCCTTTAAGTTCTTGTCCTTGGTCCTAAGTATCTTTTATCTTGCTGAACTCAACCAGCAGAATGCAGGCCTCTTATTTTGTTTCTTTCACTTAATGACCTGGGGCATATCTTGTGCTTTTATTTATCGTTTTATAGTTAAGCAAAGCTGCTTGATGTACAACATTCTGATAGGTTTCTTAAGCAATTGTTAACCTGCAGTGATTTCCCAAAGTCCCCTTGGTCTTCCTATCTGTAATCCCCTCCTGGGACTTCCACAACTGCCAGTGTGACTATCCTACTCTGTCCCTATCAGTGTAGGTTACAAATAGGCAAACTACAGTAAAAATGTGTATTATCAAATGATGAATAGTGTTTCCTTTTTAAAAATTTGAAGTATAGTTATGCACTGTCAAAGAAACTGAACCGAGCAAGTGAAATTTTCCTGCAGTTTTTCCTTATGTTTAATTTGAGAATACAGTTAACTTTTTATCGTAACAATGGGCATAAGTAACTTAAATTCAAAAGATAGCCTATACTCCAAAATTTTTTTATAAAAAGCAAAAAAGTATCGTATTGCTGAGGAATTAAAATTAAAATCTTCTCCCACTCTGGGAATCCTCTCCACAAAGACTGAAGAGAAGAAAACTCTTCTGTTATTCAACAGGCTTTAAATCAAAATGTCAGAAACATCCCAGGCGATCTACTGCTGCTGCTAAGTCGCTTCAGTGAAAAGTGAAAGTGAAGTTGCTCAGTCATGTCCGACCCTCAGCGACCCCATGGACTGCAGCCTGCCAGGCTCCTCCGTCCATGAGATTTGCCAGGCAAGAGTACTGGAGTGGGGTGCCATTGCCTTCTCCTAAGAGACTGCAAAAGCAGAAAGGAATCACAGCCCTTTATATAGGCTAGTAGGTACACCCATTTGGAGAAGGCAATGGCACCCCATTCCAGCACTCTTGCCTGGAAAATTCCCATGGATGGAGGAGCCTGGGGGCTGCAGTCCATGGGGTTGCTAAGAGTTGGACACTACTGAGCGACTTCCCTTTCACTTTTCACTTTCATTTATTGGAGGAGGAAATGGCAACCCACTCCAGTGTTCTTGCCTCGAGAACCCCAGGGATGGCGTAGCCTAGTGGGCTGCCGTCTATGGGGTTGCACAGAGTCGGACACAACTGATGTGACTTAGCAGCAGCAGCAGCAGCAGGTACACCCATTACATATAATACATATTTTCAGGAGAAATAATATCTGTTGTAGGAAAAAATGGGGTGCAAGAGGATGATCATGTCCCTGGTCCCCAGAGAGTTCCAAGTCCTTGGGACAGCCGACCAAGTGAGGATCCTTGACTTCGTGTAGGAAAGAATTCAAGAGTGAGCCGTAGTAAAGTGAAAGCAGGTTTATTTAGAGATATAGACCCTCCATAGGCAGCGTGGGGTCTCTCAGAAGACGTGAGCAGCCCTGATACATGGGGTAGTTCATTTTTATGGGCTGGGTAATTTCATAGGCTAATGAGTGGGAGGATTATTACAAGTATTTTGGGGAAGGGGCAGATATTTCCAAGGATTGGGCCACCACCCAGTTTTTGGTCTCTACAGTCACCTTGGAACTGTCATGGTGCCCGTGGGTGTATCTTTCAGTGTATGCTTGTTTATTACAATAAACACATAATGAGGCTCAAGGTCTACTGAAGTTGAATCTTCCACCATCTTGGGCCTAGCATTTCTAGCAGGTCTTTGTGTTCCCCTGTTTCTCTTAATGGTTATATCATTCTTTTAATGGTTGTGCCCTGCCTCCTTCCTTCCTTTTTCATAACCAGCCTTCAAATAGAATTGACAGCACAGTTCTTCACATGTGGTTCATCCTAACTTCACCATGATTAAAAAGCACCTGTGTAAGCTAGTTGGCATCATCCTGAAGAGAAGCAAACTTCTCATGTCTTTATGATAAGAAACAGTTTTGCAAATTGAATCAAGGCACCCACTGACATTAGGCTGCTCCTTTTCACAGACACAGGGAGATAGTTATCTCCCTTGGTGTTTGTGTTTTGAAAGGATGGCTCCTAGTTTTTGAGAAAGACAGTCCTGGCTGAGAAAGCTGACAAAAGATCTATCTAGTCTTCCAAGGAATACATTTCAGAGACATGAAAAAGTACTTACATTTGCAGTTTCTAAGGTAAATAAGAAAAAGAAGGAGAGGGAAACCTTTTCCCTTATTTTCAACAGGGATAATTAAGCTTCTTATTTTTAATTTGTAACTACCATTAATTTATATGTATATACATACATACCCATATAAGTATATATATCTTTTTTAAAAAATAGCATAATATATCATTTTTAAAAAGCATGTATATGTGACCTAATCACACTATAGAGAATATGTATTATAATTTATATTATATATGTGAATATAAAATCACTATATTAAACTTCAGTATAATCATGTATTTATCTAATTTATGTATTCAATATTATATATGTGTATATTGATTGACACAGTTTCTCACCCAAAAGAACTTATAAATGGAATGAGTATGAGCTTAAATAGATTAACAAGCCACTTATCTTTATTCTAGAGAATTTTTTTTTCACCAACTGATATTAAGAAAAAATTTTTAATTGAAGTATAGTTGATTTACAACATTGTGATAGTTTCAGATGTATGGCAAAGTGATTCAGTTATACATATATCGAGAGAGATGATTATATTAAAACAAAATTTAAATATTTTCTAAAAAGTGACTTTCTTTGTTCATAATGGCCTTGCGGCTCCATCAGAACAGATCGCTGAGGGACTTCCCTGCTGGCCCAGTGGTGAAGACTACACTTCCAGCTCAGGAGGCGTGGGTTCCATCCCTGGCCAGAGAACCAAGATCCCCCCTGCTGCAGGCCATGGCCAAAAAAGATAAAATACGAGATTAGAAACCAAACCAAGTCACTGAGCTCTGATGCTTTTGTCATAGATGGTTTCATTTTTATTTGCTAAACCATCTACAGTTATTTCCTGTCCTACCTGGTCAATAAGAAATCATATTGAGAGGTAAAACAATGATTAAAATATTGTACTTTGCCATCATAAATTGTTATTTAGGTCAAAATTCAGATGTTAGTATTAAAAAGAAAATATGACATGGAGTATAAGGATATAATTTTTAAATTAAAAATATTTTATTGCCCATATATTAAAACAAACCTAGAGCAAAACCACCTCAAGTGACCATTGATCTTCATGGGGGATAAAATAAGGGAGAGCTGTATGTGCTGTGTGCTACATTTAGAATCGAGTCTATTTTTCATCAAATTCAATTATGTTTTTATTATACTCTAGAGAATAAGCATAATAGTATAGGGTGTATATATTTTTAAAAATAAAATACTGAATAATAACCACGTTTCAGAAGAGTGTAAATCATTTATGCACTCATTTATTGCCTCCTAACAGAATAGCTTTTAGAAAATTGTATGTCATGACGAATCAGTTATGCCACACTTACATTGCAGTAGTTGAATTACCCTTGGCATTTTTGTATTCTAACAGTTCTATTTATCTCTCAATGGTATACACTGAATAAGTAATGAACACCCATATGATATGGCTTTTCCCAACACTTTTAAAGAAGAAAACATTAGTAATTCATTTTTAAATATGGTATTTTCCCTTACCCTTGAATTTTTAAAGTTGTGTTTCTAGCAGTGACCCTGAATCCTAAGTGTGAATTCCTTCCCTCTTCTTAATATCATCAGGTTTTATGAGCCACGGGGTCTTTTGCTTCCCAAAGCAGTGATTCACCGGAATGGACTAGAATGCCCAGAGGTCACTGAACCTTCACCTGCCCTTCAAGAGAGGCTGTCATTCTCCCAGACCATTTCCATTTTTACATCCTTATTTGCATTCAAGTCAGAGCTAGGTGACTCTTAGGTCTGACAGTGGAAATCAGTGACGGTGAATCACTTGCTTCTAACACATATCAGCGTTGGTAGCAGGAAGGTAAATAACCTGCCAAAGAGGGATACTGTGAATGCTGTATCCACAGACTCACCCAAGTAACTAAAAACCACACGTAGCACTAACTAACATCTTTTTTGAGCTGAACAGAACTTATTAGCTTAACACAATATTGAGGCATAGAAGTTGTCTTGGGCTTAAAATACATCATGACTGATTTTTCTCTTCTTAATGTTCAGTTGATAGATATATCATTAAGAGTTTCTTTTGCCTTTCTGTTTCTTAACTATATACAGTATTTGTGTGTACCTCAGGATGTAAGTTTTGCTGGCACGGTGCAGGATTATTCCCCCACCCCGACCCACCCCCTTTTTTTTTAATCTAAGAAAGAACAAGAAGTACTCCCGTGGATAATATCATTGATCTTGATCCAGGAGAGGGGAGGGTCAGAGTGGCGGGGGAGGGCATTAACTTTATATTGTGGCGGAATACTGGATAGATGGTTTCTATAAATTTAACCATGCTCTCTGTTTCAAGGTGGCATATTAGACCATTTTCTTCTCATCATGATCTGTCACCATTAGCTCCATTATTTGAAGTCTAGGATGTTCCAACTTCTTTCTCCAGAGTCCTGTATTGTATGCCCTCAAAGCTTTCATTAGACCTCTGCTTCAGGAGACTGAGATAAGTAGTATAAAATGTGGGATCAGTAGCTCTATCGGATGATCATTAAGAGATTCTTTCAGGTACTGCATACATTTTAGGTGTTCAACAGGTTTTAAAAGTATAATCTTTATTTTTAGGTGAGTTAGCTTTACTTACTCTTGGCCAAACAGGCCTAAGACAATAAAAGAATCACCGTTTAGGATATTCCAATAAGAAATATTATTGTATTATCTTTCCATGGGAAATAAGGAAAAGGAAGTAAGTGTCTTCCTGTCTATAAGCTGTTTTAATAGCAAAAGTGTGAATAATATTGTACTAAAATTGCAGACTTGATAAGGAGATTGAGCCAGCAATAGTAGGCCACTATTCCGCAGGGAGGTCAGAGTTAACAGTCGAGGGGGAAGTAACCCCCAGCCCTGAGAGGCCAACCAGAGGTGCCCGGTGAAGCCAGCTCAGCTATGAGGACAAGCACAGGAGAGGGAAAGCTAGAAGGAGACTGGGCCCTGGTAAGGAGATGTAGCTTGTGTGGCTGGCCCCTCATTCCTGCCAATGACTAATGCTTCGAGACCTAACTCAACCCCAACAGCTTTCCCTGGGAAGGCCTCGTCAAGGATTTAGCAAAGTAAACACCTGTCTTAAAAGGATCACTAACACCACAGCTTTTGCTAATCAGTCTTTATTCTAGACTTGTGACTAAGAATACGGTCTTATGGGACTTGAAAGAAGTTGAGTTGGGAAGCCTGAAAGCTGGTCTTGTTATCTCCTTTATTTTTGCTTTAAAGGCTAACTGTTCTGCGCTGTATTCTCATTGCCTAAAACAGTCCTGGCACAAAGTAGGCTAGAGGTTAGACATCTACTGTGTCTGCTTTAGCTAGTGTGATGTTAGATGAGTGGAATGGGATACAGGAAGCTATCATCAAGTGCTAGTTTTCTCTTCTGGTAAGTAGTTTACATTATAAAATGATACATACCCAGGAAGAATTGCAGACAGTAGAGAAAGGCAAATACAAGGAAAAGGTGAGTATGGAAGGGTAGAGATGAGAAACTTTTCTAACTCCTCTGACCCTCCTCGTCTTGTTCCTCAGAGGTAACTTACACTAATGAATTATTGTAGAACTATCCAGAAATGTTCTTTATATATAGATGTGTGCACCCAAAAATATATTCTTCTTTTTACACAAATGGGATTTGTGTGTGTACTTTACTTAGATTTTTTAACGTATTTTTAAAAATTTCTCCGTATACTAAGTCGGTTCCCTCTTGATGAGCATTTACGTTATTTGTAGTCTTTCTGCTGTTACTGCACACACACATGCATATGTGTGTCCTTCCTTCCTTAGGAAAGGTCATGTGATGGTTTCTTAGACGTTGTATAATTAGCTGTGATAAGATTGTTCCTCAGCAGGCCTTCCGCTGTCTTCTCTCCTATAAGCAGTGTGTGAAACTGTATGTCCTGCCTCCTCACAGTGTGGCCATACATATTAATTAAACCCTCAGTTTGTAACTTGCAGTCAAATCTGACTGGCTTAGTGATTGCATGTATCTGGGCAATGAAGATAAAGGTGTAGACTAGATGTGTTCCTGATACAGTCTCATTTTCATTATCATATACATTCTCCATCCTTCTCTCTTCTTTTTTCTCTTTCTTAGGAAGACAACCAAGGGAATCATCCCAAAGTAAATGCTGGTGCAGATTTCTCACTTTTTCTCCGGTTTTCAGTTTGTGTGGTTTCACTGGGATAAGTCACATTCTGACTTTAGTAACTATGCTAAAATATGAAAGCTGGGAAGCCTCCATAGATAAAAAAGAAAGCACATTAACTTACTCTTGCTTGTCATGGATGTTAAACTACCATGTCCTAATACAGCTGTAGAACATTTCTGGAAAATGTTCTTTATATTGTTAACAGAGCCCTGTGCCACTTCCATGGAGCTCCTATTTACATTATGGGAAGGGATCCCAAGTCATATGTAATTTTAAGAGCGAAACTGGCATGCTGCGATTCATGGGGTCGCAGAGTCGGACACGACTGAGCAACTGAGCTGAACTGTACCTTGGTATATGATGCCAGGCTCACTCCAGCAATGCCAGGACTACCCCACCATTGAATGGAAGTTGGAGGGTATTTCACAATTGGTTGACTCTTTTGAAAGTGCTTTAGGTTTCTTAGATGGGCGCTTGCCCTACACTGGTCTGAATTTTCCTGAAGCAATCTGGACCATTCTAAAGCCTCTATAAACGTTTGTGGTGAGGACTGGTGAGAATAACTCTGAACAAAAGGTGGATTGACAATAGATGCGACTCTTGGGAGGCTATTTATATAGTCCAGATGAGAGATGATAAGATCCTGAGCCCCTTCTTTCACAATAGGAATGGAAAGGGGAAGATTCATTTGAGAAGATTTAAGGAGAGTGTTATTAATAGGATTTGGGATCAAGGATGTTTTTTCCCCTGAGCGTACAGTTAAAACTTTTGAAATAACAGAAAATAGCTTAGCAAAAATATATAAATTTGCTACATTTCATTGAAACAGTTGTCTTATAAATTATTGTCTCAGCCTTTTAAGAAATACGATCTAAAAACATCTTTGTCTCAGGAAAGTAAGTTTTCATTTTGTGGCTGACTTATGGTTTATCAGTCTCTTCCCTATTAATTACCTGTTAATTCTGAGGAATTTTATTAATCTCCTTAGATGAGCTAGGTTTATGTAAAAGCCAGAAAATTCTTATTTACTTCACAACTAGTTCTTGGTGTTTTTAAATATATCATAGTATTGAAAAAACCTTTTCCTTAGACTGAATTTATGTTGGTAAAAGTATAAACAAGAGCAACAAACATGTAAAAGCTTGAAAAAGCTTTTTAACGTTTCCATTTTCAATATTGTAGATACAGTCTTGAATCTCTGCCATGACACCTCTACCCTGCTCTAAAAAATAAGAATTCTCACCCTTCTATGAAAGCACACCTCTGTGTCCTCTAAGACCTTTACATTGAAGAAGTTCTAATAATTTTTACTGGTAGAACATATTGTTTTTTCCCCTTTGAACTTTTTTGTTTGACTGAATAATAAAGACTATGAGTTTTTAATCCTGAAAGAGTTTTTATAGTAAGCTTGAGCACCACGATTATAATTATTCTCTTTTTCTCAGTTCCTCTCCCTGTCCTCAACCGCACCACCCCCAGTGTTAATCAGCTCTTGTGCCGTTGTTGTTTAGTGATGTCTAGTTACAGAACATCTTTATCCTGTTGAAGTAAAATAGTGCATATATACATACACACATACCTACATGTGTAAACATGGTTGTGACCAAAATAATAATAATAACGTCATGTGTTTTATTGTCCAAATAAATAGAGTTTTAAAGTGACCCAGCCGTGAGATTAGATGATCAGCACTGAATTCTCAGGGGTCAGTATCAGGGACTTCTAAGCACAGTGATTTGGTTAGTTTTGTTAGAGCATCAAATCCTCGCATATAATCTCCAAAGGAAGAAGCCTTTTCTGCAACCCCCAGAGGCACACTGAGTGACTTACCTCCTATGTATTTCCCCTACTCAGCACTTCGTACTCACACCTCTTATCAAGTCTTACTGAGTGTAGTTCTTCATTTACAGGCCTATCTCTCTCAGTAGAAACAATTCCTTTAGAGATGGGACCATGTCTTATTTGTGCTTAGGTCCTTAGCATATATCACAGTACCTGCCGCATATTCAGGATTCAGTTAATGTTTATCGGATATGCTTTCATTCAACAAGTAATTTTCCCACTCAAGGAACCTAGGATTCAATGTTGAATGAGAAAATTATATCCTTAAAAAAAAAAAGCATGCTGTATGCTGCATCTTAGAAATGGTTTATAAATTGATTTATACACAGCCGCTCAGTAATGCATCCGCTTGCACACATCATTAACTTGGATAATTCAGAGTCATTATAATTAAAGCACATTGGGGTTCAGATTTATTAGGAAGTGTTGAGACATATGAAGAGGCATAGAGAATACTGTGATACACATTCATGTGCTCATGATGTAGTATAAGGAATAAAACCTTACCTCGACAGCTGAAACTCACTCTGTGCACCTCCCCAGTCTCACCCCACTCCCATTCCCACCCTGCACTTGATGATATTGATCATTCCAGCACATTTCATTTTTCTTTTAAAATGCATGTATGTAAGTATGTATTTAAGATGTAAGACTTATGTATGTAAGACTTCCCTGGTGCTCAAACTGTAAAGCGCCTGCCTGCAGTGCAGGAGACCCGGGTTCAATCCTGGGTCGGGAAGATCTCCTGGAGAAGGAAGTGGTAACCCGCTCTAGTACTCTTGCCTGGAGGATCCCATGGATGGGGAAGCCTGGTAGGCTACAGTCCATGGGGTCACAAAGAGTCGGACATGACTGAGCGACTTCAAGTATGTATTTAATATTAAAGTAGAGTTGATTTAAAATTCTATATTTGTTTCGGGTGTACCACACAGTGATTCAACATTTTTATATTTTGTGCTCCATTCTCTAGCACATTTCTTTATACTTTTACCATGTATGATTATAAACCTGAACACTGTGTGTGATCACATGGCGTGCTTTCAAGCATGTTTTGTATTCATTTGTACCTTTTTTCGCATAGATGTTACTTTTGTTAGATTCATCCATGTTGATAAGTGTATTTCTAGTTCATTTTCATGACTGTTTCATGCGATAAATGTAATTATTTAACCATTCTCTCTACTGGTGGGCATTTAGGATATTTTCAGTGGTTTTAATATTACAAATAAAGTTAGGAATATGCTTTTAGAAAGTCCTTGCTAAACCAGCTAATGGTGTACATTTGGGAATTTAAACTATTTAGGGCAGAGATTCTACATCAGCATTAGACTTCTGACATTTTTGATCAATAAATGTGTTAATTGGATTTCTATTTGCTGAATTACCTTGGTTATAATTTCACACCTGACCTTGTTTCTAAAGACAATTAGAAGCAACTTAAGCAGAAAACTTCAGTTCTGTTCAGTTGCTCAGTCGTGTCTTACTCTTCGCGACCCCATGGACTGCAGCACGCCAGGCCTCCCTATCCATCATCAGCTCCTGGAGTTTACTCAAACTCATGTCCATTGAGTCGGTGATGCCATCCAGCCATCTCATCCTCTGTCATCCCCTTCTCCTCCTGCCCTCAATCTTTCCCAGCATCAAGGTCTTTTCAAATGAGTCAACTCTTCACATCATGTGGCCAAAGTATTGGAATTTCAGCTTCAGCATCAGTCCTTCCAATGAACACCCAGGACTGATCTCCTCTAGGATGGTCTGGTTGGATGTCCTTGCAGTCCAAGGGACTCTCAAGAGTATTCTCCAACACCACAGTTCAAAACCATCAATTCTTCAGCGCTCAGCTTTCTTCACAGTCCAACTCTCACATCCATACATGACTACTGGAAAAATCATACCCTTGACTAGATGGATCTTTGTTGACAAAGTAATGTCTCTGCTTTTGAATATGCTATCTAGGTTGGTCATAACTTTCCTTCCAAGGAGTAAGCATCTTTTAATTTCATGGCTGCAGTCACCATCTGCAGTGATTTTGGAGCCCCCAAAATAAAGTCTGACACTGTTTCCCATCTATTTGCCATGAAGTGATGGGACCAGATGCCATGACCTTAGTTTTCTGAATGTTGAGCTTTAAGCCAGCTTTTTCACTCTTATCAAGAGGCTCTTTAGTTCTCTCTTCACTTTCTGCCATAAAGGTGGTATCATCTGCATATCTGAGGTTATTGATATTTCTCCCAGGAATCTTGATTCCAGCTTGTGTTTCTTCCAGTCCAGCGTTTCTCATGATGTACTCTGCATATAAGTTAAACAAGCAAGATGACAATATACAGCCTTGACGCACTCCTTTTCCTATGTGGAACCAGTCTGTTGTTCCATGGCCAGTTCTAAGTGTTGCTTCCTGACCTGCATACAGATTTCTCAGGAGGCAGGTCAAGTGTTCAGGTATTCCCATCTCTTTCAGAATTTTCCACAGTTTATTGTGATCCACACAGTCCAAGGCTTTGGCATAGTCAATAAAGCAGAAATAGATGTTTTTCTGGAACTCTCTTGCTTTTTCCATGATCCAGTAGATGTTGGCAATTTGATCTCTGGTTCCTACTCCTTTTCTAAAACCAGGTTAAACCAAAATAAAGACAAGTTTCATGTTATTTCTGAAAAACTAGATGAAGATCTTGCATCATTTAAGTCTATCGATCTTTAGAACTCATCCCATCCAAGATTACAATCTCTATCAGCAATATTACTGCACATATATGAAAAACCTGTTAGATGTTGAAAATCAATATTTAAATTATTTTTGACATTAAAGAAGAAAAAAATTGCCAAGTTACATTACAAACTGGCATTCATCTTAAATTTTGAAAATACTCATTTGTGTAATAATTAGGCAATAAATCTCAAGACTTCGGCAAGATGTACAGACAGTGGTGAATGGCAGAATGACACGTTATACAGCTAACTAAAAACAAAATCAGGTACAGATATGATATACAGCCAACTAAAAACAAAATCAGGTAGAGATGAATTCTTTCACCTTAAAATTTGTGACAAATGATTTTAAAAGTCAGCTCAACTGTCTTCAGTTTGTATCAGTGAGGGAGATCCTCTGAAATGTAACTGCTCAATGCCTTTATCAGTGTTTGAACAAATTACTGAAATCTAGCTCTCTGAAGGCTTTACTCTATTTATAAGTTGTAGTTATTGGACTCTACCCAGATTCAGATGTTAGAGATTAGCTTAAAAGCTGAATCTTGATTGAAATAGATTTAGGCAGACTAGCGGCTGAGCCTGTCCAGTCCACATTGCTGCAATCTATTAGGTTTCACTGAATGAGACACAGGAGGATGCTATAGTGAAAAACCCATGATAACCAGTCCCTGGAGTCAAGGTGTGAGCTTAGGGCATCATGTTCTCAGTTCACAGAGGAGCATACAGAATGTAGAAAATATATGCCAATCTTGCCAGACGTAGAAGTGGTATTCCTGAATAAGCCTGTCTCATCAGAAAACTGAATGGCCTGTGGCCTAAGGAGCTAGTGTTTTTCTTGTAAGTTCTTTGTTTTCATGAAAAGGCTTTTGATTCTCAGAATGTATTTGTTTCAAAGAAATTCGGGTTTGAATTTACTCATGCTCAGAAGTCTCCTGAAAAGCTTTCCTTAGAATTTTACAGTGTATGTTTTATATGCACGCAATACCTTGAACATTTTGAAGAAAAGAATTTCATATGCTATAGATTTTAATTATCAGAGCTTGGTTTCCAAAGCCTGCATGTTTCTATCATGTGTTGATAATGAACAGCAATGATATTTTCAAAACAGTAGCAACATTTTTGGTAACAGATGTTTCTTTATACTGTTAAGAAGCAAATTCATAACTGGTTGAGGTGAAGGGATTCAGCTTCAAAATAACTTTCCTGTTCATAAGCTTTCTTGCAGTTTAGATCTGCTGCCATCAGGTGGTAGTAATATGTCATATCCATGTGGCTCCACAAATGACATTATGCTTATGGTCATCACAAGATTTATAATTAATGCAGATTTGTAAATGAAAATGAACATATTACATCTTTTTAGTTTCAGAGCTGGATACTTCTAATGGAGTTTTTAAAACGTGTGTATTGGTAGATGCAATTGGGCAAGTTTTCTCTCTTTGTTTATGTATTTACTTGTAAATGAAGAGTTTCATCTTATGTTTTCAAAAATTTTAGAAAATACAGAAAAGTAAAATTAAAAACATCAAATTTTTATCACTCAAAGATAATTGTTATTAATCATTTTCTTCCAGTCTTATTTTTTTAACATGCAATCTTTGGTGTATTTTGGATTTTTGGTGGGTTTTTTTTTTTTTTTGGAGTAGAGTGTTATGGCAGGAAAAGATACTTAGCTATAATAACATATATATAGCGTATATCTTTTATAACTTTTAATTGTAACTTCTTTGTAACTGTTTTGTGATTTCTTAATTTGGATTGATTGAGGTTTGCCATAATTTAGTCAATATATGTTTCTGATTTCGGTCATCAAGAGCGTTTTATCTCTGTCTTCCATCCATTGCCTACCAAAAGGATCATTATTTCATTGCAAATATGTTTGAATTTTTATTTAACACAGATGAATTTCTAATTAATCTTTTAGTAGCTAGATATGTTTCCTCTATTGAATTTGAAATGAAACTGCCAGAAAACTTGAACTTCCAGTTTTCAATTATGAATGAAAATATCCAGTTTTCCAGTTACTATTTTTATATTATATGGATGTTTTATAATTTTGTAAATTGTGTGTCACCAGGTACTTACATATAAGCATTTTAGGACCCTATTATATTATATGACAGCTCCATTATCTACTTCCTACCAAAATAGTTTTTTTCTTTTCTTTTATATAGTATAGAACATTGCATTAAAGAAATACAGTCTGAAGTTAACAAACAGTGTCCAGAAGTACAGCTGCGAACGACGACTGACTGTTTTGAATGGCTAAATAATTATAATTACAGTTCATCCAAGTCACCGTCCATTCCCCATGGAGATTTGATAAAATTTCTCAAAATACTGGTAAAAATATATATAATCTTTGTTTTAATGGTGGAGTGGGGTGGGTGAACCTAGACTACATTCCATCCAGTTTCCATATATAAATATTTATTTCATTGACCATATTAGCCTGTCATATCGAGGGTTTGTGTTTTGTTTTACTTCTCTATCTGCAGTAGAATCCAGTGAGCTGTGTGTTTTTATTTTCTACTGTGATTTTTATCTTAAAGTGAAGATTATATAAGTGGGCATTAAGCATTATAATTCCTGGGTGACTTGTGGTATGATATTTGCTGTATCAACATCACAAAATGTATTGAATTGTACCATAATTGTCCATCAGAAAATCTGGTATTTATTACATTTTGTGTCCCTTCACAACTACTCATTTTGCTGGGCTCATTATTAAGCACAATAAGATCAGCATTGATTATATCTGTTAAGGAGCCTTGTCCACCACTCCATACATTCCCAACCTGCAGGCATATCTAATTCTTTTCAATCGAGGCAGCAATTTCTACAAGACCACTGTTAATTGATGGAATATTATTACATTGGTCACTCTTGAATACTGACCACTTTCTATGTTAGAGAGGTTTTTATAGCCTTCAATAAGAATACTTATTTTATTTTACTTTTATCTACAAAGGCAGCTAGCTTGCAAAATCAGTTTCCTAGGGAAATAGCACAATTGTTAGAAAGCGGATTTCTGTAGCTATGGTTTTAATTTAATTTGGGGGGAAAGGGCACTGTTTTTGTCTAAACATCAAACCTTAACTCAGGCAGATGTGGAAAATATCTTGAGGTTGTAGATGGCTTAGGATGACAGAATCAGATGAAAATAATTTCTGGCTGTTATTACTATTGCAGATGTCTCTTTAATGTTTACAGAGTAATAAAAGGAAGAGAAAGGAAGATTATGTGCCCTGAAGGCTTATTCTTTTAAGAAAATCCTCTCACCCATTATCTCTTGAAGGTGGAGCCTTGAAGAATAAATATGGATATAGTTATTCCTTTAATTTCTATTAAGAGCCATGTGTAGTGAATTTCATTAATATTGATGTAATAATGCTTTCTCATTTAATTAAAAGCAAAAGCTTTTAATTATCTTTTAATCTGTCACACATAAGTCATTCTCTATTCACTGCAGGGCAAAGGCCGCCTTCGTTTTTGCTCAAATTCATTAGACTGGTAGGCTCCTTCCAGACCTAGGTTTTTTTGTTTTTTAACATAATTGATCATGTTATTTTGAGAACAGAACCACATTATTAAAACAGATCCAGATTAATACGACCTTATCAAATTTTTACATGCAGAAAGTGTCAATCTTGACAGTATTTTTCTCATACCTCAATTTTTTTCCCCCATAAAATGTTTTTGTTTATTAATTATCTAACTGTTTAAACAAGGAACAGAGGTTCTCATTATGGCTGTTCTATAAAGTCATTTTCAAAATTTAAGCAATCAATACCTAACACATGTTTTAAACCTCTGTAATCTATTATTCTTTAAATGTTTGCTTGATCAAGTATTTACAGTAATTGACTGATTTAAAGAAACCCGCAGTTGAGGCACTAATAAGACCAGTTTTTCTCTATAGGATTTTCCATAATGCTGGTGTTCTGGACTCCTGTCTAAGGACATTTATTTTCCAGAAAGTATCAAAAAGAACTAAATAGAAGAAAGAGAGAAAGCGGAGCTTCAGAAAAGTCCATTTACTTTTTGGTTCTCTAGAGTGCAGATGGAAAGAAAGTGGATGAGGGGAATGGAACCAGGTGTCCATTCTTGGTTCTGCGCTCTATTGTGTGTGACATTTGGAAAGTAACTTAAACATGCTACACTTTAGTGTCCTTCTCTGTAAATTGGGGTCTTAAGTATCTGCATCACAGAGTTTTCTTTATGAATAAGTCAGAGACTCTAGAGAAAAGTGCTTTTATATAATAAACTGCTGTATGTATATTAGGTATTATTATTTATTACAGATAGAACATCAAATTAGATATCACAGCGCTTAGAATCACTGACAGAGAGAGTGCCCTAGAATTTGTCTCAGAGGTGTTCATGATTCTGAGTCACAAATAATACCTGTGTTACCTTTATCAATAAGAAATTTCAAAGCTGGACTGATTTTAGACTGCTTGAACCTTGCTTCCATTAAAAAAAAAAAAAAAGCAGCTTGTTGCTACTTAGAGAATATAAGCTAATGTCTGTATGACCTGAAATAGACATTAGGAGAGTCAGCGTGTAAAGAGAATTTGTGCATTTAATTCCAAGTCCAAACAGAAAGTAATTTTTTTGTTCCTTTTCTATTCTTAATTACACCTATAATTGTTTCTGTCAGTTAACACAGAAAGTTTAAAAAAAATTTTCATATCTTTTGATGAACAATTCTGAGTGTATTTTTTTTCTCATTTTGAGTTAGTTATTTCTTTGGAGAGAACTGAAATATTCTCAGTCTAATTTCCAAAGTAAAGCCTTTCTTAACGTGACTCAAAAAGAAATTTAAATGAAAGTTAAAATCTTCAAATATATTAAACTATATTTCTCAGGATAGCAGCTATTAGTAAGCCCTAGGCATAATACTTTGTTTGAAGGTATCCATTCTCTATGTTCATTTGGGGTTTTATAATAATAAGTATACTCATTCAGGCATGAAAATTATCTACTAGGTATTAATTAGGGGTGTCATCTTGAATTTATTTTGTCTTGGGGGTACATTTCAGTTGATATTTTATATAGATTTTTATTTAGGATTTTTAAGCTAATGCTTCCATACAGCTCAGGTTATATCAGGAATGGATAACAATGAAGAAAAACTGTGTGTCTAGAAATCTAATTGAAAAATTCGCTCATCATCTGGGCTTTACAAAACTTAACAGACCACAAAGCTAATATTCTAAAATGTCTGAACAGATTAAATTTCAAAGGCAGAAAAAAAATTTTTTTTTAAATCATAGTATTGATTCTTGAATTGAAATGAATTATGAAATTCTATATAACTGTAGAAATCATTTTCTCCTTCTGCTCTTATAATCACATTTCTAACATTATGATTTACTTTTATTAGCAAGATTTGTTGAAGAATGAACAAAATCAAGAAGAAATGGTATTGAATTTACTTTGGGACCTCTCCTGCCGGAGCAGTGTTTCATTCCCATCCACTGTAAGTGGTGCATCTTTCCATTTCCTCTCTAGGACTTCTCTTCACTCTGTTGAAGATCATTCCTCAGTGGATGTAAAGTCTGTATGGGATGATGTAAGACTACATCTTCGACGCTTCTTAGTGAACAAATTACAAAGCCACAATGAAATAAACAATTCACAGCAAAAATTTTGTTGAAAAATCAGTGCATACAGCAACTCTTATTTCTTTATCCAGAATCAGAAGTTACAAGCAAGTACCAAAGCATACAGAATAAACTGTTGACCAAACTTCTGCAGAACTGTTTTTCTTCTTTTAGCAGAGAATCAAATTTAGACATAATGGCTGATAGATACCAAGGTACAATGCTTAAGTTATACTCAATGATAAAAGAGGATTTTAACACACTACATGAAATTTTAGCTCCATCCTCAACGGTGAAATTCATTAAAGAAACTTACCTGGATACTGTTACAGAAGAAATGGCAAAATTTCTTGAAAATTTTTGTGAGCTGCAGTTCAAAGAAAGTGCTGTCGGTGTGGTTAAAACAAGCAAGAGCTCCAGCAGGCATAGAGGAACAGTGCATGCTTTGGGTTAGTGATTTTTTTAAAATTTCTGTTTGATTTAACTTAAATCTTTTAAAATCTTTACTTTTCTAACTTTTCTACTTGGTTAAACTTAATTGCAAACTTGAAAATAAATCAGAAAATAAATGTCATAAAATTTTCCACTTCACATTTCTTTTACGCTTTTCTTTTTCTCTAAGTATAGTAATAGAAGTGTTTTCTTTCCTGTCATTGAATTGTTAAAGATATTGGAATGTAAGTCAGAAATATTACCAGTAACACTTTCAGTTTTCTAATCACATAAATTACTGGATGAAACATTTTACTCATTGTATCTTCCCAGGCTGAAGCTTTAAGTAAAGAGAATTGTTGAAGATTTCTTGACATTTTCACTAATTAAAATTGAAAGTTTAAAATTCTGACATTTTAGTCAGCCGATGCCAATACGGACCTATTATGAAATGTTAATTATAAAATTCTATATTATAATTGGTTGTGGAAGCTAGCATTGACTATAGCTGATTTTAAAAGTTCCTCTGATGTTGTTCCTATAAGAATATGTACAGTGAAAGAGAATTTGAAGATTCTTAATTTTAATCAAAAGATAAAGGAAGAATCTGTTATAATACATTTTTCTTATCATTTTAGTTTCTTACCAGTGAAGAAAAATTAAGGTTGAAAATATGATTATTTTGAAAATAGTGATTACTCATGCTTTTACATAGAATGCTGAGATATATTTCTAAATAGATTCCTAAACTATATTTTTATTAATAATTATTTAAGAATTATCATTTGGTGACTTGCTGTTTTTTAATTTATAATCACTTCATAAAATTTCCATAGCTCACTGTATTTTACCTACCTTCCTTAATAAGATACCAGGATACCAAATTGCTCTGTTATATGAATATATTATATGAGCATGATGTATGGATTTTCAAATAATTTAATGTTTTCTCTTAGAATATTTGTTTTCTTTGAGAAACTACCACATCACAGAACAGAGATGCGTCACCCAAGTTAAGGTCACAGCAGAATACAAAGTCAGTTCATTTAGGAACGTTGCAGTTTTACTCAAAGTAAATAGATCTTCATTTTCATTATCACGTAAATTTTAAATGCATTTTTACAAGTACACTTATTTTCTATAATTTTTATATTCTCTCAAAAATTTCTGGTTACTTGTGCTTTCAGTATGAAAGTCTTATATGTGCTAAATGCAGTTTAGTTTATAACAGAAGAAAAGACCTATATGATTAAAAATATGTGTAAGTTGCTTTGGAGTCTTTAGGGTGGGTAGTGAAGTGTTTTCCATTCATAAGAGAGAAACATGTGTGTTGGCTTTAACACCAAAATTTTAAGCCCTTTCCAAAAATCCAAATGCACTGAACTTTCTCAAGCTGCTTTATGTGAACTTTGGTATAAATCAGTTGTTAAGTGAACGTTTTCCTTGTGCCAAACACTGTAATAAGCACATCCCTTTCCTTAATATCCCAACTTCATAAACAACGAGAGAAGCTTAGAAAGATTAACTTGCTTTTGGTCCTTTGCACCAAGTCAGAATTCACATGTAGGTCTTTATATCTTCAAGACCCATGTTCTTTACCATCATGGTATTGGGCTTTAAAGTGTAAAATTAAATGCTCTGTCTCTGTAAAAGAAATTTCCAACAGCACTGTTCTAGTGGGCTGCCTGAAAATCAGTTCAGTTCAGCCTTGTTGAGTACCTGCCACAGGCAAGCATTTAGCAGCTACCATATTGAAGGTTTCTAAGCTAGACATGGTAAAGGGAAGAAAACTAAATGAGTTAACTGCTGCTAAGGCTGTAACAGAGAGCAGTCATGGTTTCCATTAATATTTAGCCGAATGATCAAATTTTTATTTATGAAAGAAATACAGTTTGAGACTAGCAAAATAATAATGTATAAATACTTATAAATAACTTGAAATCTGTAATAATTTAGATTCCTATGTGACTAGAATCTAGATTGGCTTGAATGGGTTATATATTATCTTTTGTGTATGTCTGTGTGTTTATTCACCAAGTCTTTGATATTTTGCCTGAAACCCTAGACATTCTCTTAAGTAACAATAGCTCCACATTTATCGGGTGGAACACTGCAAGGTGTTATTTCATTCTAACCACCCAGCAAGGTAGGCAACATTATTTATCTCTACTGTGTAGTGAGAAAACTAAGACATAGAGATATTCAGTAACTTGGGTCAAGGTTACAACGTGAAGCCAGCATAGTCTGTCTGACTGTGGTGTCCTGACTCTGTGATTACTCTCTGTTCCCTAAAAGAACAGGACAGATATAGCTCATTCCATTAAGAACACTGCTGTGAGTGCTCTGTATGCTCAGCCCTACGTTAGTGTTGTCAGTGTTTTTTCACCTTCCTCTAAACTATCCCACACTCTACTCATTCAAAGAGGTATCTTAAGCAGACCTTGTATATACACTAGTCCTCTTTTTCCCCCAGCCTTATTGAGATACAATTGACATACAGCATTTTGTAACTTTAAGACGTACAGTGTGTTGACTTGTACCCTTAATATTTCAAAACAATTGCCACAGTAATGTCCACATAATTACGATTACTTTTGTATGGTGAGAACACTTAAGATTTGCTTTCTTAGCAGTTTTCAAGTAAATAATGCGTTACAATTTCTATAATCGCAATGCTATACATTAGGCCCCCAGAAATTACAAATCTTTTAACTGGAACTTTGTACCCTTTGACCAGTATCTTCTCCATCCACCATCCCCTGGTAACCACCTTATGTTCTGTTTCTTTGAGTTCAGTTTTTTTAGATTTCACATTGTAAGTGTTACCGTATATATCTGGCCTCCTTTGACCATGTGACTTATTTCACTTAGCGTGATGTCTTCAAGGTCCATCCATGTTGTTGCAAATTGCAGGATTGTCTTCTTTCTCATGACCGAGTAGTAGTCCATTTTAGGTATCTCAGTCTCACATATTCTTTATCCGTTCGTATGGAGTATGAACGAAATGGCAGCCCAGTCTGGTATTCTTGCCGGAAAATTCTATGGACAGAGAATCCTGGCAGGCTCCAGTTCAAGGGGTCACAAAGAATTGGGCATGACTGATCAGCTAAGCACATTCATTCATAAATGGACATTTAGTATGGCTATTGTGATTAATGCTGCAATACATACGGAAATGTAGATATCTCTTTGATATCTTATTTTCATTTCTTTATATATATATATATATAAATATATATATATATAAATAAGTAGAATTGCTGATGAATTTTCTATTTTTCAACTTTTTGTGGAATCTTACCGTTTGCTACAGTGTCTGTAGTACCAATTTATATTCCTGCCAACAGTGCACATGGGTTCCCTTTTCTCTACATCATCACCAATGCTTGTTACCTGTTGCCTTTTGATGACTGCAGAGGGTAAGGTGATATCTCTGTGTTTTTGGCTTGGATTTCTCTGATGACTAGTGATCTTGAGCATCTTTTCATGTACCTGTTGGCTATCTGTATGTCTTCTTTGGAAAAATGTCTCTCTTCCCACTGTTTAATTGGATTTTTGTTGTTGTTGTTATGGAGTTGTATGAGTCCTTTAAGTATTTTGGATATTGATTTCTTACTAAGTATATGGTTTGCAAGTATTTTCTCCCTATCAAAGATTTTTTTTTTTTTTTTGGATGGATAGTTTCTTTTGCTGGGCATTAGCTTTCCAGTTTGATGTGAAAGTGAAAGTGAAGTTGCTCAGTCTTGTCCGACTCTTGGCGACCCCATGGACTGTAGCCCACCAGGCTCCTTCCATCCAAGGAATTTTCTAGGCAAGAGTACTGGAGTGTCATGCCATTTCCTTCTCCAGGAGAATCTTCTCGACCCAGGGATCGAACCCGGGTCTCCTGCATTGCAGGCAGACACTTTACCACCTGAGCCACCAGGGAATCCCAGTTTGATGTAGTCTCACTTATTAATTTTTGCTTTTGGTATTATTTCCAAAAATCATTGCCGAGACCAACATTAGGGAACTTTTTCACTGTCACAGAGTTTTACGGTTCCAGGTCTTAGGTTTAAGTTTAATCCATTTTGAGTTAATTTTTGTATGTGTTGTAAGATAAAGTACAGTTTCATTCTTTTGCATGTTTTATCTACTCTTCCCAACACCATTTATTTAATCCTTTACCCAGTGAGTATTCTTGGTTCCCTTGTCAAATACTGGTTGACCATATACGCAAGAGTTTATTTCTGGGTTCTCAATTCTGTTCCATTGGTCTATGGTCCACTTTTATGTTTTGTTATTTGAAGAAAATAATGAAATAATGTCATAATGTAAACATTGTAGACTCTTGGTGGTTTGGTAATCTATCTTAGAAAAAAATAATATTATTTTTGCAGACACTCTTTTTAATTGGGATTTTATTTTACTTATTCGTTTTTGTTTTACTTTTTGGCTATGCTGCACAGCATGTGGGATCTTAGTTCCTAGACCAGGGATACCCCCTGCACTGAAAGCACAGAATCTTAACCATTGGAACACCAGGAAGTCCCTAGATAATCACAATTTTAAGTGATTCAATCATTGAATTACTTTTAAAATTGTATTTCCTTTGGATTTAAGAAAAGATATTGCATCTTTTCTCAGTGCTTGAAAAGGAGAGGATTGTTTATGTGTAGTAAAGTTTAGTTAGATAAATTCACTGTGTTTTAATATGCAAGAACGTAGTTAGAAAACTTCAATCATAGTATAAATGTGATCCCCTGTCTGTCTAACATTGAATTTTCCTTGGGGTGATTGTTAACTTGAAAGGGAAAGACTTAAGAGTATATGATACATGCCTTTGAGTGTTTTGAAGGTTTCTGAAGATCTGCAGTGGATGAGAGGTTGAAACTTAGTGGCCTCTACCCCTCCCATTTCCCAATTCCTTTATAGTTTGTTTAAGGAAGACTGAGGAGTAGGGGAAACAGAATCCCTCTAGGGATGAAAAGATCCTTTAAAGAAGACCCTCAAGTCAAGATAAAGGTAGAATTTTAACTAGGAAGGCACAGATCACAACTGGAAGGTTGTGATCAACTAGATCAGTCAAAACCACCCTAATTTCTCTCGTACTCCTCAAGTAGCTGAGTGATTGGCTGAGTGATGGCTGAGTGAGGCTGTCAAGGAAATTTAGAAGTGTTCTGAGGCCAGTGTGCAAAGTGTGGACAAAAGAAGCACCTGCATGGTAGTGTGGCAGAAGAGGCCAAGTCTCCTAGAAGGACCACATCTCTTGACCCTGCTGTGTTCATGAGACAGAAGGGAAATCTCCATTAGATCTCTGATGTCAACTATGCTTGTTTTTTTCTACCCCACATTAGTAGATGCTGGAATTTCAAATAATACAAAACAGTAATGGGGAAAAAAATTCTTAAGAGAAAGTTATATCTTTACTCAGTTATCACAAATTCCTTTAAAACAATAATACAATTTCAGGGGGTTCTGTTGTAACATTTTTGAAAATACTAATAAATGATATTGTTGATTAGCTTTGTTTTTTATCCGCTGTTTTTATCATACTTGCTATTCTTTAATGAAATACTGGTACTTTCTTTGTTATAAGTACTTGTTCTCAAAAGGGGAAGAGTACAGTTATCAGAGTCAAGTGTGCTTGTCTGAAGCTCTCACTCCCTTGTTTATGCAGCTTTAGATAAGTCATTTTACATCTTCATATCATTCTATTGATAAACGATAAAAGGAAAGGGTTATATTAGATAATATATCTAAGCTTTAACTCTAAACTAATTGTGACTTTGTGACTTGGAAATTATTCCACAACCAGATTTTATACCTACAATTTGTCCTCGGAAACTGTCATAATTATTTCCTCTACTGACTGACGGTACAGCTCTATTAGCTGGCTGAGTGTGTGGCTTTGTATGCAACTGTAACACATACAAAACATCCTTTAGATTTTTATCTGTGTGACTTTTTCCCCTCAGTGAAACTTGGAAGATAACAATGTGTAAACGTCTCCCTTCCTGCAATTGCATTTTTACTAGGTTGGGAGGGTGAAGAGGGGAGTCTGTGATTAAGCACAAACAGGAAGTAGAGTCTCTTCTTGCAGCTGACATCTGAAGCTATTCCTAGAAATTCTTTTTGGGGCTTCCCCTTTGATCCTACAACCAACTGTTCTTGTTTCCTTTTATTTTTCATTTACATTTTTTTGGTCATTGTAGCTTTTTAAATCAGATCATTGAAAATTAAGATCACAGGCAAGAAATGGAAATACGATATTATTCTGTATTCTTGATTGAAAAGAAATTGATATGCCTTTTCTCTGGCGTGTATTTAAAGCAGGGATTTAATAGTGACTGAGTTTTTTCGTGAGGAAGAACCAGCTTGTTTCTGCAATGTTGTAGACAGTACCCATGGACTAAATACTTTTTCTAAAAAAGTGTTTCTGTATCCATAAAAACCCCTCTGTAAGTACAAAAAGCCTCAGAATTAGGCCTTATAAAGTGTGGTAGGGTGAGTGATATTGTCTTAAGAGTCTGTGAATAAGAATTTGGCAAGCCATGTAATAATGAAAGAGTTGTACACAAATTAAACTTGTGTAAATAATTTTAGTATTCTTTTTCAGCTTGTGAAGAAAGTAAAAGTGATTTGGGTTTTGGCATAATTGATTGTAAAGCCTTCCCTCCTGCCAGTTCAGTTACATGACACAGTGCCTTCTTGGGACTTCTAGAATGTGCTCATGCATCCATGCCATCAGTGGAGAGAGTGGGCTTGTCTTCCCTTTGTATGAACCAGGAGGATATTTTCCACCCAACCTAATTCCTTTCTGTACCGTCTGTCTCTCTATAGTAAAAGTATACAGGGTGATCCATCAAGGTGAGGATGAAAGCTAGAGCTATTTAGTTTCATTTCGTCCTTTATATAAGAGGACAAATTTTTTATGCCATTTAAGAAAATGTTTTCTGTGTTAAAACTCATTCCCAGCCATTCTGATTCTTGAGTTTTAGTAAGGCACAAATAGCTTAGGCTCTATTTTACACTAGAAACTTAAACAATGGATATAATTTGCAAAGGATACTACTTAGAACATGATTTCACCATTAATTGTTGTTAATATTTTCTCATTGATCATCTTCATTTTCCCTTGTTCAGTTCAGTTCAGTTGCTCAGTCATGTACGACTCTTTGCAGCCCCACGGACTACAGCACTCCAGGCCTCCCTGTCCATCACCAGTTTCCAGAGTTTATGCAAACTCATGTCCATTGAGTCAGTGATGCCATCTAACCATCTCGTCTTCTGTCATCCCTTTCTCCTCCTGTCTTCAGTCTTTCCCAGCATCAAGGTGTTTTCAAATGAGTCAGTTCTTCGCATCAAGTGGGCAAAGTATTAGAGTTTCAGCTTCAACATCAGTCCTTCCAATGAACACCCAGGACTGATCTCCTTTAGAATGGACTGGTTGGTTCTCCTTGCTGTCCCAGGGACTCTCAAGAGTCTTCTCCAACACCACAGTTCAAAAGCATCAATTCTTTGGTGCTCAGCTTTCTCTGTGGTCCAACTCTCACATCCATACATGACCACTGGAAAAACCATAGCCTTGGCTAGATGGACCTTTGTTGGCAAAGTAATGTCTCTGCTTTTTAATATGCTATCTAAGTTGGTCACATCTTTTCTTCAAAAGGCAAGTGTCTTTTAATTTCATCGCTGCAGTCACCATCTGCAGTGATTTTGGACCCCCTCAAAATTTTCCTTGTTATCTATTTACAAATATACATAGTCAGCTACATAATAGACACTCTTTTTTAGATCCTTTTAATTTGCTGTGCACCTTGCTAAGTACTTTATGTATTGACACACCATTTGATTCTTATAACATGTCTGAAAATCTGGATATTATCCCTACCTTATAGTTACAGAAACTGAGGTTGGATAAGCTGAATAGCTTTCCCAAAGGCCCACTGCTGGGATGCATTTCGCCTGTAATTCAAATACATTGCTGAATTATGAACAAAACTATTCTATCAAACGCTGTCTCTTTCTGAATGAATTCACCTGAAAGATCAGAAACCATTTTATAATTTGAAGAGTAATTCCCATGAGCCACAGATCCTGATTTTTGTGTTGAACTTACTGGAATTGCAACATACATGTCGGTTGATTGCATATACAATTAAACAAACTTGAATTTTGAAAGCAGCTATTATAGTAAGTGCAAGGTTACATCACTGGATTGTCTGCTCTGGAAGATTTGGAAAGAAAAGAAAAATCCAAGGCTTCCATATTAACACATGAAAAGGAAAATAATAATGTTAATTTTTTTCCTTAATATAAAAGAATATGTAGAAGAGGTTCTCATTTTATTCCTAGAGAAGTAGGTAATCTACTTAACTTTAAGGCTTTACCAGAGGTAACTTAAAAGTAACTATTACTGAAATAGCTGAAGCAATTACTGCCAAGTTTGAGATCCTTTTTATCATTAATAATAAACCTAAAGATTAACAGTATGTTTGCAAGATGCTTCCACATCTGGGCTGTTTTTTTAACCTCCCTTTGCTCCATTACCAATCTGAAATTAAGCAGTGCAGCAACTCCAGTTCTTATTTCACTGGTGGGAAACAAAAACTACCACGTAGTTGGTAGCTGGTTAGCAAATCAAGGTGGAGATGAGGGTTAGGAGTATCTTCCCACTGTACCTCCATACCTCATTAAAAATGCGTGTGTGCGTGCTAAATCACTTCAGTCATGTGTGACTCTGAGTGACCCTATGGACTGTAGCCCGCCAGACTTCTCTGTCCATGGAATTCTCTGGGCAAGAATACTGGCGTGGGTTGCCATACATTCCTCCAGGTGAATCTTCCCAACCCAGGGATCGAACCCGTATCTCTTATGTCTCCTGCATCAGCAGGCGAGTTCTTTACCACTAGTACCACTTGATAAGAAAGTAAACAAATAGAATTCATTATTCTAGTGTTATTTGAACACTAGAATTTTTCCCCTAAGGAGCTGGTGTTTTAAAATTCTTCCTACTAAAGGTTTTATCATCTGTGAAAATTATTTATTTGATTAAAAACTATGAGAAAAAGGACTGTATGTGCATAGGGGAGGGTATTTGTTATGTGCTTGGGTAGGTATACATGTTTGCATATGTACATGTATCTTTATTTACCTAAAATGTTTTTCTGCTAAATATGTGACTAGTTTTCTGACCCCATTATTTCACATTAAATCTATAGAGACTTCGAATTTTGTTTTAAAGACATTAAAGCAATAAAAATGGAAAGTATATTCTGTAAGAGAGAAAGGGGATGCAGTTTAGCTTTGGTAATAGTTTTGCTCCCTTGTAGCAACAACTAGCAATTATTGACTTCCTCTCATGTGTTCTTCATAAAGGTGGAAAGAATATTTTATTAGTCATATTCTGTAAGACTCTCAGTTACTAAGGATGATAGATAAAAATGGCTTAGTAGTTTCTCATGAAGGCTTCCCTGGTGGCTCAGTGGTAAAGAATCTGCCTGCAATGCAGGAGATGTGGGTTCGACCCTTGGTGGGGAAGATCCCCTGGAGAGGAAAATGGCAATCTACTCCAGTATTCTTGCCTGGAAAATCCCATGGACAGAGGAGCCTGGCAGGCGGCAGTCCGTGGGATCTCAAGAGTCGGACACAGCTTAGCGATTAAACTACCATACATGAGGGGTCATAGGTCAGCTTGGGATTTATATTCCTTATTAACCATTCAATAACATTTTTAAAAATTCAGAAGAGATTGAGATACTGAGATTTTTTTTTAAACTGTTATTTTTAAGTTGGAAAAGGAAATTATCTAGTTAAAAATATGTGACATATTAAGAGAAGAGTGAAAATAACTGTAAACAAATTATTGGAAAAAAGTTCATAATAAGATTATTCTAAAAGTAAACAGTTACTTTGCAGCTCTTCCTTACTGAGCAAAAAATGTGGATGAGTAATACACATGGATGTGGTTGCAGGCTAGAAATTCAAGTTCTGTAGAAAGTGAGTTGATAAGTAACTAATACACCCTGTCTAGAACTTTTCTGCTTTCCCCTGCTAACGCTATTTATATCATTCTATGTCTTGATATATAAACACAATGATAAATGTGAATGCTGAGCTTTGTTGTTTTAGGTAAAAATGTTTACAGGTTTATAGTTTTATAGATCATGAATCCCTGAATTCTTGTTTAACATATAGATATTTCCAGTGGACTGGTATCACCTTGAATGTTGTTTAACTAACATATTTTTTTCCTTGGGTTCTCAGAAAATGTAATATGTGCCTTCTGGTTACTATACTATTAATCAGTTATTAATAGCAAACTTTTTTTCATGAACTTTGAAGAAGAAATGTTTAATAAGTCAAAAGACATTGGTAAGATGCCTTTAAAGATGTACTCTAACAGAAGACTGAAAACTGTAACAGAGTGTAACTACACCTCAAAATTCTTTGTTAGGAAAATCACGTTGGCAAATATATGCTATGTTATAATGTTTTTGTCACTCGAGTGTATGTTCCTCGGTTCTTTGTCTCGTCACAACAAAGATTTGGAGTGACGGACATTAAAGCCCCCTCGGCGTGTCACAGCTCTCAGGTCTTGGATAGACCGTGTCATAGCTCTCAGGTCTCGAATGGACCATGTTATAGCTCTTAGACAAATCAGTGCTACAGCTCAGTGTACAGCTCTATTTTATTTAGACGATAGCAGGAAAATCCATCTTCGAGGCATGAGGGCACGTCGATCTAAAGACACGAGGAGAAGAGCGCCCCAGAGCGAGGAGAGAGAGAGAGAGATGGCTTTGGCTCTTCTATTTATATGTGTCTCTCCCTGGGCCTGTCCTGTGTCAATTGGGCCAGCCAGGAGTGTTGTTTGTTTTGCCTGAGGTCCTCACTCAGGTCCTCGGACCTTCGTTTCATTTTCGCGGGCTTTTCCCTTCCTTGTCTTGTAGCCACCACCATTTTGAATCCCTTTTCTCTGTTCTACCTCCCACACATTTTCAACACTGTTATTTATATGTAAGTATGAAAATCTGTGACCATCAGTGTCACATCTATGAAGTCAAATATCTTCTGCCTCAAAGTAGCTGTCATGTAACACCTCCACCTTTATTGATTTTTAACTGAGGGGAAATTTGAATCTTCTACACATGGGACTTTAAAAATTCTTTGTCTAAACTGGCCTTTTCCAAGTTTGGACAGATCTGTCTGCACTGGTATGTATACAGGAGAAACTGCTATAGCTTTGAGAGTCAGACCAATCCCTCCCGCATATTTGGGAAGGAGAAAATAATCCTTAGCTTTGGGTAAACTATTTAAGAGTTACAATGGATTTCCAATCAGAAAGGCTTTCGCCTCTGTCATTCTTAAAATCGATTATCTGTTCTTTTGTTTAATACATATATTTTCAGTTTGCTTTAGTTTTATCAGGATATTCATAAGCACTTTGATGTTGGGATATTTAAATGGAAATCTAAAAATCACCACGAAGTGCACTAGATTTCTTCAAAACCTATCAATATTTGTTTTTCAGATTTCTTTTCAACACTGAGTAAAAACAGAAAACCCTTGTCTATTACTTAGGAAAGTGTTGCTGACCTTATTACTAGTTTAATCTCTTCCGTAATACAGTTGTAGGAAGTACCAAGTTAGCAGGTAAAGTGGTAATGAGAGATAAGAATCTAAAAGGCCCTTGGAATTATGATGCCAGTGATATATGAAAATCCAAATAATTTGAAGTTTTGATATTTTAAATTTCTATGACATGGTCATGCTGAACTAATTTTAGAATATCTGTCATTGTTTGTCCTCCAAAGTAGAAATTATCTTAAATTTAAAATTCAGTATTAGCATTTCCATTAGCAAAAAGTAGTTGTTGGAGTGGACAACCAGGTTTGCAAAATTATCTATCCTGAAAAGAAGAGAAATAGCCTCCAAATTTTATGATGATCATTATGAGAGAAAGTTATGTTGTAACAATGTTTTATAGTGTCCTCCTATGTCTTTTTTTCCAAACTGTACTAAAATCAGTTATCATCATTGTTAATGTACTTTTAGTAGCACAATAAAATAGTAATCCTTCAGCTATTTGACCAGTGTGTACTTTTAAATGGATATTTTTCTTGTAATTTTTGTTAGTCATGGTTACAAAAGAAATAGAGTTCATGGTCATTGGTATATAGGTCTTGTTAGTAGAGCCTGAACCTAAGGAGAAGTGGGAAGATGTAGCAATTATAGCCCCTAGAAGATTTAATAGCTAAGATCTAATATGGACTCTGTATGTTAAAATGAGAAAAGTCCTTGTTCAACTTTATAGACAAGATATTGCTGCACAGATTTTGTTGAGGCTTTATGTTCACTGAATCCCTCTAAAGAGACTTGTATTGTCTTTATAGTGCTTGAACAGTTGGCTATCCGATTATTTAGATTAAGCATATGCAAATTTATACAAGCTGTATGTTTATTGATAAGAAATAATATCATGTTTTGCATTGTTTCTGTGACATATAGACAACAAAACATAAATCCTTTTTATTTCTATGAAAGGCACTCATAGGGATTTGGGTTACAAAAAAATGCATACTTTCTTGACATTTATGATTATATTTAAAAACAGTATTACTAAATACTAAATTTGGTGATGATCACTCAGTTATGCACCAATGTGAGTTTGTTTTTAGTGTTTGTTAAATTTTAATCATGTGCCAAGTTTTCTGAGACACGAAAAGGAAACTAGAGATCAGAGGGAGGTTTAAACATTAAATACACTGATAAGGTTAGCATCCTTGTGGGTTTTTTTCCTGCTATCCTGACAGTTCTTTAAGGTTCTGTCATTTTCAATCAACAGAGAGTACATGTGATCAGTATATCTGATAAACTTGTCAATGCCTCTTTAAAGCAGGATTCCCCAACCTATTCAATTCAGATCCCCCTGCTTCATTTCAAGTATCATCTTGATAAGACAGAGCTATGTCACAAGCATCTGTGTATAGCCAGCTCAGTCTACAACTAATTTGTGCAGGAAAAATTAAATCAGGAGGTAAATTATTTCATGATTGCTCATTCCCAACAGAGTTGGGCATCATTCTGAAGAAAATATCAAATAATTGGTTTCAGGCCGTGTCAGACACATGCAATTCCCTTCTCTAATGGCTGTGTGTGGTAGCACCAGGCCTCAGGGGTCAGCAAAGAACTGGAAATAGCTTAGTGCCAGGCACGGCAATAGAGAGTCAGAGCACATAGGAAATGAAGTGGCAATAAGTGCAATCCATAGGGGAAATGTGCTTCACTTGGAGTTTAATATATCGGTTCAGAATCTGGCAGGGAGCCATGCAACAATTGTTTACCTTTTTGTCAGCATCTGCATCTGCTCTGTTTTGTAAACAGCACTTAACTCTCAGTCGGTAAATGCTGGAATCAATAACAACTGTTTAGGGATTTCCCCCCCCCTTTTTTTATATTCTATAACAAATGCACACTACAAACAATGTTTGCCTTAGATTAACAAGGAACAGACATTAACAGGGTCAAAGGGATTTGGTTGGGAACATTTTATAGCTTCTTGGGTTTACAGTAATTATATCTGTGTGATTTGAATGTATTTTGTAACCTATCCAAATTAAACTGTTAAAAAAATGCTAGCAAGCAGTAATGAAGATGATTTTTTATAATTATCTTAAGTACTGTGTATAGAAAACTGCTGGCACTGTTTGTAATAATTTAGTTCTGTGCAATATTGTGTATTACAGCTGCTATGCAGAAATATTAAGTTGCCTTTTGCAGTTTTAGGAAATTAGTGATTATATCCAGCAGTACTAATTATTTTAAGCATGCAGTTATTAAAAAAAAATTACACACCACAGTGAGACATGAAAAAGTTTCGATCTGTGACTAGTGCCTATAAAACTAAATATGTCATTAGTAAATGCAAAAAAAAAAAAAAAAGGAAAACACTACTTTTAAGTTCACTGTCTTCAGGGACTGAATAGATGAATGCTGTCATAAATGCAGGATTGTTATAACAGTTATAGCATCCCTGAAAAGTGAATATCACCAAGATCAGAGGAACACATTATTACTGATGGGTTTATGCCTGCATCTTTCCACTCACTACTTAAAAATTATACTCCTTAAAATTTCCCTATATGCAATTGCTAAGTTGCTTCATTTTCATTTTATTTGATTACTTCATATCTGATTTTAACCGAACTTGGTTTGTTTTCTTCTGCTTTTACTTATATAATAAGCATTAAATCTTAGGCTGTCCCATTAATTTTTGTCAAATGGATGATTTCTTTGAACCTTTCACTGGATAACCATAAACCACAAATAAAATTTGGGAATTATTTGATCAGATCACCTAATCAAGATTTCTATTTTCTTGTCTTCTCAGAATTTTATGTCTAAGGGTTTGGTGTGAATTCTTTAACTTCCTCAACAGTTATTTTGCTGTTTCACTTATCTAAATTATTTTGACCAACATTTTTGAAAGTTTTTTTATTTTTTATTAAATAGTTATAATTAGAAATAAGAGTTTGAAAATTTGAATGGTAATATCTTTCATACCTTTATCATCCAGAAAAGTACGTTGGCTTCATTTTCTTCACTGTGTATTATTTGCCTCTTTGACATTCTGTCACTGTGTATGAAATTAATTAATATGTGGTAATATGCATACAACCACAAGTTATATGTGATTGTATAATATAAATTCATTTTTATCACCTAGAATGTCTAGAATTTTATTTTCCATTATCCTCAGAATCACAATCCAGATTTCATAAATTTCCACTTAAAATGTTTATTTGAATGAAGTATAACTTGTTTTTAGGCTCAGAAAAGAGTTATCTGTCTTTTGTAATGTACATTCTATCTGAAGATAGAGAACATACCTTATTAATCCATTCCATTATGAATTTATATAATTCTGTAAAAAAAAATCCTAATACTTAATACTGCTGCATGTTCTGATCTATAAATATAAAGAGAAGAGCTCTTGATAGAAAGTTTTATTTCCAAATTAGAATCTGCCTTTGAAAACCGTAGTCGATGTTTAGACGTGATTTAAGAGGTCAACTAACACCTTTTGTAATTACTTCCTTTACCAAGGGAAAATGGTTACATGACTCCAATATCTCTCTAGAAATTTAAAGAATATAAAAATGAGACTTTAGTTTCTATTGTTTGTGCTTTGCATCTTTAACATCTACTTGATAGGTGAAAAATCCACCTGCAATGCGGGAGACCTGGGTTCGATCCCTGGGCTGGGAAGATCCCCTGGAGAAGGGAAAGGCTTCCCACTTTAGTATTCTGGCTTGGAGAATTCCATGGACTATATGGTCTATGGGGTGGCAAAGAGTCGGACACGAATGAGCAACTTTCACTTTCACTGATAAGAATTAGTTCCCTGATAGCTCAGTTGGTAAAGAATCCACCTGCAATGCAGAAGACTCCTGTTCCATTCCTGAGTTGGGAAGATCTGCTGGTGAAGGGATAGGCTACCCACTCTAGTATTCTTGGGCTTCCGTTGTGGCTCAGCTGGTAAAGAATCTTCCTGCAAAGCCAGGGATGGAACCTGGGTTTGATCCCTGGGTTGGGAAGATCCCTTAGAGAAGGTATAGGCTACCCACTCCAGTATTCTGGCCTGGAGAATTCCAGTCCATGGGTCCCAAAGAGTTGGACACAACTGAGCGACTTTAACTTTCACTTTTGCTATTTCATGTTAAATATTTTAAATCACATCCTAATCACTTAGTATGCAAGTTTAAAACAGTTATGATTGAAATTTTCATACCAAAGGTCAAAATGTTCAAAGCTTTATTGTTCCTAAATTAATATAGGTGACTATCTTGCATTTATGTTAGCATTAAAGCTAACTAGCAGAGCTTGAAAAATTGTGTGGTTATTATGTTCTGATGGAATCTATAAGGCGCTCATAGGGGGATGGATATTGTCTATGGATCATTAGCTAATTAAATAAAATTGATTGTTAAGGTAGCCCTTTGTTGTGTTAGGTGAAGGAATCATTATTCCCTAAGCAAAGAGAAAATTAAGTGCTAATTAACAGGTTATGAAGTGTGCAGTAGTTGTAAGAGAGTAAGCAGCACTTCCCCAGAACAACTTACTTGCCTCCTGAGAAACCCGTACACAGGAAAGAAACAACAGTTAGAACTGGACATGGAACAATGGACTGGTTCAAAATTGGGAAAAGAGTACGTCAAGTGTGTATATTGTCACCATGCTTATTTATCTTCTATGCAGAGTGTGTGTGCCAAATTGCTTCAATCATGTCCAGTTCTTTGCATCCTTATGGATTGTAGCCCACCAGGCTCCTCTGTCCATGGGATTCTCCAGAGGAGAATAATGGAGTGGGTTGTCATACCCTCCTCCAAGGCATCTTCCCAACCCAAGGATCGAATTGGTATCTTCTATGTCTCCTGCATTGGCAGGTAGATTCTTTACCACTAGTGCCACCTGGGAAGCCCTCTATGAGGAGTATTTCATGCAAAATGCTGGGCTGAATGACTCACAAACTGAAATCAAGATTGCTGGGAGAACTATCAACAACCTTAGATACACATATGATATCACTCTAATGCCAGAAAGAGAAGAGGAACTAAAGAGCTTCTTGATGAAGGTGAAAGAGGGGAGTGAAAAAGCTGCTTAAGAGTCAACATTCAGAAAACTAAGAGCATGGTATCCTGTCCCATCACCTCATGGCAAATAGATGGGGAAAAAGTGGAAGCAGTGACAGATTTTCTCTTCTTGGGTTCCAAAATCACTGTGGATGGTGACTGCAGCCATAAAAGATTCTTGCTCCTTGGTAGAAAAACTATGACAAACCTGGACAGCATATTAAAAAGCAGAGACATCACTTGGCCTAGTTTAGAGCTATAGTCTCTCCAGACCAGAGACGTCCCTGGTGGCTCAGATGGTAAAGTGTCTGCCTATAGTGCGGGAGACCTGGCTTCAATCCCTGGGTTGGGAACGTCTACTGGAGAAAGAAATGGCAACCCACTCCAGTATTCTTGCCTGGAAAATGCCATGGATGGACGAGCCTGGTAGGCTACAGTCCATGGGGTCACAAAGAGTTGGACATAACTGAGTGACGTCACTTCACTTTATAGTCTTTCCAGTAATCATGTACAGATGTGAGAGTTGGAGCATAATGAAGGCTGAGCACTGAAGGACACTGAAGCGCCAATACTTTGGCCTCCTGATGCAAAGAGCTGATTCATTGGAAAGACCCTGATTCTGGGAAAGATTGAGGGCAGGAAGAGAAGAGGGTGACAGAGGATGAGACGGTTGGATGACATCATTGGCTCAATGGACACGAGATTGAGCAAGCTCCAGGAGGTAGGACAGAGGAGCCTGGAGTGCTGCAGTCCATGGGATTGCAAAGATTCGGACATGACTTGGCCACTGAACAACAGGCCAATGGCATCTGGGAACACCAGAGTCAACAAATTGATTACTGATAACTAGTTGTATTTTTCAAATTCTCCAACATAATATTAAATATCATGAATTTACTCAACACCATAGCAAAAGTTTCTGTATTGAAATCTTAACATAATGAAATTTACATATTGTGCTTTTAAATGCTGTGCTTAGAATTTATTCCATACATGATTCTTTACTTAACATGTAGTATATTTGTTGGAGAAGGCAATGGCACACCACTCCAGTACTCTTGCCTGTAAAATCCCATGGGCGGAGGAGCCTTGTAGGCTGCAGTCTGTGGGGTTGCTAAGAGTCAGAAACGACTGAGCGACTTCACTTTCACTTTTCACTTTCATGCATTGGAGAAGGAAATGGCAGCCCACTCCAGTGTTCTTGCCTGGAGAATCCCAGGGATGGGGGAGCCTGGTAGGCTGCCGTCTATGAGGTCACACAGTCGGACACAACTGAAGCGACTTAGCAGCAGCAGCAGCAGCAGTATATTTGTTTCTAATTAGATCTTTTTCTTTAAGAACTTGAAGTCTCTATTCAGTTATAGTTTTATTTCCGTGTTTCTTATGTAAGGTAGATTTTTGAAAAGAGAGATACGTGACCTTCTTCATACTAATTTTACCACAGTTTGATATTTGCTTTCATAGTCATCAAATAAGAATTTTTGCTTCCGTAGTCATCAAATAAGAATTGCTAAGTTATCTGTGTTCACAGTTTGATGCATCTCATCTCTGCTGATATTGTGGTAGAGCTGATATATTTTATACTCTTAGCTATTATGCCATAGCTTAGGTTTGAACTTGAACATTGGCTTTTAAGGTCTTTTAAGATTGCTCATCCAATATCACTGTGGAGTCATTCAAGCCACTTTGTGATAAAAACAAAGGCGCAGCTGCACCCCAATTTATCACACGCTTTTGGAGGCTTCTCAGCTCCAAGTGAATTCCAACCATGCTAAGTCTCACTTTGGCAAACTGGGGATCTTGGCTCGCCAAACAACTGTAAATGGTTGCTTTCGGATCCACTTGCAAATTCAGATGATGATTACACAGAGGGACTTTCACTCCAGCTTCTTGTCCATTGTCCCTCTACCTATTGGAGACGAGAACCACATCTTATGGGAAATTCCCATTTATTGCTCAAGTTTACCTGTTTTCTGTTATGTGTAACCAAAGTTTGGAGAAATATGACTTTATACATAAATGCCTTATTCAAATGATACCAGTGACTCTGAGAATCCTCTCTTTATATTGTTTGTCAAAAGCAGAGTGATTCATAAGCTGACCTAATTGAAGCTGTTTCTCCCTTCGGTTTCTCTGAATTTTGGTGCATGTTTGCTGATCATAATCCTTGCAGGCTAGAACCGTAGGCATTTTCCACAGCATGTCCTTCCACAAGTATGTCCTTCGCCACTTTGGGCAAATGGTGAGGAAATCTCGCTCTGAGACATGTGACTCAGAAGATGCTGAGTGCTGCAAAAGGCAAAGTGGGCGGTTCTTCATTAGGAAGAAACCCATATTTGTTTCTCCAAAGACAGGGCTTTCCTATGGAACCATTGGGAGAAATGAGAGGTTCTTGAATTGGTCTTCTCCAAAGACAATCAAAAAGAGGAGAGGGATGCTTAAGGCATGGGCAAGAGCTTAGAAGAGCGGATGAGGTTGTCACAAAAATGGAGAAGAGGTGGGAGTGCTGTGGAAGATGTAGAAGAGAGGTGAGAGAGCCCTATTACAGCCTTACAGTAAGGAGAGAGCCTGAACCCTCCTTCAAAAGGTCTCACGTGGGGCCTTTCAGTTAAAAGAGAAAGCTGAGTTCTACGTTCCTGAGAGGGGAGGTGGGACCGGAGAGAAGGTGACTGCATCCAAAGCGAAGACCAGGAGCATCTCTGGCTTAAATTTACTTTGTGGGAGTGGGAAGAAAGAAAAAACTGAGATTTTGAAAATATATTGAAGTACTTTTACTTTTTAAAACAATTATTTTTTTTTTATTGAAGGATAGTTGCTTTACAGAGTTTTGCTGTTTTCTGTCAAACCTCAGCGTGAATCAGCCATAGGTATTTCTGTTGTTGTTCAGTCTTTACTGTCGGAGAAGGCGATGGCACCCCCACTCCAGTGCTCTCGCCTGGAAAATCCCAGGGACGGAGGAGCCTGCTGGGCTGCAGTCCATGGAGTCTCGAAGAGTCGGACACGACTGAGCGACTTCACTTTCCCTTTTCTCTTTCATGCATTTGAGAAGGCGATGGCACCCGACTCCAGTACTCTTGCCTGGAGAATCCCATAGACGGAGGAGCCTGGTAGGCTACAGTCTATGGGGTCGAAAAGAGTCGGACACGACTGAGTGACTTCACTTTCCTTTCCTTTAGTGTGCCTTTAATTATTTCATAAACATTTGAATCTGAAATTTTTCTGGGGCCTATTTGAAGATTTTGTGATACCAAATATTTAAAATATGAAATGAGAATGTTTTATTAGGTAACTTTTCCAAGTAATACATTTTCATTATAAAAATTAAAACATCAAATAGATATAAAGAGAGTCAGATATCTCACATTTCCATCCCCCACTGGTACTCATAGTTTGTTGCACACTGCAGGATTTTTCGTTTGCACATATCAGAATTAATATACAGGTTTGTATTTTTAATGAGATCAGGCTACTGTTCTTCATTGTGCCTTTTCCGATTAATATTTCATGATCTCCTCCCATATCTATGCCATCTGTTCTGACGTTCTTTTCAGCAGGGCCGTGATATTCCATTGTATAGGTATAGCCTAATTCATGTGCATGTGGCTAAATGTAATCTTACCGTAGTGTTGACTCACTGGATTTAGAAAACCATTTTTCCCCAAAGCAATACCTGTCCACCGATACATGTATTTGTGTGTGCACATATTTTAAGTATATAAAATAAAGTGTTAGGCCTCTTTCACCCTCTCTATTCTTAATCCTGCCATCCTAAAGTGATTCCCTCTTAGTAGCTTGGTGTGTACCCTTCTGTACTTACACATGGGCCTGTACTGTGTATGTACATTCTGCAAATTTTTTTTTTTTTACTATGTCATGGATCTCTTTTATTTCAGTATATACAAAGTGCATCTTTTACAAGCTGTAAACTATTGTATGATTATATGAATTACTTAATTAACTAGCCCCTATTGACAGATGTTAGAGTTTCTCCCAGTTTCTTTTCTTTGTATGCTTGAGTGTATATCTTTGAAAGCTATGTTCCCAGAAGACTTATTCCTGGGCCAAAGAGCAAGCTAATTTAAATTTTGATATGTAAATTCAAGTTGCCCTCCAACAGCAGTAATACTCGGTATTAGCTACACAGATTTATAAGTGTGAATACCTAGATTGATGCGTGTGTTCATTTAGATGTCAATTCATTAATTATGATTTTGAGTGTGTGTGTTAAAATTCCTGTGCTTGCCTGCCTCCTTCTGGAGTATCAAGGCTCTTGCTGTCTTGTTGGCCATCCTCTCACAGCTGCTGCTACTGCTGCCAAAAAAAAAAAAAACGCCTAGGGGTGAGGGCACTTCTGCTGGATGCCTTGTTGCTGTTAGGAGCTATGGAGCCACACTTGCTTTGCACTCCACATGGCCGCTTTCTGGCCTTGGATAGGTAATCTTTTGTGCATGTGAGTCATAATCTGTAAGATAGAGATGATAGTGATAAAACCTACCTCATAATGTCTAAGAATTAATATAGATATTGTACATAGTATCTGGGACAAACTAAGTGCTTTGTTATTGTCATCGTATGAAACATACATAGAATTAATCTGACCAAGTGACTTGCCATTGTCTGTTAATACAGTGTTCCTAAACACCAGTATATGACAAAAGGCTGCATGTTTGTCATTTTGAAATCAATTTCTCATTGAAGACTTCATCTAATCTTTAAAATGCTTCCTACAATGATGTCTGGAAAGTGTGATACTTTTTTCAATTTAAAAATGAGAAGGGAATAAGACTAAAATAATAGACGTCTGTGGATATATGCTTTGTTTATCATCTTGCCTCTGACCATCTCTATGTGTAAAGGACCGCCTGATCTAGCTCCAGCCCTGATTCCCCCAGAGCTTCATACTCTAGAGCTTAAGCTCTGCTCTGCTGGTCCCTGGGATGTTGCACAGGCACTCCACACCTAGCATGGACAAATCACATCTCCTCACTATTCCCCTGATCCCTGTCCTCTCCTGCAATCCAAGCTAGGGCCACTAAGGATCATTCAAGTGCCAACTATGGCTCATTCCCCCTACCGCCCCCCACCCCTACTCCCCAATCAAAAGAATTACCAAGTTGCTGTGTTTTTCCTGACTGCCTGAATATTTCCAAGTCTATCTCTTTGTCTGCCTTTATCATCAAGGAGTAGTTTAGATCTTTATCATTTCTCATTCAGACTGTTAAAATAGTTTTGTTTCCCTTTGTGATTGGATTCCTCATTCTTGTTTTCCTGTAAAACATCTGCCCAGCCCTCGCCCCTCCCTTGCTTAAAGCTCTCCAGCAGCTCCTCAGCAGTGTCAGGAGCAAACCTCCAGCTACTTAGTGTCAGCAAGACTTCCTTGGCCTGGCACTGCCTCCTTCAGCCTCATCCCCTGCCCCTCCTCACCTCGAATTTTTCTCTCTCTGGCAACATCGAAGTGACAGAAACCCCCCCCCCCCCCGCTCATGCCCTGTTGTCTCCCATCTCCTACCCTCTTCCTCCCCTTCTTTGCCTAATTCCCATTGATCTTTTATGACAGCTCATGTGTCATTTCTTCCAGGAAGCTTTCTCTGGGCCAGGGCCCCTCATCCACGCTCCCACAGCATCTCCATATGCCTTTCTCAAAGCTCTTAGCATATTCTATTAAAATATCTAATTAGGGGTCTGTCTCCCCATATGGACACTAAGCACCTCAAGGGCAAGCATTATTTATTTTCCCCAGCACCCAATCCACTGCCTAATGCACAACAGGAGTTCCATGAATTTTTTTTTTTTTTAAACTGGGATCATTTTCTTGAAATAAATCAGTATCTGGAGGTATATTGTAGTAACCAACTAATCAGCTTATTAATCTAGCCCCTGCTATTTAACAAGTATTATGCTAAGATTAATGGGAATTCCAAAAGCGTCAGACCCTTACTTCTCATCTAGATAGAGAAATAAAATATGAATACATGAAAAGCTGCTTGGGAGTTATGCAGACAAGCAGTCACAAAGTTCTGGGAAAGTGATTCCAGCTGGTAGGGGTTCCTTTTGACTTCTGTCCAGAATGAACACGATGAAATGGAAGTGTGCTGGTTGCAGAAGAGGCAGGATCTGGAGAGGCAGGCAGAGATGAGCAACTGTGTTCAGTTTCTGGTGCTTTCGTATAACAAGGAATGCATACAGAATGGAGGGTTTATCTGGAAGGCACAACAGAAAGAAAACCCAAACCTTAGATTCTCCCATCTCATCACTTAGCACAGAGAGTTCCTACAAGATGCCTTATTCTATGTCTCAGTCCTACTCTTTGCTACCCACCCCCATCCTCAACTCAACTCTGAAACAATATTTCTTTTGAGAAAAACATTTCTCCAAGTAATTTTTGTTTAGAAGTTTGAAATCAATTTAAAGCCTAAATTATATTAAGTGTTAGTTGCCCAGCCATGCCCAACTCTTTGCGACCCCATGGACTGCAGCCCACCAGGCTTTTCTGTCCATGAGATTTTCCAGGCAAGGATACTAGAGTGGGTTGCCATTTCCTTCTCCTAAATTATATTAGGTTGGTGCAAAAGTAATTACAGTTTTACGCTGTTGAACTTTGCTGTTTGATATTGGAATACATTCTTAAATGTGGTTATCTTATGCATCATTTTGATGTTCATTTCTCACTTTTTTTTTGCTAATGACTTATTACTTGCTGTTTGTTTTATATTTATTTTAGACTTCAAAAATAATGTTAGACAAAAGCAAATTCAAGTTATTTTCTTGTTCAAATTCAAAATGGGTTGTAAATCAATGGAGACAACTTGCAATTTCAGCAATGCATTTGACCCAGGAATGCTAACAAATATACTGTGTGGTGGTGGTTCAAGAAGTTTTGCAAAGGAGACAAGAACCTTGAAGATGAGCATAGTAGCCAGTCATCATAAGTTGACAATGACCAGTGGAGAGCAATCATAGAAGCTGATCCTCTTATAACTACATGAGAGGTTACTGAAGAACTCACCATCAGCCATTCTAGGGTCATCTGACATTTGAAGCAAATTTGAAAGGTGAAAAAGCTTGATAAGTGGGAGCCTCATAAGCTGACAAAAATTTTTAAAAAAGTCACTTTGAAGTGTTCTCATATTTTCTTCTACACAACAACCTATGAACTATTTCTTGATCAGATTGTGATGTGCAACAAGAAGTGGATTTTGTATGACAACTAGCTCCATGGTTGGACTGAGAAGACGCTCCAAGGCACTTCCCAAAGCCCAACTTGCAGCAAACAAAGCTCATGGTCACTGTTTGTGGTCTGATGCCTGTCTGATCTACTACAACTTTCTGAATCCCAGAGAAACCATTATATCTGAGAAGTATGCTCAGCAAATCGATGAGATGCACCAAAAACTGCAAAGTCTACAGCCAGCATTGGTCAACAAGTTAATGGGCCCAGTTCTGCACACCAATGCCTGACCACACATTGCACAGCCAACATTTCAAAAGTTGAATGAACTGGGCCAGGTACAACGTTTTGCCTCATTTGCCATATTTACCTGACCTCTCACCAACTGACTACCAATTCTTGAAGCATCTCAACAACTTTTTGTAGGAGAAAAGCTTCCACAACCAGCAGGAGGCAGAAAATACTTTTGAAGAGTTCATTGAAATCCTGAAGCACGATTTTTACACTGCAGGAATAAACTTATTTCTTGTTGGCAAAAGTGTATCGATTGTAATGGTTCTTATTTTGATTAATAAAGATGTGTTTAAGCCTAGTTATACTGATTGAAAATTCAGTCTGAAACCACAATTACTTTTGCACCCAATGGTGCCTTCAAATGCCTTTGAAACCAACAGAACACATCTCTGTACTCAGTAAAGCACAGGTTCTTCTTCTTGGTGCAGAAAGAATTCCACAAGAGTAATAGGTAAGGAAAAAAAGTTTATTAGTATAGCACTCTTGTGAGAAAGATACAAGCCAATGAGCAAGGGAGTGGCTCACCAAGAACTTAGTAGGTTACAGGTTTGTAATCAAAGGTTAAGTGGGCAGGGGAAAAATCCCTTTTGGGCAGACACACTGAAACCATAATCACAGAAAACTAGTCAATCTAATCACACTAGGCCCACAGCCTTGTCTAACTCAATGAAACCAAGCCATACCTGTGGGGCAGCCCAAGACGGGCGGAGTCATGGTGGAGAGATCTGACAGAATGTGGTCCACTGGAGAAGGGAATGGCAAGCCACTTCAGTATTCTTGCCTTGAGAACCCCATGAACAGTATGAAAAGGCAAAACGATAGGATACCAAAGAGGAACTCCCCAGGTCATTAGGTGCCCAATATGCTACTGGAGATCAGTGGAGAAATAACTCCAGAAAGAATGAAGGGATGGAGCCAAAGCAAAAACAATACCCAGTTGTGGTATTGTTGTAACTGGTGATAGAAGCAATATCCGATGCTGTAAAGAGCAATATTGCATAGGAACCTGGAATGTCTGGTCCACGAATCAAGGCAAATTGGAAGTGGTCAAACAAGAGATGGCAAGGGTGAACGTCGACATCTAGGAATCATCGAACTAAAATGGACTAGAATGGGTGAATTTAACTCAGATGACCATTATATCTACTACTGCAGGCAGGAATCCCTCAGAAGAAATTGAGTGGCCATCATGGTCAACAAAACAGTCCAAAGTGCACTTGGATGCAATCTCAAAAACGACAGAATGATCTCTGTTCATCTCTAAGGCAAACCATTCAGTATCACAGTTATCCAAGTCTATGCCCCAACCAGTAATGCTGAAGAACCTGAAGTTGAACGGTTTTATGAAGACTTACAAGACCTTTTAGAACTAACACCCAAAAAAGATGTCCTTTTCATTATAAGGGACTGGAATGCAAAAGTAGGAAGTCAAAACACACGAGGAGTAACAGGCAAATTTGGCCTTGGAATGTGGAATGAAGCAGGGCAAAGACTAATAGACTTTTGCAAAGAAAATGCACTGGTCATAGCAAACACCCTCTTCCAGTGACACAAGAGAAGACTCTATACATGGACATCATGAGATGGTCAACACCGAAATCAGATTGATTCTATTCTTTGCACCCAAAGATGGAGAAGCTCTGTACAGTCAACAAAAACAAGACCAGGAGCTGACTGTGGCTCAGATCATGAACTCCTTATTACCAAATTCAGACTGAAATTGAAGAAAGTAGGGAACACCACTAGACCATTGAGGTATGACCTAAATCAAATCCCTTATGATTATACAGTGAAAGTGAGAAATAGATTTAAGGGCCTAGATCTGATAGATTGCCTGATGAACTATGGAATGAGTTTCATGACACTGTACAGAAGAGAGGGATCAAGACCATCCCCATGGAAAAGAAATGCAAAAAGCTAAATGGCTGTCTGGGGAGGCGTTACAAATAGCTGTGAAAAGAAGAGAGGGGAAAAGCAAAGGAAACAAGGAAAGATATAAGCATCTGAATGCAGAGTTCCAAAGAATAGCAAGAAGAGATAAGAAAGCCTGCTTCAGCGATCAATGCAAAGAAATAGAGGAAAACAACAGAATGGGAAAGACTAGAGATCTCTTCAAGAAAATTAGAGATACCAAGGGAACATTTCATGCAAAGATGGGCTCGATAAAGGACAGAAATGGTATGGACCTAACAGAAGCAGAAGATATGAAGAAGAGGTGGCAAGAATACACGGAAGAACTGTACAAAAAGATCTTAACGACCCAGATAATCATGATGATGTGGTCACTAATCTAGAGCCAGTCATCTTGGAATGTGAAGTCAAGTGGGCCTTAGAAAGCATCACTACGAACAAAGCTAGTGGAGGTGATGGTATTCCAGTGTAGCTGTTTCAAATCCTGAAAGATGATGCTGTGAAAGTGCTGCACTCAATATGCCAGCACATTTGGAAAACTCAGCAGTGGCCACAGGATTGGAAAAGGTCAGTTTTCATTCCAATCCCAAAGAAAGGCAATGCCAAAGAATGCTCAAACTACTGCATTACTTTACAAAATTCTCCAAGCCAGGCTTCAGCAGTACGTGAACCGTGAACTTCCTGATGTTCAAGCTGATTTTAGAAAAGGCAGAGGAACCAGAGCTCAAATTGCCAACATCCGCTGGATCATGGAAAAAGCAAGAGAGTTCCAGAAAAACATCTATTTCTGCTTTATTGACTATGTCAAAGCCTTTGACTGTGTGGATCACAATAAACTGTGGAAAATTCTGAAAGAGATGGGAATACCAGACCACCTAACCTGCCTCTTGAGAAAATCTGTATGCAGGTCAGGAAGCAACAGTTAGAACTGGACATGGAACAACAGATTGGTTCCAAATAGGAAAAGGAGTACATCAAGGCTGTATATTGTCCCCTGCTTACTTAATTTATATGCAGAGTACATCATGAGAAATGCTGGACTGGAAGAAACACAAGCTGGAATCAAGATTGCCTGGAGAAGTATCAATAACCTCAGATATGCAGATGACACCACCCTTATGGCAGAAAGTGAAGAGGAGCCTGTTGATGAAAGTGAAAGTGGAGAGTGAAAGAGTTGCCTTAAAGCTCAACGTTCAGAAAACGAAGATCATGGCATCCGGCTTCATCACTTCATGAGAAATAGATGGGGGAACAGTGGAAACAGTGTCAGACTTTATTTGGGGGGCTCCAAAATCACTGCAGATGGTGATTGCAGCCATGAAATTAACAGACGCTTACTCCTTGGAAGAAAAGTTATGACCAACCTAGATAGCATATTCAAAAGCAGAGACATTGCTTTGCTGACTAAGGTCCGTCTAGTCAAGGCTATGATTTTTCCTGTGGTCATGTATGGATGTGAGAGTTGGACTGTGAAGAAGGCTGAGCGCCAAAGAACTGATGCTTTTGAACTGTGGTGTTGGAGAAGACTCTTGAGAGTCCCTTGGACTGCAAGGAGATCCAACCAGTCCATTCTGAAGGAGATCAACCCTGGGATTTCTTTGGAAGGAATGATGCTAAAGCTGAAACTCCAGTACTTTGGCCACCTCATGCGAAGAGTTGACTCATTGTAAAAGACTCTGATGCTGGGAGGGATTGGGGGCAGGAGGAGAAAGGGACGACCGAGGATGAGATGGCTGGATGGCATCACGGACTCGATAGACATGAATCTGAGTGAACTCCAGGAGCTGGTGATGGACAGGAAGGCCTGGCGTGCCGTACTCATGGGGTTGCAAAGAGTCGGACACGACTGAGCTGAGCGAGTGAACTGAATTGAACTGAACTTGTCTCATTTTTGAGTAAACATCATGTTTCCATCATCAGTTCCTCCTCTCCATCCAGTGAGGGAGTTTTCTTGTCCTTATCTGGTCAAACTGGGACTGTCATTGCACAATGGAAATGAGCGAAAAGGCAGTGACATATACTAAAATATGGCAGGTCGTCTTGGGTTTCAGTGTATAGTCACCTTCCCTATGTTTTTGTTTTTAGTGTGCACAGAGAAGCGTGTCCTGAGAATTATTAACTTACTGATCTTACTGCGCAGAATGGGGGTCTCAGTCCACCATTGTTTTGTTATTTTGGGGTCATGCCTCATGCTTGCATGGTTTTATTGTTAAGCAAACATGCTTGGTTTTGTGGTTAAGTTAACATGCTTTCCTGAGTGGTCTTTAACAAATAGGCATCTCCCGTCTTTCTCCTTTACTCTGATCCCTTAATGGGATTAACTGTTTAATCACCTACCTTGTTCCTATTCTCTGTCCCTATCACCTTCAGAAATAGGAGGTAAAAGCGATTAACCCACAAAACATGAGAGGAAGAAAGCTCATGGATTAAATTAATCACCAAGTAATTTGTGTAAAACTTTAAGTATATGAAAAATTCAGAGAGGGGAAATTTTAGTGTAGATAGAGCAAGTTAGAAACATTATTTGGACTTGAGTTTGGCCTCGAAGGATATGTAGATCTTGTGCAGGCAGAAATTAAGGGAAAGAACGTCCCGTGAAGTTCAGATCGCAGCAGCGGTAGAGGTTTACTGTGGCTTGCTGGAGACCCTGCAGGTACCTGTGATTCGTACCTGGGAGCCAGTCTGTGTTACTGATTAGCCAGGACTCCGAGCCTACTGATGTTCTTTCCTCCACTCCTCATCTCTGCTGCTTATGCAGAAAGGGGAGAGGTACTGATTAAAGGAGAATGTGGTAATTCACACAATATAAGAAAGAGCTAAACAGTTAAATGTCGGAAGGACAGAAACAAGGATTTCTGGAGGCCTGAGCAAATGGAACTTAGCTTTCAAGCTGTCTTGGTTTCTCCCCATGTGATGACTTCATTCTCAGACCGGATTCTCCACTCCACAGAGTAGGTGACCCCTGGTAGCTTCTTGCTTACATCCTAGAAACTCCCCTGGTCCTTCTGTTCAAAATGTCTCAGAGAAGGCCTCTGAATAGCCAAGGGACCAGCTTGTTACTAGAAAAGGGAATAAGGTGCTGGGCAGAAAAAAAATGAAGATATCCAATAAATGGATGACTAGAGGGCCATTTTCTTTCAGCTTATATGTATGAATTATGGTGAGAGTTTATCCTGAAGCAAAGCCTTATACATTGAAAATAGAATGTCTAGGTGGGAGTACAAAAAAAAAAAAAAAAAAAGAGAAGCTACAGAGACAGAGCAAGTGTTCTCAGAGTGTGGTTTCTAAATCGGCAGCAGCATCACCTGGAGCGTGTGAAAAATAGAAATTCTTGGGCTCCACCCTAGACTCGCTGAATCAGAAGCTTTGGGGGCAGCTTTCCTACCTGTGTGTTAACCACTGTCCAGGTAATTCTGTTGCCTGCTATAGACTGATCCTAACATAACAAGCCCATTTAAAAAGTGACTTACGAGCTTCCTTACCTTGAGCAATTTATTTAACATCTTCATACTTTCAAGGTAGGTGCTAATATTAGTGCTTTCCTTACAGAGTTTAGAGGATTAGCACAAGAATGCTTATAACAGTATCTGGCACAAAATAAACATTATTTAATTTTTGCTATTATCATTGTTAGAACTTGATGCTTGAAAGAAAGATACACATAAAAGGTGATTTGCAGTTCTGGGAAAAGTACGCATTGTCTCTTACTGATGGATCCAATTGTCTATATTATTCTTACATTGATCTTACAGAGTCAAACTGTTCAGAAGAATCACCTCCTGACTCCCATAGTATTGACACTTTTTCAGTTGAAAATTAGTATTATTGCTATTTTTCTTAAAGAACACTTTCACAAAGTCCTTCACTGATAATTTACCTTTACTGAGCCTCTTTAATGATTATAGTTTCTGTGATGATTAGAAATGACATATGTAAGGCTTTTTACCATATTACGTGTTCAGTGAATTTTTTTGTTGTTGTTTAGTCACTAAGTCACGTCCTATTCTTTTGTGAACCCATAGACTGTAAGCCCACCAGCCTCCTCTGTCTATGGGATTTCCCTGTCAAGAATACTGGAATGAGTGGCCATTCCCTTCTCCAGGGGATTTTCCCAACTCAGGGATCAAATCAGGTCTCTTGGCAGGCAGATTCTTTTACCACTGAGCCACCTGGGAAGCCCTCAGTAATATATACATATCTATATATATCTATGTATATAACTGAGTGTATATATTCTTTTTCATCTTCTTTTCCATTATATGCTATTCAGTTCAGTTCAGTCGCTCAGTCATGTCCAACTCTTTGTGACTCCATGAATCTCAGCACACCAGGCCTCCCTGTCCATCACCAACTCCCGGAGTTCACTCAGCTCATGTCCATCGAGTCAGTGATGCCATCCAGCCATCTCATCCTCGGTTGTCCACTTCTCCTCCTGCCCCCAATCTCTCCCAGCATCAGAGTTTTTTCCAGTGAGTCAACTCTTCCCATGAGGTGGCCAAAGTACTGGAGTTTCAGCTTTAGCATCATTCCTTCCAAAGAAATCCCAGGACTGATCTCCTTTTGGATGGACTGGTTGGATCTCCTTGCAGTCCAAGGGACTCTCAAGAGTCTTCTCCAACACCACAGTTCAAAAGCATCAGTTCTTTGGCACTCAGCCTTCTTCACAGTCCAACTCTCACATCCCTACATGACCACAGGAAAAACCATAGCCTTGACTAGACGGACCTTAGTCGGCAAAGTAATGTCTCTGCTTTTGAATATGCTATCTAGATTGGTCATAAGCTATTACATGGTATCAGATATAGTTCCCTGTGCTATATAGTAGGCCCTTGTTGTTTATCTATTTTATATATAGTACTATGTATCTGTTAATCCCAAACGTATGCCCCCATCTTCCCTTTCAGTAACCATAAGTTTGTTTTCTACATCTCTGAGTCTCTTTCTGTTTTGTAAATAAGTTTTCTTGTCTCATTTTTTTAGGTTAGACATATAAGTGATATCATGACATTTGTCTTTCTCTGATTTACTTAGTATGATAAGCTCTATGGCATTGTATCACTCTTTTTGTGACTGAGTAATATTCCATTGTATAAATGTACTACATCTTCTTTATCCATTTGTTTCTCAGGTATTTAGATTGCTTCCATGTCTTGGATATTGTAGTGCTGATATGAACACTGGCATGCATGTCGTTTTTCAAATTAGCATTTTTGTCTCTTCTGAATATCTGCCCCAGAAGTGGGATTACTGGATCATATGGTAACTCAGTTTTGCTTTTTAGGGAACTTTCATACTGTTCTATGTAGTAGCTGTATACCAATTTACATTCCTATGAATAGTGTAGGAGAATTCCCTTTTCTGCATCCTCTTTAGCATTTATTATTTGTAGACTTTTTGATGTCTTTCTTCTCTTATCTTCCTTTCTGTACATCACAACCCAGGCATCAATAGTACTGGACCAGTGCAATGCAAGTTGAGTTCTAAAATATTGTGTTTGTAAAAGTGTTAGTTGTTCAATCGTGTCCAACTCTTTGCAACCCCACATACTGTAGCCTGCCAGGCTTCTCTGTCCATGGATTTCTCCAGGCAAGAATACCGGAGTGCGTAGTCATTCCCTTTTCCAAGGCATCTTCCCGACCCTGGTGTCAAACCCAGGCTCCTGCATTGCAGGCAGATTCTTTACCTTCTGAGACACCAGGGAAGTGTTTTTTTTTAGTATAATAAAAAAAAATCAAAGACATCTAGTATTTATATATGCAAAGAAAGAAAAGCCAAGCTCGGTTTAAGTTTTTATGTATTTTTTATTTACGGTTTTTCAATCATAAATATTTTCCTGAAATAAATTAGAACAACAGAGTCCAGTATTGGTCATTTATATCAAAATTGGTTGACAGTCAACTCCTGATAAGTCTTAAATTAATTTTTTATTCATGGAATTTTCTCAACTCTAAGGGTTTTTTTTTTTTTTCATATATATTGAACCCAATGCCCTTTTTCCTACCTGAACTTAAATCGTTGAAGAGAGGTGAATTTACTCTGAAGAGACGGGAGTGGCCGAAGGAGCTGATGGTGACTGGTGTGAAGCCTAGCCCTGGCTGGTCACCCCTAGCCTGCTTTCTGATGCCACTCTCTGCCTCTCGTGTCTCACCACCCGTGGTATATGGCACATGGGTGCCTCTAGCATTATAGGCACAAGGCAAATCTTTGTTGAGTTAGCAAGTGAAACGCACTTAAGGATTTTTTGTGTGTGTGTGTGGCTCATAGGCCTTTCAAAGGAAGATAGTATAAAAGATGATATCTTCCCAAGGGGCCCCAAAGTCATATTTAAAGTTTGAAGGAAATATGACTTTTCCTTTGTGGCTGAATAATTATTCCTTAGGTGAGGAAGGCAGCTAAAAAGGTAAAATAACTCTAGAATTTGCTCAGTGAGGAGCTATCACACCTAGTAAATGGCTTCCCTAAGTCCAAGGCCTCCCCTCCTCTCTGTTAGAATAATGAGCTCGTGAATACCGCTTGCCAGGTGGGCACAAGATACTTCTATTATCACCAAAAGAGGAAAAATGTTCAATCCCTTTTGAAAGGTTACGATTCAATTAGAATTATATTAGGAAGCATATACTCAGGTATCTTAAATCCCTCTTTTTGATGATGGCATTATTTTTATTCCAAGGCTAAATTTTTAGAATTCATTTTTTAACATGTTGTATTACGAACTGATAATGTAATATCTCTATGATGGCATATCTTTAAAAATGAAATACCAGTTCTCAGATACAACCTTAGAGTATAGTAAAAATGAATTGTTAACTTCAAGATTTTTCTATAGGTTAATTTTTGGTCATGATAATAGAAAGTAACACCTATGATAGATATAATTAACTCTACCAAAATTTGAGACTGAGAAAAGGATACTAAGAAGATATTTCATTATAATATCCCATTAGTATATTGTATTTAAAATTTAAACTCTATTTCATTATTCTAGAGATGTCTTTTTATTAAGATATTCTTTAAGAGGGTCAGCATATCTGTGTATTTATAACTGGGAGTTAAACCAGCATAAAGCAAAAGTCAGCTGAGAAAATACTCCGAGATTTGTCCTGGGTACATTTCTCAATTTTGGCTGAATTCAAATGTAAGCCATTCTTTGATTAGCATCTTCAAATAACAGTGGCTACATCAGAAGTCAGATACTCTCTCTCATGTTCTCAGTCAGGTAAACAAAATAACAAAGAGAGAAAATAGGAGAGGGACAGGAGTATTGTACCTACCCTTGGCAAATGGATGAGAAGTCTGATCCCTTGTTGTTGTAATACTGACAGCTGTTGCCAGAGAAGATGGAATGGAGTGTGGGAGAATTTTGTTATCATTTAGCAGTACATTTAGGTAGCACCCAGTGGAGCCGGTGTTGGCCCCCAAATCATAAAAGGGTAATAATAGAAGCAGATTCTTTTTAGTTTCTCACTGACCCAGAAGAATAGCTTCAAGATGACTTTATCTCCACCCGTTTCAGCCAGTGGTATGTGAAGCAAGAAGATATTTGCTGTGTGCACCCCGCCAAAGGGAATAGCAAATCTCCAAGTCACGTGGGGGCTGAGGGTGGGTTGTGAGCATTTATTCTGTCCATAGGCCTACTTGTCTTAGACCAGGATTAGCAGTCCTGTCAATGGATGCACAGCTAAACATAACAACTCTTGGCCTAAAACAGAGAAAGAAGATACAGAAAATGCAGATATGGCCCACACTGCTAGTATTATACTAGCAATTCAATCTTTTCTAACCGAGTGACTTGGTCATCATGTCCCACTCTCAAAGCAGTGGCCACTTAGTGCTAATCTGTGTGTTTATCTAAGTTCATGAGCAGCAAGAGGGTTAATTATTATGCCTCAGTTTATTCTCTCACCATACCCAGAGCCTATGTCTTAGTGGGCAGAGTTGTCTCTGTAAATCTTTCGAGACCTTTTATCATACAGAAAGAGTGATGAGATTATGAAGTAGAAACTGAAGTTAACCCATTCTTCTTGCAAGGGGAAGTAGAAATTTGTAAAAGATATTATAATACAAGTCTCCTCAGTGAGAGGAAGATCTTGAGACCTGCTCATCCAACTTCTCCTCAAGTCAGGTAAACCAAGGCAGAGGGCCTTAACCAGGTTATCAATGAGAACCGAAGGCTTCAGTGGATCTGGGAAACTCTTAGAATTACATGCAGGGCAATGCTTCTGTGAACATAGGTACATAGCTTTTGAGGTTCTAAAAGAGATGACCACACACACAGGGAAAAAAACCAATGTTTTGAAGGGTTGACACAGCTAAGCAGCAGTGGAAGGTCTTAGAGTGGATCTAAGATCTTAGAGTGGACCATTAAACTTTATAAATGTTCAAGCTTAGAGACGGAGCCTATTAAATAACAGTGATATTTCAAGTAGTTTACAGGTCTTTGCTTATGGTTTTTCTCCCGAAGATATTAAAATTAAAATTGGCATATTTTATTAAATATGACTGTTAAAATTGGCATTTAATGGTTAACGTTAAATTCATTTACTATTAGTATTTTACTAAAGAAGTTTTTTTTATGGCCAGGGAAAAAGTCAAATAAAAGAAGTTAAGAGCAGTTGGTATTGTCTCTGAAACTTAACCAGTGTTTCTCATTTTGAAGTCATTCATCACGGTAGACACTATGATAAATACTGGGAATGCAAAATAAGGGGAAAAATCTCTGCCTTTCAGATTAAAGTTTGAGGAGACAATGCCCAAACTAATGATTATAAATGATATAGCAAGTGCTAAAATAATGATACGTGCAGTGAAATAGGGAGGATCACAGAAAACAGGCAGCTCAGCTGGCCTAGAACCCGAGGCCAGGCTTCTCAGAGGAGGTGGTAAAAACGTCACACATTTATACAGTCCTCACTGGCTCTCAGGAACTGCTCTTGTATTTACTTAGTTAAACCTTGTACGCTAGTGCAGCATAAAGATATGAAGGAATTACAGAAAGTTAGTAGAGAGCAGGGTCAGGATTTGAATCCAGGCCCTCAGATCTCACAATTCCTTGTTAACTACTCTACTCTGCTACCTCTTGGGACTTCCCTGGGGCTCAGACGGTTAAGTGTCTGCCTACAATGTGGGAGACCCGGGTTCAATCCCTGGGTTGGGAAGATCTCCTGGAGAAGAAAATGACAACCCACTCCAGTATTCCTGCCTGGAGAATCCCATGGATGGAGGAGCCTGATAGGCTACCGTCCATGGGGTTGCAAAGAGTCAGACACGACTGAGTGACTTCACTTTCACTTATGCTACCTCTTGTGTTTCTTGTAGTGGTGCTGGAAGTAGCAGCATGCCACGTGGAGGTCCAGTGGGTAAGCCTTTGCCTTCCGAGGCAGGGGCTGTGTGTTCAACCCCTGGTTGGGAAACTAACCCATGCCTCACAGCTAAAAAAACCAAAATAGCACATGAAAACGATAACAAATTCAATAAAGACTTTAAAAATTGTCTGCATCAAAAACAACAACAACAACAACAACAAACCAGTTTTAAAAAAGATGGGGAAGAAACAAAAGTAGGGAAAGAGCTAAAGAGAGGGGGAGCCCAACCTCCAGCTTCAAAGAGTTTGAACATTTCTGAATTCAGATTCAGTTAGCTTTTGAGGCTCAGCTTTTCCCATAGTTCTTTTTCATCCTCTCACCGTGTAGAAGAGGGGTCCTGAAGTTTATGTGCAGGGTATCTCAATGTTCACATATCCAGATGTTCACGTATCCCTTGGGTCTGGTTGCACTTTAACTCAACTTCAAAATTATTCACTTCCTCCTGTTAGTCCTCCATTCACTCAGTTTTAAAGTTTTGTTTTACCCTATCCGTTTTGGGTGGTACATATAGAAACTTCGTCAAAAGAGATGAGATATTGAATTCAATTTTTAAAAGTAAGGTAGAAATATTCTTTGTCTCTGCCTCAAGTGCCTCCCTAGCCATATAGATGTGGGAAATACGTAAAGTTATGAAAATAATGCCGTGGGAAGGGCGGGAGGGAACAGCTTTGATTTCTTCTTGGTGATTGTGACAAAAGCCATGCCTGCAGGTCCTCCATGATTTCCGTCTACTAACCAGGCTACCATAACAAAGAAGGGATATAGGGTTTGCATCCTGTTCCTTCCCCTGCTGTGTGGCTCCTTGGAACAGATGCTCAAAGAGGCACAGGGCTCCTTCTGGCCGCTGGAACTCCTGAGTGGTCTCTACAGCCTCGCCTGCTCTCAGGAAGTGACTTGGGTACTGGGAAGGTACGGCTTGTTATTTGTTCCGAAGCAGTGTCTGCTGACTCCTTATTGCAATATTGTTAAAAAGTTCTCTTCACTGGAACAAATATCTTCCATTTGGATTATGTCATGAATTTCATCCGGCAAAATGAGACTTTCAATAGCTTTTGTGTGTCGCCTCTTTTTTTTTAACATCGCTTGTCTGGTGGCACCAAGAATACTTCCTCGCTGAAAATGGATCCATTTACAGTCAATAATAGGGTGGCTAGTGTTCGTTTTTCTTGGGAAAATGAAAATGTGCACCTTTATCCTATTATACTGATCCACCAGCTTCAGATTATCTGATTTTGCTAGCTTCTCATTTTCTCCTGTATCTTAATGCTATCACTAACAAGAATTCTGTTGCTAATGGTTTTGGAAAATAATATGTGTACTTTCAGCTGCAACCCACGTTTTTATGGTCTGTCTGATTTAGCTGGACTTTGATATTTATTCCAAAAGCTGCTCTGTTGCAGATCAAATGTGAGGAGCTTGAATGTCCTAGATTTATTTTCAGTGTCCTTATTTTTGCTACAAGATAATGGAGTTAATATTTTAACTATTAGTTACTGGGTGAAAAACACTTCTAAGTATATAATTTGTAGTATATATCCTCTGAGTGATATATCTATATGTGTGTGTGTGTGTGTGTGTGTGTGTGTGTGTGTGTGTGAAATGAAGTGAAAAGAAGTCGCTCAGTTGTGTCCGACTCTTCGCGAGTCCATGAACTGTAGCCTACGAGACTCCTCCGTCTATGAGAATTTTCCAGGCAAGAATACTGGAGTGGGTTGCCATTTCCTTCTCTAGCAGATTTTCTCGACCCAAGGATTGAACCCAGGTCTCCTGCATTATAGGCAGACGGCTTTACTGTCTGAGCCACCAGGGAAGTCCGTGTGTATGTCTGTCTGTATGTGTATATAAGGGGCTTCCCTGGTGCCTCAGTGGTAAAGAATCTGCCTGCAGTGCAGGAGATCTGGGTTCGAGCCCTGGGTCAGGAAGATCCCCTGAAGGAGGGCATGGCAACCCACTCCAATATTCTTGCCTAGAGAATCCCACGGACAGAAGATCCTGGCAGGCTACAGTCTATGGGGTCGTACAGAGTCGAACACGACTGAATCGACTAAGCAGCAACAGCATGTGTATGTACATATAAATAGACAGAAGAGAGAGATTTTCTATATTTAAAAACAAAAGATCTATGAATATCTGTGAATTTTTTAATGATAGAATATTTTCTAAAGTATAATTTTACTTTTTAAACACACAAAAATGTGTCTTAGTCTGTTGTATCACTATGCTTTATAAAGTTTCCACTTCATCATTGTTTTTATATCCTTTTTGCACACCTTTTCTATTTTAGAAATAATTTTGAAATCTATTTTTTCAAAATACTGACAAGAATGTATATATAATACTGTAATTGTTTGTCTATTGACTTACATATTTATTGTTTTGGTGGGATTAAGTATGAAATCTTTTTGTTTTGTATTTTTTTCTTTGTTAGCTATTTCTAGGGATTGCATGCATTTTTTTTTTTAACTAGTATTTTTGAGTGTCTACTTTGTGCTGGATTCTTCAGATACTATAGTGAATAAACTGGACATAGTCTCTGAACTCAAGGAAATCATTTTACATTTCTGATGAGCGTGCCTAAAGAACTCTAATTATTCTTTAGGTATTTTTCGAGGACAAGTTCTTCTTTTGCCCAGGGAAAATGTATAGATACATAATTCATTTACTTTAGCAGTTCCCGACAGACAGTCCATATTTCTTCTAAAAAAAAATCATACATAAATTTTGTGACCTTGGAAAATGTGGAGTTTTTTTTTTTAAGTCATTGATGTTTTATATCTGTAAATGTATGTTTTATATACATATAATAGCACCTCTTTAATTGACTTGCTAAGACGAAAATCCAAGTTTTCTAATGCCTAGAGAGCGCTTTCCAGCCACTAAGGTTTTTAATTAGATCCCTCAGGTAGTAGTCTCAAACTTTTCTATGCAGAAAACTCACCTGGGGCATTTGCTTAAAAGGGATCTGGAGATGATCTAGGAATTTGCAGTTTTAATAAAACACAAGGTCCTGGACCACTGTGTCCTGTGACAGCCATGGATGAATTTCAGGTGGTCCTGTTCAGCCCTGAAGCTATGACTACATGATTTTTTTTTTCAATTAGAGGGTCTAGGAGAATTTTGAAGACTTTCATTAGTTTCTCAGAAAAGCCTGAAAAATAACAAGATGCTATATGGCATCATCGACTCAGTAGACATGAGTCTGAGCAAACTCTGGGAGATAGTGAAGGACAGGGAAGCCTAGCGTGCTGTAGTCCATGGGGTTGCAAAGAGACACCACTGAGAGGCCGAACAGCAACAGCAACTGGGAGCAAGAGTTTATGAGTGGAAAAAGTAGCAACAAGAACCCACAAGGAAAGGCCTAAAATGGGGGAAACACTACAAAGCAGCTGTAGATGCTCAAGTGGCATTGTAATCCAGACCCCTCAGCTGCTGTTTGAGAAAATCCTAGAAGTTGACTGACATGTTGGTGAACTGGTGTTCACTGGTCAATAAAGCTAGAGAAACATTAAATCTTTAATATTTTAAATTTATTATAGAACTGCATAGACTTTAGTATACTAATTTGCACTGTGAATAACTTTTATTTTATATATTTTTTGGCCATGCTCTGTGGCTTGTGAAATCTTAGTTCCCCCAGATCAGGGATCTGCAGTTACTTACAGGCAACTATGTTTAGCTGGCCACCAGCAGTTAAGAGAGCAGAGTCCTAACCACTGTACTATCAGGGAATTCCTTGTGAATCACTTTAGAGAATATTTAGTATGTAGTCATTCCTCAGTCTATCTGATCATAGAACCCTTTTCCAGTGTTATATCTTTTGAGAAATGCCTTTAACAGAGGGAAAGACACTAGTCACCGAGTGCAGCACAGAAATAAGTCACTGTCTTCAAAACCTTGTCATGAAGAAAAGTTTAAAATGTGGCCTTAATATTCTAAAAGATAGATAGAATTTTATATTTTAGAAAAAAATTGTTAAAATATATAGGGAGGAAAGGCCCTCAGCTATATAGTTATTTTTATTTTTTACATGAACTTATTCATTGTTATTTGATGGCAAATTTAATACTGTCTTGCTCTAAAGTGAAAATTTAGTTTTGTTTCTTTATACTTTTCTTAGGATTTAGGAGAAATTTGTATTTCCTAAGAATCATAGCTCTCCTTCTATAATAAAACAATAATCCTTATTTCATATATTTTATAACTATAATTGGTGGCCAGCTAAACATAGTTGCCTGTAAGTAAACATTTATGTCCCAGATTTCTTGAAGTAAGACAGTTCTACAGTGATAAAGCAGAAAAACCAAATAGGTAAAGACCAGATCAGCTTAAAGGGGGAAAACAAACTCCTGGATTGATTGCATCCAGATAAGGTTTTATGGAGAGGTGATTTGGAGGAGAGGAGCGCAGTGAAACTTAAAAGAAAGAAAAGGAGATTAATTCAATGAAAGCAAAAGCAGAAGGAACTCCTGCTGGGGAAAACCCCATGCTAGCGTGGTTAACAGAGAAACAGATATGCTTGGGCAGATAGATATCATAAACTGAGGTAGGTGTGATGATTAAAACAGTGTTGTTAGATGCTGTGGGGAAGAATCAGCTTCAGCATCAGTCCTTCCAGTGAATATTCAGGACTGATTTCCTTTAGGATTGACTGGTTTGATCTCCTTGCAGTCCAAGGACTCTCAAGAGTCTTCTCCAGCACCACAGTTCAAAAGCATCGATTCTTCGGTGCTCAGCCTTCTTTATAGTTGTCTAAATCAGAAAACTAACAGTTCTGCAATAAATAACATTAGGTTGTAGACCTTACTCAGTTCAGTTCAGTTCTGTCACTCAGTCATGTCCGACTCTTTGAGACCTCATGGATGTAATTCTTTGGTGTTCAGCTTTCTTTATAGTGGCTCAGAGGTTAAAGTGTCTGCCTGGAATGCAGGAGACCCAGGTTTGATCCCTGGATTGGGAAGATCCCCTGGAGAAGGAAATGGCAACCCACTCCAGTACTCTTGCCTGGAGAATCCCATGGAGGGAGAAGCCTGATAAGCTACAGTTCGTGGGATCACAAAGTGTCGGAAACGACTGAGCGACTTCACTTTCACTTTTCTTTATAGTCCAACTCTCACATCTATAATGACTACCGGAAAAACCATAGCTTTGAGCAGATGGACCTTTGTTGGCAAAGTAATGTCTCTGCTTTTAATACACTGTCTAGGTTGGTCATAACTTTTCTTTCAAGGAGCAATCGTCTTTTGATTTCATGGCGGCAGTCACCATCTGCAGTGATTTTAGAGCCCCCAAAATAAAATCTCTCACTGTTTCCCCTTATATTTAACATGAATAGGGACTGGGTGCTGTGATCTTAGTTATCTGAGCTTTAAGCCAACTTTTTCACTCTCCTTTTTCACTTTCATCCAGAGGCTCTTTAGTTCTTCTTCACTTTCTGCCATAAGTGTGGTGTCATCTGCATCTGAGAGGTTATTGATATTTCTCCTGGCAATCTTGAATCCACCTTGTGCTTCATCCAGCCCAGCATTTCGCATGATGTATTCTGCATATAAGCAGAGTGACAATGTACAGCCTTGACGTACTCCTTTCCCAATTTGGAACCAGTCTGTTGTTCCATGTTCAGTTCTAACTGTTACTTCCTGACCTGCATACAGATTTCTCAGGAGGCAGGTCAGGTGGTCTGGTATTCCCATCTCTTTCAGAATTTTCCAAGTTTGTGGTGATCCACTCAGTCAAAGGCTTTGGCATCGTCAATAAAGCAGAAATACATGTTTTTCTGAAACTCTTTTGCTTTTTCAATGATCCAACGGATATTGGCAATTTGATCTCTGGTTCCTCTGCCTTGTCTAAATCCAGCTTGAACATCTGGAAGCTCAGGGCACACATACTGTTAAAGCTTAGCTTGAAGAACTTTGAGTATTACTTTGCTAGCATGTGAGATGAGTGTAATTGTGTGGTAGTTTGAACATTGTTTTACATTGCCTTTCTTTGGGATTAGAATGAAAACTGACCTTTTCCAGTCCTGTGGCCACTGCTGAGTTTTCCAAATTTGCTGGCATATTGAGTGCAGCACTTCATAGCATCATCTTTTAGGATTTGAAAGAGCTTTCCATCACCTCCACTAGCTTTGTTTATAGTGATGCTTTCTAAGGCTCAGTTGGCTTCTCAATCCAGGATGTCTGGCTCTAGGTGAGTGATCATACCATCATGGTTATCTGTGTCATGAAGATCTTTCTTGTATAGTTCTTCTGTGTATTCTTGCCACCTCTTCTGAATATCTTCTGCTTCTGTTAGGTCCATACCATTTCTGTCCTTTATCGAGCCCATCATTGCATGAAATGTTCCCTTGGTATCTCTAATTTTCTTGAGGAGATCTCTAGTCTTTCCCATTCTATTGTTTTCCTCTATTTCTTTGCATTGACCAGTGAGGAAAGCTTCCTTATCTCTCCTTACTATCCTTTGAAACTCTGCATTCAAATGGGTATTTCTTTCCTTTTCTCCTTTGCCTTTTGCTTCTTGTCTTTTTTTCAGCTATTTGTAAGGCCTCCTCAGACAACCATTTTGCCTTTTTGCTTTTCTTTTTTTCGGGGAGGTCTTGATCACTGCCTCTTGTACCATATCATGAACCTTCATTCATAGTTCTTCATGCACTCTGTCTATTAGATCTAGTCCCTTGAATCTATTTGTCTCTTCTACAATATAATTTTAAGGGATTTGATTTAGGTCATACCTTGGCTTTCCCTACTTTCTTCAAAGGTCTTCCTTATTCAGATTTCACCAAATTACCCTAATAATGCTCTTTATAATAAGATAAAGTAAAATACTGATCATGTATTGATTTCAGTTGTCATATCTTTTTAGACTCCTTTTGACTAGAACATTTCCTAGTCTTTGTGTTTCCTAACATGACACGTTTGAGGACTACATCAGCTTTTTGGTAGAAGGTCCCCAAGTTTAGTTTTATCTTATACTTCCTTGTGACTAGATTCAAATTATGCCATACCTAAAAAAAGAAAAAAAAATTGTATAAGATATGATTTTGCAACAACAAATCACATTTCCTGTTAATAACTCTGTATCATTTAACATGATTACTTAATTGCCATGTCTGCATCAAACAATACACTTATCTCTAGCTTCCCAGCAGGGGAGGGGGAATGATTCTCCTAGAAAATTTTATCTGTATTTACTAAAGAAAAACTTGATTTAATCATTAAGGATCTTGTTAATTTTGAATCATAGACTGTTTTAATATTGAATGAGAAAGCATATATCATGTTTAATAGTATTGATCCACTCTTTTTACAGTTACTCCTGAATACCCACAGAAAGGAAGAAACTTTTTCCTCTCCTTAGATGAACTCAAGTTCTTATCACAGCTAGTAAAATCATTTTTGAAGTTGGAAAAAAATGTCCAGGAGTTGTTTGAAGAAATGTTCTTATGGCTCAAGATACCCAGGAATACTTCAGGTAAAATGCTCTTCTGCACATCTATAATTCTCTCTGTTTTTGCCTCCTGCTAATTGAATCTATACCATTACCTGAAAAAAAAAATATGTGGTAGAATTTAGAATAAATATTAAGTATAAAGCACAGTGTGAAATTACATTTTTATCCTTTGTATGTTATCAATGGAGTAAGAAATTCATTGAATAGTTTGAATTAAGGAATCATCATAAGTAAATCTTGGATCATTATCTTTAGCTAAAATTAGATCAACTTTTTTTTTTAACTCAAAGAAGCACAACCTGGCCTATGGAAAGAACAAGCCCTCTGGATGATCCAGTAGCACCTTTTTTGTTGCCAGCAGCCTGATGACCTTGAGCAAAATGTTAGTTTCCTTAGAGCACCATTTTCTCATCTTTAAAATGATAGTATAGGACTAAGTCAAGTTTCTCTTTATTTTCTTTCAGAATTTGGTGCTTTAGATTCCAATATACTATGTAGACGTTTGAGAATTTGATGATTTAGTGAATGTAAAACATTTAGGAGATTGGCCAGCGTATCATAAGCAGTGAATGTGAATTGCTACCATTGTAATTATAATTATACAATAAGTTGTTTTTTGTTAGTCTTAACAAAATTCTTTTAAAAAAACTGTGCTATGTATGTTCGAATACTGTTTCTAACATTAAAGGTAGAATTCAGAGGCACAATGAGTTAAGATACGTTTTCTGTTTTCATATAAATATTTATAAAGGTTTTCATACATACCGGAGTAAGTTAGCCAAAGTTCTGTTTTACGTAATGCACCATGTTATTTTAAGGAGAATAAAGGTAAATAGTGGCTGCATTTGCAAAACAAAGTGAGGGAAGCAAATGATTAACAGTTAATCTACAAATTGCAAAACCAACTTCCAAACCTGATTTCTTAGTGAAGAATTACATTTAGTTTAATGTATTTACCTTTGTATTTCTTTGTTTACCTAGCCTAGGTAGATAATGTTAGAAAAGTTATAGAACTGGAGTTTACTTTATATTAAGCGTAGCTTACTGGCCTGTGTTTCAGCTTAAGCTTAAATAGCACTATTAAATCATAAAATAAATAATGTAGATCAATTTTTTTCTAAATTTGGTTGTAGTTTGAAAAAAAATGTAGAATATGGATTTCTGAATCTGATAAGAATCAAATGAGAAAAATAATAAAAACATAGAACAGATATGAAAATTATAAGTCAGAATGAAAGGTTAGATTTATTAGGAGTTAGTGTGAGCCCTAAGGATCTAGAGGATTCTTAGATCTAGAGGATCTAAGGGGATCTTCTAGATGGAACTGACCAGATCAAAGAGAGATCTGAATAGAGAAATATGTTGTTCTGATTTTTTATTGACTTGTTGGTGCCACAATTAGTTGGCACTTGGTGTTGGTATGCATCCATCATGCCTGGCTAGATTTGGCATCTCTCATCCACATCTCTCGTAGATCTTTCCCAAGGTGTGGATTAAGAAACAGGGTGAACTCCAAAGTATCTAGATACCTATCCATTTTGATTCATCTTATATTAGTCTTAGGCAAAGCCCTTGAAATAACTCAGTTCTGAGAACTTTATTCTTCTTAAGGGAAGCATAAATTCAAACCTAAAATTGTATAATAGAGGTATTGTAAAGATATAAAACTTAAATAGCCAAGAATTGAAGCAAAGATTTGACATATACTGATTTCAGGAAAAAGGAAAATAAGAAAAAGCTGGTTCAACAGCACTGGATTGAGATCAAGCAGTGTTGAAACTTGCAAATGCTGTGCATGAGAGCAATAATGAGATTCATTGAATTAAATTAACAGAGAAAATACATAATTATTCCACAATATACTGAGTGAATGAGTGAAAGTTTCCCAGTTGTGTCTGACTCTTTGTGACCCCATGGACTGTAGCCTGCCAGGCTCCTCTGTCCATGGAATTCTCCAGGCAAGAAAACTGGAATGAGTTGCCATACCCTCCTCCAGGGGATTTTCCTGACCCAGGGATCAAACCTGTATCTCCTGCATTGCAGGCAGATTCTTTACTGTCTGAGCCACCAGGGAAGTCTTACCCCAAATTTGTCATCATCTAAACAGCGTGGCAGATAAAAGAAACTTCAGTATCATATTAATAATACTTATTATAGAAAGACATTTGTGGGTTATCAAACATAGTACGTGGAAGGAAATCTCAGTGACTATAAGAAATGTGTATTAGAATATCTCCTTGTGAAATATGTGTTCTTCATTCATATATTTTTGTAACAAAGCCAAGATTTAATCTGACATAACTTCATGTAAATGACTTCCTCAAAAGAATGATCTTGAGGGAAATCTTTAAAAGAAAAATTTAAATCTTTTATTCAGTGTAGCCACATTAATCAATTCTTATCAAAAGACATGGCTTCTTAAATCCCAAAGGAAACAATTTTTGAATGATTAAAAATCACATGAATCTTAGGTTATCCTGATAGTTAATGTTTTGCTTAGAAAACTTTGTGTTGGGGAGAAGGTGGTTCAGATCAAGTCATTTGGTTTTTGTGTATTTGTTTTGATTGGAGCATATTTTGCTAATAAAGATCTTGGAAGGAGTTGCCTACTATGTCTATGTAACCAAAACAATATGATGAAAAACAAGGTTTTTTATTCCTTGTCCAGATGTTTAAAAATATCCAGGTGTTTAACATCACACAGAGAAAATATAAAGATGATTAACCGAATGTTTTACTCTTTTACTTTGATGTTTACTACTATATTGTATATTTAGCCAAACTGGCAGTGCTTTTAGGAATTTAAATTTGACACAATAGATTTTTGTAGAGACACAAGACATATTTTCTGAGAAAGAAAGGATATTTATTTATGATATTTACTTGCTTTTGTTTGGTCATGATTCTATGGTTTTCTCTTTTGGTCATTTCAGAAAAATGATATGACATTATTTGACTGCTGTGGTATCTTACTGTATTTCTTTTAGGTCATCTTATCTTATGGCGTGGCCTCAGGTTTAATTTATGGAGCGCTTCTAATACTCCTTCAGAATAAAGCTGTTCTTCGGGCAGTTCCTCAAATTTTCCAAAGGTGGCATCTGAGATTTATCTAAACCAGGAGGTTTCTTGGCCCTCATTTTTCTTTAGCCCCAGCAATGACAAAGAGCAATGGCTGCTTCAATTGGATGTAAGAAGAACACTTAGGGTTTGTCTCAGAAGAATCAAAGATTTCAGATCTTCTGAAAGATTGTTTGTACTCTTAGGGGGTCTTAAGAGGGGTCAAATGGCTTCTAAGAGTTCCTTAGCTAGATGGTTACGGGCTTGTATTAGGGAGGCGTATGTAGTTAAGGTAAAGAGGCTCCTAGGGTTTGTAAAGCTCATTACACTAGGACTTTAGCTGTTTCTTGGGCAGAGAGGTCGAAGGCTTCCACATTGGAAATTTGCAAGGTGGCCACCTGGGCTTCTCTTCACACTTTTCATAGTATTATCTCTTGGATGTAGTCTCTTCTACAGATTCAGCTTTTGGTGGGAGGTTGCTTGTGAGCCAGAAAAGAACAGTGAAGAAAAGAAAGACTTGTAGTTCCCACTCAGAGCTGCCAACAAGGCAAGTTGCTTTGTAGTGCACACAATGGGAGCCTATGAAGACCAATTTGGGTGTGAAAGTGGATGTCACAGAGAAGTACTGCCAACCTCTACTCTCTATGAAAGAAAGCAGCAGTGTGGAAGCTAACCAGAAGTGTAAAATGAACCACAGCGAGCCCCGTAGGGAGAGGCTGTTCTGCAGCTGGCATCCCTGTGACCCTCTGCACTCTACTGAGGGCCTTAATCTGGGCATGCTCTTAAAGAAAGCACTGTTGATTGCATACAAATAACTACGCTTTAAAACGATGAGCCAAAAGGGGGTACCTTTTCTAGACAATGTTAATAAGTGGATAGCATGTCCAATATTAATTTAGATAGGTGAAATACTTTGTTAAATGTTCAAAGAGCTCATAACATTTGACAGTGTCAAATTTTGAAATTGACCATTTTGAATTCCAAACAAAAATAAAAATGCCACAATCTGTTAAAATCGTGAGATATCCTACTAATCTAGATTCAGTGTTACTAATCCTGCCTTAAAATAATCTTTTGGCTTCTCTGTATAGGATTAAATTTTTAAAGATCTTTTTAATTGGGAGGGGGAATATTATACTATATAGGTTATCATAATTGCTCAATAATTCTTTTTCTATCTTACTATAGAATTGCTCACCAGCAAAAGAAGTCTTGGGAAGCTTATCTTATTTTTAATTCATTTTGAAAATAGGCAGATGGTTTTTGTAAACATCAAAGCCCATTACTTTGAGTGAATAAACAATGTATTTGGAAATGAAATGATAAATACAAGATAATTAAACTTTTTTGTGTTTTAAACTGTAGCTACACAATGACAAATAGTTATTTCCAAGAATAGATCTGTAAAACTTGTGCTTTGAATTAATGTTATTTTTCCAGGGTAAATATCTTTTACATCAGTTGTTTTTATGATCTATCTGTAGAACAGTAAAGTAACATTAAGAATCCAAGTGTTACCTCTTCATGTTATTGACAACTTGATCTTTATCATTTTTTCTTTTTAAAAAATATTTTTTGAATAATAGTCCAGACATATAGTAAAATTTTTAAGCAAGTTAAAAGAATACATGGTTAAAATGAAGACTTTTTCCAGTTGACTTGGAAAATCACACAAATCTTGTCATACTCTACAGAGATCCTTTTTTATTAACAATTATGTAGAAACACCTCATATTCAGAAAAACAGCTGAATAGTTTTCTGTTGCTGTATGTACCACAATCACCTACACCTTGCTTTTGTCCTCTTCATTTTGCTTCCACAAACAATGATGTGGCAAATTTCTTTGAACTATGTCTTATGTGTCTTCATGTATATCTGGACAGTAATTTTCTAAAGTGGAATTGCCAAGTAAAAAGCAATGATCATAGAGAAGATGAAAAGACAAGACATAAATTGAGAAAAATATTTGCAAAATACACATCTGATAAAGGTCATGTATCCAAAATATACAAAGAACTCTTAAAATTCAACAGGACAACAAAAACTCAGATTAAAAATGAGCAAAAGATCTGGAGAGCTCACCAAAGAAGATACACAGATGGCAAATAAGCATATGAAAAGATGCTCAGCGTCCTATGTCATCAGAGAAATGCAAATTGAAACAATGAGATACCATTATGCTTCTACTAGAGTGGACAAAACCCAGAACACTAACACCACCAAATTCTAGCAAGGATGTGAAGCAACAAGAACTCTCATTCATTGCCAATAGGAATGTAAAACAGTATATGCTGGATGGTTTAGCTTATAAAGCTAAACATTGTCTTACACGATCTAGGAATCACACCCCTAGGTATTTAGGCAAATGAGTTGAAAACTTATGTCCACACAAAAACCAGCACATAAATGTTTATAACAGTTTTATTCTTAATTGCCAAAAATTGGAAGCAGCTAAGTTGTCCTTCAGTAGATCAATGGATAAACTGTGGTACGTCAATACATTGGAATATTATTCAGTGATTTTTTTTTTTAAAGAGTTATCAAGCCACACAGACACATGGAGAACTTAAATGCAACCTAAATGTGTGTCGTTAAGTGAAAGGAACCAATTTGAAAAGCCTACATACTATACAATTCCAACTATAAGACAACCAGGTAAGCAAAAGTATAGAGACAGTAAAAGATCAGTGGTTGCTAGGAAGAATACAGAGGAGAGGAGAGGTATTATAGGTGGAGCACAGATGATTTTCAGAGCAGTGGAATTAATATGTGTGATACTAATGGTGGATGCATGACATTGTGCTTTTGGCAAAACCATAGACCTGCACAACACAAAAAAGTGAATTCTAATGTAAATTATGGGCAAACTTAAAAAATTATTTAGCTAATAATAATCTATCAGTATTGGTTCATCGAAAAGCAAGAGAGTTCCAGAAAAACATCTATTTCTGCTTTATTGACTATGCCAAAACCTTTGACTGTGTGGATCGCAATAAACCATGGAAAATTCTGAAAGAGATGGGAATACAAGACCACCTGACCTGCCTCTTGAGAAATCTGTATGCAGGTCAGGTAGCAACAGTTAGAACTTGACATGGAACAACAGACTGGTTTCAAATAGGAAAAGGAGTGCATCGAGGCTGTATATTGTCACCTGCTTATTTAACTTATATGCAGAGTAGATCATGAGAAACCCTGGGCTGGAAGAAGCACAAGCTGGAATCAAGATTGCCGGGAGAAGTATCAATAACCTCAGATATGCAGATGACACCACCCTTATGGCAGAAATTGAAGAAGAACTAAAGAGCCTCTTGATGAAAGTGAAAGTGGAGAGTGAAAAAGTTGGCTTAAAGCTCAACATTCAGAAAACAAAGATCGTGGCATCTGGTCCCATCACTTCATGGCAAATAGATGGGGAAACAGTGGCTGACTTTATTTTTCTGGGCTCCCAAGATTGCTACAGATGGTGATTGCAGCCATGAAATTAAAAGACGCTTATTCCTTGGGAGGAAAGTTATGACCAGCCAAGACAGCATATTAAAAAGTAGAGACATTACTTTGCCAACAAAGGTCCATCTAGTTAAGGCTATGGTTTTTCAAGTGGTCATGTATGGATGTGAGAGTTGGACTGTAATGAAAGCTGAGTGCCAAAGAATTGATGCTTTCGAACTGTGGTGTTGGAGAAGACTGTTGAGAGTCCCTTGGACTGCAAGGAGATCCAACCAGTCCATCCTAAAGGAGCTCATTCCTGGGTGTTCATTGGAAGGACTGATGTTGAAGCTGAAACTCCAATATTTTGGCCACTTGATGCGAAGAGTTGACTCATTTGAAAACACCGTGATGCTGGGAAAGATTGAGGGCAGGAGGACAAGGGGACGACAGAGGATGAGATGGCTGGATGGCATCACCAACCTGATGGACAGGGGTTTGGGTGGACTCCGGGAGTTGGTGGTGGAGAGGGAGTTCTGGCGTGCTGTGGTTCATGGGGTCGCAAAGAGTCGGATATGACTGAGCAACTGAACTGAACTGAACTGATTGGTTCATCAGTTGTAACAAATATCCCACCCCAAATTAAGATGTTAACAGTAGGGGAAACTGAGGGCAGAGTGAGAGGAAGTATATGGTTACCTTGCACTTTCTGGTCAAATTTTCTAAAAACTAAAACTGCTCAAAAAGCTAACGTCTATTCATTTTTTTTTTTTAAGTATGGGCATTGAGAGATAATTCTGAGCCAGTTTGTCATATCTATTTCAACTAACAGTATTTTTGTTACATAGAATTGTTTTACAACTTCTCTTTCCTTCTGAAAAATCTCTACCTTGTATCTTTTGAAAAAAAATTCCATATTTTCTTTAATAACCTTATAGTTTCATTTTTCTTTTTTAAAAATTGCTTAATCTGGATTTAATTTCAGCATTGAAATTGATCCTTATTAATGAGACTATCTTCTGCAAAAAAAAAAACGAACAATAAAACATAAGCCACAGAGAAAGCATTTTAGGTTAAATGGTATAACACTGATGTAAAAACCTCATCTATGTTGTGATGTGTGTTGAGAAATGAAGCAGGATTCCTCAACTGCAGTCCATGGCCCCTCAAGGACCATGAATGTATTTTACAAGAGGGCCTGGGAATCTCCAATAGCATGTGTGAGTGTGTGTGTGTGCACACAGGCATGTTGTGCATTTTGGATGAAGTGTTCTGTCACTTTCATCAAGTTCTCAGAAGTGTTCACAAATCCATAATGATTTAGAAACCCTAGAGTTGAGGGAAACTTTTCCTCAGAATAAACTGACAAAATTTCTCAAAAGGATGTTATTAACTGCTGCTGCTGCTGCTGCTGCTAAGTCACTTCAGTCGTGTCCGACTCTGTGCGACCCCATAGATGGCAGCTCACCAGGCTCCGCCATCCCTGGGATTCTCCAGGCAAGAACACTGGAGTGGGTTGCCATTTCCTTCTCCATTGCATGAAAGTGAAAAGTGAAAGATGAAAGTGAAAGGTG